>CM070648.1:30651180-31251180 GCA_036346575.1 Dendrocalamus sinicus
TCAAAGCCTCCGTTGTCGAAGCAGTGTGTGGTTGGGGAGGGGGAGCGGAGGCACCAGGTACCAGAGGGGAGGGGGAGGCGCGGATGGAGGAGGGGGAGGCGCTAGGGGGAGTTGGGGAGGGATCCGGGGAAGGCACCACGGGAGGCCGAGGTGGGGCGGCGTCGAGGGAGGCTAGAGGGGGCGGCACTAGGGGAGGCTAGGGGGTGGCGCCAAGGAAGACCGGAGGGGGCGACACCATGGAGGGAGTCGGGGGGGAGATGCCGGGGCGCAAGGTTGGTGGAGGGGGAGGTGAGCTGCCGGAGGGGAAGGGAAGGCGCTAGATGGGGAAGAGCAGAGGAGGCGGCGGCGAAAGGGGGGTGCTATATTGGTATGGGGAGGACTAAGGAGCAGAGGATGGACACTGGGGGCCAAAATGCAAATTTGCATAAGTGGGAAAGGGGAGCGCCTGCTAGCATCTCTTCCGTGGATTTTGGATCGAACGGTCGAGATTGGGTATGTCCATATGTGCACAAATAAGGGCTTGTTCACCAGATATCTTCTATATAGGTACATATATATAGTATAAATAACAGGGGCACCATGGTGCTCAGACTTCATGATTGAGGTTTTTTATCTATGATTAAGACTTTCCATCCATGATTGATTCGGTATGTTAAATTAATAACTTCCTTTCCAAATTGATGCCTTTTTGAATTAATGAATGTTAACGAGTTTGCCTGATATATTATATATCATTACACTTGCACACATCTAAAAGCAATCCAAAGACAGGGAGGCTTGATACCCAGACACCATGATGGATATATATAAAGTATTAAAAGAGCACAAACAAAATATGATGTAGAGAAGCCTCAAACCAATTAATACCCAAGAAACCATTTTTTCCTTTACAAATTTTACATTTTTTCAAATTGCATACCCTAATTTATATGTATACAAATCAAATTCATAATTTTCATTTAGTTTGCTATATGACTTTTGTAAAATCAAATTTATAATTTTAATTTAATCTAAATTTTGATTCCTCGCTTATATTTATATTAATGAAATTGTAATATCATTTTATTTTATATTAATTTTCATATTCATTGAATTATTAATCTAAAAAATAAATTTCTAATTTTCAAAAAGTTCTGAATGGAAAATTTGATATTTTTCATTTTACTTGGGAATTCATATACATATCAAATATCTTATTATTCTTTTATATTAAGTTTGAATTTGGATATTTTTAGATGTGTGCTTGACGTGGTGTTTTGTCTTCATCTTTAGGTTGGAATTTGTATATAAATCACGTGCTAAGTTTTATTCCTTGTTTCAGAATTTATGGGTTTTACTTTGAGATTGCTATTTTTATTTGAATTTCCATTAATTTTGATTATACTTGACAAGGACTTTTTATTTTAATCTAAGCTGCTATAACTTGAGTTTGTTCGATGGACGCTATATTCTTTCCTTATTTTTTATTAATGTGGAAAATAGTGTAGGTAAGATCGTATTATGCATAAAATAAAATCTTTAATCATTGTTTAACTTTTAATCCAAATTTGCATGTTTTGATCGTACTTGGCATGGATTTGTTTTTAGTTTTAGTCTAAAATTCATATCAAAATTCAATTTGTTTTCATTTAATTATTCTTATAAATTTTGTTTGGACTTTACTTTAGAATTTATTCATTTTGATTGTACTTGACATGGACTCTCTATTTTAATTTTTTATTCTCATTTTATTAATTTCTCAAATTTTAGTTATTTATGGTTGTTACTTTAGAAGTCGTGTGGAAATTAAATTTCTAATTTTCCTTTTCTTTATTCCAATGTTTAGTTAATTTTTTATGTATTTGATATGCACTCTTTCATTTAATTTTAAAATTTTCATTTATTTATTATTCTGAAATTTATTTATCTATAGATGTTTCTTTGGAAGTCGAATGGAAAGAAATTGCTTTTTTATTTCAAATTTCAGTTATTTTTTATTTTACTTGATATGGACTCTTTCTTTTAATTTTATAAATTTAATTTATTTGTTATTCCTACTTTTAGTTATTTATATATGTTACTTTGAAAGTTGTATGGAAATAAAATTGGTAATTTTCCTTTATTTTTATTCTGAATTTCAGTTAATGTTGATTGTACTTGACATGGTATTTTATTTTAATTTGAGCTATTATAACTTAGGTCCGTCATACATATTAGATTTTTTTTTTTTTTGGTTAGCATAGAAGCTTTCTCAAAGTGCCGAATTAGTATAGGTATAGATATGTGAAAGAATTAATATGCCAAAATGTTTTGCTTCTCGAGAATATTCCCACCGGATGATCTCTCTTTCATGATCTGTGTCTGTGTGTGTTTCTTTTAACTGCTCCCATGA
This sequence comes from Dendrocalamus sinicus, assembly GCA_036346575.1. Classification (NCBI taxonomy): domain Eukaryota; kingdom Viridiplantae; phylum Streptophyta; class Magnoliopsida; order Poales; family Poaceae; genus Dendrocalamus; species Dendrocalamus sinicus. Next base: position 30,653,552 of record CM070648.1, read on the forward strand.
TAACGCGACAAGTTGCGGGGGGTGAAATCCATACGCACCATGCTTGAAGCAAAACACCAGAAACTGGAGACCTTTTCTTCTTGGAATTGTTGAAACACAGGTTAGAAGGGAGCAAGGCCGGCCATCAGGTTGTAACAATGCAATTACATAAGGAAAAACCCGGGCATTTTGACGTAGGTCGCCCCCTATTTAATACCGACCAACCAGACCGCCGTAGCTTGCCCAAACGTACACTGCAAAGAAGCCACAAGGCTGCAGAGAAAAGCGCGCAATGGGCAAGCCCACGTGTGTTGCCCCGTCCTTCTTCTTCTTTTGTGTGTCTCTGCTGTGCACCCGCACCATCGTGGTCTCGGCGATCACCGCCGGAACCGACGATGGAATGGAGCGGTGGGGATACGTCGAAGTCCGGCCAAGTAACATACGTCCATGATGCTCACCAGTTTGCTTATGCATCCCATCATTATAAACTTCACTCTTGTCTTGTTGTTGCGGTGGTGTCCATCTGATTTCTTAGCTAGGGCAACTTAATTTTGCTGTTGTCGCGTGTTGCCGATGATGTTGCGCGCTCAATTTGCAGGGGCGCACCTGTTCTGGTGGTACTACAAGAGCCCCCAGAGGGCGAGCAGCTCGCCGGAGAAGCCGTGGCCGACCGTCCTCTGGCTGCAGGGCGGCCCGGTACGCCTCCTCGATCGATCATCTCTATGCCAGCTTCAAACATTCGGAGCTGCACTGGGCTAGCTAGCTCTTGCGCTGTGTGACTGTGTCTTGTGGCAGGGCGCGTCGGGGGTCGGCACCGGCAACTTCGTGGAGATCGGGCCGCTGGACGCCGACATGAACCCGCGCAACTCGACGTGGCTCCAGAAGGCCGACCTCATCTTCGTGGTAACTAACTAAACGCAGAGCTAGCTGTTCCTGATTCCTTGCTCTTCTGATTGATACCGTAGTAGTACGTACGTACCTAGTGTGTGCGACTTAATTTTGTTTGCATGCTCATGGCGGCATGCAGGACAACCCCGTGGGCGTGGGGTACAGCTACGTGGAGGACGACAGCCTGCTGGTGACGACCGACTGGCAGGCGGCGGTGGACATGACCACGGTCCTCAAGGCGCTCGTCCGCGAGGTGCCTACCCTGCAGAGCAGCCCGCTGTTCCTCGTCGCCGAGTCCTACGGCGGGAAGTACGCAGCCACGCTCGGCGTGTCCGTCGTCACGGCCATCAGCACCGGCGAGCTCAACCTCACGCTCGGAGGTAGCCACAATTAATGTTCGGTCAAGGATAGAAGAAAGAAGGAAACAATTAATTAATTGCTGGTCGATGTCAGTGCTCAGTTGTTCTAGTTCTTCATGCGCAGGTGTCGCGCTCGGAGACAGCTGGATCTCGCCGGAGGATTTCACGGTAAGCGAACGATCGACACTTGCACCGTGACCCTTACTTTCTGTAATGTTTGTCGAACTGACCAGTGTTTTATTTATTTTGTTTGTTTTTGGATGCAGCTTTCGTACGGGCCGCTTCTCCGGGACATATCGAGGCTGGACAGCAACGGCGCCGACGACGCTAACAGGTAACCCTGCCGGCGCGGCTTATATAATATCTCACCGAGTTGTCTTTTCGCTTGGAGAAATTAGAAAACAAACACTTCCCCTACGTAACTTTTTTTACGGTTTTGCTGTACAACACTAAAAAAACTGAAGGAAAAGTCCCACATTACTTATCGGAAAGGAAAAGACATAACTTATAAATATAAAGAAATATCCACCTATTTAACTAGTCTTTTAGGAGAGAATGTTCAATACCACTTATAAGATTATTGCTTAAGAGGGTTGCTTGTGAGCAGTGCTAGAATCCGGATCTAATAATGCTATTATAGCCCAGTCTCTCAACATCTCCTTAGGTCTTAAAAGTGCACAAGCAATGGTGCCAGGGTTCGGATCTAACAGCGGTATCAGAGCCCAGCCTCTCAAAATCTTCTTGAGCCTTAGAAGTATATAAGTAATATGTGAGGAGGAGAATGTTGGAAATAGTCACATATTACTTGTGAAAAATATTCGAGCACCACCTTCATCTTAATGCTCTAGCCAGCATTTTAAGGTCAGGGTTCACTAGTTAGGGTGGGGTTCACCTGCACCGGACTGTAGAGGGAGGAATGGACGGTGGAGGCAGCAGTGCAGCAAGATGGTGGTGGAGGTATGGCAGAGGAGGCAGGAGCCACATGGGTGAGAGGTCGGGGCGGCGGCTGGGAAGGGGAGGAGAATGGGATTAGGGTTGGAGGGGTGGGATGGATATGTGAGTGGTAGGAATACTAGGTCCTTGGTTTTCCATTTAATGGTCACAAAATTCAACTGAAATCATTTTTTTATTTTGTTGGTGCGGAATGTCAGGAGGGCGGAGACGGTGAAGGCGCTGATCGCGGCAGGGCATTTTGCCAGCGCCCAGAAGGCGTGGAACGACATGTACAATTCCATCGGCAACAACAGCAACCATGCGGTAAGCAAATACGCCTTCAAGTCATCAAATACGCAGCACCACTTACGCTCTGAATTCAGCAGCAACGGGGGTTAACGTTAATCCTCGATCGCGCGCGTGCAGGACCTGTACAACTTCTTGCTAGACCGTGCGATGGACCCGGTGGCCCCCTCACCGGCGAACTCGTCGGCGAGCAATCTGCAGGTGACAAGGTACTCGGAGTACTTGGTCAGCAAGGCGTCGACGTCGGGCTCCAACAACACCGTCGAGAGCGTCCTGAACGGCGCCGTCAAGGAGAAGCTCAAGATCATCCCCAAGGACCACCAGTGAGCTAGCTAGCCAGCCATTTCATAGATGCAATCCTTTTTTTTTTCGAGACCATCACAGCTGCAATCATCGGATTCAGAAAATGCAACAGCAGCAATATCACTTTTCGTATTTCTCTGCGAAAATCCTTCTTTCTTGGGACGAGCGAGGAATAATATTTCTTCCAACCGCAGGTGGCAAGGGATCAACTACGCGGTCTACCGCGCGCTCGTCGGTGATTTCATGAAGCCAAGGATCCACGAGGCAAGCATGCACGAGCGGTTTCTGGAATCTGATGCACTGATCATGTGAGCGTTTTGGCCATTTGTGAATGTGATGTTGTTGTGTTTTAAGTAAGTGTGCTTCTGTTGCAGGTCGATGAGCTGCTGGCACACGGTGTGGATGTCACAGTGTACAATGGACAGGTGATGAGCAGATCTTCCAACCCTGCAGTCTCTTTCTAGTCCCCATTCCCCAATGTTGGTAACTAAATATTCGGTACCTTGGAGTACTAATTTCAGTATAATTTCCTTCATCTGAATCAGCTCGATGTGATCTGCTCGACGATCGGCGCAGAAGCATGGGTGCAGAAGCTCAAGTAAGAGCTTTTCTTTTTATTTCCCTTATGCAATGTTTGAGAAAGTGTCTCCGAATTCCTCACTTTCATCACATGTTTCAGATGGGATGGACTGAAGAGTTTCTTGAGCTTGCCAAGGCAGCCTCTGTATTGTGGCCCTACCAAAGCCACTAAGGCCTTTGTCAGATCATACAAGAACCTGCACTTCTACTGGATCCTTGGAGCTGGACACTTCGTAAGTTGTACTAATTGTTGTTATTACTCGTGTGAGGGTGAAAAATTGGCGTGCCAAAACTGAATTATCTTAGGATTGTCAATTGTTTTGCTTTTGCAGGTGCCAGTTGATCAGCCTTGCATTGCATTGAGCATGATCGGCAGCATAACACAATCCCCAGCAAGTTGATTCTCCTCTGTGATCTGCAGAACCATGAGAGGGACGTAAAGTTAGCACAAGCAATACAAAGCACAGTTCAGTATTCTTAAACGTAGCACACAAATAAGGGTGTAACTGCATAACTGAACATGAATGGGATTCATGACAAATAGCAGTGGTGTGTTTGGAAAAGCATGGTTCTAATTGATCCACCATGTTGAATGAATGAATGAAGTATCTACGTTCACAAATAATTACCGTAATTTGGCATTTTGCAGCCGAACTATTTTCAAAACAAAAAAAAACTGAAACAAGATCATAATTTTGATCTGGCATGATGTGAGCAATCACAAGGGCGCAGTCTTTTATCTAGTCATACGAGAAAGTAATTGAGGGAGGAAAAAAAAAGGGGGAATTTTGCTAAAAATAGGCCACTATGACAGGGTCCAATGGAAAAGATTGTATCCCTTCCAGAATTTCAGCTAATTTTGTAATTTTGGATGTTGCAACCTGCAACAGCATCTTTTGTTTTTGAACGTGTGGCAACAGCCTCCAGAAAAAGACTTCTTTCTTTCCAGAAAAATGCTGGCTCCTTTAGCCTTGTTATGGCCATACATAGATTGCAAGTTGCAAAGTAAAAAATTCTTGGGAAGTCTATACATGCAAATATGTAAAGAAACAGCAACCGGAATTTCAACATCAAGGTTAAAACATTTCAATAATTGCCCAACATGCTATATTCTTCTGAGTTCAGTACATTTTCTTTTCTGAAGCTTGATGTAATTGTCTCGACAGCTGGAGCGCATGCTTGGGTGCAGAAGCTCAAGAATGCTAGTCTCTCGCGTGGTAGGATTTGCAAAATATTTTTGTTTAGTCACTTGAAAATTTTCAGGAGTGGGCCGAAGAACTTCTTGAGCTTGCCAAGGCAGACACTATGCTATGGCTCTACCAAAGTCACCAAGGGCTTTGTCAGGTCTTACAATAACCTGCACTTCTACTGGATCCTTGGAGATGGACATTTTGTAAGCAATACCTTTTAACCTTTATACAACAAGTTCATTTTGAGGTATCATATTTTTTAATGTCAAGATATATAATTGGGTGCTAAAACTGAAATCACCTTGTGGCCGCAATCTGCGCAGGTGCCTGTTGACCAGCCATGCATCGCACTCAGCATGATCAGCAGCATAACTCAGTCACCAGCTCCATAAGCAAAAATCATTAAAGTTCTGATGAGAAGAAAACTTCACGCAATTAACTGTTATTGGAAAAGAGTAAGATAGTTGCAGGAAGACAAGTAGATATTAATAATGGCATAGTTGTGTTCGAAAATGTTTCTTTTCGAATATCAAAAAAGGAAAAAAAATGAATCTTTTTCTATACCGAAGAAAGTGCTTTGACTTGTGCTTGGTTTGTTTCAAATTGGAAATTCTTTGCTGACTGCACCAAAAAAAAATGTATAGCTAAGCATCAATAGTAGTTGACTTTTGTATTTTGGTTTTATCTACGAATGCAAGATGCTTGCTTCGATCAAGAGCTCCCGAAAGTAAATCTGAAACTTGATATCCTCGTATCATCTGCTCTAACACCTCCTTGTATCAGCACGTTGCAGGTCTCACCTCATAATTCTTGTGTCGTGTCGCCTGCTCTGCTCACCAGTGTCACCGAGTGCAGTTCCACCAGCAGTTGGTTCGGCTCGGCATGCTCCGTCCAATGTTGCAGCAGTCGCAGATCTAAGGAGCCGCATGGACAAACCACCATCCCAAGTATCGACCGTCGACGGTGTCAATCACGAGGGAATCTCCCTAAGTTTCACTTAACTGTAGTTAGCGCGATAGAATCCTTGTCTTAAACTAGACAACAACATGGGTGCCACACCGGTTAGATTAGCGATTAACTGCAAGGGTAGCTGTTAAACCAAAAAAGTGATGGGCAAGGTAAAACAAGAATATGGTACTGGCAATGCTATCTGCAAGTGTTTGTATCTTGCCAATGGACAAGATTAGGTAGATAAGTAGCACTCGTTTTTACTGGGATCCTTGGAATCCATATATGCTTGGCTCGAAATAGCAAGAAAAAGAAAACGAGAAGATATTACATGGACTTGGACAGGAACGACAAAAACGGAAAGGCAGGCCAAATCCAGACCGGCAGGCTGACCCAAAACAACAATTGCAGCGCTGTAACGGAAGAGCAAGCAATCAGGCGACGCGGTATTATATGATAAAATTTTGCATGTATAGTAATGAACAGTTGATGTGCAGTACAAATGGCGAACCAAAAATACTTGTATAGCAACAGAACTATGTTTCACTCGCAGGAAAAAATTAGGTGCTGCTCGATCAAAGGAAATGCTTCCCCAGCACTGGCTGAACCCCAAAACGTGAACACCACAGATAACACTCAGTGAATTCAATTCAAAAGGGGCACAGCCACCAAAACCTAACAAGGAACAGCTTCCAACTAGGATGATTTAAGATCTTGGCTGGTGCTATACAACAAATCTCATCCAAATCAATTAATAGAGCCTCCATCCGCATTGACACCGGAATTTGTAAGGGTGTGTTTGGTTCGTGGATGGATGTTGTATCGTATATCCTGACTGAGTAGATGCAGGCTGAGTGGAATCGTATTTCAGAAAGAAAAAAAAAGATGTTTGGTGAGGTTGCATGAGCGGATGCAAAAAAACTGAGATGCTGTTTGGTTGCTTGTATGAGCGGATGCAGTCTACCAAACCTGAGAGGCTGACACGTGGGACCGCATAAGATACACTGCATCAACCCATCCAGGATGGTCAGTGAAGCTCATTTTGAGCGTATCCACCCATCCAGGATGAGGGCGTATTTTTGCATCCGCTCATGCAGGCTGCATCCACTCATACAGGCAACTAAACAGGCTCTTTCTCAGATTATACAGATCCACCCAGCCAGGACGAAGAAGATTCAGGCAACCAAACACACCCTAAGGTCAATGTCACCCATTCCTGTATCTTCCTCACTGTCATCGTCACCATCAACCTCCGCGTGTTGCTCTATCAGGGTATCAATGTGCTCACTGAATAGCTTATCTTCCCTCTCACTCACCTGTTTATGAAATACAAATAACACAAAGCTTCCTGAGCTGGGTCAAACTATTAGTTTTGAAAATAAACAGTACGTACAGCATTAATTTTTAAAACATGCAATTAAATGTGAAAATACATATCAGCCAATGCAGAAAACTTACAGCTCTGGGTGGTTCTTTCACTATCAACTTTCCCTTGTGTTTTTCAATCTCTGCTGTGCAAGCTTTAATTGCATCAGTGAGAACTGAGATGCCTTGGTCCTATTCAAAGCGGAAACATACGAAAAACAGCCATTGTTATTTTCTGGAGAATTAAAGCATGATAACCCCTAAAGCATAATAATGTGATTGGAACTTCAAATAACAACTCATGAATTTGAATACATGGGAGTGAAAAACTTTTTAAAAAATCATACAGCTGTAAGCTCAAAGGAACTTACCAATTGCATGCTTTTACAAGTGGATTATACACAAAAGACAGACCAAAGACATTTCATGCAAATAACCAGTGCAACCTAATGGATAATTTAGGTCATTCCAGATTGCACATATACAACCTTTAGTTAAGCACAAGCTTAATAAATAGCATCCTTACTCACAAAAGAGGGCTATTCATCCAAGCTAGCCTAAGAATTAAAAATAGGCATAAATTGCTCACATAATGTTCAGGACATGCATATATGAGAATCATGGGCAACCTTAAACTATGCAGTAATGCACTACTGATCACTGCATTCAATAAGTACTAGCCAATCGACCCCCTTACCCAGTGACAAGCAAAAAGACAAAAAATGAAAATATAATATGTAGCACAACAGCAGTTAAAATGGCGAGCATAATAGCGGTAGACAAATCGGCAACTAGTTTAGCACCATATCAGCCTTCCTGATAGCTGTAGCATATAAGATAATTCATGTCATTTCCATCTGCCTGAATAGATGAGGATCAATGTGAAACATGTGCCCTCAACAATGTTCCTCCATATACAGATAAATTGAGGAAAGGAATCAGTTATTAACAAGAGAGGAAGCTTCATCTGATAGCTAAGCAGTTAACTTGATCCTAAATCTCAAATTCTCTGTAAAACTAGGAGATGCTTTCTAAATGTGAATTAGTCCATCTAATCAATTGAGCAAAACACCATGAGCAAAAGCACATGAATCATGAAAAGAAGCTGAAGAAAATGCAAACCTTGTCAAGTGTTTGTCTCTGTAGCATGGACACGTGTCAAAACCGTCGTATCCGTGTCCGACACGTGTCGGACACGGATACGACACGGACACGTCTCGGACACGTGTTGGTGACGTATCGACCGATTTCGGAATTAATTTTAATAATTAAAATTCTCGACACGTGTCGAACACAGTAATTATGCGAGTCGGACACGGCCTGGACACAGCCGGCCCAGGAATGGCCCAGGACACGGCCGACCCAGGCTGGCCCATACCGTGCCTGCCCTAACCCTACGGCTGCCGCACCGATTCCTCCCGAGAGCCTCATTCCCATCAACCGCTCGTGCTTCTCCTCATCGCCCGCTCGTGCCGCCACCCGCCGGCTCCTGTACCTCGCCGCTGCCCGCCGGCTCCCGCATCTCACCGCCGCCTCCATCTCCTCACTCGCATCTCCTCTGCCCGCCGGCTCCCGCACCTCGCCGCCGCCTGCCGGCTCCTGCATCTCACCACCGCCTCCATCTCCTCACTCGCATCTCCTCTGCCCGCCGGCTCCCGCATCTCACTGCCACCTGCCGGCTCCCGCATCTCGCCGCCGACTACATCTCCTCCCCGGCGTCCCCGCTGCTGCCTCGTCGGCGTCCCCGCTGCTGCCTCCTATGTTAATGGAATTCTTATTTCTAAAAATGGTATTCACATCAACAATTGTCGTCAATATTAACAAAACAATCCATGAGGTACATATTCCGAGTATACACTTTACAAATTACAAGTTTACAATTTACATTTTTTCAGTTTAATAAGCATGTGGAAATATAGAAAATAATACATATATATATATATAATTTATTTATTATTTAAATATATATAGCCGTGTCGCCGTATCGGTATTTTTGGGAAAACGACGAATTCCTGTGTCGGTGTCGTATCGTGTCGTGTCGACGTATCCGTGTCCGTGCATCATAGGTGTTTGTGTGGTCAGAACATAAAGTGGAGGAGCAACTAGCTTAATCTTCACAAGTAGTGTTGCCAGCAGCTTCAGCTTTCCTCATGGTTTGCTGCAATTTCAAAAGGAATAAGCTACTGGAAGATGTTTAGTTAAATCCTAAGGACAGAAACAGGGGTCACTAGAACCTTAATGTGGAGCACGCCATCAAATTGGAAACATTTCATCTCGATGTCAGCACGGATCTTGAGAGGCTGCGGTGTCATCCTCCTCCTTATATTCTTGACCAGAGCATCCTTAGCCTCAGGGGTGACAGCAGGCACCACCTTAGTCACCTGCCAGTAAATTTAAGTACATTGTTATCTCGAATAATTCTTGATGTAATTACGTCAAATCGTCAACAGTAATTTCATAATACATTTCAGCAACAAAATATTCACATCACTTGAAGTATCATTCAAAAATTAGTTAGAACTAAGCTCAGCATGCCAAACTGAGCAATTTTTTTCTCTACATAATGTACTGACAACATTAACTAACGTTACTAAACTTCAAGCTATACCATTGTTTATCTATTGCTGGCAAATCCCAACTTTGATATATTCAATGATTAGTTACACTCAAAAGTTCATTTTAGTCCTTCTGACATCATCTAAACTCCTAAATAACTGAACTTACAGAAAACCTTTTCTCCTGTAAGCTCCAGAGCCTAATTCAACATGCATTTATTTCCTCCTTGAACTAAGCAATGTCAAAGGTATAGAAATCCCACAACCAAGTAAGTAACTATATCTGCATGATCTATATATGTAGCACCCCGCCCACTCTCTGGGTCAAGATGTTACCATCTCTGTTACTCTTACCATTTCATCAACACAGGAGAATTTAAAACCAACACTAATTTATTTATTATGCTGCGATCAGTTACATCATAGCATTTCTAGTGGATACTTTAGCTTAGTAAAAGCTAAAGTAAACTGACAAAAGGTATTCCAAAAGTGCTACTGGTTCGTGCCAATCAATCATGTGCTAATCCCGCCATTTGTCGTCCTCATCGGTCACCTAAAAACATCAATAAAGCAAGGCCGAGTCCACCGACTCAAAGAAGCACAAAGCAAAACAACAAAATAACAGTACATTCATTAGACCATAATCATTCCGGTCTCATTATCCACTTTTCCATTTAACCACTTTACGTTCGATGAACTATTCATCATGCACATGCACATGCTCATGCATTTCTTTCTCAACTCTTTAGCCTATACGGTATAGCGAGTGAGCACCGTCGATGCTCACCTGTGCCCGCCTATTTCATGCGGGGACCTCAAGCCCGTCTGTTTCATACGGGGACCTCGTGAGTCTGTAATTCTCATACGGGGACCTCAACTCCACTCCGTGGGCGCCCACTCAACGTGGACCAATGCTATCTCTTTTCATGACATGCATGCAATGCAAGTTCTCCGACTACGCATATCAACATGACATGTCTCAACATTTACCATGCAAGATTTCTCAAGATGCATTCAAAATATTTAACTTACCCCAACTTGGTAAGCAAAACGATTTTGGAAATATTAAATTGACCCCAACAGGTAATCGATGCATCAACATTCAATTTAACCGAAATCACTACCCGCATTTACCGCTTTACAATGCACTTGCTCGTTAGCCTCGGGGATGACGCGTGGGCGACTCAGGCTAAAAACCCACTGCGTACATGTCACCCCGACTCAACGGCAAAACAAAAATCGAGCTTAAATGAATATCAACGATCCCATCGCGACTCGACGCAGCGTAAAATGTACTGGTCAAGGTCCCGACACGCAGCGCCAAACTCTTTTTCTTCTCCTCTTTTCTTTTCTCTTTTTTTCTTCCCTTTTTCCTATTTCCTTCATTCCTTGCGCCGAACCGCCTTACCATCTATTTCCTCCCCGGCTATCTCTCTCTCCCTATTCCATCCCGTGAAAAGGCCTCTCGTCCTTGCCGCCTCGCCACGAGCGGCGGGCGACGCAGGCCGGCCGGCGCCTCTCACCGCCGCGCGCTCCTCCGCCCCTCTCTTCCTTCCTTCCCGCTCCCACCTCTCTCTCTCGCGCGTGCGACGGCCTTCCTCGCGGCGTCGCGTGCGAGGCCCCGACGCTCGTCGGCCGGGCCACCGCCGGCGGCCTCCGCCGCTTCTCTCCCTTGCGCACGGAAGGCGGCGTGGAGGTTCTCGGCGAGGAGCGCCGCGGTGGTTCTCCCCAGCCGGCCGACCACCCGATCCGGCCGCCGTAGCACCGCCTGCGCCACCCTTCCGCTGGATCCGGCCGGACCGGATCTCTACCGCCTCGAAGCGCCAAGACGCGCTCGGCGCCTCGCTCGGCCGCCACGACCTCCACGGCCGCCGCCGCCTCTACACTCGGCCACCTCCCAACAGGCGGTGCTCCCTTCCCACCATTCTAGCTTCGCTTTTGCATGCTAACGTGCTATGCCACGGTCTTGGAATATGGGAGGTGAGGTCGCTTACTTGCTTGTCGAGCTAGAACAAGGATGGCGTGGATGAGGTTGAGGTTCGGTGATTCTTCCCTAGCCGCCATGTCCACCGCTCCTTGCCCTCTCTCCTCTGGGCTTCTTCAGTTGTTGGCGATGGCGTCGTCTTACCGTCGACGTCCTTGCTCGGCCGTCCTCTTGCCGTCATGGCCATTGCTCCCTTGCTCCTCCTCTTTGGGCTCTTATTTGGTGGCTTACTCTTGGTTGATGAAGGAGCTTGGTTTCTGGTTTGTGAGAAAAAGAATGGAGTGTGTTTCTCCGACTTTGTTCTTATCCTAAGCGAGAAAGAGATGAGAGGATAAGGCTTGCTACGATCAGGCTTTGGCTTTATAAAGGCACGGTTGGGTGCCTTGCACTTGTGAAAAGACCGTCATGCCCTCCCTCCTCTCTCGGTCAATTGACCGCTCGTGGGCACTTTGGTCCGATCATGAGCTAGCTTTGGGATTTCCTTTCTCGCAACGGTAAGTCGGTAAAGGTAAGGTTGGAATTGCGGATGAAGAAAACCCATATCGCGAGATGATGCCGACTACCCTAGGCGGTGCAGGGAACCTCTGAGGCGCTACTCGGCTCTCTAGACGGTGCCGATCGTCCCGGGTGGTGCAGGAACCTCTGCGAGCGATACTAAATCGACTCTCTAAAAGTCAATGGGTCTGACAGCAAAACTTTACTCTCCCTTTATTTATCTCTAATGTTTCCTTTATGCAATATGGGTATTACATTCTACCCCTTTAATGAAATTCGACCAATTCGTGATCAACAACATGCACAAATGAACAAAATGTAATAAATCGCACATAACATAACATTAACTCGCACCCATGGAGAACAAGTCCGGTACTTCGCGCATGCGAGACTCCAACTCCCAAGTCGCTTCGCTCATCGATGAGCCCAAAGCACTTTAACATACTTTATCGTTTGATGCCTCAACACCTTCTCTGATTCCTCCAGAATCCGAACTGGACGGGACTCGAATGTGAGGTCTTGCTTTATAGACACCGGTTCTAACACAAGCTCATGCTCTGGATCTCGCAAATACTTTCTCAACATCGACACATGAAACACATCATGCACTCCTCGCATGGAGTCAGGGAGATCCAAACGATATGCCAACTTTCCAATCCGTTCCCGAATTAGAAATGGCCCAATGTACCTCGGGCTAAGCTTCCCTTTGGTACCAAATCGTACTATGCCTTTAGTGGGAGACACTCTCAAAAGCACCCGATCCCCCACTTTGAATTCTAGTTCTCGCCTTCTGACATCTGCATAGCTCTTCTGCCTACTCTGGGCAGCTAGCAGATTCTGTCTAATCTCGCTACGCGCTCATCGCTTGCGGACCCAATCGGCCCCAAAAGCCCTTCTCGCCATTGCATCCCAACACGGTGGCGATCTACATTTTCGCCATACAAAACCTCAAACGGCGCTGCTCGAACACCGGAGTGGTAGCTGTTGTTATAGGCAAACTCGCGAGTGCCAAATGATCCTCCAGCTACCCTTCCAGATGTAACACGGGACCTCAACATGTCCTCTAGTGTTCGAATAGTGCGTTGCATCGCCCATCCGTCTCAGGTGGAAAGCGATCTTTGAATCGAGTTTCGTGCCCGGCGCCCGCAAGCTCTCCCAAAACTTGGAGACAAACTTGGCGTCTCTGTCCGAAACTATGGTCTTTGGCACACCATGCAACCTCACTATTTCTCGCACATAAATGGGTGCCAACTCACTTGCTGAGTTCGTGGTGCGAATGGGGATGAAGTGCGCGGACTTACTGACTCGGTCCACCACTACCCAAATCGCATCCTTACCTCGCTGAGTACGAGGTAAGCCGACTACGAAATCCATGGTGATATCATCCCATGGCCACTGAGGAACCTCCAAAGGCTGCAATAGCCCAGCGGGACGCTTGTGCTCAGCCTTCACTTGCTGGCAAACCCCACAAGATGCCACATACTTAGCGATATCCACTTTCATCCTCTTCCACCAAAAGTTCTTTTTGAGATCACGATACATCTTGGTCTCACCAGGATGCACCGTGTACGGGGTACGATGAGCCTCTCTCAAAATATCATCCTTGACTGAGCCTTCACGCACGCGCAAAGCGGCCTTTAAACCGCAATGCACCGACTCATCAAGGCTGAAATCCCCCGTTTTACCTTCCTCAAGTCGCTTTCTCACTTGTTGTAGCAATCGATCATGCTGTTGCGCCTCTTTTACTCGCTCTGGGATTGCTGATTCCAGCGACAGCTGCATCTCACCTGTCTTTGTCAAATAAACAATAGGAAATTCCCATCCGTTCAAAGTCAGCAACGAGACAACCCAGAGTGGGTGGTGTCATCTTGCGACTAAGGGCATCAGCAACCACATTTGCCTTGCCCGGATGGTACTGCAGTGTAAGATCATAGTCTTTAATCAACTCCAACCACCTTCGCTGCCTCAAATTCAGCTCCTTCTGAGTGAAAATGTATTTGAGGCTTTTGTGGTCAGTGAAAATATCACAAGACTCTCCATACAAATGATGCCTCCAAATTTTTAGAGCGAAAACCACTGCGGCAAGCTCTAGATCATGGGTAGGGTAATTCTGCTCATGCTTCTTCAACTGTCGCGAGGCATACGCGATCACTTTATTATCTTGCATAAGCACACAACCCAAACCCACTTGAGACGCATCCGAGTAGACCGTAAAACGCTTCCCTGGCTCAGGGAGTGTAAGAACAGGAGCAGTTACCAACTTCTCCTTCAGAGTGTTGAAACTGCGCTCACATTCATCGGTCCACTGGAATTTCACACCCTTCCGTGTGAGTTGAGACATTGGCTTGGCAATGAGGGAAAAGTCTTTCACGAAACGCCGGTAATAACCAGCTAGGCCAAGAAAACTCCTCACTTCTTTAACACTAGATGGCCTCTTCCACTCCACGGCGGGAAATCTTGCTTGATCAATCAAACGCCTTCCGGTTAATTACATGACCCGAAGCTCACTTCGTAAATCCAAAACTCGCACTTCTTCAATTTGGCAAAGAACTGATTCTTCCTCAGAGTCTCAAGCACGAGTCTCAGATGCTGCTCATGCTCTTTCTCCGTCTTGGAATAAATCAAAATATCATCGATGAACACCACTACAAAGTCATCCGGATACTTGTGTAGCATACGCTCATCGTCTCCATGAAGATAGCGAGGGCATTTGTCACCCAAAAGACATAATCAGAAACTCATAGTGCCCATATCTTGTGGAGAAAGCGCTCTTTTCAATGTCTTGCTCGCGCACTCGGATTTGATTATACCCAGACTGCAGATCAATTTTGGAGAACACTTTAGCCCCTTTCAGTTGATCAAACAGTCCTCGATGCGAGGCAATGGGTATTTATTCTTGATGGTCACCGATTGAGAGCACGATAATCTATACACATGCGCCAACTCCCATCCTTTTTCTCGATGAAGGTGACAGGGCTCCCAAGGTGACACATCTGCGACGAATCATGCCTTTGGACAGCAACTCGTCCAACCGCTTTTCAACTCCTCTTGCAATGGTCGTGCCAAACGGTGGGAGACATGGAGATAGGTCTTGTGCCAGGAACAAGATCAATTCTGAACTCCACATCTCGCTTAGGTGGCATACCCGGAAGCTCTCCAGGGAACACATCGGGATACTCACACACCACAGGAATATCCTCAAGGTGCAACTGCGCACTTGGCTTCTCCGTAAGGGCTAGAAATAACCCAGACTTCAATGTGCGTCGACCAGGGAACAGGCTGGCCAACACCAAGAGGGAACACATAGGTGTATTCCCCTGAAAGATTATCTCCTTCCCCGAAGGAGCTTGCAAAGTGACTGTCCTCCAGAAGCAGGAAATCACGGCGTGGTAGCGATGCAACCAATCCATGCCAAGGATAACATCAAATGGCTCTAACTGAATAACCATGAGGTTGGCAACAAATTCCTCGCCATCTATTGCAACCACACAGCCAGGGCATACTGTAGAGCTCGCTAGGATACCCTCGGGTACTAACCTGGCCGATTGAGAAATTTGTTGGACACTCAATTTGGCCTTTCCAACAAACTCCCGAGACACAAAAGAATAGGTAGCACCGGAATCGAAAAGAATAAGGGCTTCACATGAGTCCACTAGCAGGGTACCTGTCACCACGTCAGGTCGACTCGCGGACTCAGCAGCAGGCAATGAGTAGACTCCGGGTGGTGTTGGGGCGACAAGAGCCCCAACGCTCTGCTGTGGCGGCAACGGAACTGGAGGTGATGTAGCAAGCTGAAATGGAGGAGTCGGTGCAGGATGCCAATAATACCCGGCAGGTGGAGCCCAAGATAGAGGAGGTTGCGGCACGAGGGCGGCCGCCATCATCTGGACTGACCCCCGAGGTGTAGAATTTGATGAAGATGAAGATACCGGCTCCCACTTGATGATGCTGGCGGGATTCTGACGGCAAACCGACATCTTGTGGCCCGCCAAGCCACAATGCCGGCGCTTCCCGTCCAAGAACACTCAGCGAGACGATGCCCTCACCGCATGCCAAAGCAGATCATGCCTTGCCTCGAACAGACGCAAGGCCGAGTCGCCGATGAAGAACGAGGCATCAAGAAGACGACCTCTGAGTCTTGGACTTGGGCGATTGTGGGGACGCCGCCCCACTTGGACTTCTTAGGAGCGGGCCGCTGCGACGACCCACCACCTTCAGTGTAGCTCCTCTTCTGGTCACCACCAGAAGCGCTCGGACCACCAGAGGGTTGCAGCCCTTTAGTGAGCTGCATCTCCAGCTCCATCCCTCTGGCCTGCTCCACCACGGACCTAAAGTCGCGCGGTGCAGTAGCTCCCATCACATGCCGAAACTCAGCGTTGAGCCCTCGGCGAAACCTTTTGGCCTTCTCAAGGTCGTTATTCGCGACCGATGGTACGAAGCGGATCAGGTTGTTGAATGCTGCCTCGTACTCAGCTACGGTCATCTTTCCTTGTACGAAGGTTGACAGAGCGACCTCCATACTTTCCACAAAAGAATCTGGGTAAAACTTCGCCTTGAACTGTTCTTTGAAGACTTCCCATGTAGCGAGACCCTGGGCAGGAGTCCTGGCTGAAAGAACCCCTTCCCACCAGATGTCCGCCTGACCCTTCAATTGGAAAGCCACAAAGCGAGCTTTCAACTGTGAGCTCATCTCAAGGGCTTCAAACTGCCTCTCCATATAGCGCAACCAATCCGCAGCTTGGACTGGTGTGCCCGAACCGTCAAAGGTGTCTAGTCGCAGGGCCAACCACTCACGAAGGCCCATCCTTGCCTCCTGTACGACCGGAACGGCAACAGGGGCAATAGCGACACAATGCAGCGGCCGCCGCCGCCGGCATTTGATGACGGCGCACGGACTTCATCTAAGAATTCTTGCAAAGAAGGTCAAGACCTTGCCGGATCTCTAGCTACTGAATGTTCGTGAAGCAACCTCGCATCGTGCCTCTGCGGAACCTCAGCGGTGGCTCGCTTGGGAATGACCACGGCCCCGGCCTCCACGGCCACGTCCACGCCCTCTACCTCTCGGCATATCTGTTCACGACAGACAGCCAAACAAACATTTATTTCACAGCACGAATTAATATCAACGCTAGCGAAACGTAGATACATTGCAAGACCCATTCCCAACCTATGGTGCACCAGTGTGTCAAATTTTAATTTTAATTATTTTTATTTAGGCCTAAGTCAAATTTTTAGTTGAATAATTAACCTAAGTTATCAAATTTTCTTTACCACGGACCTAACGTCCGCTCTGATACCAACTGTAGCACCCCGCCCACTCTCTGGGCCAAGATGTTACCATCTCTGTTACTCTTACCATTTCATCAACACAGGAGAATTTAAAACCAACACTAATTTATTTATTATGCTGCGATCAGTTACATCATAGCATTTCTAGTGGATACTTTAGCTTAGTAAAAGCTAAAGTAAACTGACAAAAGGTATTCCAAAAGTGCTACTGGTTCGTGCCGATCAATCATGTGCTAATCCCGCCCGCCTGTCGTCCTCATCGGTCACCTAAAAAAAACATCAATAAAGCAAGGCTGAGTCCACCGACTCAGCAAGCACAAAGCAAAACAGCAAATAACAGGTACATTCATTAGACCATAATCATTCCAGTCTCATTATCCACTTTTCCATTTAACCACTTTACGTTCCGATGAACTATTCATCATGCACATGCACATGCTCATGCATTTCTTTCTCAACTCTTTAGCCTATACCGGTATAGCAGAGTGAGCACCCGTCGATGCTCACCCAGGCCCGCCCTATTTCATGCGGGGACCTCAAGCCCGTCCTGTTTCATACGGGGACCTCAGTAGCCCGTAATTCTCATACGGGGACCTCAACTCCACTCCCGTGGAGCGTCCACTCAACGTGGACCAATGCTATCTCTTTTCATGACATGCATGCAATGCAAGTTCTCCGACTACGCATATCAACATGACATGTCTCAACATTTACCATGCAGCATTTCTCAGTATGCATTCCGAAAATATTTAACTTACCCCAACTTGGTAAGCAAAACAGCTTTCGGAAATATTAAATTGACCCCAACAGGGTAATCAGTGCATCAACATTCAATTTAACCGAAATCACTACCCGCATTTACCGCTTTACAATGCACTTGCCTGGTTAGCCTCGGGGATGACGCGTGGACGGCTCCGACCCGGAAACCCCACCTACGTACATGTCACCCCGACTCAACGGCAAAACAAAAATCCAGAGCTTAAATGAATATCAACGATCCTACGCGCTGACTCGACGCAAGCGTAAAATGTACGGGGTCAAGGTCCCGACACGCAGGCGCCAAACTCTTTTTTTTTCTTCTTTTTCTCCTCTTTTCTTTTCTCTTTTTTTTTCTTCCCTTTTTTTTCCTATTTCCTTCATTCCTTGCGGCCGAACTGGCCTTACCATCTATTTCCTCCCTGGCTATCTCTCTCTCTCCCCTATTCCATCCGTGAACAGCCTCTCTCGTCTCTCAAGCCTCGCCACAGGCGCAAGGCGACGCAGGCGCCGGCGCTTCTCTCGCCGCGGCGGCCTCCTCCGCCTCTCTTCCTTCCTTCCCGCCCCACCTCTCTCTTCTCGCGTGCGACGGCCTTCCTGCGGCGCGGCGTCGCGCGGGGCCCGCGACGGCTCGTCGGCCGGGCCACCGCCGGCCGGCCTCCTCGCCTCTCTCCCTTGCGCGCCGCGGCGCGAGGAGCTCGGCAGGAGCGCCGGCGCGGTGGCTCTCCCAGCCGGCCGACCACCACCGATCCGGCCCCCCGTAGCACCGCCCCTGCGCCACCCTTCCGCTCGGATCCGGCCGGACCGGATCTCTACCGCCTCCGAGCGCGACGCATGGCGCTCGGCGCCTCGTCGGCCGGCACGGCCTCGGCCGCCGGCCGCCTCCTCACACTCGGCCACCTCCCAGCAGGCGGTGCTCCTTCCCACCATTCTAGCTTCGCTTTTGCATGCTAACGTGCTATGCCACGGTCTTGGAATATGGGAGGTGAGGTCGGGCTTACTTGCTTGTCGAGCTAGAACAAGGATGGCGTGGATGAGGTTGAGGTTCGGTGATTCTTCCCTAGCCGCCATGTCGGCCGCTCCCTTGCCCTCTCTCCTCTGGGCTTCTTCAGTTGTTGGCGATGGCGTCGTCTTACCGTCGACGTCCTTGCTCGGCCGTCCTCTTGCCGTCATGGCCTTTGCTCCCTTGCTCCTCCTCTTTGGGCTCTTATTTGGTAGCTTACTCTTGGTTGATGAAGGAGCTTGGTTTCTGGTTTGTGAGAAAAAGAATGGAGTGTGTTTCTACTGACTTTGTTCTTATCCTAACTGAGAAAGAGATGAGAGGATAAGGCTTGCTACGGTCTGTGCTGGCTTTATAAAGGCACGGTTGGGCTGCCTTGCACTTGTGAAAAGACCGTCATGCCCCTCCCCTCCTCTCTCACCAATTGACCGCTCAGGGCACTTTGTGCGATCTTGAGCTAGCTTTGGGATTTCCTTTACTGCAACGGTAAGTCGGTAAAAGGTAAGGTTGGAATTGCGAGATGAAGAAAACCCATATCGCGAGATGATGCCGACTACCCCTAGGCGGTGCAGGAACCTCGAGGCGCTACTCGGCTCTCTAGACGGTGCCGACTGTCCTGGGGTGGTCTGGGAACCTCTGCGAGCGATACTAAATCGACTCTCTAAAAGTCAATGGGTCTGACGGCAAAACTTTACTCTCCCCTTTATTTATCTCTAATGTTTCCCTTTATGCAATATGGGGTATTACAATATACTACGAGCCAGATTACCATTCACCAGACAAGCTTCATATGGGCCAATTCAACAAAACAAACCAAAATCCACCAAGTACTACCTGATTACTCCAGGCGGACGTACATTACACATGCACAAACGCACATAACATCAAATCCGAACAAGACATCATCAGTCTATGACATCTAATGGTGGGTCGAGAAGGAAAAGAAAATAACCTCCTGGCCGTCAGGGCCGGTCTCTTCTCCTCGTAGGTGAGCGCGTCGAGGATGGCGTCCGGGTCGGTGACGATGAGCTTGAAGGCCTCCAATGCGTGGCCGTACTTGCGGTAGAGCGGCCAGCAGATGAGCTGGTAGAGCGGCTCGAGGTGGAGGCCGAGGGTCTCGGCGACGTGGCGCATGATGGAGTGGACGAGCTTGGACTTGTTGTACCTGTCCTCGCAGGCGTGCGCCTCCTCCTCGGAGACACGGCGCTTGGAGAGGTCGATGTAGCCCTTGTCGCGGTCGACGCGGAGCACGATGGCGGGCTCCTGGCGGCCGACCTTGATGAGGGAGGACACGGAGCGGATGCGGCGGCGGGAGAGCTCGGAGAAGAGGATCATGCCCTCGATGTTGTTGTATTCGAGGAGGGAGACGTAGGCGCCCATGTCGGCGATGTGCTTGACCTGGATCATCACCGCGGCGTCCACCCCCGGGAACCGCGGCTCGTACATCCAGCACTCGAGGTTCGGCATCGTCGCCGCCGGAGTTGGAGGGGGAGGCGCCGGATCTAGGGTTTGGTAGGGTTTTGGAGGCAGGAGGCTGCTGCTGCTTCGTTGGGCGGGGGAGTTGGGACGTGAACGAAGAGACCATGGGGAGGGAAGGAGGCGGCGTGTGGGGCTGCGAGCGAGGGCAACGCCGACGCATGCGACCAATGGATGGATCGCTCCTCAGGGCTGAATCCAACGGCCACCGTAAACGAGCGCCGTGACCAGCTGACCAGCTGACCAGCTGAGCAGATTGGATGGGCAGGGATATTCTGCGGTTTTTTACGATCATGTGGCCAACTGTTTTCTACGTGTAACTCTAAAGGGAGGGATCATTCCCTATTTTTATCACCTTTTTCAGCCGGTTTTTGACTTTTACTTCTTTCAACAATCACTGTTTATTATATCTTAACCAAAAGTCATTAGCCACAATAAAAAACATCTTTTTGTACTAAATTAGTGGCCAAAACCCATTTTCTTTTAGGTCGAGTCAATTTTCTTTGGCCCAACCGGCCACTCTCTCCTTTCTTATTCTTTCTTTTTATTGTCTCCTTACTCTGTTTGCTCTGTGCTATGCGCTACCTCCAGACTGAGCCGCACACCACCGTGGTAGTCGCCTGTGCCGTTCGGCCAAGCCGCCCTTCCCCTGAAAACTATCGCCGCCATCAAGCCACCACATTCATAGCGCCACCAATCGGCTGTTTTCACCCTTATCACGTGCATTGAAGCCTCTAACCCAAAATAATCATCATCAATCCCGTCGTGGCCAAGCTCCTTCCTTCCCTTCTGCAACCTATAAATTGGAGGCCAATGCTCACATCAGTCACCATGCAATCCCCAAGCTTTTTCCCTGCCTTTGTGCACTACTCTGTCGAAGTTGTTGCTAGCGCGTCACTCATGCCTGTCACCGTGCGCTCCCACTACAACCTCCATCTCTAGTGAGTTTTTGTTGAAACCGTTGGCGTCACCTCATGTTTTAGCATCCAAGAAACCCATCCTCCTAGTTAATTTGATTTTTGTATGGCCAATCAATAAACAACAAATTTTTCTCAAAACCGGCTGAATTCACCTCTTACCATCGATTCATCTCCAATGAGCCAAACTTTGATTCCTTGCATCCACACCATCTCCACCACCTCCTCTACCTATGCCATACCTCAATTGGGGCAAGGTGCCGCCGTGGAGAGCCACCGTTGTGCCATGCCCCATTTCTTCGTTAGCCACCGTCGCCCCACCTCTCCTGCCATCCTCTACCCAAGCCGACTACACGGGAATATTCCCTGAACATGTGCCATGCCTGTGCTTGCACAAACCCTTGCTAGCCATCGCTGAAACATCACCACCTGCACCCACCGCGCGCTGGCCACCATCCCAACCGCAGTCGCCATTGTGTGCCGCTACCTGTGCCACTGCCTCCCACCACTTCCCCGGGACCACGTCGACCCATTTTGCCGGTCGCCACACCTCCCAATGCCGTCCCTCACCTGCGACGTTGCCCACCAGAGCTGCTGCACTCTGCTCTGGTTGCCTACTCTATTTCCTATTTTCCTCACTTGCAGCCTTGCCCCAATTGTAAACTTTGTTTTTTAGCCTTTTCTCCTCTGGCAAAATTTCTGATAACTAGTTCTTCATCGTTCAAACTCCAAAATCGAGTGAATCAAATTTTTAAATTTATAATATACCTCCCAGTACCTTTGAAAGATCAAGCTCCATTTAACTTGGTTTTAGTGATAATAACAAATACTATTACGAGATTTTGGTTATAATGACAAGTACATTTGTGAGACTAACCTTGTTTATTGATTATGATATTACTTAATTTTACATGGATGAAAAGGTGAACTAACATTTTCCATAAGTTAGATGAATAGGTTAGGTGCCACAAATGAGGATGACCTCATGTGTTAAAGATAATCAAGTCTAGACAAAAGATGATTTCATGTGTTGAACGCTATTAAAAAGAAGATGCATCATGAGTTGATGCATCTCCAAGAGGAGATGATCATATGTTGATCATCACGTCAAGTGAAAATTCATCATGTGTTGATGGAGTTCAAGAAGTGAATGCATCATGTGTTGATGCATGTCAAGACGATGACATGGACTTGAAGTAATAATGTGCGTCATCAAGCTTCAAGAGGATGCTTAAGGCAAAGATATAACTATCTAGGGCTAAGAATGTGTTCTTAATCTTTTACCGATCTTGAAGTTTGGTTGGAAGACCGGATTGCTAGTATAGGTTACCATACTATTAAGAGGGGTCATGTTTAGTAGCTTGAGTCTCGTCATGTGTTGGTAGCTCAACCTCACCTCTTATAGCTCATCTTTGCATGAGGCTTGTATTTGCAAATGTATTTTGTAAATAGTTGAAACTCATGTGATAAATTCTTGTAACATGGACTATGCATTGCAAGTGTTTGAAGTCCATGTTTCCATTCTTTATGATATGAGGCTTATATTTGCAAATGGTTGAAGCTCATATTTAATCCTTGTGTCTGATTCTAAAACTGTCCAATGTATTTTGCAATTTGTTGGGAATGATGTTTGATACTTGTATGCATGATACTAAAATTTGCAAATGTGTTTTGCAAAATCTGGTGAAGTATCTACATTCCTCAAGACAATCGGAACTACTACAGTATAATCTACAGTACTATCGCGAACCGGAATTATCGGTGTTGTAATCACGGAACTACCGTATGTGTTGGTGGTTGAAACCTTCGTGGTCGTAAACCAGCATGGTCGAACCAGCATGATCGAAACCAGTGTGGTCGAGATTTGTGTGATCAAAACCAACGTGGTCGAAACTAATGTGGTCGAACCAGCGTGGTCAAAACCAGCGTTGTCGAGAACTGTGTGATCGAAACCAGCGTGGTCGAAATCAAAGTGGTCGTAGTCCTTCGTGGTCGTAAATTAGTGTGGTCGGAATCAACGTGGTTGAGACTTGTGTGGTTATAAATCTACGTGGTCGAAACAACATGATTAAAATAACATAGTCAAAGATCAACGGGGAGGTTAGAGATTTGTATGATCAAAGATTGACGTGGTCGAAGATCGACATGGTTGAGGTAGTCGAGACCTGAGTGGTCGAAACCAGCGTGGTCGGAGACCAGCGTAGTCAGAGACCTGTATGGTCGATCCGAGCAACGTGGTCATAGACTAGGGTAGTCGATGATCGGAGTTTCTGATCGACTTTGTGTGAGCGGTCTGATCAGCACTATGTGAGTGGTCCGATCGAGCGGAAGTACCAGCTCTGTGTGAGTGGTACTACTGGCTAGCGGAAGTACCGGCTCTGTGTGAATAATACTACCAGTGAGTGGAAGTGCCGGCTTGTAGTGACACGTTTTTCCAAAGAGACACCTGTGTGGAGTCTTCTCGTCCTCGAGAAAATCGGTAGTTTCATATGAATGTAGCAATACTTCCGATAATCAGTAGTACCGGACTTCGCACGTCAAGAACTACCGGATTTGGCTGCAACGGTTAGTTTTCTGACCGATAGCGAGGGGATCGAAAGTACCGGCCTTAACCCAGCGATACTTCTGATTTCCCTGTTTTTTCAGGGATTTGGCTCCAACGGCTAGTTTTTTGTGTGGGGTATAAATACCCCCTTGTGGTTAGTTGGAGAAAGAGTTGCTTGACCCATTTATATTCCCTTGAGTTAGTGTGAGGCTCTCCACTCAATTGTGCATATGTTGCACTTTGTGAGCAAGGAGAAGACATCTAGATTACATGTGTTGCATCTCAAGGTGGACTTAGTGTTCATTTGAGCTTGTGCATTCGTTGCACGTGGTGAGAGTCAGGCGAGGGGGCTTGACTTGTTACTCTTGGAATTTGCCGACTCCTAGACGGTGTTGGAGGTGTCGTGCACAGTGATCTTCTCAAAGAAAGTTGTGAGAAGACCCCGCGAAGTGTGAAGGTTGGAGCTCACCTACCCGGAATGGGAAAGAACTACCACTAGTGGATTTGAGGTAGAAAGCTTAATTCATGGAGCCGGTCTAATCAGTTTGGGCTTACCTCAACATGGACTAGGGGAGAGTGGCAACTCTCCGAACACCACGGTAAAAAGAGACCGTGTCTATTGTGGTTTGTTTTCTTGTGCTCAATTTACCCAAAAATATTATTCAAACTTGGATGTCTAAAACCAAAAGCTCCAAATCTCTTACTCCATAGACGTCAACGGCCCTTTTTCAAACATAGGAATTGTGCATAAGAAACACTACAGTGAGAATAAGGATTTACACTGGAAGTTTCAGAACTACTAAAAACTGAACGAATATAACAATCCATATATAGTCAGGTGAAAGTAGGTTGAACGAACTGTAGAATTCAAATGCTCTCTAATTTGATGAGAGTAGATGAAGTGTGTTGTACCATATATAGTCAGGGTTTTAGTTTTCGTTTTGAACAAAAAGACTAGTTATTGTTTATATTATATCCATATACTCAATGGTCCATATTATATTGTTTCATAGCACAAGAAAGAGAAAAACTACTGCTCTACTTTGTCAAGATTAGTGTTTTGCTTACACTTGCCATACTACTAGCACTTGTAGAGAGACCAGAGTCCATCACAAATCTAGCACAACATAGTGGAGGGAATATATAAGGTATCAATGAGGCAGGCATATTCTACAAGCTACAAAGATAGTATGAACTAGGGGAGCGGCGAAAATACAGAGCTATAGATATATATCCTATATTCCTGGTAGACCTAGATTTTTCAATCCAGAATCTCCTGTGATTCACCGCACTATTCCCTGGATCAATAGATAGTGCCTATAGTACATTGCTGCATCAACTCATACATCGCATGAAACATACTAAACCATAATATTACATATTAGAGTTTTAAATACACCATGTCGGGCGACAGTTTACACATGGGCCGATCAGGCCAAATATTTACATTCAAAAGATAACGGTGGAAGCAAAAGCAGAAGTAAGACCATAGTCCATAGGCAAGCGATTGAGGGGTAAAGGTATATGACATATATTATCTAGACTTAGATAATATATGTTCACATAATCTCCATTAAGTCTACTTGTCTAGGACCCAAAATTGAAGAAGCCGTCCTAGATCCCTTCGTTGGTTCCTCCATCCGTGGCAGGGGTTTCCTCATAGACATAATGGTCTTGGGTCCCAATTTCTAATTTTGGTAATGCGAGGGTGAGCACAAATCCACCGTGCTCCACGAGCCAATACACAGGATGTAATAAATAACATGCATGGCTTATCAAGGAAAGGCTCGGTTTATTTTATTTGCCATTAATCACTTTTAGAATATGTTACTTAGAAATTTCCTAAGACCTAGCAATTTTGGACTTAAATCATAATGTTTGAAAGAGTGTAATAATAATAGCGATCCAGATACCATCCACCGTTACATAGTTTCTGCACCATATGCTAATCTTTCAGCATTATAACTGCTTACCATATCACTGAGGCGACACCTAGGGCAATACAAAACCAGGGCTTTCCACTGCTCTTCACTTTTCTAATTACACCTACAAAGTTTTTGAAATAGAACTATATCTAGTTAAGTTCCCATGTCCGTCCTTGACCGTGGGCATGGCTATTCAAATAGCTTTCACTCTGCAGAGTTGGTACACTTTACCAACAAGAGACGATCCGCTCGTTGCTCCATACGATTCCTTAGTCATACGGTTGAGTAGACTATCACAGTAACTTTTCAAAATTCCTCGCTCCTTCCCTCATCTCACCCATATAGGCTTTTCCCACATGTGGCAGGTCCCACAAGTTGTGCGGGATGTTCTACCCCTACGCGACTAGCAGCTGGACTACCCACATTGACTAGCTCGCTCTGGTAAACTTCACCCTCAACAAGTGTCAGGGGGCGGGGGCACTGTGCGTGACAGGGGCGACGCGACTAGCGCGGTGATCGAGGCGACGCGACGACGACACTGTGCATGATGCGGCGACAGTATTGTGGCTGTCATCAGCAGTATGGGTGTGGTAGCAGGCGGCGACCAGCGGAGCTCGCGAGGTGTGGCGGGGAGGCGTGCTTCAGCGGCGATGGCGAGGCATGGCTTCGGCCTTACCGAAGCGACGGAGGGGGAGAAGGAATAACTGGGCTGGCCTGGGCCGGCTATATATAAATTATCTTATTATATATGTATATATATACATATACATATATATTTACTTATATATTCACATTTATTTATTTACTTATGTACTTATATCTATTTCATTTCTTTATTACTAGCATTATGATTGTATTTATTTATTTATTTATTATTATGGTATATGTTTATATACACATATTCATTCATCCCTTTTATTTTTATTATTAGTTTTACTATTATTATTACTACTAGGCTAAAGGCAAAATTTCAAATTTTGATTCAAATTATACTCTTCCCCTTTTCTATTCTCCTATCCTAATTAATGGATCATCTTTTCAGATTTGATTTCAAATTATAAATTTCTATTATCTTCACACTTCCTTCATGACTTTCTATTAATTTTATTTTTCATAATTTTCTCTAATTGTGGAACCTCAACCAAAATCCAAAGGAAATCCATTAAATTCCAAATATCGAGAAGATGCATTTCAACATAATTCAAGCGCTACACATTTCCTAGAATTCAAAATTTCTAGATGTTACAATTCCAATGTAATGGACATGAGTTTAAATGCATTTTCGTGTAGAATAGTGTGTGCTCCAGCCTCAGAGGCATAAATCTGCGATGTGCCTATAAGCAGTAGGATTTGTATGCAGGGGTGACAACAATGGAACCTCAAGCCAGTAATTCCTACTTATACTTTTCTAGTTTCCTTATCAAAATAATAATGGATTAAAATCATTGTATTAAGCAAAAGGGTCATCACATAGTAGTACAGTACTACCCAGCCAAACAGATAGTAACAACTCTTTTTGTCTACGTGAGGGTATGAGCTGAAAGATTAACATTGCTAAAGGAAATAACTTAGGGTGTGTTTGGTTGAGCTGTGGCTTCAAAAGTCTTTGTGAGTGTGGGTGTGGAAAACTATCATGAGGTTGTGGGCTATGGAAAAGTCAGTAAGTCGCTTGGTTCAAACAATTATAAAACTTACCTCCTATCTCTATTTTCCTTGAAACAACTGTGAAACAACTCTCTATTTTCACCATTTCAAAAAGCAAAAAGCCAAAAGCCAAAAGCAGGGTCCAAGGTCCAAGCCAAAAGCCAAAAGCAGGGTCCAAGGTGGGCTATGGAAAAGCTGTAAGCTGTTTGGTTCAAACAATTATAAAACTTACCTCCTATCTCTATTTTCCTTGAAACAACTGTGAAACAACTCTCTATTTTCACCATTTCAAAAAGCAAAAAGCCAAAAGCCAAAAGCAGGGTCCAAGGTGCTTTCAAATCAGACTACCAAAAGTAGTCGCTTCAAAAGCGACTGATTTTCACCCCTTTGGTTGGCTTTTGGCTTTTTGGAAGCAAAAGCAGCTCCCAAAAGCTCAACCAAAGGCACCCTTAGACAAACTCTGATTCAATCCTAATTTTAGGGGATTGATTCGATCAGATTAAACAGGACATCCACTCTAGCTCACATGCTCACAGTCCTTGTACTTGAGCAAATCACCAGAAGCATTGATAGCCTAGGCTCAAAGATTTCACCTTCAACAAACAGCTAAAAACCAAATCCCCAGTGCGCAAATGTGCAACGAGAACCAGATCCAAAGCTCCAAGACATCAACTTCACATAAGGGCAAGTACAAGGGTTAAGCCCGACACAAGCTTCTAAGCACTCCACATCATCAAGAGACAACACTTAATGCATACTAAGTACAAGGGTTGAGCCCGACACAAGCTCCTAAGCACTTAATGCATGTGACCTTTTTGTGCTAGGATCCATTCTCAGGAGCTCTTCCGCCTCGTTCCTGCTGCAAGAGTCGATATCTCACGAGGAGACGTCGTTTCTCTCTCCTCCATTCCTCTCTCATCCACATCAGCAAGGTTGTCTAGTTAGCACTCCTATGGGCCAGCTCTTAATTGCCTTTGTACATGCCCTAAGAAGCCGCAGAGGAGCCCTCGGAGGTAAGCAATACCGCGAGATGCCGTAGCCCATAGGGCAGTCGGCGGAGGCGGGCGAGAGGCCGTGAGGGGGAGCCTACGGCCTGTGGCGGTTGTGGTAGGTAGGCGATCAATCAGTAGGATTAGGAAGCCAGGAACCCTAATGGAGGCTTGTGGAGTTGTGATGATGGACTAATGGGCCTTGGGCTGGCTTGCGCAAGGCACTTGGCTGGGCTGAAATCCTAGATATACAGCTTCGTATTATCCGAATAATTCGTATTCGTATTCGACGAGTACCAGATTTACTGTATTCGTATTCGTTTTCGACAAAAAAATCCGTACTTGTTTTCGATCTAAGAATTATCCGAAGAAATTCTGATCCAAAACAATACGTATTTGTTTTTGTCCAAATTAATGAGAATCTATCTAATCTATTTTCACCTTTAGATATAGATACTGGAGAGAGATCCCGATGATCTCCAAGATAGTCCAGATCGTGTTTGGAAGGATAGGTGGACACTATAGTGTGCCCTTCATGAATGATGTGCTGTCTACCTCTGCCATCTTACGTGCTAAGAAACAAATAAATGCGCCCCTATAAAAAGAGGTAATTAATTAATAGGATTTATCAGTATCAATTAATCCCCACAAAACCACTCAGCCCCTCCCAAGTCCGAGAAATTTTGTTATATCACGGTGGCACAAATTAGTTTGTGTCACCAACCAATGCAGTGCTGACACGTGGCATGTGTTACTGTAACAACTAATAATTTTTTTACTGTTTTGTATTGTAGATGGTACGAGGGAAAAACTTTTTTATCGGTTTGCTACAGTATAAAACAGTAAAAATAATTTTTTATTAATTGCTATAGTACTACATGCCATATGTCGCGCTGCATTGGTTGGTAACACAAACTGATTGATATAACAAAATTTCTACCCAAGTCCCACCATAAGACTCTCCCCAAAAAGGGCCAAACCGAAACAAAACCACATTTCCCCAAAACCATGGACTTCTCTGTCGGCGTCGGCGGGAGCGGCGCTGGCGGCGGTGCCGGCGGGAGGGTGGAGGCGGAGCGGTGGATCGAGATCGCGGGGAAGCTCCTCAGCGCGCGCGACCTCGTCGGCTGCAAGCGCTTCGCCGAGCGCGCGGTGGAGGCGGACCCGCTCCTCCCCGGCGCCGACGAGCTCCTCGCCATCGCCGATGTCCTCCTCGCCTCCCAGACGCTGCTCCCCTCCGGCCACCCCGACCCGCACGCCGTCCTCCAGATGCCCCCCAACGCAAACCCCGCCGACCACGCCGCTGTCTCCCGCGCCTTCCGCCGCCTTGCGCTCCTCCTCAGCGCCCGCAACCCCCACCCCGGCGCGGACGTCGCGCTCCGCCTCGTCCACGACGCCTTTGCCCTCCTCTCCGATCCCTCCCGTCGCCCACCGCCTTCCTCCACTACCACCACCACTCCTCCCCCTGGTGCTCCCTCCCAGCCTGCTGCCGAGCTCTCGGAGTTCTGGACGGTGTGCCCGTTCTGCTGCTACGTCCACCAGTACCCGCGCGAGCTGGTTGGCCGCGCGCTCAAGTGCCCCAACGACTCTTGCCGCCGTGGGTTCGTAGCTGCTGAGATCCCTACCCCGCCGACCGTCGTGCCGGGCACCGAGATGTACCACTGCGCCTGGGGATTCTTCCCCCTCGGCTTTCCCAACGCGGCCGACCTAGGTAGCAACTGGAAGCCGTTTTACAAGGTGTTCCCTTGGAACAATGCGCCAAGTGGCGGGGGTGCCACTGTTAGGAACTATGGGAACCGTGGTGGAGGCAGCAATGTCCGGCAGCCGCAGAATGGGAGTGCTCGTGGTGGGTCATCCAGAGGTAGGGTCAAGAAGACAACTGCTCGTAAGAAGGTTGGGGCAGGGCTCAAGAAGCGTCCTTTCGGTGGTGGCGTGGAGAGCGGCATTGAGCCATCGATTCTTGGACAGGATGGATGGGTTGGGGGTGAGGAGGGAGGAAGTGGACGTGCAGAGGAGGTGAGAGAGATTAACATAAATGAGGAAGCACAGGCTACAGATGGTACCAGCAGGGCTAATGTCACCGGTGGGGTTGAGGACATGGGCAGCTTCCATTTGGATGTCGATCCAACAGAGGATATATTAGGGAATTTGCACAACTTGCCTTTCTTGAGGGTGGACAATCTTGGGCGGATGCTGTAACTATTGCCGTGGCTTATTGTGTTTTGTGGTGCTGGAGAAGTATTGTATGGTTAGCAGGGTCGAAACAGATGTTTCAAGGACTGACCCTTACCATTCTTCTTGTTGTTGTTCTTGTGCTATTATCTCATGTTGTAGTAATAGTCTACCTAGTGCTTGTTGTTACTTAGCTAGTTAGCTAGCGATGGAGTCATACCATTCAGGCATGATCTGCCATAAAAGTACTCTGTGCAACTTTGTGCTATCTCCAAATTAGCTGGGGATACGGACTCGTCTTTGGCAAACAAATTTGTAGAGTTTTCTTGCGACGGAAATAATGCTTCATAGATTGAGAATGGTTTGATTGGTTATGCTTATCATGCCACTTCAGCTTCTTCAAGGGACAATGGTGAGAGAAGTCGCCGAGAGAAAGTCAGTGAAGCTGGCTCTTCTTTCTGATTGCATAAAACCTTTTCTGTCAGGAAGGCATATGTTAGTCATATGATAATGATTTGACTTTACATTACTAAGCACATCATTCTACTATGAAGTCGATACTGTAATGCTTTTTTATCTTCTTGCTTAGGATGTTGTGGATAAGCTGATGACCTCTATTCAATATGGTATTGATTTCTGTTCATCATGATCATATTGTTGTTATTAGGATCCACTCATGTAATCATGGTCATATCTTATTTTAAAGAAGCATATTGGCAGAAATCATGGTTATTGTTGTCGGCTGAAATCTATTAAACTAACAAGATGTCCCGAGTTGCTAAAATTCCATTTTATTTGGAGCATTTGCTTGGTAACCATCTCCTGGTGCATTGTTGACCTCATAATGGTCTGCATCTCCTGGTAATTTGCTGTCCTCAAAATGGTCTGCTTGCAATAGCTGTTGTTTCACAATCATTTAGGTGTCTGATTTGGGTTACTTCAGTTTTATTCCAATGCCTATGAACCTTCCTGTTATACACCAGAAGTGCAAGTTGGTCTGTGGACAGTCATTTATTCTCTTTATCATTCACACAAGTGCCTTCATCATGCAGCTCTACCTTCCTCTTAATCATCATTCTGGATTCAGCGATCAAATATGATTTTCTTAAATTGCCTTTTGATATGTCACATTAATGTATACACACACACACACACACAAGCAAAAGCACAGATTCATAGGTGAAATTTATGCCTGGGAACAAAAATTAAGTTGCAATTAAAAATATTTAATAAATGAAATTTTGTACTGAAGCAAAAAGGTGGCTACCCTTTATGGCCTAGATAATGTGCAACCAACTGCCCTAAACGTTACCATCATTTCTTTAATGAATTCCATGTTAACAACAGGGTTAATTTTGTGACAATCTGCATGATATTTGGAAATGCTTATATTGTTTCCTAGTTTGTCTAATTTTTGAAACATTCCTTCAGAACTCTTTGTTGCAGAGAATCTTGGGGATAACACGGATTAGAAATCATTGACATGGTTATTTGGAATAGCACGTGCTTGATGTTTTCTGTCATGCACAGGTTTGATTTGGCAACCTATCAGTCTGGATTCCCATAATTCATTATGATGTCACTATTTATCACTAACAGGAAAGCTCAGGAAAATGGAATCCTTGTTAGGTTGATACGATATCTGCTGCCTGTTATGTAGTGTAGATTGCCCTGAGTGTGTGTGCTGCATAAAGTTACAATGAAGAAGTGCGTTTAGTGAGTTTTTTTATAACATATATCTTCTGTTCGAAAAGGTCAATATTGAAGATACCCTACATGAATTCTTGTTGGCAGCTGTTCTTTCCTATGCACCAAATGCAGCCAGGTTATTTTAGTTACGTGTGCATTTTGTATCCATAGTTCCCCTTTTGTGATTGAAGGAGACCCTCAAATTGCATGTAGTATTTACATATTGCTCAAATGAATCATTTTCAAATTGGACTAAGTCTTAAGTTATTTCTTTCAAATTAAAAAAAGTTGTCTTTTTCAATCAGAAGCCGGTTGTTCCAACCAGGTTCAAAATCCCAGCGGTTACCGGCCGATAACCGCCTGTTACCGTTTTTACCGGTGGAGACCGGTAAACGAAAGCCGTCCGGTATCAATTTTTTATTTTTGAATTTTGGCCGGTTTTTCGGTTACCGGTTTCAAAACATCCCGAAATTTAAATTTTGATTTTCAAATTGTGACCGGTTTTTTGCTGGTTTTTCCAGTAATCGGCTGGTACCATTGCCGGCCGCCAGCCGGGATTTCTTCCGGTTCCGTGTTTTGGAACCTTGGTTCCAACTACTCCATGCCGGAACTGAAGAGACTTTAGCTTTAGAGGGGATGTGAGTAACCTGCAAACAAATTTTGTTTATTATCAATTTGTGAAGCTGTTTATCCCCTAGCCTGAAAGAGAAATATGAACAGCATGTAAAGCTCTGCCATTACTTTGCCAAGAAATGCTAACTGTAGTTGTTATGCCAGCAATTTCAAGGCTCCTCTGGTGATTATAGTTGTTCATGTCAATGGGTATATTTAAGCTTGAAAATTGCAGGGAACCATCTCAGCTGTTGATAATGGGTCACTGGCTAGCTTCTCACACTGATTGTGTTAGTAGTCTGACTGTGGCCTCCAGCTTTTCTGTGCTGCTCGGAGCCATTAGATTCGATGATTCATGTTCTGTCGTGCAGAAGTTGTAGTGATCTCTTTAATTCTGTGTGTTGACAATGCGATAACCCATCGAGTTAAATATTTTGCCTTTGGAGACCTGTTTGGGCACAAAAATCTCATAGGAAATAATTCAAATAAAAACCGGCCAAAATGCTGCCAGGAATGATGTTTTGGAGTAAAAGCGCGACTCTGCTGAAAATGAGAGCAGTGAACCCAGATCCGACAGCAACCAACCAAATGTCACCGTTTCGTATGAGCACGATCATAAGTTTATTAACATCAAGCATAAAATACCACATAATTCATCTTTGACGAACTGTGCGTATTCTTCAATCTCCGTGGCTACTTGAAGCACGGTTTTCTATAGGAAATCAGAGATGGCAGTCTTACGGTACACTGACAATTGGAGAGGATTGTGAGTCTTACGGTACACTGACAATTGGTGAGGATTGTGAGTGTGGATGACTTTCTTTTCAATATTTATTTAACCCCTGCAGGTCACTGTTCAGTTGATCGACCCTCAAATCCGAGGGTCGTGAACAAATATGAAATTTTACAGCACATTGGAATTGCTAATTCCCACTTCCATAGTTCATCAACCAAAATCGAAGCCAACCATGAATTCAGTTGTGATTCTAAGTTTATAACTCCTAAGCTTTTATAAGAAATTCAAGTCCGCAACTCATGCAATGGAGCCCCAATTACAATGGATTCCTTTTTTCTTCTTTTCCCATTCAGAAAGAACATGACACAAGTACATCGCTCTTTGACCCCTCTATACTGACACTTTCTATATATCAAAAGCAATCATATAAACACGACACCTAATGGGATATTTAGATACAGAAGAATGTCATGCACAAAAACCAAATGAATCATCTCACCATCACCACAGCATAACGGCTGAACAACCCAAACAATTTGTGAAACATTCCCGGGCAGTCTGGAAGGATAACCCTTGTAATAGCGAAAAGTGGAAGGATGAACCTTGTAATCGCAGAAAGTAGCCGAGATGCATATGCATGCAGAATTAATAGAAGCCCCCTGCATCAAATGCTTTGCTCTTTCACAAAATCATTGATGGCAACTGCAGGTCAACATTCTAAATCTGCCCAGCTATGCCAGCACGCACCCTTAGTGCCTCTGTACGTTTACTTCTTTCCATGTGTTCCACCAGCCAGTCTATGCCAGATTTGATCCCCCTCCTAATAGAAAAACAACAGTATGACATTAAAACAAAAGAACAGACGTAAAATACTATGCACCCCGGTTGGGCCAAAGACTTCTCAGTGTGTGTTGGACTATAGTGCAAGCTTGAGTGAGAGCATAGACCTCAGAGTAGTTAGTTGACAACAGGTCAAATGTGCAAAAATATGCGGCTAAATCAGAGAATTTTTTTCAACTATCATGTGTTGAGGTGAACAAGTTCAGGAACCAGTAGTGTTGCTGTTCTCACCCGTCATAGGCAGATACAGCCTGAAACATATATGGCCTCTCATCTAGCTCTTTAAGATGCATATGTGTAGTCAATTCTTCATCTGCGATAACACCAGGTAAATCCTGCTCAAAGAAATCCAGAAGCACCTCTGAATATGAGAACATTAGATGAATGAAATGAGCAATTTGACAGAAGGATCCTGGATCCCATTCGGTATAAGTAAATATGAATAAACTCTCAAATGATAACATGATTTATGAATGTACTTGCCATGTTAAAGCTATTGGAAAAAATTGATAGAATGAACAACTTCAAAGAAATTGTTTGGTGAAAGCAGAAGGCAAAGATATGAGAAGGTATGTAATGGCAGTCCACTTAGAAAATATTGAAAATAGAACCAACAATGTAAACTATTTTAGTATGGTAAAGGAAGATAAGAGAAAGCTTTCAGTTCAAACATACATTAGTACCTAAATGGCTAGCACATCCCATTGAGCTAGGTAACCAAAGGACTTGGAAATTGTAGTCCCAACTGGAGATGGAACAGTAAAGGTCTGGTTAGAGCAAATGAAATGTGCTCATCAGTTCTATCTAATCACTGAGATTGAGTATTACCTTATTTTCAAAATAGCACCAAGTCATGTAGCTCTCATCGATTAGAGGCCAATTGTGAGTTGGCTCTACACTCACAAGCCACAATAGAAAAAGTGTTTTTGTTAGTATGATGTCCTGCTAGTGTTTTTTAGGTGCAAAATTTCTATTCAACACATACCATTGTAGAAACCGAAGCTTAATTTCGATTTAGAACGACGTCCGGCACAGCAGCTTCACCCGAGACTTGATCTCGGCTTGAAAACACCCGCTCGCAGTTGCTTCACGACGCTCTCCCCGGCCGCAAGCAAAATAGAGACTCTCTGCTTGTTGCTCGACTCCCAGCACTCGCGAACGCGCAGCGTCGTCACGTCGAGTGCATGCGTCGCACGGAAAGCAGAGGGAAATGGAGACTGTGTGAACTGAAGACTCACAAACTCCTGCACGCGAGATAGATGGAGTTGTATTCTCCTGAATGGATCAACCCAGTTTTCTATTGATTTATTTATACAGAACATCACGCACGGCAGTTCTTCAGCCAAACAACGCGATGCCTGCGGAAACGCTACGCCGTTCCGGCAACCGACGCGAACAGATACGTATACATGAACAGTACGTACATGCACGTGAACAGTCCTACCATGCACAGGATTAAATCTTTCAACCATTAGTGTTATCACTGCCACTTGAATCTCTTGGAGGCTCTACAGGCATGGCATGAGTAAAAATAAAAGAAAGGTACGAAATCTTTGTTAAGCATGGTGTGGAGGATTAGCATTGCAGATTGTGTGGGTGCATGCCATGGGTGGGGGACGAAGGTAATTCCATGGCTCGGTACAAATAAAAGCATAGTTTGTTTCAAGTACTTTAATACATATCACAAACACTGACTATAACAGCATGCTGACTGAAGTTATTTTTGTTCCTTCATGTAAGCATATTTATTGAACAATGTACGCAAAAGCGCTCATTCTGTTTTTAAAAGGGCATACTGCTAACATTTTTCTCAGTTTTATGTAAAGAGCACGACTAGATTAAATTATCTTGCAGATAAATGCATTTACCTCTCACAATTGTAGGCAAGGGAAGCCTTTGCTAAAGGCCACTTTTCTCCATCTGTATTCCTGATGCTTCCAGTTGTCAGAGCATCATCCATCTGCAAGCACAAGAATTGTTCACATCAGACCCATGGGAATATCAAGAAATGCTGTATTTGCATTTTGTTTACAGGTTATACTTCAGAAGGTAGGGAGATGGAAAAATTATATTATAGGTTGGAACAACTGGATAAACGTAAGGGGTCATAACAGAAAGCTATATCAAGCAAAGCTCTTTTGCCATTTAAGCAGTAGATTTAGGTGGTTGACATGAAAATAAATGAGATTATCAGTAGAACTTGAAAATTGAGGAGGTAAGTTGAATCACAGAACTGCACTCTTGCAAGTAAAATGCCAAAAAATTGGTTATCTAAGCACTCAAAAGTACCGCTTGCTGTAGTAGTGTAGTACTTGTTAAGTATGGAGGCTACAAATTTATGCTTGAATTAAGTTCATCAACTAATCATATGTCGGTCAGAAATTAAGATTGGAACTAAACATTCTTTTCCTAACTCATAGCTGATGCAAAAGTGACAACTCACCATAAATGTCAGGAGGCCTGTGAGAATGCTACAACATAAAGACATATGTTAGAGCAGTGAAGGAAAAAATGCCCAAAAGCTTCATATGGCAAAATACAGTCACAACTTGACAATGAAGACAGCTTGTATCATTGTAACAGTGAAATTACACTTTGATGTTGTTGCAAGTCCCCCCATCTCATTGTTAAGTAAAAAGCTCTGTTGTCTTCCAACGAACCACAAAAGCATGATTCATGAATGCTCACATAGAAATTAACATAATAATATTTCAAATGAGACATTGATTTGAATACCAGTAATTTAACACTCTAAACTGTACAGACCACATTGGACTCCAAAATTCTGGATGAACTGCAAAACATAGTAATGATGAGAATTATTTCAAACCTAATAGAATACAAAGATCTGATTACAATATGAAACTTATAAACATTCATTGATAGGCATATTTTTTGTGAGGGGCAAACCTGACACTGGGGGTTGTCATGCTGAACAACAAAACAAGTTAGAAGTCATTTAATGAAGGAAAATTGACTACATCCATCCACTCTAAACATAGCAATTAGAAAATGCAAAATATGTTCATCTCAGTGCCTAACTATCGGAAGTCGAATATCAGCAATAACCCACAGGTCGTCAATCACTCATCTGCCACATCCTTGAGGATGACAGAGAGTTGGAGTTTAATTATGTGTCACGATAAACACATCAAGTAATTTTCAAAAGAATGATTTCACAAAAACATCAGTTTGACAAATTCTATTGAGATCTGTGCTTCTAAGATTATGTTTAGCTATGAATTGGATTCCAAAAGAACTTTTGGCTTAGTAGTTTCAGATTAGCTAGTTAGTATAAGGTGACTGACTTTTCAAATATAATATTTTTTACTACCCCATCGCACATTGCAACAATGCAATCTGAAAATAGACTCTTGGTATACACATCATGACTAACTACATGGGACTCAAAAATTGAAGAACATTTGGAACAAAAAATGTGGATATACCAAGAATAAGCTCAACATCATCAAGGAAGCCCATATTAAGGATCTCATTAGCTTCATCAAGGACACAGAATTTCAAAGACCTAAAATTGAGAGTTCGTTTTACAATAAAATCCTGGACAAGAAAATCATGTAGCAAACATGAGAATAAAATTCAGAGATTCTGCATCCAGTCAACCAGAGATGTCAACAAAAGAAAATAATTACCTTAACACAGCCAGGAGTCCCAACAATAATGTCAACCCCTTTGTGATTGCTATTTCTTGAGGACGATATTCAGAACCTCCATATACACAACAAGAAGAAATCCCAAATGATGCACCATAAAACACAAAGTCCGTGTGCACCTGGAATCCATTTTGGCAAAGTTAAAACAAATGGAAAGGACTTTCTTTCTTGAGAATCAGGAAGTAGTACAGTACAATCTTACCTGCTTGGCAAGCTCTCTGGTTGGTAGCAAAACCAAAACACCTGGAGGTCTGCCATAATTAGTCCTTCTGGATGCCTTGTGTGTCCCATTAACTAACGGCTCCAATATGGGTAGAACAAAAGCCACAATTTTGCCCTACATTAAGTAACAACATCTTTGATTAGGCCATACTAAGTTTTCAGAGACAAACACGCTAAAAATAAAGAATTTTGTTTCCCATGGCTAGTCATCCATAGTCCATAATGAGAAATTCAGGGTTACCACAACCATCACTATGACCACAAAACACTCCTCTGGTAGTAACTTCATAAAAAACAACCTATCCTGACAAAACTGTAAGAACAACACACGTATGTACAGAAACAGCAAGTCCCTTTTTAAACCCACATATGTATGGTTATGATAATACTCAAATTCTACACAAGCAGTGCAATTAGTACAACAATGTAGCAATCCCTAGCTAGAATTAGGAAAGTGCCATACACTAGATGGAATTCATGCCAAAACAGTAGTCGTCTAGCGCAACAAGCTTGCTATTAAGTGTAAATGCGCAACAAGAAAGGAGAACTCACGAAAAGCCCTTTTTGCTGAATAATTTTTTAAGGCAATAACGTCCAACGTTTCTTTAGCAAGTTTACCAGCAGGATCGACATTGCTACCTAGACAAATGCGTTCTTTCAAAAGAATACATATTGATACTAAATAGAAAAACCGTCTGGAATAGCTTAAAGTTTTTGCAAATATTGTAAGGAAATCGTAAAATGAACAAACCACTGATGTTGCACCTGGAATCTAACACAAGTCGAAAATTATAAGGAGCCAAGTGAGCCTGTAATCTTCAGAAGTAAGGGGGAGGGAGGAGGCGAGCGTGTCCTGGGTGGTGGGCGAGGTGTCGTTCCAGAGCCAGGCCACGCCGAAGAGCGTGAGGTGCAGAGCATGGCCTTGCCTATCTGCTTCCAGAAGTAGGCGTCCTCCTTCTCGAACCCCATCCTCCTGGAACCCCAACGCACCAACCTAGACAAATACAAGAAAACATCAAGAAACTGTAGGCAAGGCAAGCCAAGAAGCGGGCGAGGGGAAGGCTCACCTGAGGAACCTCCGGGCTTGCGGGAAGCTGCGCAACATCGTAGCGACCTACGGGGAGGAAAAGAGGGAACCAGTGAGGAGGCCTCGTTGTGGCATTTCATCGAACAGGAGGGGAGTCGTAATGGCATGGCTCTTACCGCCAACATGGAGTGCTTTTTGAAGGCAGAGGGAAGTCTCACAAGCTAGTGCGACGACCGCGTGCCAGCGCCGGTTGTTTGCTTGGCTACTTAGGAGGGGAGGCTGGAGAGTGACAGTGCCTCCTGGTCAGCTTGTCATGTTTGCTCTACCGTGCGGTCGGACACAACACTGGGTGACGCCAAGGAGAGCCAGCGGCCAAGCGGGGCTGTCGCCTGGCCAGGTAAGCGAAGGAGGTGGGGAGGCGGCCACGAGCATGAGAGGAGGTAGGGAGTGAGGGGAGCAGGCGGCGGCGTCTAGAAGAGGATCGAGTCTCCGGAGAGGAAGATGGAAAGGACGCGCGGCATGGAGGGTCGGACGTGGGTGGATAGATAAGCATAGATGGGAACATAGTCGTGGCTCGGAACGCGTAGAGGTAACGCATGAAACGAACAGTGAGAGAGGAGGCATGCGTCAAGGCGAGGAGAAACACGTGGGAGTACGGATTGAACGAGAGCGTCCCATATCTCCTACACGAGATATTATTATTGGGTATTGATAAACATCATCTGGATATTTTCTTTCTAATTATCATCAAGATTTATGACCATTGGATTAGATCTCTAACGGTTACGAATTCTCCCCACCCCCTCCAAAAAAAATCTCTCCCCTCCAAAAAAATATCCCCTCTCCAGAAAAAAGAGGCCGTTGGATATCTAATCCAATGGTCCGAAATTTAGATGATTGTTAGAAATAAAACATCCGGATGATACCTATACACACCCATTATTATTCGCACACCTCATCTCTCTCGTTTGATGAGATCTCACTCACTCGCACACCTCCTCCTCCTTCCCTCCCCACCCGCACCACTTCCTGCTCCTCCTCCCCCTTCCCTCCCCACGCACTACCGGCCCTCCCTTGTCGTCACTTCCACTGGCCAAAGTTGGCATGACCTCTACCGAATCGGGCGGCGATGGTAGGGAGGAGGCACCGCTAGGACGACTAGATGCCAAAATCATTGACTAAGCGACGCCGTAACAACCATGCATTGAAGCATCTTCTTAAATTGAAAATTTTGAATCAGTAAATTACTTCAATCCTCAGAAGGTTTGCAAGGTCATGTATTTGTTTGTCATATTGTGGACTTCACTTCTTAGAGAAGGTACACTAACCTCAGAGGATCATATATGTAGTGGTTCTTGTTCGAATATTCACTTCTTAGAGGACGCATGACATGAATGCACAAATATCCACTTTTTGGCTGAATATATACCAATATGAGCATGACCTTTTTCAAGTTTGCAGAATGGGACCACTATGAGGAAAAGTTGCCTTTTGTTACTGTTGTTATCAGTAAATGATTAAATTGGTACATGAAAAGTATCATCTATTCTGAAGTGATCATGCGACCACTCATCTGTTAATTTAAATTCATGTTTCCCCAAATATGAAATAATGATATGCTTAGTTCAAATTATGAGAAGTAATACGTTCACATTCATGTGCACAATGTTACCATTTGTGTCATTGTCAATATCTAGTTCACGTCACTTGCTTAGCTTCTAAAAAGATTAGCTGACATGTGTCTTGAATCTTGAATTTTTATGTTTATCAGCAAAATAAGCTTAAACCAGGGCCAAGAAACCAGTTGTTGGGCTTACAATTTTGCATTGGTTTATAACCTTTGTTTACCCAAAAAGGATAGGGTGATCGTGCAAAAATAACACATCCGCAAGTGCACGAGTTGCAACTAAAATAGGGACGAGTGTCATGTTCTCCACAAGGATTAGACTAAGACTACCGATGCTCAACTAAAACTAGGTTAATCGAAATGGGGGATAAAACAAAGAACTAAACCTAACACAACTACTGAATCTACCGAATGAACTATCGTAAACGATCGAATGAACCCTAATTCGCACAGACAAACTAAACGAACGAATGAAAATAACAGGATGAACAATCATGCAAATTGAAGTCACATGACAAACAAACTACACAATGTCTGACTACACGAACGACGCACGAATAGCTACACGAATGAATACGCTCAACTACCGACCAACGATCTAACTAACTACCAACCGCAAGACAGAACGAGAAAGTCGAAAAGCACTAGGGGAGTCAAGAAGCATAGAGGGAGTCGAGAGAGAAAGAGGTAGAAAATGGCCATTAGACAATGTCGGCACAGGACAATGGCATGACCTAACTATCGACAGATCGTGAAAAGGAGAAAAGATGGAGTCTAGAAGCAAGGAGGGGTCAAGACAACAAGGGGAGGAGAGCGATCGCCGGCTAGCTAATTTGCGTGCACAAGCAACCACAGATACTAACACTTACACCTGCACAAGCACAAGACACAAACACTAAACACAAACATTCAAACAAAGACACTAATGACCATCACTAGAACAATTAACAAATTAACATCTAATCACAATTAACAATGCTAAACATATGTTACTACTAACTATTACTGATCATAGATAGATGAATAAAAAGATACTTGACTAACATGAACTATTTACATCTGACTGAAAAGAGATATCATCAACACAAGCTAACTATTCAGAAACAGACACATACAGAAAAAACACACTACTACTAAACATATAGTATAAACACGGATTCATACCACAAATCACATAATTAAAGACTTATAGGAACAAATTGTTGAGGAACCATTGCTGGCGAGTCCAGTCCGATCAATTCCTCTGCTATGCAAAAGACAGATCAATCACAGAAGACACAAATAGTAGATTAAAACACAGAGATAGGGGGAGAACTCCTAGTCTTTCTTTATTGCTTTTCTTTCTCATGCATGTACAAAATAGCTAATAGCACTCCCTATTTATAGCCTAGTGGTGAGGTGTCCACCATGGGCTAAGGCTTCAAACCCAGGCCCAGGTTTCCTAACACCCTCCTTGAACACTTATCCGACAGGTTCATGCCTCATCAAAACTCCATAAAAACCTAGTGGAAAAAATTTGGAGAAAGAGTACATGATATATGTTATGCTGCGTTGCACGAATTGCCTCATTAAAAACCTTGGCTGAGAAACTTCAGGAAAACTCGTCAAGGAAAAAAGAGTACAATCCACCCAATTTCATTTAATCTTCAAGATTTATTTTTTGGGTACTCGATCTTCGTGATCAAGTTTTAATAACGAGTTTGAGAAAAATATCTCCTTGATTATGCACTTCTCTAAATCTCATCATTCCAACTCCTCTTATGCATTTT
This sequence comes from Dendrocalamus sinicus, assembly GCA_036346575.1. Lineage (NCBI taxonomy): Eukaryota > Viridiplantae > Streptophyta > Magnoliopsida > Poales > Poaceae > Dendrocalamus > Dendrocalamus sinicus. The sequence goes on from CM070648.1 coordinate 30,696,345, forward strand.
TCAAAACTAGATGCTGGGAGTAATTTAGTAAATAAATCTGTAAGATTTTTACGTGACTTAGTGTGCAGTACCTTAATTTCATCTATCTTTTGCAATTCATGAGCATAGAAGAACTTGGGGTTGATATGCTTTGTGAGATGACTCTTCACGTAGCCCGTCTGCACTTGTGCAACACAACCTGCATTATCCTCACATATAATTATGGGAGCTTGCGTGATATTCATCCTGCATGACTGTTGATGTGGTGAATCATTCATCGGAGCCAAGCACATTCTCATGCAGCTTCGTACAACGCTATGGTTTCTGAGTGGTTCATTGAAGTCGCTATAAGACTTTGCTTAGACGATTTCCATGAAATTGCAATTTCACCACACAGGAATACATAGCCTATTTGTGACCTTGCGGTATGTGAGTCTGACAGGTACCCTGAATCTGCATAGCTAGTTATATTCAGGCCTTGGTTTTTTCTATAGAATAACCCAAGATCCTTGCTTCCTTGGAGGTATCGGAAGATGTCCTTTATTCCTTGCCAATGCCTTTCGGTAGGTTTTGCACTATGCCTTGCTAATATGTTTACAACAAATGCAATGTTTGGTCTAGTGCAGTTCACTAAATACATAAGTGCTCCTACTGCACTTAAATATGGGAATTCCGATCCTAGGACTTCCTCCCCCCTCTTCCCTAGGTCGGTATGGATCCTTTTCCTACTATAAAGATCTCCTGATCATTGGTATTTTCAATGGGTATGCCTTCTCAAAGCCGACCCTTTTTAACACCTTCTGGGCATAGGCTAACTGATGTACTAATATTCCTTCAGGAACATGCTCGAGCTACATGCCTAAGCAATATTTGGTTTTACCTAAACTTTGTGCAACAAGCCTTGCTTTATATCTTACAACTTCATTTCTTTCATTTCTCTTTCGAACAAATACCCACTTATGCCCTACAGGGTGCACGTGAGGAGGCGTGCGGCTTACAGGCCCAAACACCTCTATTTTGTTCAGAGATAATAATTCAGTTTCTATTGCCTTTTCTAGTCTTCCCAATATGATCTTTTCTTACATGCAGTGAGCGATGCGGGTTTTGGATCAAGATCGATGATTATGACAATTTTCTTTGCAAAATAGATATCAACGTTGGCTATTGTCCTATTCATGGATTCTCCCGTGTGTACATAGTTTATAGCTATTTCATCATGAGTTGAATCTTCTTATGCTTCTACTTACTCACCGCTCCTTCCAGTTGCGACAACAAGTCCCTTTAGTTTTTCAGCTCTGATGTGTGCGGACACATTCATGCTGATTTCTCCCTCCATGGGAATGTTCAGATCCGGTATGCCCTTTTTTTTGAAGGTGTCATATTGGTGCCAGGTCTCAACTGGCTCCCCTTTTGGTTCTAGGGAACTTCAGTGATTGGCTGTGTCAAGTCCTTATTTTTTTCACCAGGCGTCCCTGGTTACTTAGGGTTCGAGGGACTGGAGTTCTCATCCTTTTATTCTGAGGCATCTAGATGGGATTAAGGATACCTTCAACTTTCTTTGGTATTTCAACCCTCTCCGGTGCATTGCGTGTAGGCACATGCGACTTGGTTATACTCTTCAAATCCTTAAAGTGGTCAGGTAGACAGTTTGCTAATACTTATAAATCAATGATCTTTTGGACTTTTCTATTTATTTCACTAGTGCGCGGGTCATGTGCATGGATTTCCGTGGCTTGCCATGTAATTTCCCGATATTTTTCATCAAGGGTTGATTTCCTCTTCCTAATGTTGGAAAACTATCCTCATCAAATATGTAATCAGCGAAATGGGTAGTATGCAACTCCCTTGTCATGGGTTCTAAATACCTGATTATGGATGCTGTCTCATAACCAACGTATATCCTAGTCTTTCAGAGAGGACCCATTGCAGTACGCTGTGGAGGGGGTATAGGCACATAAACCTTGCATCCAAACCTCTGGAGATGAGAAATTTTCTGTGCTGACCCTTGCATTAGTTGCATAGGTGAATGGATCTTGTAGGCCGATGGTTTAAAGTTGATGAGAGTTGCTACATGCAGGACTTGCGTGTCCCCAACATGTAGCTGGTAAATTACAATTCTACAAAAGTGGTCGGGCAATGCATTGCTACCGGCGATTGTTGTAAGGCTGCCAGCATTCTTTCTAATCTACTGAAAGAATTTTGTCACTCCTAAGATGGTATTTGTCATGCTGCTGTCGGCTAAGCACACTTCCTTCATAAGGCGCCACACGTATTCTAATATAAAGTATTTTATTAATATATAGTAGAAGGCAATCAACACATAAATAAAATACTTCAATATCAAAATATATCATGCCATTATAGGCTGAATAAATGAATGAATTATTTAATATCATCCAACCATCACGAGAAAATAAATTTTTTGAGTACCATCCATGCAAATTCTTACTTATTCCTTCCACACATAAAATAAATGACAATTAAAGTCTAATACATTTTGTGCATTAGATTGAATTTGCTAAGAAGTCAGAGACTTCGGCTGCTATCTTCTCGGGGGCGATATGCTCTTCTAGAGAAATCATGTCAATGACAGCTGTAATGTCAAAAGGGGGTGCTACTGTCGAAATGGTTTCGTCCTCCAGCGGCGCAGGCAACTGTTCAGAACTCTCCCCCCTCAATAGAAGCAAAGTGGATTTCATACTACCCTTTGCCACACTTTTTCTTATGAGCTTGGAAGGCATCGATGACATGCTGCGGCTCTTTATAGATCCACGACTAGTGCCCCCCACTTGCCACACTTGTAGTAGGATTGGTCTTGCTGACCATAGGGTTTGCTATCCCACTTTGGTTTGCATGCCTTATTCTCACGTGGAGCATCTGACTTGCCTTTCTGGGCTACGGCCTTACCCTTCCTTCCCCTTTTCTTCATTATGGGCTTTCGCACCTTGTAGCTCTCGGTGTTGGCCTCATGGCCAGCGGAGCTTCCAGATGGCTGTATGACATAGTTCTTGCGGAGAACTTCATCCTGAGCCTCTGCAATCTACATCATATCGATCAATTTGGCATACTCCTTATAGCCTTCTTGACGATAATTGCATGTAGACTGCACTGCATTGGGGTGGAAGGTGGATAATGTCTTCTCCATCTTCTACTTATCTGTGATCTACTTGCCACAAAGTTGAAGATTGGTATAAATTCTGTGCAGAGTAGAATTGTACTCCCCGACCGTTTTGAAGTCGGCAAATCTTAGTCGGATCCACTCTTGCTCTGCCTGAAGAAGGATGGTGTACTTTAGCCTCTTGAACTACTTCTTGAGTGTAGTCTATAATGCTAGCGCGCTCTTCTCTACCATGTACTCATTCTTGAGAGAGACAGAGATGGTGCCTGAGGAAGTGAAGTGCCTGATGATTTTCCTTAGGGGTGGGTTTGGCATCTTGCGGTGCACCAATCCTAATGGTAGCGCGGAGCTTCTTAGCTCTAAGTACTATCTGACATCAGAAGACCAAGTCAAGTAGTTTTGGCCATGCCGGGCCAGCTCCTCGAACTCCTGGTTCGTGATGCCTGTCATCTACATGTGCATAAGAGAAATAAATAAGTTTACTACCGGTAAACATGCATGAACTAAATTTACTGCAGGTAAATAAATTGGATAACGGTACAAATGATTCTCTAATGTTCCAGAATTTTTATGCATTTTCTACAAATTTTATTGTTAATTTTTGTGATTAAAGGCAATTTAAATAATTACAGTAAATAATAATTCAAAACATAGAAAATAATAATGGCGGTACTAAACATGCTTCAAATGCTAAAAATAATTCAAAATTTGAATTCTCGAGGCCCTTTTATACTGGAATATGAATTGTTAGTGAATTTTGCAATTTCCGAGGGCCTATACACAAAATTTCAATTCGGAGAAAATTCTTGCATAATTTTCTGATTCACCGAGGGCCTTGTTGCAAAATTCAGGACCCGTCTGAAAAATCTGAGGACCCTTCCATAATTTTTAAAATTCAAGGGGCCTTTTTGCAAAATTACCGGTACCCACCTGGCCGGGCCTTCCTTGGCCCAATGAGTTTTCCTTTTTTTAGCCCAGGTGCCCAATCAGCCGTTCGGCCAATTACCCCTCACGGGGCTAGGGTTAAAACCCTAGTCCGTGACTCCACACGGTGGCGGCGGGTGCGGATGACCGGAGGCCCCGAGTGGAGGCTTCGGGCGGCGACTACGGGCGGCGGCTTTGGGAGCCGGTGACGTGTGGGCCGACACGCGAGGGGAGGCTGGTGGTCGGCTTCGGGCGGCCACTTTGGGTGACGGTTTCAGAAGCTGGCGGCGTGGGGCCTCCGGCATCGGCGGCACTCGAGTGGTGGCAGTGCCTGAGCGGTAGTTTCGATGGAGGCGGCTGAACGCTGCCAGGGCGACTCTCGGGCAGTGGCGTTGGGCTCGAGTGGCGGCCGGTGATGGCTTCGTGCCAGCGGCGCTGGGCTCGGGTGGCAGCCGTGCGGTGGTGGCCGTCAGGCGGCGCTCATGCACGGCGGCCGTACGGGGCTGGCTGTGTGTGATTTTTTTCTTCTTTCTTTTTTTTTTCAAACTACAATGCAATCAACATATACTCTTTCATGTAATGTACCGATCGACATTGTGCCGGTGACTGAAAACAAGAATGTTGGAAAATTGCCATGAAGAATAATTATTTTGGACTAAAAACAATCAAGACCAATACAAGGAGATTTGCAAGACCGGAAGTCTTATAGTAATAAGGACAAAAGACCACAATATAAATGTATCCATCCTTGTATTGGTACCCCTCAGACCGTCTACTCCCTAGGGCATAGGCCAATACTACCGCCCATCAATATGAATTCTACACCCAATAGACGGTGTGACTACTCTGTTCTACGATGACGTGAAGACGACCATGTCAAAGAGCAAGTATTTGGAAGTCTACGACCTATCCAGGAGAACAAGGTTTCTCTCTTCCCTTTTGACTTCTCCAAGTGCTAACCCCTGTTGTGCAGATTTTCATCTCTCTGTGAAGCTAATAATAAAAAACTATATGTCGAGCAACACCCCGAAACCCATTGCTAGCCAGTATAACCCCACCTCTTTTCTTTCTATTCTACCGGAATCTCAGGGTCGAGATTCATTTAAGGGGGGTAGGTTTGTAACATCCTAAATTTTGAATGTTTGAATATTTGGGGGAATTTAAAATTTTTCTCTACATCTTACTGGCATCTAAAATTTTTGTCGAAGTCTTATTTGGTTTTTCCTGAGATTTACCCTGAGCAAGTAATAACTAGAAATAAATCTCGAGCACAAAATGGCAATCATGAAAATAAATAAAATGGGTGAGTCCAAACCCTAAGAAAGTAGTTCAAGAATTAAATTACAGGATCCAAACATGGTTTATAAATTTAGTTAAAGGGGATTAGTTGAATTAAAAATACAACTCAAATATATATATATATGTATATATATACATACATACATAAACTACGCAACTAAATACTAGTGTCCACATTAGAGTTGCGATTTAACAAAAGGGGTTTTGGACACCGAGCTCAAGTAATTAAAAACAAATTGCAATGCCATGCAAAACTCCAAAATCAGTGATCATAAATGTGAAATCAAAATTTTAAATTAAAAGTCTGAAAATCCAAAGCTAGCAATAGAGTTTTCCTTCTTCTATTTTTCTTTCCCCTCTCCTTTTTCTTTTTCCCCTATCCTCCTCCTCATCTCCTCACTACCAGTGGGCCTAGCCCCCACCGGCCTCTCTCTTTTCTCCCCTTTCCCTCTCTTTTATTCTCTGCGCGCAGGCCCAGCTCCTGCCCCGGCCTGCCCTCCTCCTTTTTCCTCTGTGCATGGGCCCGGCTTCCAGTCTCCTTTCCCCCCCCACTGCGCAAAGCCATCTTCCTGCTTCCGTCCCTGTCAGGCCGTGTGCTCGCCATCCCGGCCCCGCCTCCTCTGGCGCATCTGCCCCCGTCGCCTCACATCCGCGCCCATGTCCTGCTAACCTCGACGCGTTGCCCTCCATCGCTTGCACCGGCCATGCCCTGCCATCGCCTCTCCATGCCGCTCCCTGTGCGCGCATCACTACGCCGGCCGTGCGCCATGTCGCGCGTTGCTTTGCCGTCACAGATACTGCACGGCCTCCCCTCCCCCTCGGCTATAAAAGAGCTCCCGGGCTAGCCGATTGCCCTTGCGTCTTCCCCTTCCTTTCCTTCCACCGCTTGGCCTCGCTCGTGTGTGCTCCCACGCCGCCACCGCCGCTCTCGGCCACTTTGGCGACGGTTTCCATGGGCCGACCGCGTCACAACGCGCCTCCCCCTTCTAGGAACCTCCACCGCCTGCCGATTGGATTCCTTCAAAGCCAGCTCACCGCACGGCCGTCTTCCTCATGTCCGGCCCAAGTCACCGGCCACCTGGAGATCGGCCAGTCGGGGCTATCCCCGGTCGATTCCGCCGCCCTGTAGCTCCCTCGGGGCATCACGAACCCATCCCTGCCGTCGGCTGGAGCTATCGCTGCCGGTACGTCGCCGTCACCGTGCGCCACCGCCGCCGGCCCCCATCCCGCGCCGCCAGACCGCCATGGGCCCTTCCCAGCTCGATTGACCTCACGGTGAGCATCCCCATGACCCCTCCTTGCTTGTGCACAGCCCGGTTTCCCCTTTCCCCATGCCGGTGCCGCTGCTCCCTTTTCACCCCGTCTCCGGCCGCCGAGCCACGCCGCCGGCCCACCCTGGAACTCTTCGGCCCACGCCAGCCCCTCCACCGGGTTCCTCCCACTTCCCGCAACCCATTTTGCCATCTCCGACTTCTTCCCCGGCCGCCCCTCGCCGGCGATCCCGCCGCCTGGCTCCGGCGCCACCCAGCTCCCCTGTTTCCCTCCCCTACTGCCCCTGCTCTATTTCAGCCGGCCGAACAGCCCTCATCTCTGCATGACTTGTGGGCCCAGCTAGTTAATTGCCTAACTTCACCCCTTTTGCCAAATGTTAAATTCATGTGTGAAGGAATACTCATGCATGCAGTTCCAGCAAAGATAAATTGGGAACAATAATCAAAATAAGAAAATTTCTCAGGAGTTCATACTGGAAAGATTAATAAATTTTAATTTGAAATTTAACTTTGGTTAATTTAATTATATGCCAATCAAGAGTAATAAAGTTAACCCTCATGTATAAGGGTGATTAAAGTAAGCTCATGACATGAACTATTTTCCTATTACCAAGAAACTAACATAAAGTTAATAAAGTAATAGTAATAATGGTAACAACATCATGGCCAAATGATTTAGTTTTGAAACTTGATAAAAGATTCATACCCATATAATCTTGTCCAAGCATATGACAACTAAGTAAATCAATTCAGCAAGATTGTGTCACATGAAATATTAACCATTAATTGATCAAAACAATCTTTGGCAAGCCACATAAAATATCAAAGTAACACTGAGTATTTTAAATTATACCCCTTCTCATGTAAAGCCCCCGCATCCTAGCATTACAAAGCCCTGCCCCTCTTTACTAGCTTCGCTACGCTCTTTTAACTGTCCATAAGTCCTGCTTGCCTCATGAAACTTCCTTAATAAATGTAAACCAATTAAAAGAAAGTCATCAAGCAAAAGGTCAAGCATCGCTTTTCCCCAATCGGCCATGTCTGGCCACCTTCTCTTCCCAAAAGCAGATAATTCCTGTAGGTGCATCATCACTTTGATCCCTCGTATTTCTAAAATTTTCCCTCACGGTAAAGCATTCAGGCAACTCGTCCTCCTGCTCAAACCCAGCTACCGCTGTGCTTACAACGCACTAACCTGAATCGTCTTTCTATTCTCAAATCATAATAAATGCATAATTTAAACTAAATCGGGTATTTAAAGAGATTGGATTTATTTGGATCTCTTGAGTTATTTACATTTGTTTGGATTCAGCTGCTTAGCACGTAATTAGAAAGTGGGAAATCGTGAGGATTCAATGGATCAAGCGTGCTCAAAATTGAAGTGAAGATAAAGAAAAAGAGCCTCAAGAGAAAGCATTGTGTGAGCTTAAGACCGCGGTAAACTGCGCCAGGCGAGTCAATACTTTGATCATGTTGAACCTACATTTTCTGCAAATTACTTTTGTTTAAATTATCAAATTGCATGCTGTTAATTTATATGCAAATACATATTTAATTTGCAGTTCTAGTTAAATGCCTATTATCTAACTTAATTACTATTGCCCCTCCTTTGGAACATTTGAACATGAGAACCTTGTCACCCTAGCAAAATTATAATAGTAACATTTCGAAAATAAGTCCATAATTATATGCCATGCTTAGTTTTTCTTAGATACTTGTGGGCGTAAGAACGTCCAAACATCACTTTAATCATGAGAAAAATTGATTGGGCAGTCATGGTAATAATGACTGGTGTATGTTGGATATGGTTATTTTATATTCCCAAAAACCTCAAATTGCTTATTTATCTGGGCGGATGGTTCGGGGGTATGGTGCAAGGGTGCACGAGAGTGTGGTTTGTGGTAGAACCGCCCAGATAACCCTAAGGACTGAATCTTGTCACGACCTCCTATGTAAAACAAGTGCAACCACAAGTCTGTAAAGTACAACTTGGCTCAGTAGATTTACTGAACCCTGAAAGTCATCACCATAGGTGGAGGAGGTGAGGTAGTGCAAGCGACTGTCTGGGTGACGGCTTGAATGGGGCATCCGCAGAGGGTGAAGTTCTGCTGTGGCGTGCTAGCAGTGTGGGTAGCCAGCTGCTAGGCGTACAGAAGGAGAACATCCCGCACAACCTATGAGACCTGCCGCAAGCGGGCCAAGCTCATAGGGGTGAGATAATGGAAGGGGCGAGGTACTTTGAACGGTTATTGTGATGGTTGGCTCAACTGCACGACTAAGGAATAGTGTGGGGCAACGAGTGAACTGTCTCTTGTGGGTAAAGTGTGCAAACTCTGCAGAGTCAAAACTATTCGAATAGCCGTGCCCACGGTCAAGGGCGGACATGGGAACTTAACCAGATATAGTTTTATTTCAAAAACTTTGTGGGTGGGAATGGAAAGAGTGGAGGGCAGTGGAAATCCCTGATTTGAATTGTCCTGGGTGTCGTCCCAGTGGTAAGTTAAGCGGCTATAACGCTGAAAGATGCTATATGGTGCAGATGCCATGTAACGGTGGATGGAATCTGGATCGCTATTATTATTGCATTCTCAACACATTATGTTTTTGTTCAAAACTGCTAGGTTTCAGGAAATTTCTATGTATTATATTTCTGAATAATGTTAATACATCTCACAAAGTAAAATGTCAGGAAGAATTGACAGAGTCGTAAGAAAAGTAGATGGTTGATTGTGTTAACCGTATAAAGTTGTTGGTGGATTCATGTCAATCATAAAGATGAAAGTGATAGTGCGGATTCTGGGATAAATAAATTGGTGGAGCCTAAATGAATATATAGGCTAGATTGATGAATTAAACGATTCTTGGGGAATTAGGGAGTGCAAAGGTATTTGCTGGATTATGACACTGATAATTAATATAAATTCTTGGAAGATATTGGTGATAATGGAATTAATAGGATTTGATTGATTACTAGATGAGTCAATTGAATTGTTGGGTATGATAATTGGAGTATAGATTTGATCAATGATATTCTTGGTGGATGTATACTAGCAAATCGTAAACTTGATCAACGATATTGTTGGTGGAGGTATACTAGTGTATTAGTTAGAGATAGATAATGCAAAATAAGGTTGATTATTGAAAGAGCAAATTGTGGTTGAGAATCAATAACAAAAGGAATGGGTTGTTAGAGATTTGGGAATACAAAAGATATTGGTGGAATGTATAATTGATGATATTCACTGTTTGGAGTTTTAGACAGCACTCAATATAGAAAGTGTGTGTTCGGTGGATTAATTGAATGATATTAGATAAATGATGTCACTAGCTGTTCGGAGATTTAGGCAGCAATTGATTTGTGGATTGTATAATTGATGTTATCCGCTGTTTGGAGTTTTAGACAGCAATCAATATAGAAAGTATATGATCGGTGGATTAATTAAATGATGTCACTTGCTGTTTGGAGTTTTAGACAACAATCAGTATAGAAAGTGTATGATCGGTGGAATAATTAAATGATGTCACTAGCTGTTTGGAGTCTTAGACAGCAATCAGTAAGGAAAGTTTGTCTTTGGTGGATTAAGTCAATTATGGCAATCGTTGTGTGGAGTTTAGGTAGAATTAATAACACTATGATTTAATAATAATAATTCTACCAAAAGCGAATTTTGGCAAATAAAATAACCCGAGCCTCTCCTTTGATAAGCCATGCATACTATTTAATTGCATCATGTGTGTTGGCTCGCGAGCACGGTGGTTTGTGCTCATATTCGCTTTCCCCACAAATCCAGAATCAGGAATTAAATCACTACGCGTCAGCAATACTTTTGGATCATGATGGCGAAGAAGATCAGGATGTCAAGAACTAGGTCGCGAACCTCCAGTTGGTCTGTGGGCATGTCTGAGGTCTCACCGTGTGCTTTTTTTATTTCTGCATTTTGTTGATTTCGGCCCAATCGGCCCGTGAGTAAGTTTATTATTATATTTTACGCTTCCGCTTGATATGTACTTTGATATTCAGAACTGTAATCTGTGAGCACTATCTACTGATCCAGGGAATAGTGCGGTGGAATCACAGAGGATGCCGGATTTAATATCTGGGCTCGTACAGAGAACTCCTAGTCTTTCTTTATTGTTTTCTTTCTCATGCACATACAAAATAGTCAATAGCACTCCTATTTATAGGGATGCAAATGGATCGAATACGGATAGATAATACCTCTACCATATTTAATTTCATATTTTTCTCGGATGCGGATACGAATATGAATACCTCAGATACAAATACAAATACGAATAATATCGAATATATATACGGAGCGAATATGAATTGAAATGAATACGGTCACGAATATTTATCGGAACATGAAAACCCCTTAAACTATACATTCAAAACCAAAGAAAACACATAAATAGTTTATCTTATCAAAACATTAATGAAATCTAAACAAGCATAAGTATTTTTATCCACAATAGTCATACCATTGTACATATTTTAAATCTTCAAATGGCAGTTAATTTTTCTAAAGTCCTAAATAATTATTAATGGATTTCTACCATTTACATGTGACTCATAAATTAATTAATAATTTAAGTTTGCATTAGAATGATTTAAACGGTAGTACATCAATTTAATCGGTAAATTTTTTAATCTATTGATAATACTAAATTTATTTTTAATAAACATAAATATTTTCTAGTGGGCGGCTGGTGGCAGGGGAGATGAGAGAGGCTGGCTTGGGCTGGGCAATGTGGGGCTGAAATCTCGGATATTCGGATCTGTATTATCCGAATAATCTATATTCATATTTGTATTCACTGGATATCAGGCCTACTATATTCGTATTCGTTTTTGACAAAAAATTCTATATTTGTTTCCGATCCGAGAATCATCTGAAGAAAATCCGATCCAAAACAATCCATATTTGTTTCCATCCGGATCTGATCCATTTTCACCCCTACCTATTTGTAGCCTAGTGGTGAGATGCCCACTATGGGCCAAGGCTTCAAGCCCAGCCCCAGGTTTCCTAACACTAATAATTGCTACTACTGCTAAACAGAGGTTACTGCATAAAACTTTCAGAGAGACAACTAATAAAATAATGAGATAGTAGATTACCACACTAAGAATAGATCCCAGATATTATTAAATTTAAACAACATAGATTAACATATTGGCATATAACAATTTAGCATCAACAATTAACAATCACATCCACATGCACAGTGCACAAATTAATCCACATTTAATTACAACATTTAGAACAACGAAAAGTAAAGAGAGATGAGAAGAGTCAACCGAGGAAGAAGATGTAGCAGGTGGTGGAGTAGTAATGGTGGCTGTCGGCAGAGGAGAGCGGCGTGGATGGGTGGCGCCAAGGGAAGAGTAGGGGGCGGTGCTCAATGGTGGGGGAAAGGGAGATGACGGCCGAGAAAGTAGGGTATTTGGAGGCGGCTCTTGGTGGAGGGCAGCGTAGATGGCGGGTAGAGTAGGAGGTGTGGTGGCACGCTGGAAGGAGTTGTGGTGAGGTGTCTCTGGAGCGCTGCGGTCGGAGGTGAGAAGGTTGGGGGGATGAGGAGGTGGCTCGGCAGAGGTGGAGAGCAGAGAAGGTGGCCGGCTGTGGTGCTTGCAGCGGCAGTAGGGCGTCGATGAGCTGGAGGAGATGAGGTGGTTGCACATGGGATTTGGGGCACGCTGTGGTGACCACCAGCAACACAGAGGAGGAGGCAGGACGTGGCAACCGAACGGAGGAGAGGTGGCTCACCAGCGAGTTGGCCTGGCCTCGCCAGCGGCTGGAGAGGTGGGATGGAGGAGAGGGGAGGAGAAGCAAGTTGAAGAAAGAAGAAATGTAGGGCCAAGCTTATTGGAGATGTGTTGCGGCTAGGGATTTGAAGGCCGTTAGGGAATTTGGCATTTTTCAGTTTAGCCCTCCAAGATTCTAGAATTTACATTGAGATCCTTCTCTGCTTTCTTTTGTTTGGACCACCTGGAAGTCTGATTTCATCGTGGTTTGAACCTACGTGTCCGCGGTGACACGTACATCTGTATGGAGCAATCCTAAAATGCTATATTTGTCATTTATGTGCCTCGATTGTGCCGATCTATGAAAAAATTACAAAAATGTAAAATAATCCAAATTGAACAATTAATTATATATAAACATGTAAATCATGATAAATGGTCAAAAATACGAAAAATAATAGGGCAAAATAACAGAAAATATAAGCAAAAAATGACGCATGTCATAGGGCCTATGAAACAATCTAGCTTATGGCACATACCAGTCAAAAGTGTCATGTGGGGGATTTTGTATGAGAGGGGCTGAAGGAACAGCACAACCGGCGCACAGACAGGAAAGCCCAATAAACCGGCTTGTAAGATAAGCTCAAAAGTAGGCTATTGTTAGTTGGACTAACCAGAAGAAAGGACGAATAAGCTTATCAGTTGATAGAACATTTCTATTTTTCCCAGCGTGCTGAAAGTTTCAGAAGTAAATCAGATGTATCCAATGAGGTACATAACATTGTAAAGGAATCTAACTGACGAAAGCTAGTGTTTGTTTTTACCATTTTCATTGCTGCTATGAAAAGGTACTTCGATTTAGTTGTACTGCTTTTTATTAGGCCTACCGTTTTATTTCATTGGTTCTGTTTTTCCTCTTTGTTATTGTTCATTGTTGTTTCTGGTAGCCCGCCATCCTCAGGCTCCAGCTAGCAGTGGTGCATATTCGCAGGTTTTATACTCGTATAAAGGGGATGGAAATGAAAAATCTGAAGATCTAAACAGCTATGACGAGGATGAGGAGTACGGACTTCTTCAGTAGTGATGATAACAGTGATGAACAAATGGAAAGCGTAGCCATGGAATTTGGCGTACTTGCGTAAAAAGATATAACTGGCTTGTTTGCATGGACAGAAGTGATAAACGAAAGAAAGAAATAATTAAAGGCTATCCTTCCATCGTTAGTACTTCAATAGCTTCAAATATAGCGTCTGTTCATTTGCCTCTTGTAATAATCAATACAATAAATTATGCAGAAAAAGATGAGCCATAGAGAGAAGGAAAGCTTCTCAAATTGAGAGGGAAAGCGATCGGGAGGCAGCACATTCTGTCGGAAGGGCATTTTATTGTGATCCTTATATGTAACATTATCTATCAGCTTTCTAAGTAGGAAGACAAAAATAACAAGTGACAGTTGTATTGACAAAAATAACAAAGTGACAGTTGTATTGACTGCAAGGTTAAAATGCTCTAACATCATGTATTATAATAGGGAACAAAGGAGAAGTGTAGGACCGGACAGGCAACAGAGGGGGATGAATGGTGCCTTTAGATTTTTCCTCCAAATATTCACATACTCCTTCTCCAATAGCTACTAAGCTATGAAGATTAGGATATGAGGTCTACTGGAAAACAGAGGAACACAAACCACCATTCGACCTGATTAGAGGACAGTGTGGTCGAATTATGACCACTCGGTGGGAATGCACCGTGTTCAATTACGACCACTCAGCAAAAACGCAACGTGGTCGAAACAGGCAACGTAGTCGAAATAGACAACGTGATTAAAATAGACAACGTGGTCGAAACAGACGACGTAGTCAAAACAGACGATGTGGTCGAAACCAACGTGGTCGAAACCATCGTGGTCATAACCAACGTGGTCATAACCACGTGGTCGTAACCAATGTGGTCGTAACCATAGTGGTCGAAACTAACATGGTCGTAACCAATGTAGTCAAAACCAACGTGGTCGTAACCAACGTGGTCGAATGCCAACGTTGTCAAAGACCAACGTAGTCGATACCAACGTAATCGATGTCCAATGTGTGGTCGAAAGACCAGCTTAGTTCAGGACCAATGAGTGCTCGAAAACTAGCGCAGTCGAAGACCAACGAGATTGTGAACTACGTGGTCGAAGACCAATGTGTGGTCGACACCACTGTAGTCACTAACCAAGCTGCGGATAGAAAATATGTGCAGCTGAACACCAGTATGTGTGGTCATAACAGTTCAGAAAGTGACTGAGAGAACTACAACCATTGAGTGATCGAAACCAAGTGCGGTCGTAAATGACAAGAGGATGCAGAGAAGTCGAGTGATCACATGACTTAGAACCATTGAGCGATAGAAAGAAAGTGTGGTCGTAAATGATTACAAGTACCAAAGGAGGCGCACAATCACCAGACAAGAACGATGCACAATTCTTTGCTTGTGGGAAGAAAACAGTCAAGATGGCTTTGCGTCCAATCCCACATGTCACAGCAAGCAGTAGCATCGGAGAAATCAAATCAAGAACGACAACGTGATCGAAGCTTACACCGTGGTTGTAAGTCCGACAATGTGGTCGATAGTTTGCACAATGGTCGTAAATTCGACTACTCGACCGAAGTACAGTTTGGACAGAAATCGACTACCGGACAGAAGTCATTGTAGTCAGTAACTATCAAAACCAAAGCCATCGTGATTGAAAGATGGTGCAGTCGGAATCAACGTGATCGTAAGCCAATGGAATGGTCATATGATCAACGTGGTCGAAGACCATTGAGCACTCGTAATCGACTGCATCGTAAACAACTCATAAGGTAGAGGAGGCACACATCCATGAGATCTACAACCATCGAGCAATCGGAAAACAGTGCGATGAAAGAGTGTACACGGTCGAGAGGGAAAGCATTACGGTCGAAACTTGACCGTGGTCGATAAATCAAACGTGGTCGAAGGCTTCTTGGAAGAACAGAGGAAGCCAGTAAGCGTACAACTGCCAGATCCAAAATCCAAATAACTTTTGAATAAGAGTTCAACTGGCCAAGAAACTTAGTACACAACATGGTTAGGGTCTCTGGAGGTTGCTCTTATCTTTAATTGAAAACTTATTAACCAGGATGAGAGCTTCACAAGATTTCGCTGAGAACGCCTGAAACCGAATTTGTGAGAATAAGAAGACAACCAGAATTGCTCGTGGTTCAAGGGTAGCCAAGATGGCTTGGAGTATAATCCCATATGTCACTGCGATTCAAAACAACACCAAGAACAAGAAAGGAGAAGAACAGAATGAAGACCCCAAGAAAAGGAAGAACAGAACAGAAACCAAATCAAGCTGAGCAATACACAAAACACATAGATGAAGATAGATGTATTACTCAATTGAATGCTTTCACAGACACTCTACTCGAGAGGACTAAGCTCTAACCCTAGAGCTAACACCCACTCTCAAACAGCCAATCCTCTCGGGAGGACCAAGCTCTAACCCTAGAGCCACACCCACTCTCAGATCTAATTCCCATGGGAGGGAGAGGCGCAAGCCGCCAGGGCTTGAGCACCAGTTCAACCCTAACTCTTGCCTCCCCTCTCCATTTTATAGACTCACAAACGGACCCTAGACCTAATTGGATCCAATCGTTAGTTCGAACAGGGGATGACTCGTTAATGCCAACTAACACCGGGTTTTACACATGCACCCGTTAAGACAACAGGACAAGAATGCTTTAACAGAACAGCCTCCTTTTTAGGTCTTGAGCATTTTACCAAAATGCTCCTCTACCACCTTCCTGGAAGCTTCCTATTTTCTTGCCGTCCAACCTTGCGCATGATGGCACCCGACATTTTGACCGTCTGGACCTCGACTCCTCCCTGAGCCTAGTCCCAGTCCACCTCGTCGTTGCCCATCATGTCCAGCTCGGTAGTTCCTACTTCGGTTCCTCGTCGTTCTGGCTTGCAACCACCTCACCAGCCTCGATCATCTTCGGTGTCTCCATGACCGTTCTGAACCTCAACACCTCCCTGTGCCTAGTTCCGGTCCTCCTACGCCTCACCATGACCTAGCTCTGAAGTCTTGCAACCAACACAAACAAGCAAGCCATCACATAGCACCGCACAATACACCAGACCATTCATTAGCACACTCAAACAGTATTCCAGTGAATAACCACAGCCAATCAACTGGTCTAAACAACCTACGACCACTCTGTTGCACAAGACAGAGAAGTACTCGAGCCCACAAGAACCTTCCAGCAGCCTACGACCACACACAAGACCACTATGACCATCAAACAGCTTGCTACGACTATCGAGACACAAGCTACGACTATCGATCAGAGCGTTATGACTATCGCTCACCTCGGCTACGACTTACCCAACCATGTCGCTATGACCTACGACTTCCACAGAGCAAAGGCTACGACTATCGAGCACCTAGGCTACAACCATCGATCGCCAGTCTACGACTATCACTTACATAGGTAGAGCGCTACGACCACTGTGCACAACGACTACCACTCACAGCAGCTGGTTGCTACAACTTATGACTATCGATTACAAACCAGGCAGGGCTACGACCATCGACTGCAGGCTACGACTACCAAGTCGTAGGAGCACTTGTCGACCACAAAGTCATAAAACCCTCTACCGACCACCAAGTCGTGAAAGCCACCTAGTCGTACGGGCCTCTGTCGACAACCAAGTCGTAAGACCCCAGCTGACACCCAAGTCGTAACACCGACTGCCAACTAGCAAGTCGTAAAAGCTTCTGTGACTACCAAGTCGTAAAGCCAAACCACGACCATCAAGTCGTAAAGCCAGAAGTCATAGTGCCTGTCGACTTCAAATCATAAAACTGCCTACGACCATCAAGTCGTAACACCGACTACGACCACATGATTGTAAGACTAACTGCCGACCACCTCCGCCAACCACCAAGTTGAAAGGCTTCAGCCGACTACCCAGACGAAATATCACCTACAACCACACAGTCGCAAGGGCTCTGCCGACCACCACTACCGAACACCACTGTCGACCAGCAAGTTGAACGTGCAGAAGTCATAGAGCATACAGCAGAGGTCGTAGAGCACAAGGTCATAAAGCCTCACAGACAGAGAGCCAAACCTCAAAAACCAAACTCAACCTCTACTCAAAATCTAATCCAAAGATCAATTACTCATCACAACCATGGAGTGACATCCACATGGTCTCACAAGAAGTGTGTCATGTGAAGCATATTCGAGGGAAGAAGGTATGCTCTGCGTTTGCTGGTACCTTCCTATCCTACATGTCATGCCTGTGTTACACATGCTGAAAGAAATAAACGTGGCAAGCTGAATCCTCCATGGTTGAATAGATTACTGAGTTTAGAGATTCAGACGACACCAGCGACCTGAAAGTTGCAGGGATCTCTCTGCCTTCATCTCCAATACGAGTTGACAACTTGACATACCTAACCAGTCAGGTACCTCGACCTTTAATAGTTGCAAAGATACATTGGACAATCTTTTCTCTGCTGTAGCTTATTGTCACAGTCCTGCTATTCTAAAAGCTGATATGTCAGTATTAGGATTGGTGAAAATAAAGGTCACAATGGTATTGCTATGGTGTAAAATGATATTCAGTTTGTAGGTAGACATGCGATGGAAAAGTCGGTATATGTTGTTTACTGAAAAGGAAGAAGATTTAACATAAGCAGATGCTCTATCAGTGGTGGAGCTTCTGACCTAAAGTGCTTTGCTCCTGCAATTGTTTTGCCTGTAACGTCCCTTCGTTCTTGCTGGCCAACAGGCGGCCAAATTCATGAGGCACTTCAAAGCGACCCTGCATCTTCTTTGTGTGTGGAACAGGAAAGAAATGCAAAAATTTGAAAGCACCCACCAGGTTTATCAACAGGGATACACCGTTATGAAGAGAGAGCAGCTGTACGCGTTGGCTATGACCATATTGATTGATGTTATGATCACGTTGAAGAAGTCTACGACCACTCAATGTTGGACTTCGATGTTAGGAAAGATCACTTCACTCTGATCATAAATCAATGGTCGTAAATCAGGTTTCTCTTCGGATTGCTCCAATCGCACGCAATGCCATTCGGACTGTTCTGAACATTCTGATGCTGATCGAACGGTCCAAACATTTTCGATGATGATCGGATGGTCCTGACGTATTCATTGATTGGATTGGTCCGATCGTCTTATTCTTCATGCCACAGTTAATTTTCAAAAGTTATGAACAGAGACAATACAATAACATGAAATCATTGGTGGTGCTCTAATCGCTGCACCTTTTCCTTGGTTTTCTCCACTATTTATACACAACTTTACAAATTAGACTTAGATACAAAAATTGACTCTGAGACATAAATTTCTATTTCTCAATTGACTCAGACTCAACTCAACATAGACTCTGAAACGGATTCGGCAGGATTATTTCTAACAAACACCTCCTAATCCTTACCGACTTTAACCAACTTTTTTGACACCGAGTAGATTAATCATACGACCAAAGTTGATTCGTCCCAATGCCTTTGTAAGTGCATCAGCCTTCTGTTCTTCTATTGAAACATGCGACATAGTCACCAGCCCTTCTTCAACGAATTCCTGAATAAAATGATACCGAGTATCAACGTGTTTGTTTCTTCCATAGAACACTGGATTTTTCGTAAGCGCTAATGCTGACTTATTGTCCACAAATAATGTGAAAGGCTTGATGGTCTATTTAGTTAATTCATTAAGCAATCTTATCAACCAAATACCTTGACATGCAGCTAAAGTTGCTGCCATGAACTCCACTTCGCATGATGATAATGTTACACTTTTTTTGCTTCTGTGAGCACCATGTAATCACGTTTCCATGTAGATAGAACACCATCCCAGTCATGCTTCTATGATCAACTGGATCTCCGGCCAAATTACTGTCACAAAATCCTTCAAGTATTGGTGTGTTGTCATGCATGACATATAGCAACCCATAATCCACAGTTCCTGCTAGATACCTCAGCACATGTTTTAATGCTTGCTTGTGTTATATTGTTCGTCTTTCCATAAATCTGCTAAGTACTCCAACTGAGTACGCAATATCTAGTCGAGTATGTATCAAATACTATAGGCAACCTATTATACTTTGAAATTCAATAGCATCGGCTGGCTCTCCTATCTCATCTTTGTCGAGTTTCAACTTTCATTCCATGGGGGTACTAACAAGGGTTGCATCCTGTCATATCTGTCTCCTCAAGAATCTTCTTTGCATAATTTGACTATTTGATGGTAATATAATGCTTACTTAGTTTTACCTCCAGACCAAGGTAGTAAATCAAAAGTCCGAGATTGCTCATCTCAAACTGCTACATCATCTCTTTCTTAAACTCTTCAATCCTTCAATTCCTGTGGTAATAAGATCATCAACATATATGCCAAGTGTTAGCATGTCTTCTTCAGTCTTTCTTGTATATCAAGCTAGATCCTGCTTGCATATTTCAAAACCAAGGTTAATAAATGAATTATCCAGTTTCTTATTCCATGCTCTAGGCCCTGCTTCGAACCATACAAGGCTTTTAAGAGTCGATAAACCTTGCCTTCTTGTCTCTTCACTTGAAAACCCTGAAAACCCTCTGGTTGTGATACATATACCTCCTCGGTAAGATCACCATTTAGGAATGCAGATTTGACGTTCGTGTGGTGTACTTCCCATCCATATTGGGCAGCGAGAGAAAATATCAATCTCACTGTGTCTAATCTTGTAACCGGTGCAAATACCTCTTCATAGTCTATGCTCTTTTTTTGAACATAACCTTTTGCTATAAGTCTTGCCTTGTGATGAACAACGTTGCCATCTACATCTCTTTTCACTTTGAATATCCACTTTAGCCCTATGGCTTTATGATTATGAGGTAAGTCTGTCAGATCCACGTTTTGTTCTTTTCTATGGAGTCAAGTTCTGTCCGTATAGTAGTCTTCCAATGATTTTCCTTTAAAGCCTACTGAAATCCCATTGGTTCATTAGTAGTGGTCATCTACAATTCTTCAAACATCTCAATGGGTTTGGTCTACTCATAAATTTCAGCAAGACTTTGATAAACATGTGTTTTGCTTGGTGGGGTCTCTACCCCTTCTTGATCAATTTGCGGAGTAGCTGGAACATCCTATGAAGCCACTTTTGGATTGGCAGATGCAGTTGATATGGGCGTAACCGATTCTTGAAGATGAAATTGACCTATTTCATCATTGTTTTCTCCTTTGACTAAGAAAGAAATCCACTTTTGCAAATTGATTTCTTCTGATGAATTTGCTTCCCACTCCCATGCTTTATCTTTGCAATAGATCACATCATGACTCACAACAATTTTGTCTTCATGTGCATTGTATAACCGACTAACTTTGGTTCCTGGCTCAACTCTTAAATAGATCAATTTCTTTGATTTGTCATCTAATTTCTTCAAATGAGTGAGCACCATTGCATATGCCAAGCAACCAAACACCCTCAAATGTTCTAAACATGGTTTTCTTCCACTTAATACTTCATATGGAGTCTTCCTTTCTAGGGCTTTTGTGGGTACTCGATTGAGAATATACACAGCATGTCTTACAACCTCAGTCCAAAATCTTCCTAGTAGAAGTCTGCTTTTGAGTAAACTTCTTGCCATATTCATAACTGTCCGGTTTCTCCACTCGACTACTCCGTTTTGCTGTGGACTGTAAGGAGCTATGAAATATCTTCTAATTCCTTTCATCTCACAGATTGGTTCAAATTCTTGCACCAAGTATTCACCCCCGATCAGATCTCACTACCTTGAGTTTGTGATCAGTCTCATTTTTTTACTAGAGTCACAAAATTTTAAAACATGTCCTTGGCTTCTAATTTCTTTTTAGCATGTATACCCACATTACACTTGAACAATCATCAACAAGAAGTAGAAAGTATTTATTACCTTCATTCGACTCTATGGTAATGTGACCACAGAGATCAATGTGGAGCAATTCTAGGGGTTGCGTAGCTCTATATTGTGCTTGCTGAGGGAATGAGAGTCTTGTTTGTTTGGCAATAATGCAACCTTTACATATTTGAGATGGATGACTGATAGGCGGCAGACCATGAGATGGATGACTGATAGATGGTAGACCATGAACCATCCCTTTCTCAGTCATTTGCTTCAAAGATTGAAAATTTACATGACCAAGTTGATCATACCATAACCAGGCCATACATCCATTGGAGCACCAAAACAGACACGCTTGACTACTTTTAACTCAATCTTATATAGCCGATTTTGAGTTCTCATCACCTTCATTAGCAGCTGTCCCTCAAGATCATGTAGTAACAAGTACGGTCCTTTAAGTGACACATCACATCCTTCCTCAGTCAATTGACCCAAACTAATGATGTTATTACACAATCGAGGTATATAATAGACATCCGTCAATGCTTTCTGCTCTCCATTCTTGCTTTGAAGCAAAATAGTGCCTTTTCCCTCTATATGAATGACTGATCCATCTCCAAATTTCACTTTGCTTCGAAAGCCTTCATTCAATTCATTAAATTTTCCCCTCTATTTAGTCATGTGATTTGAAGCACCATTGTCAAGATACCAAAGATTGGACTCCGTCATCTCTTCTTCAACTTTTAGTAGTTGTGGCTGGGCATGTTCTTTAGTTAACATCATAATTTGTGTATTCTTCTCCTCATAGATGGACAATAGAAGTGCTGGCTCCTGCTTTGCTTTGGCTTGAATTAAATTTGCCTCCTTCTTGTAATGGCAGTCAATAGTATAGTGCCCAAACTTTTGGCACTCATAGCACTTAATATGACTTCTGCAGACTACAGCATAATGACCTTCTTTGCCACAGGTAAAACATTTGACTCTTGGCTTGCCTTAGTTGTAAGAGGACTCACCTTGCATTGCTTTCTCTCCATGACCAGTAGTAAAACCACGGCCTCCTCGAGCAAAGCCACGGCCACCTTGACCATGACCACGTCCATGCCAATCACCAGATCCCCAACCTCCTCCTTGGCTTGGATTTGAATCCCGCCAAGTTTTGTTTTCACCCTTCTCTTCACTTTTCACTAGCAATGCTTGATCAGTCCTGGCCTTACACCCTTTAAGCAATCCCTCATGAGCCTTGAGAGATCATGTTACTTCTTCTATTCTCATGTGTTGGAGATCAATTATATATAGAAGAGTTGTGACCATCGGTACAAACCTCTCGGGTAGGACACACAAATAT
The DNA here is from genome assembly GCA_036346575.1 of Dendrocalamus sinicus. Lineage (NCBI taxonomy): Eukaryota > Viridiplantae > Streptophyta > Magnoliopsida > Poales > Poaceae > Dendrocalamus > Dendrocalamus sinicus. Next base: position 30,718,920 of record CM070648.1, read on the forward strand.
TTCTCGACAACTGTAGTTTCCTATAGAGTACCTCCAAGAGATTGAATTTCATTAAACACAACAATCAACTTTCCTACAAACTCATCTACTGATTGAGTTTCACCCATGTGCAGTGCCTCATATTCTCCTTGAATAGTTTGTAACCGAACCTTCTTTACTCGATCCACTCCTTCGTGCATTGTCTGAAGAGCAATCCAAGGTTCTTGTGCTGTATCTTTTCTAACAATTTGACTAAGCATTGAGTCGGGTATGGCAGCATAGATGAGTGCCAAAGCAGTTTGATCAATCTTCATGTTGAATTCCTTAGCCTTTCCTTTTGGATCGACATTTCCACTAGCGTCGACCGGATCAGCCACCGCGTCCCAGACCCCTTGGGCACGCATGTTCACTCGCATCTTCATAGACCACGCTGGGTAGTTCTCTAAGTTGAGAATTGGTTATGGAAGGGAATTTGGTCCTTCCTTCATTGTCGATAAAGATTCGCTCCCTACCATGTGTTGCTCCTTCTGCAAGTTGATCGGCACCTACTCTGATACCAGATGAGTTTACGACCACATGTTGGCTATGACCACACAATGGCTATGACCACGTTGATTGATGTGACGACCATGTTGAAGAATTCTACGACCACTCAATGTTAGACTTTGATGTTGGAAAAGATTGCTTCGCTCCGATCGTAAATCAACAGTCATAAATTAGGTTTCTTTTTGGACTGCTCCGATCATACGCGATGCCGTTTGGACTGGTCTGAATGTTCCAACACTGATTGGATGGTCCAAATGTTTTCATTGATTATCGGATGGTCCTGATGTCTTCATTGATCGGATTGGTCCGATCATCTTCTTCTTCACACCACAGTCGATTTTGAAAGCTATGAATAAAGACAAAATCTTTGGTGATGCTCAAATCACTGCACCTTTTCCTTGGTTTTCTCTATTATTTATACACAACTTTACAAATTAGACTTGGATACAAAAATCAACTCCAAGACATAAATTTCCTCAGAATTGGTCACTTCTGCTTGATCGGCAATGTTATACATGTGTCTCTCCATTACTGCAAGAGCTTCTTCTGCTTTGTGCACATTGTAGAGAAGAATGAGGCTAAGGGTGGTTTCCCTTTCCTGAGCGGCAACGAGACACCTCTGTCAACGGTGGATGATGTGGTCCAGCTGACGGATGGAAGCGAGTCGAGGAAGGAGAGCAGGGCATGAGTGGAGAAGCTGCTCCAGATGTATATTGTTGACCGCCTGTGTAAGGTTGTGGCCGAACATCTCATGATGGATAGATGAGAGGAAGAAAATCAAAAGAATATTAGATGCTATTATTGAGAAATTTGGAGAAGAAGATGAGGGAGAGGATAGTTTAGAAGCGCTGGATTAGGTGCGCATATTTAAGCATTATCACAGACGATTCGTATACCAAACCATCTCTGATATTAATATCATAGACGATTCGTATAACAAACCTCTCTGATATTTGACTTATCAGAGACGATTTGTTATACGAATTATCTTTGATATGTGCATTATCACAGACAATTTGTATAACAAACCATCTTTGATAATGACACGTCACCAATCCGTAACGTATCCCCCAGGATTTCGATCTCACCTGTCCATTCTCTCCACATCGAATGGCAGGCACCGGTTCCTCCCATTGCTTAGCCCTTATTAATTACTCCCCATCTACCTTTCCACTGGTAGTCACGCGTGAGCTTATCCACTAGCTAGCTTCCTACATCCTCCCCTTGATGACGCCGACTACCACCGTGAGCTAGCACCTCCATCATGACACCACAGTCAACTGCATAGCACACTCTTGTCGTAAGTGTCGTAAGAGTGTCTTATGCAGTCTCACCGTTGTGCCACAAAGGTGGTGCTACTACCATCCGATCCATCCAGCTTGTTCCTTGACGACCCCGACTACTGCCGTGAGCTAGCGCCTCCATTGTGACACCATGGTTGACTGCACAACACACTCCTGTTGTAAGTATCGTAAGAGTGTCTTGTGTAGTCTCACCGTCATGCCACAAAGGTTGCGTCACCACCGCCTCTCCATTGCCGGTGATATCCAGCAGCTATCTGATGCATCCAACTTCTACTGTCTGCTAGGATATCTACCTCTTATATTTTCTTGCCATGTTAAAGAGTTTGGTTAGTTATCTTCTTATGCTATAATGGTGGATTCTAATCTTAACGGAAATGGAATGTACTTTTGTGTTTGCCACTGTATTTGCTTGTTTTCAAAGGGCATAGGTAACATTATTTTTTGGGGCTAGCCAAACAACAGACAAAATTTTAGGTATAGAATGAACTATCATAGACGGTTTCTGCTATAAACCATGTATGAAGGATTATCATAGACGGTTCTACATACAACCGTCTGTGATACTCGCTAATCACAGATGGTTGGTAACTACAACCGTCTGTGATATGTGAGTATCACATACGGTTTTTGGTTCGAGCCGTTTGTGATAGTGTTCTTTATAGATGATTCTAGTTACAAATCGTCTGTGTTGTCTTTATCACAAACGGCTCACAAACTGTCCATGATAACCTCCGATTATCACTGACACATAAATACAGGCAGTTCAGAAAACTGTCTGTGATGACAATTCCGAACCATCTATGATGACCCTTTTTGTAGTAGTGAAGTGAATAGTAGAATAGTGAATTTTGATGAATGTGTGATACTTGTTTTTCCATGCCTTATTTTTACAGCGTTTTATGAGATGATATCCATGATTATATGTTGATGATATCCATGATTGCATGTTGACCATACCATGATGAGCGATGCTTATGGTTGAATGTCAACATTGGAAGAATGTTGCATCATGCATTGCACTCATATACAGGACCTACCTCAGGTAGGCATCTTGCGGGAGTGGGAAGATAAATACGTACTTCGGTAGGCACTCCACGGAAGTAGAGTTTGAGACCCCGTATGAAAGTGGACGGGGCGAGAGTGGTTCATCAATGGGTGAATATTTCGCTATACCGGTATTAACTACCTTTAATTGACATATTCAGACCTCAATGGCATGCTTAGGTAGTTAGTGTTAAAAATAGGTCTTAAAGGAAATATTTAGCCGTGTGTGGCTCCTGTGTTTTCTTTCGATAGTTGGTGAATTTATACCTTTGTTTACCCTTAGGTTAATGCTTATTGTTAAGTGTATGTTGTTTACCATTTCATTAAGATATAACTAGAGGAGGTGCAACTGAAATCTTGTAGTGATGGTGGTGAGTTTAGAGAGATAATGAGTAGTGATGGCATTCTGGGCTCAGAGGTTGGGCCGGGTGTTACATTTGGTACATTGTCGTCATTAATGGATATGTGTGGCGCTAATTTGTAATCTATTTTCTGTTGATAGTACATCATCAATAGTAGCCAAATTAAGCAAGGGTGCCTCTAGAGGACCAGGTAAATCTCCCCAAACTAAAAAGAAAGAACACCACAAGAATGACTTAAAAAAGATAATAAGTGAATAGCTCAACAAGCAAAGTATGTGCTTATTCCATTTTCCATTTCTATTTGCATTGATGAGCTTGGACAATCCTAATCATCTCTCCTCATATGCAAATAGGCATACTAAGTGAAGGACCACGTGAGAAGGTCCAGGGTTTTGTTGTGATGAACCATTATCATTTTGGAGGAGTGAAAATTTGGAGTTTGCAAATTTATACATTTTCTGGACAGCTTGCATAAATGGATGGTTTTGAGAAATTTGAGTCATGTGATGATTTGATTTGACCAAGGGAAATACATGTGTGTTGCATGATGCATGTTACAGCTAACGTGGGTCATGTTGTAAATAACTTTTGCCCGAAAATGATTGTTTGGTCATTGAATGTGTAGGGTCGCTTGGAGTCAACTATGGTCAATAGCGAGGATTAGAGCTACACTCATGGAGGAGCCAAGGTCCAAACGATAAAGGATGCCATGTGAGATGGCTGAGCTCAAGCATGGAACAAGCAAGACAAGAAATGTTGAATGGAAGTTTGAGCGATGGGTTGCATTATGTAGCTTAGTCCGTCCAAGTGAGGCGTGATCCGGTGGAACCAAAATGTAAGCATTACTGTAGAAAAGTCATCACAGACGGTTCAAAAATGTCATCATAGATGATTTTGTGAGCCATCTGAGTTTATGGGTCAGTAATAACAGGATGTCATCACAGACGGCTTTCAAACTGTCTGTGATGCACACTATCACAGTTGATAGTTGACTATCACAAAAAGTTTTTAGTATAAACCATCTATGATATGTGAAATAACATTGATGGTTTCACTACAAACCGTTTGTCATATTAAACTATCATAGATAGTTTTTTGTGCACTTGCTTTGTCCTTTTTGTACACTAATGTAGAGGTAAACAACAAGGCTCACAATTTTTTGATGCAAGAGATTAGTCAATCTAAGTTTGAGCATGTTGCTCACTTGAAGTCTGCTCATGAGATCTAGAAGATCCTCACTGATTACAATGAGGGCCCTACTGTGATCAAGAAAGTGAGACAGAACTAACTAAAGAAAGATTACTTAAAGATTGACCAAAGGCCTAGTGAATCTTTGGATGAGTTATGGGGAAGGTTTTTCAAGATCATTCATGATTTCTGTGCTATTGGCCTTGTGTTTTCTGAATCTAAGAATGCACACCAGTTGTTGGGTGCACTTGATGTGAGAGTTGGGGGGGGGGATGAAGATCACTTCCATCAATGACAACATTGTCATTAATGAGCTTACCATAGATATGCTCCACTCGAGGTTGAAGACGCATAAGATTGACTTCATCTCGTATCTTCCTAAGATTGAGTCGATGACTGTTGTAGGGGTGGCCCCCACCTAAGCCCAGCCAGCCTGTTAGAAGTAGGGGCGGAAAACGGTAACAGATAATTCGTTTTATCCGATATTCATATCCGAGAGAAATCCGAATATGGTAAGCAAAATCCGTATTCGAAAATATTCGTATTCGTATTCGAGAATATTCGTATCCGTATTTGAGAGTATTCATATTCGCATTCGTATTCGAGAATATTCGTATCCGTATCCGTATTCGAGACTATTCGATTCGTATTCGATCCATTTCTAGAACCCATGAAAAATCCGTACAAATTTTGTGATTCAAAACTTGAATTTAGGCGGTTTAAAACTGGTAACCGGTCAAAAACCGATGAAAAATCGGCAAAACCGTTAGGAATCCGTTTTATCCGATATTCGTATCCGAGAAAATCCGTATTCGAAAATATCCGTATTCGTATTCGAGAATATTCGTATCCGTATTTGAAAATATTCGAATTCGTATTCGTATTCGTTTTAAAAATATGGATTCGTATTCGTATTTGAGACTATTCGACCGTATCCGATCCGTTTCCACCCCTAGTTAGAAGGTTGTAAAGCCCAAAATGGGACATGTATAATGGCATAAATGCCCTTGAGAGGGATACTTGGGTGTAAGGACATAACTGTAAAATACTCCCCATGTGAATATATATAAGCAATCCAGGCCATGGGGAAGCCCCTAAGCATTGCTCACCTAACATCTCCACTACCATACTACCATCTCTCTGTTTGGTCTGTAACCACAACAATGACACTTGTGGTTAAGCCTTCTCATAGTAGCTCTTTAGGTTTTTTGGATCTTGGCTCTTCTAGATTTTTCTTTATCTGCCTTGCACTCTTTGAGCAATAAGCAGCTAGAGAGGCTACATGAGGATGACTTAGCTTTCCTATCTATAAAATTCACTGGAGCCTACAACAAAGTGAGGAACAAGAGGAGAGGTGGACCTGTCACTTGCTTTGAGTGGGGTAAGCCAAATCACATTTGAGCCAAGTGCCCCAAGTTGAAGGGCAAGAAGGAGAAAGACCTTTGGAGGCATCCTCAAGCTCATGATGCGGAGGCCAGTCCAACTACCGCAAGTTGATGAATTAGGTCCTTACCGCTCTTGAGAACGTCGACATGAGCGATGTGGACTTAGGGATGGAGAACAATGAGGACAACTGACATGACAAGAGGAAGGCCTAGGACTTTACCATTATGTGCTTCATGGCCAAGGGTAGCACCGACATCGACTCCTCTGACGATGAGCCATACAATGATCCCGACGAGATATGCCCCTCCAAAGAGATTAAACATGCTCTGGTTGTTGTTGAACAAAAACTAAAGAAACATGCTAGAATGATTAAGAATTAGGACAATATGATTGATGACTTGAACCTAGAAGTAGTAAGGTTCAAATCCATGAATTCTGATGATAATTGTGAATCTTTCTTGTCCTTTCATGATGAAATGGCTAATATGAAAATTGCTCATTTCTCTGTTGCTAGTCATCTTAAAGAGGCTTTAGATAAATTAAATTCTCTTAAATCTAGTAGTGATCATGATTGCTTATATGCTATTGCTTTAGATGTGATTTCTTTAGATGCTATTTCTTTATCTTGCACAATTATGGTTTACTTGAATTGAAGTTGGATAGTGCTAAAGAAATTGCTGAAATTTAATCCCGATCATACTTGCTCTTATTGTGAAGATAGCAAAATTACAATGGAAAAATGACTAAAATGCTTCTTCATTTTAGGACTGAATCTTGTGAAAATTGTCCTGAGCTTACAATTGAGATTAATGCTCTTAATAAGACACTTGAGGAGAAATGTAAAATTGAAAAATCCATGTCCTTGACTACATCTAAGTAATTGATTCTATTTCTTGTGTATTTTATGTTAAAATTAGGACTAATTTAGATGAGATGAATAAGGCTTTTAGAGTCAAATATAAGGAAACTTGGCTAGGGTTAGAAGTTCCCCTTATGTGTCTTGTGAGACTTTGAAACTTGAGCTGTCTATAAAGAGAGATATGCTAGGGCAACCAAAATAAATGAGCATGCCATATGTGAGAACCTAGTCCAAGAAAATGACTACCGCAAAAAGACTCTTGAGACATTTTCTAGTGGGAAGAAGAATATCAACATGATCCTTAACCGATCTAAGTTGAGTGTGAAGAAGAGAGGCTTAGGATTTGATTCCCTAAAGCATTCCAAGAACTACCCACCTAAGATTGTGAAGATTGTTGAGAGTGGCAAGTTTGAGATAACCCCCCACCCCCCGAGCCAACTAAGATTGTCTTTAGATCTATAGATTTTGCCCAAACCCCTTCTAGTAAGATAGATGCTTCTACTTCAACAGATTAGACCCCTCAAAGTTCAAGTACCATTGCCCCCATTTGCAAGAGGATGGCCACATAGTTGAGTTTTGCTTCCATAGAGCTAAGGTTAAGCGAAAAAAGAGCATGCGTGCTTTGAGGTCCATTAGAGGAGTACCTTTACCCATGAGTGTCTCTAGAACCAGGTCGCATGTCTTTCCAACTAGACATAGGTCTAGATTTGTAGATGACTTCTTTGACTCCTTTGGTGGATCTAGACAACACTTTGGGTTAGGATATCATGAGGGCAAACCACAGGTAGCATCTAGACATGAGGAGTGCCAACCTTTTGATAGGTCAATTCGTAGAGGTCTACGTGGTTCTCATGTGCATTCGCATGATTATCTATCTAACCATTTATTTTTACTTCACTGCTGTTCTTAGACATCATGTGGCTCACTACTGGATTCCAAGTCTCTTATCACTAACCCTAGTACTGAGAAACATATCTTTCCTACTTATGCCTTGTAGGTCTGACGTGCAAGTAAGGAGGATGTGTGGCTTGCTGACTCTGGGTGTTCTCAACACATGATCGGAGATTCTCGATGGTTCTCCTCCTTCACACATGCATGTAGCAATGAGTTGATCACGTTGGGGATGCTTCTACTGAGACCGTGAGAGCAAAGGGCATAATGCTCGTCAACAATAACTTCATACTCAAGGACATCACTTTGGTAAGTAAACTAAGGTATAATATGCTATTTGTTTCTAAGCTTCTTGATGAGGATCTAGAAGTGAGATTCAAGAGTGGAGAGTGTAGAGTTCTGGACTACTTAGGTGAGTATGTCTTTGGAATCTCTAGGTTTGAGAGGATATGCTGATTTCACTATCTCTTCTATCTCTGGCCCTAGTTATCTTGTGGCTTCTGACTATCAGGATTTAATATTGTGGCATCGTAGACTTGTACGCATAGGCTTCGACCACTTAACTAGAGTTAGTAGTAAGAATCTTATTAGAGAATTACCTAGGCTTAAGAGTGCTGGATACCTAGTCCTCACACCCTGTAGATATGGTCAGATTGTTTCTGCTTCTCATCCACCTCTTACCTTACTGATAACTGATGGTCCTAGACAGCTCTTGCACTTAGAAACAATTAACCCTTTTAGAGTTCAGTTTAGAAGAGGAAAGTGGTACATGCTTGTCATTATAGATGATAACTATAGGTATTCTTGGATGTATTTTTTTGTTTTTAAGGATGAGGCCTTTGGATAATTTAGAGAGTTGGACCTTAGACTAGCAGTTGACCTCCTATGAGCCTTGAGAGCCATTAGGAGTGGCAATGGCATAGAATTTAAGAACTCATCTTTTACCACTTTTTGTACTGTGAGAAGATTAGAGCTCTAGTTCTCCTCACCTAGAGTCCCACAATAGAATGGGGTTATAGAGGAAAAGAATAGAACCATTGTAGAGATGCCTAGGACCGTGCTAGATGAGCATAACACCCTTAGGAAGTTTTGGGCTGAGCTCTACTGTTTTCTATGTGTCCTATAGGGTGTTCTTGAGATCATTCATAGGAAAGACTTTTTTGAGCTTAGATTTGGTCACAGGTTTAGCACCTCTCATTTGAAGATTTTTCGTTGCATGTGCTTCATTCTTAAACATGCCAACTTAGATAAATTTGAATCTGGATGTTATGATGGCATTTTCCTTTGATATCTTGCTCATTCTCGTGGCTATCATGTATTTAATTTGTATACTAATAAAATTATTCGGACTTGTGAAGTCACTTTTGATGAGGCTAGTCTTGATACTAGACTCGACAGTGCATGTACACATGTACACAGTGATTAGGAGAGTATTTTCGTCGATGACGACAATGACATAGAGGACGAGGACCCAATCCCTCCTCTAGTCAATCTTGAGTTGGTCATCTTCATTAGTGCTTCGAGTGGCTCTGCTCTTACCTCCACATCCCATGAAGTAGAGGCCACATTTGCACTAGGACCTCCTCTTCATATTCAGCAATGACACCCTCAGGATCAGATGATTGGGGACCTCTATGAATGAGTTACTCACTCTAGGTTTATCTCTCTAGATTCTCATACACATTCTTCTTTTGTTGCGTCTTTTAAACCTGAGATGTCACCAATATTTTATTTGGTTCCTCTTGGGTCAATACCATACATGAAGAGCTTAAGAATTTTGAAAGAAACCAAGTCTAAACCTTAGTTGAACTTCCACCTAATTATAATGTAATTGGAACAAAATGGGTTTTCAAAAATAAGCAAAATGAGGATGTGTTGGTAGTTTGCAACAAGACTAAGCTTGTAGCTCGAGGTTTTCCCCTAGTAGAGAGCTTAGAATTTGAAGAGACATTTACTCCTGTAGCTAGATTAGAAGCCATCGTTTATTGCTAGCATTCACAATGTCTAAAGGCTTTAAGTTTTTTCAAATAGATGTCAAGAGTGATTTTCTGAATGGTTTCATAGAAGATGAGGTCTATATGAAGCAACCTTCTAATTTTGAAAATCCCAAGTTCCCAACCATATGTGTAAACTCTCCAAAGCTTTGTATGGATTGAAGCAAGCCCCTAAGGCTTAGTATGATAGGCTTAAGAAATGGGAATAGTATATAAAACCTTGTTTACTATTAGGCATGACAACAACTTTTTACTTATTCATATTTATGTAGATGATATTATATCAGTGGTTCTTCTTATGTTTTGGTGTCCAATTTTCAGATTCTATGAGCATGGAATTCGAGATGAGTATGATTGGCGAGCTGACCTACTTCCTTGGTCTTCAAGTCAAGGAACTGAAAGAAGAGATGTTCATTCATCAAAGCAAATACACAAAGGACAAAGCAAGTGTACAAACATGTATTTTTGGATTTGAAATAATACTGTTTTTCACTGTTTACAGGCTAAACTTACTGTAGCACAAAGTATTTTTGGAATTTTAGGTGCTTGATCTTCATAACTTCTCATAGCTATTGGAGTGAAGAATTGATAAATATTTGAGAGAAAATTTAAAGGAATCGTTCATCCCATTCTGTTGTCAAACTGGTCCTACACTAAGCTTTTATTTGTATCTGCTGAGTTTGCAAGAGAGAGAGAGAGAGAGAACATCGAGCAAAGGCAGGAAAACCTTGCAGAAGAAGGTCGATGCATACGTCGTAGCAATATAATAAAAAAACTGACATGGAGTTTGGACCTAAGGGCTGGGAACTGAACTACTGAAGGGTGGCAGACAGCGATGGCAAGGGCATCAGTTTCCCAAACCAATGGCATTTGAGAATGTCAGACCATGTGACCAGATCTAGGTTATTTTAGATGATGAATAATTGACAATGTTGGTTATGGTATTACTTATGGTGTGTTGCTTCTTTATATGCTTGTGATAGCATGGTGATATGATAATGTTGTATGATACGCTCGTGTGAGGTATTGTGCAGATTGACTTGAGTCAAGTCGTGGACTTGTGCTCGTACGCGGTTGTTTGTTTATTCATGTGCAGGTGTTGCTTGAGGCGGAACATGGTCGATGACGAGACTGAAACTAGGTTCGGGTGTAACTGAGGTTTCGGGACTAAGTTTAGGGAGGAACTGAGGTCCTATCGGTAAAGGATGTCACGCGGGATGTTCAGGCTAGAGAACAATGCACATGGAGATGATGCGTGGAGAAGATACAGGAGGTGCGGTCCTGGAGGCTTTGACACGTGGAAGGCGCGCCGTGATTGAGCGAACAAAAAAAAGTAAAAAGCTTGCGGGCGTGTGGCGACTGTCGTTGTCTGATGGTTATTGGATGCTTTGACCGTGAGGAGAATTGATGGGTGGCTTGTGGAATTTGTGATTGCTGCGTGAGTTTCTTTTTCCTGGCTGCATGCATTGCTTGTTCTAGTAATTGTCACTTGTGTCCAAATTTCCTTGCCAACTGTTGTCTTCTTTTCATGCTTTTGGACAGTATAAGAAAAGGGGGTCTTGTGATCTTAGTTTCATTATCTACATGCATGGGATTGTTAGTAGATGAATAAAGTATTGTTGGCCTTGCTCATTGATCCGTGTGCGTTTTGCTTTGGCCTAGAGTTAATGAGTTCAGAGAACATTAGGAACGCACAGTGAAGTTGAAAGAAACGATACCAATTTTTTTTCTAGTAGAGAATCATTGGTGCTAGTTCTCCATGCATTGTTAATATATTTATTTTTTTGGTCTGCTATAGTAAAAGAAATTTCCTTCGGTTGCTATAGTACCGCGGGTAAAAAAATATTTTCTTGCTGTTTTTTAATACGATTTTGTAAAAAGGCTTTCGCTAGGCATTACAATCATTCACCCCCCCTCTGATTGCTATCAACGATCCTACAAGTGGTATCAGAGCAGGTTTATTGTTCTAATTGATCTTAACCGGTGATTAGAAAACATGTCAACGGATAGGTATTACACAAAACCTTGTGTTTTCGATGGTGTTGATTTTCTGCATTGGAAAGCGAAGATGGAGGCATACATTCAAGCTCAAGGTTTTGCAATATGGGGAAGGTCTATAAGCCTTATCAAGTGCCCAAAAATGATGATGTGTCAGCTGCAAATATAGCACAAGTGGAGGCAAATAGCAAGGCAAGGAACCTGATAATTTAAGGACTAGGAAGGAGTGATTTTGATCGTGTTGTGCATCTTAAATCCGCATATGAGGTATGGAAAGCACTATGTGATTATCATGAGGGTTCATCTACTATTAAAGAGGTACATCAAGGTATGTACAAAAAGGATTACATGCATTTTGAGATGAAACCTGGTGAATCAATAGATGATCTCTTTGCTTGCTTTAATAAAATTCTTAGTAACCTACGTGCTGTTAATGTTATTTATACTGATGCTGAAAATGCACGTCAATTACTTGGAGCATTAGATATGTCTATATGGGAGATGAAGGTTACATCCATTAGAGAATCCACTGTCATGAGTACACTTACATTATATGTACTTTATTCTAAATTGAAAACTCATGAATTAGATGTTTTTGCTAGAAAAAATAATGGTAATAAATCAATTGCTTTAGCTTCACAATGTAGCAAGTCTAATGGTGATAATTCTTCTACTAGCTATGCTTTGTCTTCTTTGTCTTCAATAACCGATGAACAGCTAGAGAAACTCCCGGAAGATGATTTGGCACTCCTCTCTACACGTTTCACAAGAGCTTTACAGAATGTGAGAACAAGAAAGAGAGAAAATTTTGGTCCTCAAAGGTGCTATGAGTGTGGTGATCTCAATCATATTCGTCCCAAATGTCCAAAGTTTCTAGCAAGATTTTCAAGGGAAGAGAATGAGAAGGAAGAAGAGATGGAGAAAGAAAAAAAAGAAGAATAAAAAGAAGGGCTATATGAATCGCAAGGTGGTGCATCGTGTTCTTTCGGCTCTTGAGCAAATTAATTTGAGTGATGTGGACACGGACAGCGAGGATGATACTCCCAAAGGCCAGAAAGATTTAATTGGTTTGTGTCTAAAGGGAAGTAGCAAAAGCTCCACTGACAATGATGATCTTGACAGCGACAACTACAATGAGGTAGAACCTTCTTATGATGATTTAGCTAAAGCTGTTGCTAAACTTGGTACTTTGCTAGAAAAGAAAGATAAAAACATTAAGAAATATGATACTTTGATTGAATATCTAAATTCTGAAATTGCAAGACTTAGAGTTTTAATTCCTGATGATGAATCTTGTGAGTCTTGTCAAATTTTACATTCTGAGTTAGAGAATGCTAGGTCACTTAATGCTTTAAACATGGATCAACTTAGAGATGTAACTGCTAAATTCGATGAATTAAGATTAGCACATGACTCTTGTGATAAAAATTGAAATGTGCTAATGATGAAATTGGAAAGCTCATGTTTAGTTCTTCTTTATGTTTAGAACCAAGTATTTCAAATGTTCATTCTAAACCTTGTTCTAAATGTGAATTATTAGAAGCTAGACTTAACTCATCTCAGGAAACAATTCAACAGATGCTTTATCATGAGATATCTTCTTTCTCTAATTGTCCTAAGCTTAACACTGAAATAGAAGATTTGACTAGACAGCTTAATGATTTTGCTGAAAAAGAAAAATTGGCCCAGTCTAGTGCTTTTAAAAATCTTGTGAATGAATCTGTTAAATGCACAACTTGTCCCACTCTAGCTAAGGAGAATGAGTACCAGAAAGACACTTTAGAGAGATTTTCTTTTGGTAAGAAAAATTTGAATATGATTCTAGATAAGTCAAAAACAAGTGTGAAAAATCGTGGTCTAGGATTTAATTTTATTGAGCATGCCAAGAATAATCCTCCTAAAATTGTTAAGTTTCTTGAACTTGGAAAAATTGAAGTAACATCTGAACCAAAACAAATTGTTTTTAAGTTTGCTGGTATTATGTCATCTACTAATCAAGTGAATGCAAATGTTGCTTCTACTCCTCATGTTAAACATAAAGTTAAGTACATTTGCAGTCATTGTGGTAAAGATGGACATCTTGTGCAATTTTTCTTTAGACTAGCCAGACAACAAATGAAAGAATAGGCTAAGGCTTGGTCTAGTTTGAGCATTGCACGTTCTTTTGTGACTAGAAACATGAGTAATGCTAAATCTGAATTTTTATATAAGAATACTCGTGTTGAGCCTACTCGTCGTGTGTTTCAGTACTAAATTCCTAAATGTTTTATTTCTAACCCCAGTGCTGAGGCCTCGACATCTTTTGTCTCTATGTAGGCTTCTCACGCGAGGAAGGAGAACATATGATTAGTGGACTCCGGATGCTCACGCCACATGTCCGGTGATAAAAGTTGCTTCTCCTCCCTTTCACATACATCTCGAGCTGAAAGTGTTACTTTGGAGATGCTACTTCTACATCTGGTTTGGCAAAAGGTACAGTGAAGGTAAATGAAAAGTTTATGTTTAAAGATGTAGCTCTTGTTGAGAACTTGAAATTCAACTTGCTTTCTGTCTCATAAATGATTGATGAAGATCTTGAAGTATGTTTTAAGAAAGGTGAATGTAAAGTGTTAGATGCTTCAGGTGATCTAGTTTTTAAAATTTCAAGATTTGGAAGAGTTTTTAAAGCTGATTTTGATGTTTCACATGATGTTAAGTTTAGGTGTCTAGTTGCCAATGTTTCTAAAGATTTATTCTTTTGGCATCGTAGACTTGGACGTGTTGGTTTTGATCATCTCACGCGTGTTAGTGGTGTGGATCTTATACGTGGATTGCCTAAACTTAAGAATGAAAGCGATATAGTATGTTCTTGTAGACATGGTAAGATGTGTGTAGGTTCACATCCTCCGCTTACTATGGTCATGACAAATGCACTGGGACAGCTCCTACACCTTGACACAGTTGGACCATCAAGAGTTCAATCGGTTGGTGGTAAGTGGTATGTACTAGTGATTGTTGATGATTTCTCTAGATACTCTTGGGTTTACTTTATGGCATCTAAAGATGAGGCTTTTAGTTATTTTAGAAGTCTTGTTCTTAGATTATCTATCGATCTTCCAGGATCTCTTAGAGCTATTAGAAGTGATAATGGAACTGAATTTAGAAATTCTTCTTTTGATCATTTTTGTGCTGAAAAAGAAATTGATCATCAATTTTCATCACCATCTGTTCCACAACAAAACGGTGTAGTTGAAAGGAAAAATAGAACTTTGGTTGAGATGGCTAGAACAATGCTAGATGAATATAAAACTCTAAGAAAATTTTGGGCTGAAGCTATATCTACTGCATGCTATATTTCAAACCGTGTGTTCTTGAGATCTAAACTTGGTAAAACTTCATATGAGCTTCGGTTTGGACATAGGCCTAGTGTATCTCATTTCAGAGTTTTTGGGTGCAAATGCTTTGTGTTAAAATCTGGAATCTTAGATAAATTTGAAGCTAGATCAACTGATGATATCTTTCTTGGATACCCTGCTCATTCACGTGGCTTTCGTGTGCTTGTTTTGGAGACTAACAAAATAATAGAAACCTGTGAAGTTTCTTTTGATGAGGCTAGTCCAGGCACTAGTCTAAGTGATGCAGGTACAAGTGCATATGTTCAGGGGGAGAGCATATTTGTTGATGACGATAAGGACGATGAAGATGAGGTTATGGTTCCTACTATTTCTCCACCTGTAGTTTCTTCTACACCTTCTACTACTGCGGCTACAGTTGGGCATCCTCAAACTACTACTTCATCTACACATATTGGAAATGAACAAGAAGGTACTTCAGAAATTTCTGCTCCTCGTCACATTCAAAGGAGACATCCACCTGAACAAATGATTGGAGATCTAAATGAAAGAGTAACAAGGTCCAGGTTTATTGATTCTGACTCCCATGCTAATTTTGCTTTTGTTGCTTCTTTTGAGCCCAAAGATGTATCTCATGCATTAACTGACGAATCTTGGATCAATGCCATGCATAAAGAATTAGAGAATTTTGAATGTAATAAAGTTGGAACCTTGTTTCACCTCCTACTGATCACTCTATAATTGGAACTAAATGGGTGTTTAAAAACAAACAAAGTGAGGATGGTGTTGTTGTTAGAAACAAAGCTAGGTTGGTTGCTCAAGGTTTTACACAAATAGAAGGTTTAGATTTTGATGAAACTTTGCTCCTATTGCTAGATTTGAAGCCATTAGAATTTTGTTAGCCTTTGCTGCATCAAAAGGTTTTAGATTATATCAAATGGATGTAAAAAGTGCTTTTCTTAATGACTATATAAATGAGGAGGTTTATGTTAAGCAACCACCTGGTTTTGAAAATCCACAGTTTCCTAATCATGTTTTCAAATTGTCAAAAGCTTTGTATGGGTTAAAACAAGCTCCTAGAGCTAGTATGATAGATTGAAAAACCTTTTATTAGAAAAGGGTTTTTCCATGGGAAAGTTTGAAAAAACTCTCTTTGTACTTAAGCAAGGCAATGATCAATTATTCGTTCAGATTTATGTTGATGATATCATCTTTGGGAGTGCATCTCATGCTATGGTGACTGAGTTTTCAGCAACGATGAGTAAAGAATTTGAGATGAGTATGATGGGAGAGTTGACTTACTTTTTGGGACTGCAAATAAAACAAATAAATGAGGGAACGTTTGTGCATCAAAGTATACAAAGGATCTTCTACGTCGTTTTGGGATGGAAAATTGCAAGCCTATTGTGTCACCTATGGGAGCTGCTTCGACACTTGATCCTGATGAAGATGGTGAAGCTGTTGATCAAAAAGAGTATAGGAGCATGATTGGCTCACTTTTATATCTTACTGCTTTGAGGCCAGACATACAATTTTCTGTGTGTTTATGTGCTCGTTTTCAAGCTTCTCCACGTGTTTCACATCTACAAGCTGTCAAACGAATTTTCAGGTATCTACATGGCACTCAAAACTTTGGCATATGGCTTTCTGCTTCTTCATGTATTAGTTTAAGATCTTTTTCTGATGCTGATTTTGGAGGTTGTAGAATTGATAGAAAAAATTGTAACACATGGAAAAATTAAATCTGAAATTTGTGGAGCTTTTGAATTGTTTGCAATGTGTTACATTTGAACTTGGAGTTTATGGAATTTTCTGAGAAATTTGGTGAATGATTCCACAGGTTAAAAAGGAACAAGAAGAAACCAAACATGTTTAAACAATAGAGAGTTAAAAATTTAAAAATAAGAATCTAAAAAGATGATCCAGAAAAGACAGGGAGAGAACTGAGTTTAAAACATAAGATTTCATTTTTGAAAATAATATACATGGGAATATTAACAATAAATAAATAGAGTTCAAAGGGTATTAAAAGGAGATGTGCCTAAAGATATAAATGTATAAATAAGTAAAACAATAATAGATAAAATAATAATATGGGCCCTAGTGAAATATGTATAAATATAAGCAATTTTATTTTGAGGTTTGGCTAAATAAAGATTTGGAAGCAATCAAGGGAGAAATGAGAAATCACATGTAGGTATATATAAATATATATATACACACACACACACACACACACACATAATTAGGCACTCTTTCAAAAATAGGTAAATATACAAAGATTAAGTATAGCAGCAAAGGATAAAAATAAATTAATGGGAATAACAACAAGACCAGTATATACACATGAATATGTGTAGATAATTGAATAAAAATAAAAATAGAATTTAAAAAAAGAAAAATAGGCCAGCCAACTGACCAAATTGGCCTAGCCAGCCACCGGCCCAACTGCCCGCCCCCGCGCCCTGTCTCCCCTTCCCCACCCCGCGCACCCTTCGGACTGGGGGGCGGAAGCTCCGCTCGGACAGCGCCGCGCCTTGTCCGCTCCCCGCACGGCACCCCTTTCGGACCGTCGGGCCACCGCGCCGTCCACCCGTCCACGTCGTGTGGCCCCGCGCGATCTCGTCGCCACGGGCGCGCCACGTCATCCTCTACCGCCACCAGCCCCCATCGCCTCCCCATTCATTGCCATCACCGCCCATGCCTCCCGGTCATCAACAGCTCCCCGCCGGTCGTGCCCGTGCTACGAGTCTGCGCGTGCACGCCCGTGCCCCATGCCGCGCCATGCAAGCATGATGCCGCCGGTCCAACCGCTTCGCACCTGCCGCACATGGCCGCCACAGACCCCTCCTCGTCGCCCCGCTCTTCCCCCTTATAAAAGCACCGGCAGAAGCCCTAAAACGCACCGCCATAGCTCCCTCCTTCTCCCCTAGAGAGTAATCGGTCCCCCTTGCCGTCCACCTCACCGGCGCCCCCTTCTTCCCCACCGTCGGCCGCCGAGCCAATTCCCCTCGTCAAGCCACCAAAGTTCGATTCCCCTCGCCCAAAGCATCCTCGGAGGTCGGTGAAGTCAACCAGGTGATCGGCCGAGCCTCCCCGGACCCGTAGCTCACCGGCGATGACCTTATCCCGAGTTCGCCGCCGCCGCACGCTGCCGACCTACCTCCGGTGCCACCCGTTCGCCGCCGGCCCCACCGCCGGCCTCCTCGTGGCACCGTCATTCCATTTTGCCCGCCGTCACCGCCTCCCCGACCCTCCACCGCCGACGCACCCGCCGCCCTTCCCCGGCCCCGAGCTCCCCTGGCATAAGGTGAGCGAGGGGCTAACTCAAAAGGGTTGCGCGCCCTTATATGTCAAGTAACATCGTGAACCCGAGTGGTTACCAACGCGTTTTCTCTTCTTCCCCCCAAACTCCCCGGTGCGCGTTCAAGCCCACGGCTCCGCGCGCTGTGGTTGAGTTTTCTGGTTTTTCGCCCCACGCTGGTGGGTCCCACCTGTCGGTGTCCAGTCACCTATGTGGTCCCTGACGGTCGGGTCCCACCTGTCATGGCCCTGCGGCTGACATGTGGGCCCGGTTCCCCAAGGGGTCCCGCATGCCGGTGACCTCCAATACCTAGGCACTGACAAGTGGGCCCCACCTGGCAGTGAAAGCCCAGAGCAAGGGGTTCCCTGACATGTGGGCCCGGCATGTCAGTCACTGTGATTTTACTATTTTTCCTTGTTCTGGAATTTAAGTGAACTGAGAACTTCCAAAAATCATAACTAATTAATTTGAGCACCAAATTGAATGGGACAAAAATTCTAAATTCATCTAAAATCAAGACCTACCTAATGGGACTGAGAGATTTCAAAATAGAGTTTATTTTAATTATTGGTAAATTAAAATGTGCTTAAATGAGTCCTTTTCAAACTTCAAAAAAATCCACAACTTCCTCATTTCAGCTCCAAATTAAGTGAAACAAATTTCTATAGTTGTATAAAGTTCCCAGCTACCTCTTGATACTGAAAGTGTAATATTTGGAGTTATTTGGATTTTCTATTGATGTTTATTTGGTTTGCTAATTGCCTTTTTCCTTTTTTTATCCAAATTTTCGCGCACGTTAAAAATAGCGTATGAGGCTCAGGAGGAGGAAGTAGAGGCAGCAGCTCTAGAAGCTTCAGACAACCCAGAAAACACCCACTGTGACCAAGCCGAGTCAATATTTTGATCATGTTGAACCTACATTTTCTGCAAATTACTTTTGTTTAAATTATCAAATTCCATGCTGTTATTTTATATGCAATTACATGTTTAATTTAGAATTCTAGTTAAATGCCTACGCTCTAACTTGGTTAATATTACCCCTCCTTTGGAATGTTTGCACATGAGAACCTTGTCGCCCTAGCAAAATTATAATAGTATCCTTTTAAAAATAAGTCCATAAATATATGCCATGCTTAGTGTTGCTTAGATACTCGTGGGAGTAAGAATGTCCAAGCATCACTTTAATCATGAGAAAATGTGGTTGGGCAGTCATGGTGGGAATGACTGGTGTATGTTGGATATGGTTATTTTATACTCCCAAAAATCTCAAATTGCTTATTTATCTGGGTGAATGGTTCGGGGGTGTGGTGCAGCGGAGCACGAGAGTGTAGTTAGTGGTAGCACCACCTAGATAACCCTAAGAACCGAATCTTGTGATGACCTCCCAAGGTACAGCAGTACAACCACAAGCTGGCAAAGTGTAGGCAAGGTTAACTAATTTGTATGGCTCTAAGGTGGTTACGTGAAGGTGTGAACACGAGCAAAGGGATGGATGGTCTCATCCCCGCCTTTGCCCGTGATGGCTCACGGGCGACCCTTCTCGAGGGATGTGCGCATCCTACAGAAGGCAGAACCTAGCGGGCGTAACCACAGTAGGACTATGCATTGTAAAGGCCCTGTGATAGTCTCCTCAACCGCATGGCTAAGGAATCATGTGGGGCAATGAGCAGATTTGTCTCTTGTGGGTAAAGTGTACAAACTCTGCAGAGTCTAAAACTATTCGAATAGCCGTGCCCACGGTCAAGGGCGGACATGGGAACTTGACTAGATATAGTTCTGGTTAAAAAAATATTGGTGGGTGGAAATGGTAAAATGGAGGGTAGAGAAATGACCTGATTTGTGTTGTCCTGGGTGTCGTCCCAGTGGTAATGTAGGCGGTTATAACGCTGAAGATATGGCATACTGTGCAGAGACCATGAAATAGTGGATGGTCTCTGGAACATTACTGGTAAAGCATACTTTCTATACAAGGTGTTTTTAGTCCAATTTGCTAGGTCTTAGGTATTTGTAGATATTGTATTTAAAATGCATTTCTGGCAAATAAAAATAACCCGAGCCTTCCCTTTGATAAGCCATGCATATTACTTACTGCATCCTGTGTGTTGGCTTGCTAGCACGGTGGTTTGTGCTCACACTCGCATTACCCAAAACCAGATACAGGGACCCAAGGCCATTATGCATATGATGATGCCCCTGCTCCAGGAGGAGGAACTAGGACGTCTCTTACGCTTTTGTGTCCTAGGCAAATAGACTAAGGTGTTGTGTGCCTGTGATTATTGCTTAAGCCTAGGTAATAATCATACGGTACATATTTACCTCCAGTCGCTGCCTGTGGATTAAAGGTCTACCTTGCTTTTGATTCCGCTGTTATACTTTTGTAATGTGAACATTTGGCCTAATCGGCCTTTATGTAAAACCATTGCCCGACGTGGTATAATTCAAACTCAGCCATGTAATATTATTATGTGTTGATGTGGTTCATGCGATGTATGAAATGATGCAGCAATGTACCTGTGAGCACTATCTACTGATCCAGGGAATAGTGCAGTGGTTTCACAGGAGACTCTGGATTGAAAAATCCGGGTCTGAAAAAAATACATCTGGCTCATGTCACTTTTTGGGAAATTCACTTATTTCATGGTCATCTAGAAAACAATCTTCTGTTGCTCAATCCACTGCTGAATCTGAATATGTAGCTGCTGCTAGTTGTTGTTCTCAAATTCTTTGGATAGTACCCACACTTAAAGATTATGGGATAATTTTGGGTAATGTTCCACTTTTCTGTGATAATACTAGTGCTATTTGTATGGCTAAGAACCCAGTGCAACATTCAAGAACTAAGCATATTGATATAAGATTTCACTTCCTTAGAGATCATGTGGAAAAAGGAAATATTGTGCTTCATCATATAGATACTGAACATCAGCTGGCAGACATTTTCACGAAACCTTTGGATTCTTCTCGGTTTGTTCGTTTACGAAGTGAGTTGGGTATGTTGCACCCGATGGGATTATTCTAAGGGGGAGCTTGTCATTTAAAATTTTGAAAGCTTTGTTTATTATCCTTGTCAAATAACTCATCAAATCCAAGTCATTGAAACCAATTGAGTAGTAGAGCTTTTTTATCATATTTATCCATATGCTGTGTAGCTTTGATCACGACTTATTATAATTAAATTGATACATTTGAAATAAAAGTAGGGCATGGCGGAATACTTTAACTAGATTAATTATATTTATTACTTTGCAATGTCTATCGAAAAGGATTAGCTTGATTGTGAGTCTTATTTTAATTCTTGGCTATGAGGCTCATATGTTTCATGTTACAATTTTTATGATCACTCAATTTGGTATGTTATTGTTAAAAAAAGGTATATAAAAAATTTGGAAAGATGTATGCTTCAAGCATGCCATGGTGAACCAAAAGAAAAAAGCACAAAAGTGCGCAAAATGAAAAGA
Organism: Dendrocalamus sinicus; assembly: GCA_036346575.1. Taxonomy (NCBI): domain Eukaryota; kingdom Viridiplantae; phylum Streptophyta; class Magnoliopsida; order Poales; family Poaceae; genus Dendrocalamus; species Dendrocalamus sinicus. Next base: position 30,740,565 of record CM070648.1, read on the forward strand.
AGTATGCTTCAAGCATGCCACCATCAAAAACAAAAAAGAAAAAAAGAAAAGTATGTCATTATGAAAAGAAGTATGCTACAAGCATGCCACATGCTTAAGAATTGAGTGTGGAGCAATAAGTTGTTACATGAGACTATTAACTCGCTTAGAGTTAAGATTTGCTTCACTTTTAGGCTTTGACTTTTCATTGTGATATTTTATTGTGCTCTTTATAATTAGTTTGGTCATTGTTGCGATGCCTGTCATTGATATAAAATCGCTTAATCATATTGACAGACTTGTTTTGACTTTGCTATATGATACATGGCTTTATATGATCTAGATAGCTCTACTAAAAAATATGACTTGGTTGTGTTATTAAACCAATGCAACGTGACTTGGATAATCTACAAGCTTCTAGATTTTTATTGTCATTGCTCTTTCTTAGATTTATTCTTATTCACTGAAATTTCTTGATGATTACATTGCCAAAGGGGGAGAGAAATTTGAGAGATTGGAGAGTTTTTGGAGAAATTAACATTACTTCTCTTGTGTTGAGAGGGAGAGTTTGAAAGTTTGGCTTCAGTTCTTCACTTAGATTTGTTGAAAGTCATGTTAATTTAATATGTTGTCAATGCATGCATCAAGGGGGAGATTGTTAGACCATGTGACCAGATCTAGGTTATTTTAGATGATGAATAATTGACAACTTTGGTTATGGTATTACTTATGGTGTGTTGCTTCTTTAATTTATATGCTTGTGATAGCATGGTGATATGATAATATTGCTTGATACGCTCGTGTGAGGTATTGTGCGGATTGACTTGAGTCAAGTCGTGGACTTGTGCTCGTACACGGTTGTTTGTTTATTCATGTGCATGTGTTGCTTGAGGCGGAACATGGTCGATGACGGGACTGAAACTAGGTTCGGGTGTAACTGAGGTTTCGGGACTAAGTTCAGAGAGGAACTGAGGTCCTATCGGTCAACGATGTCACGCGGGATGTTTAGGCTAGAGAACAATGCGCATGGAGATGATGCGTGGAGAAGATACAGGAGGTGCGGTCTGGAGGCTTCGACACGTGGAAGGCGCGCCGTGATTGAGCGAACAAAAAAAGTAAAAAGCTTGTGGGCGTGCGGCGACTGTCCTTGTCTGATGGTTATTGGATGCTTTGATAGTGAGGAGAATTGATGGGCGGCTTGTGGAATTTGTGATTGCTGCGTGAGTTTCTTTTTCCTGGCTGCATGCATTGCTTGTTCTAGTAATTGTCACTTGTGTCCAAATTTCCTTGCCAACTGTTGTCTTCTTTTCATGCTTTTGGGCAGTATAAGAAAAGGTGGTCTTGTGATCTTAGTTTCATTATCTGCATGCATGGGATTGTTAGTAGATGAATAAAGTATTGTTGGCCTTGCTCATTGATCCGTGTGCGTTTTGCTTTGGCCTAGAGTTAATGAGATCAGAGAACATTAGGAACGCACAGTGAAGTTGAAAGCAACGATACCAATTTTTTTTATAGTAGAGAATCATTGGTGCTAGTTCTCCATGCATTGTTAATCTATTTATTTTTTTGGTCTGCTACAACAAAAGAAATTTCCTTCTGTTGCTACAGTACCGTGGGTAAAAAAAATTTCTTGCTGTTTTTTTAATACAATTTTGTAAAAAGGCTTTCGTTAGGTATTACAATCATTCACCCCGCTCTGATTGCTATCAACGATCCTACATAGAATAACGTGGAAAATTGTAGATTGAAGAGCATCAGTTTCACAAACCTATGACATAAGAGGAACAAGGAGTTATTCAGTGGCAAATCTTGGACTAGAAAGCTATTCAGTGCAGTGGTGTCTCTGTTTTTGCGTGGGAAATCTATCTACTGCACGAGTGACTTACTACTGTCTTCATATCTCAATATCTCTCAGTGTCTCTTATAATTTTGTTTTGCCTTTTACAAAATTATGAGATATATTGCCATTTTCCAAATTTAGTTGGGGAAGTTGCACCCAACAAAGGCTCATTATATATATTTTTTGGGGTGGGAACAATTAGTTGCTGTAGTCATTTTAAAATCAGTACAAAATCCATGCAACCTATGATTGAGTGAGAATTGAATTTTGTTTGTAAGCTAGAGAGGTATAGTGCTATACCGCTTGGCCATGCTATGGCGAGACTCTTATAAAGGCTTTAACATTTTAATAACTGGTATAAGGGCAGTCCCAGTACAGAAACCACTTAAGTAGTTTCTATCTATGCAATGTCATATAGACACTACTTTAGACACTATTGTCTCCAATGCACCATGTCTATTTATAACCCAAACAATTAATTAAGCATCAAAATCTCTCTCTCCTCTCCACCAATCATAATTTTTCTCCATCTATCATGAAAATACCACCATCTCTCCATTGCAAAATTTGGTAGTATCTATTGCATTGGTTTTCTCATAGAAACTAGGTCTTGTATGAGACCCAGTTTCTTCCTCTTTTTCTTCTCTCTTATTTAATATAGCGCAACATCATCTAAAACTCCTACATGACAATCTAATTAATACCATAGACACTATCCTACGTGTAATACCATAGACAATATCCTATGTGGAGCACTGGAACTGCCCTAAGAGTGTCCAGCACCCCATTAACTCACCGGTATAATGAGGCTTTCTTGACCATTAGAACACACGAGGCCAGAACAAAGCCCAACTCATAACGAGATCCACGCGCTCTGCATTCTCAATCTCACTCCTCTGGCTTCCGGAATCGGAGCGGTGCTGACGAGAGGCGACGAGGGAGGCAAAATCGGCGAGGACGAGAGATCTGCACAGACAAGGGGAGATCGATCATCTGTTTCATCCATTCCCTTTCGCCAATCAATGAATCAAAGTTCCACCCTTTCCATGGCAGGAACCGTTCGGTTTTCTTGATTCTTGTTTGCTTTCTCGCCCTGCCCCCTCCCTTCTTGGTAAATTGCTCCTATGCACATGAAATCCCTCAACATGCTAGTGTATGTTCTTCGAGACCGATCACGATGTATTCTTGATGTACATCAAGTGTTCTAGTAGCATCTTGTGCACGTGGTTTGTGTTTTTTTTGAGAGCGAACGAGCGTGCGTGGAGAAATTTTCTAGCGGATATAGCATGGGATAGATGAGGAGACGAGTTCTGTGAACAATTTTTCTAGTATAATCCATTGGGGAGTTGAATACGTGGTAATTCTCAGTTTTGTATGCGATTCTCGTGTCCACCTGAACTAGCGGTACAGTAGCACTGATATGGCTGTATTCGATACTGGAAAAACTTTGTAACGGACCGTTTGGAACACAGAAAATTCATAGGGAAGTTTACATCCACTCTCAATAGATGTGATGCTTCCTACGAAATTCCTGCGGGAATCTTGTGTTCCAAACGGGGCTGTAAAAGGTTAAAGTAAAATAATTGAGACCACCGTAGGAAATACTAATGCTAGCAAAGGATATTATCACTTGTGTTAATTATGTATCTCATTTTTTGTGGTGTGTGTTGAGAAAATTTCAGGTGGATATAGAATGGAATAGATGATGAGAGATCCGTTTATATGGCCCATTTTACGAGTATAATCGCGCAATCAGTCTGGTGGTTCAATGTATGGTAATTCTCAATTTAGTTTAATCTTGTTGTCCACCTGAACTAACTTGTAGCTAGTAATACTGAGACGGTTTAATTCAGTACTGGAAAACTTTGTAAAAATGCAAAGAAAAATAATGACTATCTTTGTTTTTGAGGGGAAAAACTATCTGTTGAACCATATTACAAAAGAGTAATGCATGCCATATATATATATATATATATATATATATATATATATATATATATATATATATATATATATATATATTGCTTCTGTGAGTTTATCACTGCGTGTATCATTTTATGGATCCTAGTATGAAAACGTTTTTCCCCCTGTGAATCACTAAATGTACCATCCTGCGATAGAACTTGGTTCCATTAATTTTTCCTTGAATTTGTTTTGGTATGTTCCCCAGATAGTTGCGATAGCTGGAAGCTACAATTTGCTAGTATTGTCAGTTTCGCACGGTAAATTGCTATCTAGACTTTTGTTACACGGTTGTGCCAATACCTCCACTTGGTGGCTTACTCATGAGTCATGAGTTGATATTCAGTACATGTTGAACACTAGCGCAACTTTGATGACTCTCTAATACATATATAGGAGTGTCAGGCTATTTCTGATTTCAAAAAATCAATATCTCTTGGCTTTCTAATAACTTCCAATATGTTATGTTCACACATTTTTAGAATTGTGAGGCTTTTTATTTTTCAACCCATGGAAAGCTTAAAGAGCTAATGAAAAGCACATGGAACATGAATCTAGTGACAAGGCATCCTTCAAGCACAAGCTCATTCATAGAGTGCCAGTCGCAATGCCATGATCTTGGCAATAATTTTGGAGACGATGTGTATAATCTTGATAGGTCTGAAGTCCTCCACAAATTTGGCTCCATCCTTCTTTCCACCAAAACTATGTTTCCAGTGTTTGCGCATGGAAAATTGTTTGTTCTCAGGTTGAAGAAGGCTTGTAGGGCAGCCATGAAGTCCTCTTTTATGATTTCTCAGCATCTGCGGTAGAAGGTTCCATTGTAACCATTAGGCTCTGATCCTTTGTTTGCCAGCAGTTCCAGGATCGCAGCATGCACCTCATGTTTAGTGAAAGGGGCAGCTAATATGTGCAGATCCAATTTGTAGCAGTTGGAGGGTGTCCCAATCGAAACAGGTGGTTGTGGGCAAGCTCTGTCCAATGCCTCGATGAAAGTGGCCGAACAACACCTATGTTTTGTCGTCATGTGAGACAGCCTAACCTTGACCCGTCCTAAGTTGCTGGATGAAGTTCTTTCTTCTACAGGAGTTTATTTTAACATGGAAGAATTTTGTATTTGCATCACCCTCTCTGAGCCAGTTGATTCATGACACCTACTTCTTATGGGATTTTTCAACTACTGCCAAGCCCATTACCCTTTTCTTTAGACACATTCGGAGCTCCGATCCCTCTCTCCCGCTGACAGTGTACGACTGTCTTGTGCAATGTCCAGGCAGAGGATGATCTCTTGGGCCATCTGGAGCTGGAGCTTCATCTACGGGAATATACTGTTGCTCCAAGTTTTTAACCTTTCCACCATGTTCTCCAATTTGTTGGTCAGCCTAAGATTGGGTCTAGACCTAGGGTTGGTTCCCCTAGGCATGCTGAACCACCTTGAGGAACCATGGAAGCTGGGTCCAGAAGTTTTCAAAACAAAAACTTTTGGGTGGTCGCGGGCTGCTAGTATATGATAGGAGTAGGGGCAATGGTCCGTGAGAGATGTGACCAAGGCATGCAAGGCATTGTTGTTGAAGGTCGTGTTCCATGCATTATGCAAAAGAATCTGTCCAGTCTGATAAGAGTTGGATTATCTCTTTCATTACTCCAAGTGAATTTGCGGTTTTGTAAATGGACTTCTTTCAGCTCGCAAGCATTTAGGACATCTCGAAATTGGGCCATAAGCCGTGCAAAAGTTTCGATGTGGTATGAGTTTTGAGGGCTTGAAAGAGCATGATATCAACCACGGTGTGTGAGGTTGATGGTAAGGGCTGTAATCCCTGCAAGAACAAACCAAGCTAACTTGACCACAGCTGCAACTTTAAATTAAAAATAAAATAGAAATGCGTGTTTTGATATAGAGAGTAGACATTTTTAATCCAATGGTTTTTTTAATTTCGTTATCATATATATTCGGTTAGATTTGTAACTTCTATTCTAGTATACTATCTAGGGAGTAGATTGTTCCCATAATGCTAGTGATTGACTAAATATTACATGTCATGCATGTGTAATCCCAGCCATTGTGGTATAAAAGTAACATGCCTTGAATAAACCTGGCTTATCCTCGTGCAATTATCAACTTTGATTTACTTAGGTTGTATATAGAATATCGAAGATATAAGACATTGCTGAGCATATAATCATATAGCACACTTTCAGGCTTAACTTTAAAATACAAACAAAATACTGTGAACAGATTTAAAATATAATTTACAAGAAGAACAATAATCAAGCAAACAAGTGTCATAAATAAAATGAACAACAATCGAATTGAGGAAATCATGTGTCATTCTAATGTGAAGTTCCTCCACATCTTTAGAGTTTTCCCTATGGCATACACAAACAAAGAGATCAGCTAGATACAAAATCATAAGCTTACAGTAACACCCATTGACCCAGATCTAACAAGGAAGTTTGTTTGGTAACACCTTTTTTGGTTCTAAACTTTTTGGCATCGGCTTCGATTGATTAGGAGATGGACAATGCATAATTGCATAGACATAGATTTGTTACGTTGAAGACCCTACACAAATGCCATGTACTTCTAACCATGGGCAACGTCAGGCCAATTAATTAGAAAAATGATGAAGTCTTTCGATTTTTCTGTATCATTTGAAAGTAGTTGGGTTAAATTTATTCATTACAAATGACAAGAAGTTAAGCACATTCACCAATTATCATAAAAATATCAAAAATCATCTTCAATGAATTTTAAAGATTAAACTTGGAATAATATCGAAGCTCTTTCGTGTCTAGAATAACCTATATCATTTCTGTACGTAATAGCATTACTTAAAACAGTGCGTGTATCCGCTGTATTTAATAAAGCTTACCATGAGCCAATTTAACACCAATATGAAGATCTTGGTTCATTATTAGTGAGTATAGTTGCAATATAGTTTGTGGGTTTCATAAATGGACTTTTGCTAATTAATCGACATGGTGCGGCAACAACCCTCTCAAGTTCATCAAGGTTAGACCTTATTTCACCGAATGGCTCAAAAAATATCACTGGAGCTCACCCAAGTGGTTATGTCATAAATTGTACACCACCACCTACCGATTCATAAGATAGATGGCAATTAGAAGTGTTAAAACTTAAAATCCAAGCAGAAAATAGAATCACGATCTCTCCTCCTCGATCTTCCCTTACTGCCATCGGAACACCAAAAGAGAAGCGAAGATGCAGTATCAGAAGTTTTTTCTTCTCCAGTGGTTCACTAAACTCCGTAGTGGCATTTAAAAGATTTACATTCACATATTTAAAGTAGTAATAATTGATTATACGCTAATTTTCTTTCAAAAAAAATGTCATGTGTCATATGCTCTCTATCTAGTTATTAGAAAGTTCTAACAAATAGGTACAAGACCAAGTTTGGGATGTACGAAACCACCTGAATCATTTTCACATACACATGCAATAATTTAAGTACTATATGTAAAGTTTGTTATCAAGAAATCAATAGTAATCAATTTGGCGTTGACATCAAGAGCTCTTATTGGTGTCTTGTTGAGAACTTGAGATGGTAAGTTAGGCTTATGAATTGGGTTTTGCTAATGTATAGACATCGCCAGCTCCAACTGGCAGACAGTTTGTAAAGAAGGTGGTGGGTAGCAGCATGCCAGCATGTCATTACGATTCACCGATCTTGACGTTCACTGAGTGGCTCACAAGATTCGGCAAAGCTCACCAAAGAAGGTGAAACACAGTAGTCTTGTAGGTAACTACAATGTTGTGATTTATGCATCACCACCTAAATATAAGAAATAAAAAGAGTAAAAACTGAGAAACGAGATCAAAGATATCCACATCCCTTTTTGCTATGGAAACATCGAGAAAGAAGGGAAGATGCAGCACCAACCACTACTACAGAAAAGGTCATCACAGATGGTTCAAAAACGTCATCACAGACGGTTTTGTGAACCGTCTGAATTTATGGGTTAGTGATAATCGAAGGTTATCACAGACGGTTTTCGAACCGTCTGTGATTATCAGATATCACAGACGGTTTTTCTCTAAAAACCGTCTGTGATAGCTGATAATCACAGACGGTTTTTAATTAAAAACTGTCTGTGATATCTGATAATCACAGACAGTTTTTAGTGAAAACCCGTCTGTGATATCTGATAATCTCAGACGGGTTTTAGTAAAAAACCGTCTGTGATTATCAGCTATCACAGACAGTTTTTAGTTGTGATATTCGTTCCTACCCCTAAATCTATTCCTGTATATTGGCTAGCCTCAGGAAATGCTAGCCATGCCCTCTGAAACAAGCAGATCAACATGTACATGTATACATACAATTCACATCGCAATTCATTTCACAAACATAAAACATCCAATTCACATCGCACTTCATTTCACAAACATAAAGCATCCATTTTGCAAATCAATTCATTGAAATGAAATAAAATATCCATTAACATATACACAATTACAAAAGATCTACATTGCATTTGCACTTAGATGGTAACATTGCATTTTTTATTGCTCTATCACTCCGGAATCGAGGTCTCGCGAAAGGAACAGATCCATAATCAACGAACTTGTCCGGCTGAACAAGTTATACTTGGATGGTGCATGATTGTCATTCAAGTATTGCTTGTGCAGTCGACAAGTTCGTTGATTATGGATCCGTTCCTTTCGCGAGACCTCGATTCCGGAATGATAAGAGCAATAAAAAATCATTGTGCGCAGTGGAACTCTCCATCTGATCTTATGACTTTAGTCCACAAAAACCAAGCGAACTCTCCACGAATTTGTGCAAAGTCCGGCTGTTTCAATGCAGATGTAGAGATGGGCGCAGCCTGTCGATAGGAATATCAACGCGCGTACATATATAACCTGACAAGTATGAAATAAATGTGGGAAGGTTGACAAACCTTAGAATTGGTGATCTTCGAGGAATCGAGGAGTAGTCTCATATGGTGGCACACGTAGAATCCACACGTGTTGCCCGGCTGCTGCTGGTGGCACTGCAAAAAATAGAATGTGTTAAATCAAAAGGCATTACTGCTAAGTGTTGTATAGGATTAATTAATGTGTAGCTAGTGAATACCCGAAAATTGCGAGCATGTTTCAAGGGCTTGGCCCCTGTCATCGAGCCACGTGTTTGTTGAACATATGTGGCAAACGACCTTCGTTATTCGAAAAAGTTAGATTAGTCATTCGGAGGAAAGAAAGAGTACAATGTACAATGTACTTACCTATTGAGTATTTGGGCGATAGCTGTGTACTTGGATTTGTTCTTACTTAGAGAATCAAGGTATATAGCCTTATTCCATTTTGGTATAATTACAATTAAAATCCAATGGAAGTGCTCATTGTATGGCATAAGAGCAAATTCCTTATCGTGGTGAGCCAGCAGTGTTGTTGTAATATAGTTCTCGACGAAGGATGCATCCTCGTTGATGGTATCAATGGCGACCAAGCGTGGGTCCAGGAAACCAATTGGTGATTTCGATGATCTAGCTTCGGTCAGCATGAATCTATATATATATACACAGAAAAGCAACAAATTGTGACATATATCGGTATTATGTGAACAGAGACTGTGATTGTATAGACTTACAGCGTCCAGCATCGAACGAGTGAGGCGTCGAGAGCGTTGAGCGTGAAAAGACCAAATATATCGTCAAAGGTCACCGCGAAGACACAATCACGAACCGTGCGGAAATGTTCCGCTTGAATTTGTGATGATACCGAGCGCCGTTACGCCTCGGCCTATTGGACTGTTCCATATACCAAGCGTGTAATGTTTGGCAACCAAGTCCTAGGGTTACGAGGTGCTCTTCCGGGAATATCATCGGCTCGCCTAGCACGAACTTGCGGGCCAATGGTAGGTACGGGATATCGTCATCATCCTTTGTCTTTGATTTGCCCTGGCCACTGCCTGGACTGTAGGTCGACTTTATGGTAGTCGACTGTAATGGTAGCACCGGTGCAAGTTGCTTTGGCGAGAATAGCACCCGTGGAGATAGCACCGGTGCAGGTAGCTCTGCTTCGCACTGCCCTTGTGGAGATAGCACCAGTGCATTTAGCTCTGGTTCGCGCTGCCCTTCTGGTCTGGCCACCGGTGAAGAAGCCTCCAGAGAGATGTCGCTTTTGGGCCACTGATGAATGTTCCAATGGCCTGCCCTAGAGTCACGATCTCGTCGTTGGGGGCCTTCGGTAGCGGGACGACCTCAAAATTGGCATGCACACCATCCACATTAACTTTTGCGTAGCCTGGCGCTAAAGGTTGACCGTGCACCATGGCCCCGATACCAGACTAATATGCCTAGCCCCAAGCAGCGTACAAGGGAACGGAGGCACATCTCATTGGAGCCTGCACTTCATAGGCTCCTACATAATGATACAAAATTAGCTACTCCAATAGGCCTATCAATGGAGCAAGCATTCAAGAGATAATAATTATTACCTGGATGTTGTCCACAGGAAATCTGGCCTCGCTTTCTGTCGGATTAGACGCGCAACTACTCAGACGGTTGTGCGGGCTAGCTAGCACAGGAGCAACGGCCTGCTGACTTTCTGTATGCTTCCACACCTCATCTCTGACTACATCAGCCAGCGAACCCATTAGCTCCTCTCTAAGAGATGCCTTGATCTCTTCTCGTAGCCACTCCTCACGCTCGGCTTTGGTTCTCTTCCTACGTCGATACATTTCGGAGTCATCTTGGAACCATGTTTCCAAGGAATGTAAAGCCCAAGGCCTCTCGTACGGCCCGGGTGCTCCTTGTTTCCCAGGGCCACGGAGAGCATATCATTCTCCCTTGTTCGCTGGAATGATCCCAGGGTAGATTCAAAACTCAGCTCTTCCTACAAGAGCACGACATGTCATTTCAATTCGTATGAAGTTGTGGAGTAATTACAAGCTATGTAGTTCGATCGATATCTTACCAGGCGCTGGGACACTTGCTGGTCTGCAGGGTTTCGAAAGGAGACGTCCCCCGATGATTATTGTAGATGACCTTGCTCTAATCCAAGTTCGAGCGCGGTCATCCAGGATATTGCACGCCGCTAGTTATAGTTATAATCTAAGTTTATAACCGTCTGTGATAGTTATACTATCACAGACGGTTCTAAACTTGGAACCGTCTGTGATAATAAATATCACAGACGGTTCTAGGTTTAGAACCGTCTGTGATAAGCCTTTACCCGACTGTAGTTATTAAGACAAACACCAACCAGCTGCATTCATCATGATCAACCACCAACCAGCTGCATTCATATACAACACTAACCAGCTGCATTCACACAGTGTATTTCTTTACACATTTTCTCATTCTCAAAATTGACTACATCACACATTTTCACATATACATAAATGCAAATTCACAAATACATCACACTGCAGCATTGTTCTATACATAAATGCCAATTCACATATATATCAAACATATACATCACATATACATAAATGCCAATTCACAAATACATCACACTGCAGCATTGTTCTATACATAAATGCCAATTCACATGTACATCACACATATACATCACATATACATATATAAATGCCAATTCACATATACATTCACATATATGTCGCACATTCTCATTGTACTTGCTTATTTCCTTTAAAAATTAGCCCTTCATCATGATCAATGCGTACGTAACTAGTTTCGTCACGTTGTTCGTCGTCGACCCTTATGCCATTTCCAAAAGGAGGTAACTTGTCAAATTGATTGTATTCTTCCTCGTCCACTATATTCTCTACTCCGACAATTCTCCTTTTTTCATGAAGAACTACATGGCGTTTCTTATTTGCCGGGTCGGTTACATAGAAAACTTGAACAACTTGGTTGGCGAGTACGAATGGTTTGTCTTTGTACCCGACACGTTGGAGGTCCACGGTCGTGACACCGTACTTGTCAACCTTCACCTGTGGGAGATGCACCCAACGGCAGCGAAATAAGGGGATCTTGAAAACCACATAGTCGAGTTCCCAAATCTCTTCTATGAAGCCATAGTACGAGTTTCTCGACCCATCGATCGAACGCATCTATGCGGACATCGCTGTTCGTTAGTGCTCTGTACATCCCGAGATGCGCGATAGAATGTGTACCCATTTATGTCATATCCTTACCATGTCACAACTGTAAATGTCGGCCCTTTTGCCAACCACGTCAGCGTCTCACTTGGCGAGCTCCTAGCGATTTGCTCCTTCAACCATTGGTTGAGCCGACTGTTGTGTTGCCTCATGATCCAAACATCCGGCCGCTCCGGATTCTGTTGCCGAAGCATATCCTTGTGCTGGTCGACATAAGGCGTCACTTCAGTCATGTGTTGCAACACCGTGAAATGGGCTTGAGTATACGTGTCCATATCTGGAGTGATTGCTTTCCTTCCGATAGTTGCGAGACCCTTCAGCCTCCCCTCATGACGAGATTGAGGCACACCTATCAATTGAATCTGAGCCATATAATTGACACAAAACTCAATGACCTCTTCGCTTACATAACCTTCGACGATGCTGCCCTCCGGCCGAGAACGATTCCGTATGTAGGACTTGAGAATTCCCATGAACCTCTCAAATGGGTACATGCTATGTAGGAATACGAGCCCGCACATTTTTATCTCCCACACAATGTGAACAATGAGATTGACCATGATATCGAAAAATGAAGGAGGGAAATACATTTCAAGGTGACATAGAGTCATCACCACCTCTTCCTGCAGAGCATCTAGTCCTTCGGGATCGATGACCTTCTGAGCAATTGTGTTAAAGAAATAACATAGCCTCATGATTGTCTCTCGGACTTTGATCGGCAAAATATTTCTAATTGCAATAGGGAGCATCTGTGTCATCAGCACATGACAATCATGAGACTTCATGCCATTTAACTTCAAATCTTGCATCGAAACAAGTTTCTTCACGTTGCCGGAGTAACCAGACGGAACTTTAACACCATGCAAGCATTGGCACAGTTTTATTTTCTCAGCCTTGGATAGAGTGTAACATGCAGGGGGAAGGTACGTTCGTCTATTATTAGTGCATGTCGGTGCTAACTCAGGCCTCATGTCCATATCAGCCATGGCAAGCCGTGCGTTGACGCCGTCCTTTGTTTTATCACGAATGTTCAATAAGAGACCAATCAAACTGTCGCATACATTCTTTTCTACGTGCATGACATCGATGCAGTGTCGAACATCTAGGTACTCCCAATAAGGTAAGTCCCAAAATATTGATCTCTTTTTCCAGGTGTTCTTCTCATAAGCCCTCAATTTACATCCCTTTCCGAGGACAACATCTAAATCCTTAACCATATCATAAACCTCGTGTCCCCTTAAATGCCTTGGAGCTAAACTGTCTTCCTTCTCTCCGTCAAATTGTTTCTTCATCTTGCGGTATGGGTGAGCCCTCCGAAGGAACCGGCGGTGACGCATGTAGACGGTTTTGCGTGAGTGTTTCAGCCACACACTCTGGGTACCATCTAAACAGTGAGTACAAGCTTTGGCAACTTTTGTACTATGGCCCGATAGGTTACCAAGGGCAGGATAATCATTTATGGTGCAGAACAATAAGGAGCGCAGAGTGAAGTTCTCTCGTTTGTATGCATCCCATACCTTTACCCCTTCGTTCCACAGTACTTTTAGATCTTCCACCAACGGTTCTAGGAACACATCAATATCATTCCCAGGTTGTTTTGGCCCTTGGATAAGTATCGACAGCAAAATATACTTTCGCTTCATACACAACCAAGGAGGAAGGTTATAGATGCAGAGAGTCACGGGCCATGTGCTATGTCGGCTGCTCATGCTACTGAAAGGATTCATTCCATTTGTACTCAGTCCAAACCTTATATTCCTTGGTTCTGCACCAAAGTCTGCAAAACTCCTATCGATGTTTCTCCACTGCGTGGAATCAGCAAGGTGTCTTAGCATTACATCCTTCTTGCGCTCCTCCGAGTGCCAACGCAGCAGTTTTACCTCCTTTGGATTTGCAAAAAATCTTTTCAAACAGGGAATTATAGGAAATACCATGCCACCTTAGCAGGAGGTCCTTTCTTCGCCTCTGTTCCCTCACCATCATTTGATTGATTGTTACGTTTGTATCAGGATGCGTTGCACACGGGACATACATGCATGTTTGCATACTCTTTACGGTAGAGGATTGGCGAAACCCGGAGCAACAACTCCTGGATCCTTTGTGTAAATCGCACTAGTCCAGGATCAGCTAGTGCACACAGTGTACAACAAAGATAAATATCAATCTTAATGACATTTATTAACTAAACATGGGCATGATTGCCAGAGTTTACATCAACGACACATAAGCCAAAATTTTAAATAATAAGCAGCGGAAGGAAAAACCGAAGCGGAAGAAGCCCACTGAGCTTGCTCACAGGCAAACGACAGTAAAACGTGACCTACTTGTCCAAGTATTCACCGTAGTCGAAGTCGTCTTCCTCTGTGTGGAGATAGGAAGGTGAGTACAAACTTGTACTCCGCAAGTCACACGGAGAAAATGCATCATAATAATAAAGGCTTTAATGGAAGGCTTATAGGGTTAGTTAGTATAAAACAGCATTTAACGAAATACAGTAGATAGATTGAAATTACTGAATTTAATACAGTAAGTAAAAACATAACTTATAATTGAAAATAATACCGTCAATGCAGGCTCCAACCAAACACCGACCTATCCACGGGCATCCCATCCGGACCATCTTTCCAAAAAGATCACGTATGGATTCCATCCATCCACACGCTTTCACTGCATAACTCTAATGGATTCCATCCATCCACCAGGTTTCAATCTCTCATGGATTCCATCCATCCGCAAAGTTTTCATCTCTTGTGGATTCCATCCATCCACAAGGTTTTCAAAAACATTTTCGAAAAACAAAGTCTAACCCATGAAAAACTCTTACTCAGCATGCCCATGACCGTGGGCACGGCTATCCAGGATAGATTATACACTCTGCAGAGGTTGTACATCTTTACCCACAAGACACAATAATCCCTTTTTGCCACGCGAGTTACACACTTCCCTAGGTGTGCGGCGGGGAGATCATCATAAGGCCTTTACAATGCAAAGCCTTCAACCTGGCCAAGCCAACACTAAGGTTTCACCCCAATAAGGAATCCACCAGACCGGGACCCCCTCTTGAGCCGAGTGAGACTTCTCATGGCCTACGCCACGCTCACTTTCATCCTACGACATGACCCAGGTTGGGACTTGCAAATTATTCAGCCAGGGCTGTCCCATACCAGCCTTGTGGTAGTACGTTAGGGCTTTGCAATAGTAGCTCACAGACCAGTCCTTAGTTGACTTAGGCCCAACCACATACCCCCGTGCACGACAGTCAACCCTGCGGCTCCGACCAACAGGGCATGCCTGCACCCACCACCTAACCATCAGCCTAAGCCTAAACCAGTTTTTATATTTTGTTTTCAAAATATTTCATAAACCTCCTTGACTCACCAATGTCAAGAGTAACTTTGAAAGGCTTATCATTTTATGTGAAAAGATTCGTCATTTTATGTGAAAAAGTATCCCAAAACAAGATTATGTCTAAGCAGGTCTAAGCATTTGATTAAAACTCTCTAGCCAATACTAGTGTACTAACTAGAGTTTGATTCTAGGGTGATAAGGTATCAAGGAATTCAATATCAATGGAGGAATTAACAAGTAGGCAATAACTAAATTTAAACTAAATTGAAATACGTTGAATAGAAATATGCATGCAGAATAATTTAAAACAACATAATTTTATTTTGAAATCTGGGATCAACATGATCAAGGTGTGTGACTTGCCTTGCTCTGTAGCCTAGTGTGAATCGTCGTCGAATTCTTCCGAAACATCGCAGTCTACACGCGAAGAACCAAAGCGAATAAATTCAAATAAAATCTAAATAAATCCAAAAATTATAAAATATATATTGACAGATAGATTATGATTTTAGATGAATTTAGGAGAAAGAATCAACGGGTTCGGAGTTCGTATGAGGGAGAACGAATATCTGGAAGTTTTGGACATCACATGAAATGACAACCAAATCCGAGAATTTTCATTTGAATAGTACGGTGCCGGTTGGCTGCGAAGTGGCTGGCGAATGGGAAAAAATGGAACCCCGTCGATGAGGCGAAGGTGGTGACGTGGTTACGGTGGCGAGGAACGGCGCAAATCACCGATGGTGAGAGAAAAACGGCAGTGATGGCGTGGTAGCGACATCGGCAGGTTGGAGAGAAATAGTACCGGGTATGGAACATGGAGATGTAAGGTGTGCATGAGGTAGAACATAGTATGGTGAGGTTAGTAAAATTATTGGCTAAGCTGAAAATTAATCGGAGGCGATACAATCGACGTTCGAACGATGACAGTGGAGAAATAGGAAAAACTTGATATCTTGATGCTCGGTGGAGCGAATCTAAAACCATTTAAAAGGTAGCTACCTGGGATAGTTTGGCACGATATGACGCGAACGGATTGGGGAAACACCACCGGATAGATGGGGACATGTGATGCCATTGGCGGCCATGGCGAGGTGTCGGAGGCGAAAATTTGTGGAAGCTTTTCGGGGAAACGGAAGGGAGCACGGCGTAGAACACGGTGAGGCAAGTCTAAGAAAAATTACAGCATAGCCAAAGGACAACGGATGGTGGCGGAACACGGCAGGGAAGACCTATAGCGACCGTCGGGTTGACATCGGCGTTCCGGGCAAACGGAGAGGAGTTAGCGGGTGAGGTTTGTGACGAAACGAAGAGGAGAACATGGGGAATGCAGTGCTCACCTTGGTTGTGGTGGAAGATGCATGGTCGGCCTGCAGCGAGGAGAGAAGCGACGGCACGGTTTGGCCATGGTGCTCCGGCGATGCTCCAACGAAGCTCCGGCGAAGACGAGGGAAGCACCATGTAGAACACGCAAAGGCAAAGCCAATGGTGTGGCCAAATGTGGCGGAACTCCATTGTAGGTGGTACAAACGGCCGAAGAACGCCATTTTGTTGGCGAGAGAAAAATGCCGATTGCGGCGAGGAGGAAGGGAGAGACTTTGAGATTTCTGGGGCTGGGTGAGGATGAGGAGAGGCACCCGGTGCTCCCTTTTATAGGCACGGAGGTGGACCAGATGGGGAGATCCGCGAGGGAATATCTTTCGGTGGCATGGCATATTCCTGCGAAATGAGCGCATGAAATTGGGGGCTAAGGCTAGGAATGGAAAGGTATTGATGAGAGAATTCAAATCCATTTTGTTGTGCAAGAAATAGTTGAGAAAATCAAAAGTTATGAAAGTTTCAAAAAACGGCAAGAAACAGCCATGGCGCTCCGCATGCGCTCGCTCTGGAGAACATCCGTTTGGATGATGAATAGTGGCAGGAGAGAGAAAATCAAAAGAATAAAAAAAATAATTTTTTTTGAAAAAATAAAATAAATTCGAAAAAAAATTCAGAAAAATTTCCAAAATCCTTGGAACCCGAAAATATCAAATAAAATAATTTAGAATTTATTTGAAGTATATTTTAACCATTTAAAATATTTTAACTGCTAAGTTATAATTTAATTGACATAAATTTTGAAATAGACTTTAAAAATTTTAAAAGAGATTAGAATTTTTAAAGAATTTAGAAATTTGAACGAGCTCAATCCGAGCTAGAATGAAGGAGAACGGGCTTCTGGAAGTTTAAAACTAAAGAAAAAGGAAAAAGAGATTTTCTGAATTATTTTTGTACTGAAAAAAAAGATTATAACGTGGGATCAAATCTAGCATCGTAGATTGAATCTAGGCTGTCGACTGAAGATGGAGCGGGTTAACTTAAGATGGAGGGCCGATATTTAATCGAGTGCGGAGGATTGGATCTAGGCGTGACACTTGTCAGCCCAAGAAGAGAGAGATTTCAAAAACATTAGAAAATAAAGTCTAAAAATTCTAGAAAAATTCACAGAAATTCCTGGAGATGATTTAGACTTAGGAAAAATATTTTCAACTTAAATTTGGTCTTTTAATTTTTACAAAAATATTTTTTAGCTTTGAAATTGATTTTTAAAAACCAGAAAAATACAGGAAATCCAGATAAACGCCAAATGCTTCCAAATAGTTAATTTGAAATAGGATTTTTTTATAGAAAATTAAAATATCATTTTATTTAATAATATTTTTATGTTTTACATAAATTACTTTTCAAATCCAACGTTTTTAAAAGCAGAAAAAATTACGGCAAATCAAAAATAAAATTTAGGCAACCAAACCACTTAACTTTATTTTAAATTATTTTTACTATTATTTTTTTTATAAAAACCTGGGCTGTTACAAGGATACAGTCGTTCGGACATGCATGTATTCTTTCTACTTCCATTCCCAACGGTCAAAGAACCTTCTTGGCTTTATACGTGGTTTTAGGCAATTCATTTCCCTCCGGAAGCATGTCCGCTAAAAGACCTAGCAGCGCCGTGAAACTCTTGTCGGACCAACCGTTGCATGCCTTCAATTTCAACAGTTCAAGCATGGCCGACAACCTCGTGTACTTGCAGCACGTGAACAAAGGTTTCTCCAAATCCTCCATCAAGCCCCAAAATTTAACATACTCTCTCTCATCATAGATCTCTTCTACATCGCAAAGCATCTGATCCAGATTATCATCGTGCAACCTATCCGAATCCGAACCACAATCGACATCATCCAGCGGCATGTCATTCACTTCACCGGCGATGTCATCCGGCGACATTTGATCATTCACTTCGCCATGGCTGGTCCAACACGTATAACCCTTTTTGAAACCCCTCCGAATCAAATGCGCTTCAATTTGCCCTCGGTTCTTAAACATCTTTAAATTCTCGCGATCGATGCATGGACAAGATGCGTATATTCCACCCCCTTATTCAACATATCCTTCTCGGCAGCTCTTGTAAAAGCTGACACGCCATTAATGTACTCTTCACTCACACGGCTCGCGGCATACATCCAGCTTCGGTCCTACGTTACGTACATATATAACAACTTAGTATTAAAAATTAAATTAACTAATTATTACTACATATATACCGGCCACATGTATTATATTGAGGCTTAATTTGCTAGCTTAATTCATATTATAAACACAACATCTATTATATAACCAACAATTTTGTAAACCATCTTCAATTAATAACACTCACCGATTACTTAGATCTAAATTGTAATGCATGCAAAGAAAAAATAAAATTCATTACTAATCATATCTAGAGCAACCAGGAAAGTATGAATCTTCAAAGCTCAATATCTACCTCCTCCCACCAAATTAACTGGTTTGAAATCGCCTAGCTTGCCTCCTGAGTGAAAGAGTGCGCAGCAGCGGCTAGATCTGGATCGAAATGAAGACAAATGCGGTCTGAGCAGCGCAATAAATGCCCAGTGCCATTATCATAGACGGTTTTTAATTAAAAACTATCTGTGAATTATCACAGACGGTTTTGTATTAACAACCGTTTGTGATAACTAGCTTATCACAGACGGTTTTTTTTATTAAAAACCGTCTGTGATAACCTGGAATTATCACAGACGGTTTTTAATACAGACCGTCTGTGATACTAAAGTATTACAGACGGTTCATCGGTAAGAACCGTCTGTGATACTCGTTTTCCCCGACGCCGCCAACACAGACGATGTCCAAATTAAAACGGTCTGTGTTAGTGTCAGTCACAGACGGTTTTGTCAAACCGTCTGTGATTGGCTGTCTAGTATTAGGCTTTCTGTAGTAATGAACAGTTCTTTTTTCTCCTCCCGTTAAATTTGGTGCTCTTGTTTCAAGATTTGCATTCACATGTTTCAAGTAGTCATCATCGGTTAGATAAGATGCCATGTGTTAATGCTCTTTAAAATATGTGATCAATACTCCGTCACTAGTTATTAGCAACTTATACCAATGAGATCCTACGAGTTGGGATAGCCACAAATAACCAAACCTTTTTAGAAAGAAAAATAAGGAATTTCAAGTCTAGTAAAATTTCAATGGGTTGTAAAGAAGATACAAGGATCGGATATGCTAGGAAAGCAATTGCAACTTGGCACATTTGGATGTACATATATATACTGTACTCTGACACATATATTAAAAGTAACCAAAACATAGTCAAATACGGGGTAACCATATAAAAGATAAAAATTCTACTAGAAAAAAGATCCTAACTAGTATGATCATATGTATATATACTAGCAGTGTATTAACTTCAAGTCTCATATGGCTTGGATAAACAAACGGTATTAAGGCCCCTTCAATTCGACTATGGCTAAAATGATACTATAACTGCTGTTAGTTTTTGGCTAAGACATTCAATTAAAGAAAATATAGAAAAAAATAAGAAAGAGTTATATCTCCACGGACAATGCAAAGGAAAAAAGGCAAAAGAAAAGAACCACTTTAGGCCCTGATCAACTCGGCTTCGGCTTCTGGCTTCTGGCTTATTTTTCACTATTCATAAGTTTCGTCTTTTTTGAACTTTTGGCTTTTTGTTGAGCTTTTTTGCCGGTTCTTTTTTTTCCCGTATTTGTTTGTATTATACGTAATGGGCTAACATATTTTTTATATTTTTAAATTTTTTAAATTTAATTATGCTAAATAAGTCTCTGTCAGCTACAGTGTTTTTTTCAGCCATAAGCCATGAGCTTTTCAGCCGAACCGATCACCACCTAAGAAACCAGCACGTTTACAACGGTTTTTGGAACCTAAAATCTAGAAGCCAAAAACTATTTGGAACAGAATCTGAACATTAAATGTATGCAAACAAGTAGAAATGTTCCTAATGGTAAATAAAATGCCTTAGAATCATGTTTGGAAAATAGTATAATAAAGTTATATCATCTTGGTTAATTACGTCTCAACATTTCAAGCACGTAAAAAAGTAGAAACAATGTAACCTACTCCCTTCATCCCATAACATAAGTTCAAAAGTCATCATGTGCACAGACCAAGGAGATATTAAATTTTAAAAAAAATATTAGCATTAGACCATGTATATCTCTATTAAATGATATATATATATTACAGCTACTTGCTCATTTTTTCAGGATTAAAGTAGCTAGGGATATATGGTGAAAATGTTGTAATAATTACACCTTTGGTCTTTGCAACGGATTTATATCTTGAGACGACGCTTCTAAGAATGAGAATTTATATTGCGTGACGGAGGGAGTAGCAAACATGTATACCAGTGAAGAGATCAAGTTGATTCGATAAAAGGATTGCATTGTGACCTTGAAGGCAGCACCATTAATTTGCTGACTGTATGTGCAGTGGGTGGCTTGTGTAGACTAAGTGGGGGCTGAAGCTACAGATGGCCCAAATCTCGTCACAAAACCCCATGGTATTATTATTGCCAAATCATCCTTAAATGCCCACCCCCTATAAAACATCCAAAACACAGCTCCTCTCCCTCTCCGAGAGAGAGAGAGAGAGAGAGATGAGCATCATCGGCCCTCTCCTGGCACTCAGTTAGGATCGTTTATCTCCCCGAACAAAGCCGTAGCCAAGAACAAGTCGCAATCTCTAGCCCCTAGTTACCAATTTCCTGACCAAACAGGACCAAGGTCCAAGAATTGCCAGGAAACAACCATTTCTTGCAGCAATCTTGCCATGGGATTCCATTGCATCGGTGCCTCCTCCTCCCTGCTTTGTGCGGAGGACAGGGACAGCATCCTTGGGTGCGATGACGATGAGGGGGAGGCTCAAGAAGCGGGGAGGAATCTTGATTTCTCGGGCTTTGTTGAATTGCAATTAGAGAGCGATGAGCTTGTGGGGTCGCTCTTGGAGAAGGAGATGGAGCAATTGATTGAAACTGCAACAGGAGATTACCTGGGGAGGTTGAATAATGGAGGATTGGAGCTTTCTTGGAGGATTAGTGCCATTGATTGGATTTGTAAGGTGAGGAAAAAATAACTAAACAATCTGTTGCAGATTTCCCTTTAGGACATATTAATGCTTTGTGTGTTTCATTAATCTTCTTGGGAATTTTAGGATGCTTTCATGATTCATTTTTTACCTGTTTCTATCCATTTCTTAGGTTGTTTGTTTAACAGCATGCGCCTTTTTAGTTTTACAGCAAGATAACTGCCAAGATAAAGCATTGACTCCTACTTTGCCCTCATTTGATCAACTTTGTTTTGCATGTTAACTGAAATGGACTGTTTGTCTCTATCATGTGCTGCTGCAGGTCCAGGCTCGCTACAATTTTGGACCACTGTGTGTTTACCTCGCTGTTAACTATCTGGATAGGTTCCTCTCCTCAAAAGAACTCCCAGTAAGAAGCTAAGCTACAATTGCGCATTGTTCTTTGTTTATCAAGTCAATCAGCGTATGATTGTTCGTTCAAAAAAATCAGCGGATGATTGACTGGTGGTCATTGTATTCTTCCCAAACTTAGATGTTAAGAGGGCGCAATTTTTGTTTGTGTCTTGTTGATGTAGGATGACACCCCCTGGACGCAGCAGCTGTTGACAGTTGCTTGCATATCTCTTGCTGCCAAGATGGAGGAGACTCTGGTTACCCAATCTCTAGACCTTCAGGTGAAGAAGAAATAGCAGCCTTACATGAGATCGATAACAGTTCAACAATTGATCGATGGATTTTCTAAAATTTTATTGTTGTGTCGCAGGTATGCGATGCAAAGTATGTTTTCGAAGCAAAGACTATTAAGAGGATGGAGGTCCTTGTGCTAAGTACTCTCAAATGGAGGATGAATTCCGTTACTCCCTTCTCTTACATTGATTACTTCCTGGACAAGTTCAATGGGGGGAAGCCGCTATCTTATGATTTGGTCTCTCGATGCACTGAGCTCATACTCGGCACTCTGAAAGGTACGATTAAATTACTTGATGAATCAATCCAGACTCATCGACATTGTTAAATCAAGTATCAGATAGCAAGTGATTAGAATATTTGTCTCATTTGATTCACAGCAACTAAGTTCTTGCAATTCAGACCTTCTGAGATTGCAGCAGCCGTGGCTCTTTCAGCAGTTGCTGAAGCCCAAGTTGTTGAGTTCGGCCATGCTCTTGTAGCTTCTAAAATCCCTGTGGATAAGGTGTGGATCTTCTACCAGAAGAATTAGATTACGTATTGCATTTACACAGTCTGAAATATGTGCTAAGTATGCATTTGCAGGAAAATGTGGTGAGATGTCATGAAGCAATGCAAGAGATGGCATTAGTGAAGAAGAATGCCCACAACAGTGCAAGTCCTTCTGGTGTGCTGGATGCCTCAAGCTTCGCCTTTAGGAGTGGTGACAACAGAACGCCAGGATCATCACAAACAAACAACTGTAACAATGTCGACAACAACCGGGCCTGTGCTCCTGCTTCCAAGAGGACAAGGCTAGAATCAGCACCAATGCCATAATATCACATACATAGACATACAGAATTGACGTTGTTTTTTGGTTGGTTTTTTGTGGGCTTGTCAACTGAAAGCCCAATTCGGCAGTAGTGGTAGTTCAAAAAGAAACAGTAGGCATGGTAACCAGCAGAGAAATGATGGAGCTAAATAAGAGCAAGTAGCAAGTTGTGTTCTGAAAGAAGAGAAAAGGGTGTGTTTTGAAGGAAGGAGGAAGCGTATCTCCTCTTCTAAACCTGTTGTCCCCAAGTTTTATCCGCAAAGGTATCATTGCGTATATGATATCTGCTATTTGAAGACAGCGTGAATGAAGCTTAAAAAAACATTTATTTGTTTCTTTGTTCTTTGATTATATGGAAAAACAAACTTGCTTCTGCGAGAAACTGTGTGTTGATTTCTCAATTCCTCCATTTCTTGCCCTCTTTTTTTGCCTTTTGCTTTTTACTGAGTTGACTCTTGTCAGGCTTTGCAATGCCTTATCTCTACTCCTTAAAAATATGACTTAGTGATCGTTGGTGTATTCTCTCTCCTCTCTTCTCAGCCGTCCGATCTAAACACAAAAATCTTGACCATCTATATCTCCTCTCTCTCACGCTAACTGTCCCTCCTCTCCACTTCCACCTTCGGTTATTTTGTTCTCTCATTTTCTCTAGATCTCTCTCCCACGCTCTCTCTCCCTCGCAGATGGCCGTACCCTACTGACCTGTCACATCATCTCCCCTCTCCCTCCTCGCTGCCCATCGGGCATCTCCCCACCACCACCACCCCATCTCCCCTCTCTCTCCTCATTGGCCACTAGGCATCTCTCCACCATCGCCGCCCCATCTCCCATGACCTCTCCAACCAAGATTTTTTTTTCTACACAAACAATGCGGCGAAGCGACTCCAGTTAAGATGGCAGCCAGACTGGTGGGAACCATGAGGCGGCATGACGCTCAGCGACAGCAGCCAGTGGATCCGAGAGAAGGGTGCTCGGCGATGGCGGCTAGTGGATCCAAGAGGCATGCTCGGCGACAGCAGCCGGTGGATCTAGAAGGCAGCAATCGATGGTGGCCAGTGGATCTGAGAGACGGGCGCTCGTAGACGGCGGCCATTTGATCCGATGGCCGGCCCTGCTCCCTCCAAGCCCCGTGCCCCACAACGCTGCGTTGCCACGGTTCTCCTCCCCTTGCTGCACCCGCCCCCTGCTGCTGCCATTGCTCGGTGCCGTGCGGTGGCAGCGGCTTCCTCTTCCTATGCCCACCCACATGACTCTCCCCTCGCCGCCGCCGCCCAGCAGTCGCTCACCCTGGTGAGCCTCTCTACCTCCTCCTGCTCTTTGCTCAGAGCCTGTTGCGCTGTCTGGCGATTTTGGTCTCCTAAGCTGGTTGTTGCTCTGCTTGGAGAGACCCGTGCCGTGACCTTGGTCAACCCTAGGTCGATCTATCCATTGTGTGGGGAATCTTTAGTGCATTGCATATTTTTTCCCCTTTCTCAATCAGCTAGCTACTCGGTGCATATACCTTGTGACTTTGCTGCGACGGTGCTGATGATTCCTTTGTGCTCTATGTGTGTTTGCAAGGTGAGGTTTTGTGGGAATGTTGTTTACGAGTGGCCGGCGGTGCTCGCGGGTTCAGCTAACTGGGGGTCGGGGAAGGGTTTATGCACCATAGGGATGGATGGCGGCCATGCTGGGGATCAAGCGGGTCAGGACGAGGAAGACGACAGCGACGAAGTTTGTGTTACCAAAGAGGCCCTTTGCGCCACCATCCGTAAAAGCAAAGAGGTGTTGGCGATGCATAAGAAGCTACTTGAGCATGTATCCTTTCCATATTTTTTTTTGCTAGAATCGAATGCCTTTCTCAATATAGATTGTTTTTAATGTTGTATTTCTCTCTGAATCAGCGGGTTGCTTTGGTACAACAATTAGTCAAACTAAAAAGTTGTAGTAACTGGTAAATTTTATTAATCAAGTCTACTACATTATTACATGGCCTGTGGCCTTCCTTCATAGTTTATATATAGAAGTCTTTTAGGTACATAAATACATATGTGAATTGTTTTAAAAAAATATAAATGTTAATACGAATTTCCTAAAACTATGATTTACTTTGTCATTGGATCACTATGAAGCTCCTCATTTATATAGAAGAATACTAGACATCCAAGTTAGTCAAGAGTGTCATAATCTTGTTCTCCTTTCATCTCTTACTAGGCTGCCCAAATTTGAACTAATAACCTTTTTGAGTTTGAATTCCGAACTCTACACTAAACCACTTGTGCACACCAAGTAAGGTTTTACTCGCAATTTGGATGGGTTACAGTTCTAAGTAACAAGGTGATGGTGGTGGTAATGGGGCCTCTGTCACTAATGAGTCACTCTGCGGCACCATCTGCAGAAGGAAATATTAATTGCTAATGCACAAAATCTACTGAAAAGGGTGTCTTTAATATGTACTTGCTAGAATCTAACATGTTTCTTAATGCACGTATGGTTATATCTTAATATAGATTGGTATTATAATTGGTAAATTTTATTAATCAAGTCTATTGCACTATTACATGGCCTGTGGCCTTCCTTCATAGTTCATATATAGAAGTCTTTTAGGTACACACACATACCTGAATTGTTTTAAAAAAACATAAATACTTTGACATTGCATTTGGAGGTGAATTTAGGGATGAATCGTTGAGCTTGGCCTGGATTCATACTGAATTTTGGGATCATTTTGTTGTTGGAGGGATTGACCATGTGTGTGCGCATGAGGCTTATGTACCGTGCTCATAGCATCAAGATGATGCGCCATGGTCAAAAGAGGCAGTCGAAAGTTTGAAAACCTGGTCGGTGCTTGGATGTGGTCATGGCAACGTGGTCATAAGGTAGCTGTGGTCGAAGCAGCCATGGTCGTAAGGCATCCGTGGTCGTAAGGCTCTATGGTCGTAAGGCAGCCGTAGTTGTAGGACACCATGGTCGTAAGTCGTAGATGCTGCAGTGGTCGTAGTTGGTACTCGGAAGAACACTGTAGCAGTCGGAGCATATGGATATGAGGGAAGTCTGTACCATGGTCGTATCATCGAGATGATGTGTCATGGTCGACGCAACAGTCGAAAGTTTGAGAACCCGGTCAGTGCTCGGACATGGTCGTGGCAACATGATTGTAAGGCAGTCGTGGTCGAAGCAGCCATGGTCATAAGGCAACCGTGGTCGTAAGGCAGCTGTGGTCATAGGACACCATGCAATGGCTGTAGCAGCTGTAGTGGTCATAGTCAGTACTCATAAGAACACTGGAGTAGTTGGAGCATCTGGCTACGAGGAAAGTCAGAAGACATGGGTGGTCATGTGAAGCAGTCATAGCTATGAGAAGCTGTCTCATGCGGATCATGGAGTGATTCCAAGAGGCATGAGAATAGGCCTAAGTTAGTGGAGTTAGTAGATGTGTGGAGGTCATGTGTGCACGCATGAGGCTTATGTACCATGGTCGTAGCATCGAGATGATCCGCCAAGGTCAAAGTAGCAGTCGGAAGTTTGAGAACCCAGTTGGTGCTCGGACATGGTCGTGGCAACATGGTCGTAAGGCAGCCGTGGTCAAAGCAGCTATAGTCGTAAGGCATCTATGGTCATAATGCTCTATGGTCATAAGGCAATTGTGGTCGTAAGGCAGCCGTAGTTGTAGGACACCATGGTCGTTAGTCATAGTAGCTGTAGTAGTTGTAGCAGCTGTAGGGTTCATATTCGATACTCGGAAGAATACTGTAGCAGTCGAAGCATCCATCTACGAGGGAAGTCTGTACCATGGTCGTAGCATCGAGATGATGCACCATGGTCGAAGCAGCAGTTGAAAGTTTGAGAACTCAGACGTGGTTGTGTCAACGTGGTCATGAGGCAGCCGTGGTCGAAACAGCCATGATTATAAGGCATCCGTGGTCAAAGCAGCCATGGTTGTAAGGTGCTGTGGTCGTAGGACAGCATGGTCATAAGTCGTAGAAGCTATAGTGGTCATAGTCAGTACTTAGAAGAACACTATAGCATCGGAGCATCCGGGTACGAGGGAAGTCGGAAGACATGGGTGGTCGTGTGAAGCGATCATAGCCATGTGAAGCGGTCGTGAGAAGCATGCAGATCATGGAGTGATTCTAGGAGGCATGAGAATAGGCCAAGTTAGTGGAGTTAGTGGGTGCGTGGAGGTCGTGTGCGCGCGCATGAGGCTTATTTAAGCCATGTAATTCCTGTTAAGTGGTAAAAGTTGGAGAAAGAAAGAAGATTGTGTGATTCAATCCCAACACTTTTAGTCACGGGTAGTAAAAATTTTGGCATGTTACGAATCCTAGAAGAGTAGTTATCCTACTGTTACTTATCATTATTGTTCTAGAGGATCAGTGAATTTTGGTATGTTACGAATCCTAGAAGAGTAGTTATCCTACTGTTACTTATCATTATTGTTATTACTAGCTGAATACTGGTGCGTTGCTATGGATTTTTAAAATTCATCATACTACATGTTCTAAAACTCATGGGTGGTAAAAATTTTTAGAATATGCATACAAACATGTTCTAAAAGTTTTTAAATCCGTAGCAATGCATGGGCATTCAGCTAGTTATATGAAAAGAAGAGTCAATCGTAAGCACAAATCTGGCGATTTGATGGCTTTTCACATCAAAACAGAAGATACAATTTGTTACTCGGGGCCCCTTTGCCCTTTGTCACAATTAATAATCCATGTGATCAATAAAACACCTAAAAACAAATAGGTCTATAGGACCGAGTATAGGGAGTCAGAGGGGATAAATGACTATTTCAAAATATTCCCCTAAGTATCAATAACAACACAGTGAAAATACAATCTCAAGTACACAAAAGCTAAGAGCTAAAAATACAAACTCACTGAAGAGCTTATATCAAATCAGTTTGATCGTCTACTTAACTTTGGTTTGACCTCTTGGTGGTTGGACCGCACGTGACACCAATCTGACTACTCAGTGGTTGAACCACCCGCTGATTTGACCTCTCAGTTCCTTGCGGTTTGACCATGTGTCGAGGAACAATACAGACAACACTTCACACGATCGAAGAAAAGAGCCAATTCTCAAACAACTGATCCAAATATAGTGAAACCTGACACAAACCCTCCCCAGGATATTTGAAACCGATTCCAATCGTGGATCAGGAAGATCACTGCCAAAGTTCCGACCTTTATCCAAAACAAGGAAAGTTGCGCTAAAATTGAACAAAAGAGAGAGACCTTGATCTGCTCTTATCCATGAATTCTAGATGATCGTAGATGGATTTTCACATGTCATAGTAAGCTAGATCACATCAAAAATTCAATCCAAATTACTCACAAGAGTAAAACCACAAATCACCTCTCTCTCTCTTAGGAAAATCGGGCAAACTCAAGAAATCTCCCTAAAATGTGTCTAGATGGATGGGCTCTAATTTCTAAGAAACATCTCTACTTCTTACACGTCCTTAACACCAAGAAAGTTCAAGAAGAGAGAAATCCAAATAAGAAAGTCATGCAAATCAAAAGCACAAGTAATGATCTATGGCATAACTCACTCGAGCAAACTTTGAATGATCATATAACTTGGGGAAGAATGTTTTACAGCAACCCCCTTAGGATGGTTGAGCTCTAAGCCTAGAGTATACACACAAGGCTCCTTACAAAGGAAACCCTAATCCCCTCTCCTTCAAGTGTTATATCTCTTAACACATAAGAACTTATATAGTGAAGGCTTCTCACCTCTCACTTAACCATAATAACCAGCAATACTTAGTGGATACAACTACTTACAATTGGGAAAATCCAGTAACCCAAACATAAATGGGTTTTATATTTTACACACTTACATGCTTTTCAAAGTGCGACTTACACATGCTTCTACAAGCCCGATAAAACACTTCACCTACAAAGACATGACCTAACCCACTTAACTCAATGCCGCAGTTTTGACACCACATCACACCATTGTCTATGATCAATGTTCAAGAAGTCGCTAGTCGGTCGGCTAGGGGCCGACTAGCGACTTGGGAGACTAGTCGCCGACTAATCGGGACTAGTCGGCTGAGCTGGAGCCTTGGAGCTGCCTGCTGCCCTCTACCGGTCGCCGAGCCCTAGTCGTCGAGGTCGCCGAGGTCAGCGAGCTGGAGTCGCCGTTGACGTGGAGGTCGCGGTGCGACGGCCGGTGGAGGTCTAAGCCGAGAGCCCGAGCTTGAGATGGAGCCGAGGCAGTGAGGGTTGGATCGATGTCGAGGGCCCGAGGCCGAGCTGGAGGAGGGGAGGTCGAGGAGAACCTCTACGGCGGCAGCGCGCCGCGACGGCGACGCGGGCGCAATAGGGGGCCGGCGGTGGCTCGGGCCGCAACAGTTGGCAATTGGCAGCGGCGGGCGGTGCAAGAGGAGGCGGCGAATGCGGCAGCGCCGGGTGTAATCGGCGGCGCCAGGCCCCCGCGCAAGCAGCAGCGGCTGCTAGGTGAAGAGCAGGGCGGCGGGATGAGAGGAAACCCGAAAAATTTTTTTTTGCCCCTTTTTAAATGTGCCCCCATTAACCCTAGTCGGGCCTCCACGGGCCAAGTCGCCGGCCCAGTCGGGATTCCTTGCCCGAGAAGTCACCGGCTTGGACCGACTTTGACCGGCAAGTCGGCCCGGCCTACTAATGGGCCGACTGGGCCCAAATCGCGTCGGGACTAGGCCGACGGCCGATTAGCTGCGACTAACGGGCCGACTAATGCCGACTTTTAGAATACTGTCTATAATGCTCAATTACTTGTCACTAAGATCGTACATCTACACACACTTGAAATGCATAAGTCTAATTAGCACATCACATGCACACACATGTCTTCTCACGATCCTTGTCTTTCTCCCGAGTTTCTTGGTTAAGATGATGCTCTACCTGGACTTACGTGACACGCCATAGCCACCAAGTCTCGGTCTTGCTGCTTGACATAACAATCATTAAGCACCTGCACAACAAAGAACAAGTAAACGATCTTAGCATAAATGACATGCACAGACATAACTCTCAATTAGCAAAACACATGCATAGACTTACGCAATGACTCGCACTTGCATGGAAACCCCATGACTAACACTTGCATGGACACACAAAGACAAACACAGCAAAACAATCGAAGAACAACTCAACTCAACCAGTCTATCGACACAAGGGCCGGTCTGACTGTGGCACCCATGTCGGTCAGACCGCCCTAGCACCCACCGGTTAGATCGCCAGCCAAGGGTCGATCAAACCGTGTAACAACCCAAAAAATTAGTATGACTTCAAATATGTAAAATTTAAAACTTTTTGATTGCATCTTATTGGCATTTGGTTTTTCTTGGCTTGTTATTGAAGTTTCTTTGGAAATTAAGAAACATTAACTTGAGACGAGTATGTACAATTGATAAAACTAAACATAATTAAAATTTGAATATGGAAAGATGATCTAAAAAGTGGCATAAGAGAATTTACAATAAATTTAATTATTTAAAAATGCCAGAGGGAAATTTCGAAATCCAATTAAAAGAATACTTCATTGAAATTATTCATGAGCAAAGATTCAAAGAAAGAAATTAGGAAGAAAGTAGAATATAAAAAGCGAAGGTTTAGGAAGAAAGTAGAATATAAAAAGCGAAGGTCTAATAAGTTGAAATCCTAAATATTAACCATTTTCAAAATCAAGATCAAATTGAATTCAAAATATGAGTTCAATTCAAAATTTGGGAATTCTTATTTCATTGCCAAACAAAAAGCCAAATTTATGCCTTGAGAAAATCAAAATCAAAACACAAATCAAATTCATGTCCAAATTCAAAATTTGATTCAAACTTGATTTGAACTCAAACTATAATTTAAATTTAAACTTGGAATTGAAAAAATCAAGAAAATGAAAACGTAATGCTAGACTAGGCCCATTCGGCCTGTTAGCCCATTTTCTGTCCCTCTCCTCTCTGTTTTTGGCCCAGAGCACGCGGTCCCACTCTCTTCACTCTCTAGTGCACTGTGGCCGCTCTCTGGCCATGTCGATGCCATTCTTTCCTACCATTCCGATCACACCAGGCCTGCACGTCAACTCTCTTGCACGCGCGTGTGCCTTGCCGTCCTTGTTGTGCCATGTTTTGCCCTGAGCCTTGCCCCTGTGCACTGCACCGAGTTTGCGCCTTGCGCGGGCCATGCCACGACGGTGCTACCACAATCTTTTACCATGTTGCCACCTACCTATGTGTGCATCCTGACCATGTCATCGCTCTCCCATCGTCAACTGCACAACAATGCCGACCATAGCACTGGCTCCTCTCTGCACTGCCATCACATCCCTTGACTGCCATGCTGAAGACCGGCTGTGAGAACCCCTCCTTCGCACACACTACAATGGCTAATCTTTCCGCCTCATCGGGTGTGCACCATCTCCTCGCTGCCCTGCATGCCGTGATGACAGCAGCGGTTACTGCTGTGTCATGTCATCTTTCTACTACGACCGTGTACAGCATATATTGCCCAGTCACTTCGCCACCTATGAAAAAGGGGCCAAGCACCCAATCATTTCCTCAGGCTCTCCTCTTCCTTCACCTCCGAGCAGTTGCTTTCTCTCCTTCTGTAGCTCACCGAAGCTCTAGCCACCATGACGGCTGATCTTTGCTACCGCTGTGTACTATTGTGCTGCCGCTCCGGTTCAAAGCTGGAGATGTCATCACTACGACTAGGACCGTGGAGGTCCTGGCAACCCATTTTGGGGTTGCTAGCTAGAGCTCACTGATGCCTGCCTCCAGTGTTTCACTCCAGCAACGGATCCCTATAGTGTGTTAGCCAGCCATTGACATGTGGGCCTATCATTAGTTTAAACTACTTAGCCTCTGACAAGTTTAAACCAGTTTAAACCACTGAGTCACAAGCATGTAGGCCTGACTTAATGCCTGAGTCCACTTACCGGTCTCTCACGATGTTTCCTTAGGGAAAATAATTCAAAACTAAATTAAAAAAGCATAGGCCCCATTTGTCATACTCTGAAGCTTTTTCAGCAAAAAATAATTCAAAAAATTAAAATAAAGTGGGACCCATCTATCAGTGAAATGAATTCTCTCTCCTCTGTTTACTTTCGAATTTAATTCAAACTTAAACTTTGGAAGGTCTGTTTTCACTTGTCTTAAATCCAAATTGAATGAAACTTGTTTCTAAATTCATCTAAAATTAGGATCTTTCTAATGGAACTAAAATCATGAATTTTGTAGCTCATTTGGATTTATTCATATTTTTAGTATTTATTCAATTTTCTATGCGATCATTTGAATAGACTACGAATCCCAAGAAGAGCTGCAGTTTGAGACAAGCTATGACCCTCAAGTGTAGATAGCTTTGTGAGCAAGGTGAGTTAATACTTTGATCATTTTGCACCTACATTTGAGCACAAATTGTGTTGATTTAAACTATTAAATTGCATGCTTTATTTTAACATGAAAATTTATATTCTCATTAGTTCATAGTTAATTTCCCAAGATTAATTGCTAATAATAATACCCCACACCTTGAAATTGAACATAAAATCTTGTCGCCCTAGATATAATGGAAAAGATGCTAGTAATAAGTCTGTATCTAAATGCTATGCTTAGTCTTGCTTAGATGCTCAGGGGCATTAAAATTGCTCTGACATCATTTCAAATATGAAATTGGTATTTGGGCAGTCATTGGATGGACCACGAGAAAGTGTGATTTGTGGTAGAACTGCCTAGGTTGTCCGTAAGGACTGAATCTTGTGACGACCTCACAATGTATAACAGTGCAACCACAAGTATATAATGGGTACGATCTGGCTAACTAATTTGCATCCACAAATGTGGGTTGCGCCATTGGTATTACTCATGAGTCATATCACTGGGTATAACCTGCTGTGAGCAGGCTCGTGTCGCTGCATGTAAGCCACCGTGTAGCGCAAGAGGGGGTCTTGGTGAAGGTGGACGTAACCCCACTAAGATGAAACCTTAGCGGGTGTAACTTCGCTGGGTGATGCATTGTAAAGGCCTTGTGGTGATCTTCTTGGTCTTTATGTCTAAGGAACTATGTGGAATATAACAAGTTGGTTGTCTCTTGTGGGTCAAATGTGTGACTTTTGTAGAGTGAAAACTGCTCTAACAGCCATACCCACAGTCATGAGAAAGTATGGGAACATACTCGAGTTAGTATTTATTTACAAAACAAACTTTGTGGTTGGGACAAAAAACATGGCGGGTGGATAGAATCCTGAGCATTGATTTTCCCTGGGTGGATGGAATCTAGTGATTATAAAGGGTGGATAGAACCAGATATCAAAATAGCATATGGTGGATAAACCATGTAACAGGTGGATAGAACCTGCACTATTATTATCATTGCACACTCTTTCATTCTTTCAAAACATGGTTTAGTTGAAAATACCAAGTCTCAGAAATTTCTATTTACTGTAAATTTCAACTAGAGCCTTTAGCAAATAAATTAACCTGAGCCTTCCTTTTATAAGCCATGCATTTATATACTTGCATTCTATGTGTTGTCTTCTAGAGCACGGTTGTTTGTGCTAACCTTGCTCACTCAATTAATTTAGAACTAGTAGAGCAAGACCACTACGCCTATTATGATGCTCCTGGACTCGATGGAGAAGAAGCTAGAGGAAACTAGAATGATCTATAGTAGTATAGTTCTTGTCCCAGTTAGGCAAACTTTGATGGTGACTACATGCACATCTATTATCCCGACCTCTTAAAGAATAGTATGGCATTATTTACCCCCAGTCTCTTACTTGTGGCAATGGGGCCTCACCTTTTGCTTTTTGTTTCCACTTTCGCATTTATGTAATGCAAACATTTGGTCTGATTAGCCCATATTATAAACTTTACTTGCAATGGGATATTTGAACTCTGATGTGTAATATAAGTGTATGGTATGGTTCATGTGATGTCTGAAATGGTTCAACAATGTATCTATAAGTACTATTTACTAATCCAGATAATAATGTGGTGGAATCATAGAGGGTCCTAATGGTTCGAGATCCGACAGTGTTGGCATCAGAGCATACAGCTATAGGGTAGAGAGCCTTAGCTAGAGTGGCCATTAACTAAGGACTTATTTTCAAAACTAAACAAAAGATTTACCAAAATATAGTGTATTACTACTTCTACTCACCACTCTTAGCTTTGGACTTATCTTTCTTTCTTTATATCTTTAAAATTGTTACTTACCCTCTTCTGCTTAAACTATAGATGGCCAGATCAGCTGCCAATGGCCTGTGGGACTACTTCACTCATGGTGAGGATGAAGGCAAATTTGTTGACATAAAACGTAAGGTGATGCAGTACTTGGGCTATGGCCACCAACCCTTATTCAGAGGCTTGAAGATCTAGGAAGAGAACAGGGAATTTTGGATGATAGAGGTTTTCCTGTATACTAGGGAAGGCGAGTACAATCTCACCTTCAAGACCACGCACCGGAGGAGCACTTCCACCGACACCTTTCAGGATGCCGTTCGTCTGGCCTCGACTCACCTATGTGAGATCCATGAGTCTATCATGCTAACATCCCCATTCTACTACTACTCATCCCTTCGGGAGGGAGGATGCCACTACAAGATGTTCATCATTGCCTCCAAGGACAACCTATGCCTGACGCAGTAGGTCCAGCTAACATGAGCCATGGGGGCAACCTACACTAAGGCGTTGCAGGAGATTACAGATCTCTGCTAGCTTCTCACTACCAACTAAAGACTGAGACCCTTTGTGCCCAGCTTGTTAAGTACGAGAAGGCCCTGCTGTAGTGGAGCATCAGAAGGCCGCCGTTGTCACCGAGCTTGAGCAAATTGCAGTGGCAACAATAATTCACGCTCCAATACCTACGAAACACACCAGCATCCCTGCCAACCCCGCTCTGACTTGGCCCCCACTGGAGGATTTCGTTTGAGGATCACCATGTGCAAGAGCGTGTGGCGCCCTAGCCCGCTGATCATTGTTAACCTTTGAGACACCAATAAAGGCTACAATCATAGATAGAATGGAAAACATACTAGTAATAAATCTATATCTAAGCACCATGCTTAGTCTTGCTAAGATACTAAGGGCATTAAATTGCCCCAACATCATTTCAAACATGAAACTGGTATTTGGGCAATCATTGAATGGAAATGACTGGTATTTTGAAATGAAGGATATTTTCATCCCTAAAACTCTAAATTTGCTTAAATATCTAGGTAGATGATAAGAGTGGTTGGTGTGGATGGAGCACGAGAAAGTGTGGATTGTGGCAGAACAGCCCAGGTAGTCCCCAAGGATTGAATCTTATGACAACCTCCAATATAAAATAGTGCAATCACAAGTCTATAATGGGTATGACCTAGCTAACTAATTTGTATCCACCAATGTGGGTTGCAGCATTTATGACTCATGGATCATGTCACTAGATATAAGTTGCCGTGAGCACGGGTTGTGTCACTGGATGTAAGTCGTCGTGTGGTGCAAGAGGGGGTCTTGGTGAGGGTCGAAGCACAGTTGTTTATCCTCATCCTTGCTTACTCAATTAACTCAGAACCTATAGAGCAAGACCACTATGCCTATTGTGATGCTCATGGACCCAACGAAGAAGAAGATGGAGGAAACTAGAATGATCTCTAGTAGTATAGTTTTTGTCCCAGTTAGGCAGATTTTGATGGTGACTACATGCACGTATATTATTCATACTTCTTGGAGAATAGTTGGCATCATTTACCCCTAGTTGCTTGCCTGTGGTAAGGTAGCCTCATCCTTTGCTTTCTGTTTTTGCTTATGCACTTATGTAATGTAAATATTTGGCCTGATCAACCTGTATTGTAAACTTTACTTGTAATGGGATATTTGAACTCTGATGTGTAATATAAGTGTATGTTATGGTTCATGTGATGTATAAAATGATTCAGCAATGTATCTATGAGCACTATCTACTGATCCAGAAAATAGTACGGTAGAATCATAGAGGATTCTGAATGGTAAATTTGGGGTTTGATAGATCACAAGTTGGTTACGCCATCTGCTAGCCTGACTGCCAGGCAAAAGCTGATTAGGCTGCCTCCTCTCTGACAACAAAAAACCAGAGAATTCAAAACACAAAATCAAACTCATCCAAATGATAGTATAGTAAGCAAGGTCAAATACTCGTCACCAACATGAGGTTGCCACTACATAGTCTTATAATCTCTCCCTCAATGAGTGATTTAACAAACACCCCAAAGACAATACTTTGTGTTTGAATTTTGGACTTGTAAAGTAAACAAATTGCAAGAGTCAATAGTAGCCCATTTTCAAGAGGAAGAAAGAGCATAACCACAGTGGTAAGATGTGGAATGATGCTAGTAGCAAGAAAGAACAAGTTTTCAACAAAAGCTCCAATCCACACCTAAAGCTCCTCCATAGCACAATCTTTCTTATGGTCCAAATAAAAGAACAATTATTCATCGTGACCAATGTCATAGCAAGACAAGGCATCAAAAGAGCGAAAGAGAACAAATGCAATGTGAAAGATCATTTTAGACCCAAAATGCAATTTTCTCACACCAAAACTCATTTTACTCTTTTGCAACCACACAAAAACCATTCTCCCCCTTTTCAAGATCATTCCCATCAAATCCCCTTTTTTACTAAAACCAAAATTTACCTAGATCATTCTCCGCCTTTTGGCAAAATAGTCATCAAGGGTGAACGGGCAACGCAAGCTCCAATATACTCATTCTCCCCCACAATTGATGCATGATACAAATTGTAAAACTAAGGGAGGCAAGAAATAGCATGTATGTATGAATGAAAATGCATAACCTAAAAGAGTTATGGAATACTAATACAAGGGATCAAACACTGAGTGTTTGACTAGCTAATACAATGGTTAGGAACTTGGGTTTAAGAACTTCCCTCTGTACTATGGGATGTTCAGACCACAACCAGTTGTGCGACCAGTGAAATACCCTTCTTTCTAGTTTAAGGGCTTGGGTAGAAGCCATGCTTTCTCTAAAACTAAAGATTTGCTCTACTCAAATTGATAACTATAATGATAAGGATAAAATAGAACAAAGAATCATTGGCATCAATTTCCTTGAAGAATGAATAAACATGAGAGACCATGTGGAGGTGACCCCATGTTTGTGATGAGTAATTGACACTTGTTATGGAAAGTTTGAGTTTGATTTGTGTGTTTCATGCCAAGTCGTAGTATAGCGCAGTCGGTTGCGGTCGGTCTTGGTCAAATGCGGTTGGACGTGCTTGGGACGCCTGTTCTTCTATTTCAACCAGTCATAGGATTATTTCGTGCTTAAGTACCTTCTAATGATGCAAATGTATGATTACAGTATTTCGAGCTGTGCTATGTGATGTTTTCTTGTCTGTGATGGTTGCAGGACTTTGAGGCTAAATCGTGGCGAGGCATGAGATGGCCGGACTAAGCACGGGCAGTGCTGAGGTCGAAGCATTCGAGAGATGCCAAATACGGCGAGGGTTCAAGGTGGTTGCAAGGTTGGACAGCAAGGAAAGAGGAAGCTTCTAGGAAGGTGCAGGAGTGGCAGTTGGTAAAATGCGCAAGGCTGCAAAGTGGAAGCGGATTCGGTTGGAGTTAATGGGTAAAGTGCTGAGTTGTTGGAGCTAATGGGTAAAGAAAATTGTAAACCCGGTAACTTGACACTATAAATAGGAGGGTTGTTCACCAGTGGAGAAGTAGTTTTTGCTTTTGTCCCTTTTTCCTGCGTGAGTAGTTGTTCGACAGCCTTGGTGTTTAGGGTTTTCATTGTTGTGTGTGTTGCTCAGAATGTGAGAGATGGTATGAAATGGCTGTAGACTATTACATTATGTAATCATTCATCTCTCTGAATCCATTTGAGAAGTCTTGTGTTTGAGATGTTATGGTTTCTTGTATTTTTCTGTGTGTTTGCTTCAGTTCTTTCTTCTTCACTGCTCTCTGTTCTTCTCTGCCTCTTTTGGTTTTGAGTTGAATCTTTGATCAAGTAGCTGCAGAATCATTTTGCTTTGAACTGGGGATCTTCTCAAAGCCCCTTGGCTAGCTTATTCCCGAGAGCAAAGATTTCAAGAGCAGTTTTCTCTCCAAGAAATTGATTGCCCCCACTTCCTCTGTTTTCTAGATTTCTAGGGTTTACTGTTCATCATTGGCAGAGGATTCTTATTCTTGATGTCTTGGCAAAAAGTTTGTGCTAGATTTGTGTTTTTCTTGATCTAAGGACATTTCTCTATGTGATCAAAAGTCTCATGTTCAAAGGATTTAAGAATTGCAAGTTATTTGGCATATGGTCTCATCTTCTGTTTTATTTCGGCAATTCTAGCTGTTCTCAGTCACTTTGATTTTCTTGCTTCAGTTTTCGGTTTCCAGCAACAAAAGTAATCACTGTTTGTGTTTGTTTTCTACTACTATGCCGATTGCTCTCATCCAACCAGTTTGATCAATCTCAAGTTGGAAATTGAGATCTTTGTCTCAATTAGATTTTAATCTCAGATTGTCTTGGTTAGTGGAGAATATTTCCAACCAAACCACTTGATATCTGTTTAGTTTTTCGGCATTCACTCTGTTTTCAGTTTTCTTTGTTTCCTCTTCAGTTTGTCTTCGGCTGCTGTTTTCTCTATTCCCGATCAGACTAAAGTTATTACGGCGGTCAGACCACTCCTCCTTTGGCGATTAGACCGGCCGTGCCTTGGCAGTCAGACCGGCCTCACTTTGGTGGCCAGACTAGCCTTGCCTTGGCGGTCAGACCGGCCTCACTTTGGTGATCAGAACGGCCTTGTCTCGGCGGTCAGACCGGCCCTGCTTTGGCGGTCAGACCGGCCTCAACACTTGCACTCAGTTGTTTGCTCTCTGGTCTAGTTCACTTTTCTTGTCTTGTTTTTCCTTGCTGTTTTCTGCTCTTATTCAGTTTCCAGTGAGCATTTATCTTCTTGCTTCATAGCTATTATAGCTATCGGAGAAGAAGTTCGTGAGAATACTTGGGGCGGTTTGAAGGCACCATTCACCCCCCTCTGTTGCCATTTCGGTCCTTCAACATAGCATTGGTATGATCGGCTATCTACCAACAAGCCATGCGAAGGTACTATAGACGTAAGGTGCCTTGCAGCCTAGCTGTAGGTGGCCTAGTTTTCAAACAAATTTAGAAAAAGAAATCGCAACAAACTTTTGCCTAAATGGGAAGGTCTATACAATATTGGTCAAAGTCACCAGACCAAGCTCGGTGCAACTAGCCATGTCAGACAGACGTGTTCTGTCTAATTCTTAGAACATTGATTAATTGTGTAAGTTCTATGTGTAATGTACTTTTTATTTCAACATTTCAATAAAGTTACATTATATTTCCTTCCTCTCTGAAGAGTATTTGTATTTGTATTTCATTATCTCAAGTTTGGTCACATACTATTGTTGTCTGTACCCCTTCTATGGGATGCCTTTTACTTTTAGCTTTGATATGTTCATCAAACGCCATGTGGATTCCCATCATGACCTTCACAGACAAGGCTCTCATGATAATCTGCACACTTTCTTAAAAGAAATACAAGTAAAAAGAATCACATAAACAAATAGATATAGTTGTATACATGCTCGGGGCATGAAGCTTTCTTTCTAACTTCAACATTCTGTTATTCTGTAGTTTAAACCTGGTCGAGGCACAAAAAACATTCTAGTTGAAATCTCTCCTCTCTGTACATGGTTTTGCCCACTGGAACGATTTTTCTAGCGATGACCTTTTTCCTACAATCTTTGCTTCCAATCAAAACTCGAGTATGAATACGTTTCAAGAAGTATTGCTCATGTCTTCAGTTCTTAGTAATCTTACGACTAGTTCGGATAAAGTTTACAAATAAAAACACTTATCGTTCTTACATACACAGTTGCGTAAGTTTTTCTTGTTCTTTATATGTTTATGTTATAGTTTTCTCTGATCTAATTCTCAATTATGGAAAATAAAGATCTAAGGCTAGTCAAAATCATTCATTGGTTTGACTGATATAATTTCCTGGACACTACTAGATCATTTCTACAACATAATCAAAGTTCACCGATTGGATAAAATAATCTTATCTTGATCTACTACTTCCTTAGTAAGTTCTACTACTAAACAAGTAGTCGGGGTCTAGCTAGGAAGGATACTAGTACTCATTCAGTTGAGAAAATGACATAAAT
Source organism: Dendrocalamus sinicus (assembly GCA_036346575.1). Classification (NCBI taxonomy): domain Eukaryota; kingdom Viridiplantae; phylum Streptophyta; class Magnoliopsida; order Poales; family Poaceae; genus Dendrocalamus; species Dendrocalamus sinicus. The sequence goes on from CM070648.1 coordinate 30,780,825, forward strand.
TTCGTTGATAACAACGGTAAGATTTTTACATGAGAATTATCATATTACATACATGGTTCTCACTCATTGGAGCCACCAGACTAATCGCTATGTGATGGAGACCCAACTTTCATCTCCTCAACAACCTTGTTTTCAAAGGGCTTCGCCTCTTCGAAGAACCACTACTACGAAACAAGCTATACTGAATGTCTCATCATAGATGGTTCATGGGGAACCGTCTAGGCTATAATTATCACAGATAGATTTACAAGTGTTACAGTGTACTGTCTGTGATACGCAACTATCACAGACGGTTTGTATTAATAACCATCTATGAACTGTCACAAACAGTTATTTATACGAACTATCTGTTGTATTGGTAGCCATCATAGACAATTCTTATGGATAACTATCTGTGATAGTTCACAGATGGTTATTTATATGAACTATTTGTGATAATAGCAGCCATCACAGACGATTTTTATGAATAACCGTCTGTGATAGTTCACATATGGTTATTAATATGAATTGTCTGTGATAGTTATCTATCACAGATAGTTCACGGTTGGACATGTTTGGGATATGCCGCATTATTAAATGTGTAGCCAGCGAGGTCCTAACAGATCTGTCTTCACTACGTTGCATTGAAGGAGGTAGCCGGCTTTGGGGAGTTTGATGAAAACATGCTGCTTGTAAATCTAACCTGTAGATTAATTTGTTCTTCGAGATTAGAGGTTAGTATTTGCTTTTAATTATATGCCTCGTAATAGAGAGAGATGATAGCTAGGTTTAGATCTAGATAGCTTTATTGGTAGTTTGCTCCAATTTAAGAATGGATCACTACTCCTAGTTTGTTCCATTATATTCTTGCTTGATATATATATTGCTTCGTGAATAGTACATGGTTAGCTACTTATAATTTAGATATGGACACATTACTTCAATATATTCTTGCTTGATATATATTGCTCCAATTTGACACTAATTTGTTACATGCGTAGCGTAGATGGACCAAGATGGATGTATTTTAAGAACCATGTGAGTGAAGATTACATTAATCGCGTGTCTACTTTTAGAGAGTTTTTTTGCTATTATGGTACCCTCTAAGTTAGGCTTCACTGAAACGGTATTTATACCGTGGGCTTCTCCCAAATAGTACCCTTGTTGTTAACACCTCTCCAAAATAGTATTATCAGGGATTTGAACTAATTTTCATTTGATTTTTGAATTTTAACTCCTTCATATGACTAAACTGCCCCTGCTCATTTTGTTTCTTCCAGTTCCAGTAGCATGAACGAACTCTTCCATTTCTTATGATCAAGTAATAATAAAGCAGAAAATTTTGACAGTGAAGACAGGGTCTTGCCCTTGGCGTGTGGTCCGATCACACCTGCCGCGTACGTGGTCCGGTTGCCCCTGCCGACGTGCGACCGTCCCTGGCTGGCGTGCGATCGTCCGTGGCCTGGGGTGCGCGCACTCCCGTGCGATCCTTGCCGCGCTCTCGCCTGGCGTTGACGGTGCCGCGCCGAGTATTCCGATCGCCGGCGCGTGCGCCGCCGCCAATGAAACCCAAACGATGTGAAAATAAGAAAATAAAAGTGATTAGGTTAAACAAAATGAGCAGGGTAGTTCAGTCAATTGGGGAGTACAAATTGAAAATCAAATTATTTGAGTTAAAATCCTGAGAATACTATTTGAGAGAAGTCTTAAGTACAATGGTACTATTTGGGAGAAGCCCACGGTATAAGTACCGCTTTCAATAAACCCAACTTAGAGGGTACCATAATAGCAAAAACTCACTTTTAGAAGAGTGGCTAGGCATGATATATTGAAGAAAGGGATAGAATATATATATATATATATATATATATATATATATATATATATATATATATATATATATATATATATATATATATATATATATATATATTGTTCATGCATTGATTGCGATAATCTGAAGGTGTTTACCAACTCAACACAGATCGAAGCTCACTTGATTCGAAGGGGTTTCAAAGAGGGGTATATATGTTGGACCAGTCATGGTAAAGAAAAGATTATATAGGAAGGTAGTTATAACATCATCGAGGGAGAATGATATGCTGGTTGTGGACTGTGCTTTCGATGAGGATAGGTCGCATGATGACAATTTGGATCAAAAGCTTTGTGATGCAGAAGGAATTATAGTGAGAGAGAGTTTGGTAAATTCGAAGGCTTGATGGAGAACTCGGAGAAACCTTTGTTCTCGGGCTACAAGCCGTAATACACAAGGATGTCATCAATTATTGAACTGCTGAAATTGAAGGCAAGCAATGGTTGGTCCGATAAGAGTTTCACAGTGTTTTTAGGTCTCCTAGTGAACATCTTTCTAGAGGGAAATGTGTTACCAAAAACCACTTACCAAACTAAGAAGGTTCTTTGTCTATTGGGAATGGAAGTAGAAAAATACAAGCATGTCTGAATGATTGTATACTCTACCTAAAGAGTATGTAAACTTACATGTTTGTCCGGTGTGCAAAGCATACCGATACAAGCGTAAAAATGACTCTGACGATGGCGACGGCATTGAGGTGAAGCAAGGAACTCCTGCTAAGATGTTGTGGTATCTGCATGTAATTCCCCATTTGAAGTGTTTATTTGCAAACTGAAAGGATGAAAAATTGTTGTGTTGGCACTCAAAGCAACGTAAGAAAGATGGAATGATAATACATGCTGCTAGTTCTGCCTAGTGGAGGAACATTGATAGGATGTTATAGACGTCAGTGCGAAACTGAGAAATATATGGTTTGGGTTGAGTACAGATAGAATGAATCCTTTGGTAACATGAGCAGGTGACATATCACCTGGCCTGTGAATGTATGCATTTACAACTTTTCTCTTTGGTTGTATATGAAGTGGAAATACATTTTGATGTCACTACTTATCCAAGAGCTGAAACAACCTAGGAACAATATTGATGTGTACCTAGCACTATTGGTGGAAGATCTTGTGACACTGTGGAACGAAGGGGTATAGGTATGGGATGCGAACAAATGAGATAAGTTCACTATATGCGCCATGTTGTTCTGGATAATCAATGATTTTTCTACCCTTGGTAACCTATCGGGGTTGAGTACAAAAGGAGCCAAAGCCTGTCTGCACTGCTTAGATTATACCGAGTGTGTGATTGAACAACTCATGCAAAACTATGTATATGCATCACCGTAGATTCCTTCCAAGGTATCACCCATACCTCATGATGAAGAAACAATTTGATAGAAAAAAGAGGATGACTCAACACCAGGCCTTTTAGCAAGAAAGCAGTCTATGATATAGTCAAGGATACCGATGTTATGCTTGAAAAGAGACATAAATTGAGGATTCGTCAGAAGAATATATGGAAGAGAAAGGTCAATAGTTTGGGACATACCTTATTTGGAGCACTTAGAAGTTCACAATTGCATCGATGCCATACACGTAGAGACGAATGTATGTGATAGCTTGATTGGTCTCTTACTGAATATTCATGATAAAACAAAGGATGGTGTCAACACATAATGTGACTTGGTCACTGTGAACATCAGGATCGAGTTAGCACTGATAGAGGCTAATAAAGGCTGGAGTACCTTCCCCCAGCTTGCTACACTCTATCTAAGTCCGAAATAACTAAACTGTGCCAATGCTTGCATGGTGTGAAAATTCTATCTGGTCACTCCACCAACATGAAGAAACTTGTTTCCATGAAAGATTGGAAATTAATTGGTATAAAGTCTCATAACTATCATATGCTAATGACACAATTGCTCCCTATTGCAATTAGGAGTATTTCGTCGAACAAGGTTCGGTTGACAATCATGAGGTTGTGTTATTTCTTTAATGCAATTGCTCAGAAGGTCAGTGATCCCGATGGACTAGATGCTCTACAGACTAAGGTGGTGACAACTCTATGTCATCTTGAGATGTATTTTTCTCTATCATTTTTTGATATCATAGTCCATCTCATTATCCACCTTGTGAAAGAGATAAAGATATGTGGTCCCATATTTCTACACCTTATGTATCAATTCGAGAGGTGCATGGGAATTCACAAGTCCTATGTACGCAATCAGTCTCGGCCGAAGGGTAGCATCATCGAAAGTTATGAAACCTAAGATGTCATTGAGTTCTGCATTAATTACATGGCTCAGGTCAAATTGATAGGTGTACCTCCATCTCATCATGAGGGGAGGCTAGAGGGTATCGGGACCATTGGAAGGAAAGCAATAACTCTGGATCTGGATACATACATTCAAGTCCATTTCATGGTCTTACCACACATGATTGAAGTGTTCTCATATATTTAAGAACACAAGGACATGTTACGCCAAGAGAATCTAGGCCAGTAGGAGGTTTGGTTCACGAGACAACACAATCGTTGGTTAAACGAATGGCTGAAGGTGCGATTCACTGGAAGGTCGTCAAGTGAAACGCTACAATGGTTGGCAAAAGGGCCAAAATTTACAATTGTGACATGGTAAGTATACGACATTAATAGGTACACATTTTATATAACAGACAAAGATAGAAAGAGTACAGTGTAGAACTTAGGTGTCCACATAGATGCATTTCATGTGCACTTCAGTATCTCTAGCCCAAGCTCGTACTATGAGCTTGTAGAGGAGATTTGGGAGCTCGACTATATAATTTTCAAGATCCCTCTATTTTGGTGTTATTGGGTCCAACTCCCATAGGGTGTAAAGATCGACAAGTACAGTGTACAGATGGTTCCATCAATGTCACCGAATAGGTCTAACGCTCTGAAGATCGGGGTACCTAAGTGTGGCAGACGAGTATCAAAAAGGCCAGAGGGCTGAATGACCATTATGAAGGTCTCTCCAGATGGGGTTCCTCTGCAACCGAAGAAAGCAACAGCAACATTTTGGACTACCTGTGGGATAATTGGAAGGCAACGGGTTCTCATCACCACAACAAGTTGGAAAAATTTGACAAAGGATAAAAAAAAGAGCTATGGGTGGAAATAATAAAGTTATTCAAGATCCCAATAGAAGTCCAGTGACTCTTGCAATGGCACACGCTCCTCTTGTCACCGGAAACATGGGAGGTCTTTGTGCAGATGAAGACGATGACCGAATTTCAACAGCAAATTGCAGCGCACAAGACTCTTCAGACACAAAACACTCACCCCCACAGACTTGGTACCATTGAGTATGTAGGTAAAATCCCACAATGGAGGATGCAGGATGAGGTCGTAATTCAATTGGAGGCCTCCCCACCATTTGCCGGGATCACAAACAAGCACGCTCGAAACTGGTTAAGAGCAAAGTCATCAACTACGTCTTTTGGTGTCTCCTCTTTCAAAAACCCCACAGGCGAGGAAGTATCCCAATGCTTGGTAAGTTATGTTAAACTACCTAGTTGCTAATAGGTCTATAACTTCATGGGGTCTAAAATAACATTATTGCCTCTTGCAGCAAGCATTGACTACCAAATCTTTCCAAGGCTCCTTTGAAGTAGACAGGAAGAGGGATATACTATCCGCAGCCTTAGGAAACAAGGAGCACTCAGGTCGCACACAAGGCCTAGGGGTTTACATACCTTGGAGGCATGGATTCCCAAACGACTCTGAGGTATATAGGAGTAGGAAGAGATCCAAGGCCCAACATAAGAAATATATGAAATAGGACTTTGATGCAAAACTTCAGGAGATAACTGTCTCACTTTAAGGAGAGATAGATTCATTGAGGGAAGAACTGAGAGAAATCCGTAACCTCTCACAAGCCACACCTGTTATTGTGGTACCCAGTCCCCTTCAACATCGGAGTAGCTACACATCCACGCCAATTCTTGAACATAGCGACACCCACTTACCTGTTGATGACATCTAGGTAATGTACCTCTCTAGAATGCTATGTAGATAGACCTGGTGGACATGTTAGCTCATCGTGTATCGGTATATAGAAGCCCACGTCGTGCAGCCTCAGAGTCAGGCTTGTTGGCACCATTCCCGTTGACGTTGGGTGAGGGATGGCATATCCATGCTTGCCAGGGATGCTGTGCATGATGCCAAGCTAGGGACCAATTTCAAAAAGGTCCATTTAGACATGATTAATGAAGTTTTCAAGGCTATCCCTATTGAGAAGCCCCCAACGAAGAGCTCATGACACTAGGGTATGTTGTCCACACATTCATTCAGTAGCCCAAGAGGGACATTGCCCTGGAGCCTTCCATGCCACGACCTCCACATGACCACCCCTCTCAAATAGAACCCTCTATGATTCCATTCCACCTCAAGCTCCACTTTAGAAACCCGTCGCATTGGCTCTCGTGGAGACAACAATGAAGATATATCATGAGCAAGACAATAATGCCCACACTAAGGCTCAACCGAAGAATATTAAGGCGCCTCCCAAGCCCTAGAAGTTCAAGCTCGGAGTGTTGTTGGTCCTCGAGTCACAATTATGCAGCCTTGGATTGGTTTGTAGGACTTTGCATTCCTTGTATGTAGAGGTCCAACAGGAAGCCAAACTACCAAAGTGGATTCACTGTGAGATACATGGAGGCGCATTTCCTGTACGACTCAGGCTACTTCATGTTGAACTTCCATGTCTTATTCTTACTATTCAACCTTGACGAACTCGATGCCTCACTTCTATAATGCTAGACACTGTATGTGTACTATACAATCAAGTTCCATGTTCATGTAATACCTGTAAATGTTGTAACTCATTGCTTATGTATAGATCCATGATCCTTCAAGTCCAGCGACGGCGACAACCCGTGGATTTCCTCGACCCACACTTGGTCTCTGAGTAATGCATCAAGGACAATGCATCCTTCATCCAAGATTATATAATGAAGGGATTGCTTGCTCGGAGTGACAAGGACTACATCATGGTACCCTTCAACCAGGGGTAAGTGCTTTACTAGTTGCCATATAAATTTCATTTGTACTTTATACGCAACATGAACTTAGGATTAATAACTATAGTGACATACATGACTAGGGCTCACTAGATTCTGATCGTGATTATACCAAAGTGGAGCAAGGTAATATATCTTGATTACTTACTTACGGGAAACCACAACTTCACCCTTGTGCAACAAACAATTGACAGCTAAACTCATTTCCTCTATACATAACTCCATTGTAGTCTTCCCTTCATTTGCAATGATAGAGGCTAACTTTTTAGAATCACGTAGGTCGTTCAGCGCTTACGTTGCCCAGGGAGGGAGACACAGAATCCAGTGCCACACGTGATTTTCGGTACCCGCTATAACACAACAATCATGTATCACACTTCGTAATAATGCCTCTAGAAATGACAATACCTGTGTATGTAATTCTATTTTTACAGTGTCACTAGTAGCTACAAGGCAATGTATGTAGATTCTATGTTTGTAGACATATGCAAGAAATCATGAACACTAAGCCGAAAGATCTAGAGGTTTGTCAACCTACCAATATTTATTTCATGATAATCAATTTCTATATATGTATATATATATATATATATATATATATATATATATATATATATATATATATATATATATGCTAATGATTTTAACACTCCTAGCGATAGGGTGTAGAATTTGACTCAAAAGCACATGATCTTGAGAAGCTTACTGAAGTTCGAGGAAAACTCTCCGAATTCGTAATGGCAGAGGTCATTCAATGAAATGGAGAGTTCAATACCGGCAAAGATTATTGGTTGTTCAAACATTTTATTCAATTGTAATTCACTCAGTTGTACTTAATCAAAAAATTAATTCAATTGTACATCACTCGGTTGTTTAATTCATTTGTGAGATCTGCGTAATGATTGTCATGTGCTATATATGTGATCTGCTTGCATTGTTTAATTCGTTTGTGAGATTTACGTAATGATTTTCATATGCTATATATGTGATATGCTTGCTTGTTTTAGAGGGCATGGCTAGGTTTCCTGAGGCTAGCCAAAAAACAGAAAATAATGTAGTTTTTTGAATAGCTACCATAGATGGTTTGTAACACCAAACCATTTGTGATATATCCGATATCACAGACAGTTTTTAGAAATAACCATCTGTGATATGTCTGCTATCATAGACGATTTTTGGTATTACCCATATGTGATATCGTACATATCACAAATAGTTATTAGCATTAGTCGTCTATGATATGTAAGATATCACAGATAGTTATTATTAATAACCATCTATGATAGCAGACATATCATAAACAATTGTTTTTAAAAGCCGTCTATGTTGTAACTTATCACAGATGGTTTGAGAGCCATCTGTGATAGCCACCTATTATCACAGGCACATAAATTCAGATGGTTAGAAACTATATGTGATGATGATTTTAAACCGTATGTGATGACCCTTTCTATAGTAGTGAACTTGGCTACATCCTCCTCCAAGCAGTTGAATTTTGTCTCAAGTACTTGGAAGTTAAGTGATGGGTCTAAAGCTTTAAGCTTTGTCAAGGCAAAGCTAACTTCAGTAGGCACGACATCTCTCATTGTCTGCTCAAGGTTGTTCCGAGAATTAGCGAGCATGCCTTAAAGGATTTCAAGTTGTTTGCCAAGGCAATTCACCTCAGCCAGCTCCCTTGAAGAGGATTCGAATGCTTCTACCCCCTTGCCGGCAAGCATTTTGTTGAAGGCAAGGATTTTCTCTTGAAGGCTTCTTTCAAGCTCTTTCTCCTTATTCTCTTCAAAATAAAGAGCTTTCTCTAGTCTTTGAAGCTTTTGGGCTTGCTCTACACGAGTAACTCAAAGTTAGGCAAAATAAACCAAAAGTATAATAAAATGGTTAGATTCATGATTATTTACTTTGGTTCTTCTTCTCATAAGCTTTGACAACTTCCTTATGCTTGATGATGTTCTCGTTAAACCTGGTCGAGCAGTTTTCGATTGACCAATACTTAGTTTTACACATCTCCTCAAGTTTCACAATTACAACTCCCTTTATCTTAGCATCCTTTTCAAAATCTTCTAATTCTGTCAACCACGACAAGGGAAGAGCTAAGAAAAAGCAAAGATTAAGAAGCAGCAGAAGAAGTTTCAAGAGGACACTTACTTCTAAATTGAAGGCTTTTTTCCTCAAGAGTCATGAAGAGTTGTTCATTTTTAGTCAAAGTTGACATGAACATGCTCTCACCTTAAGGGTTTCTTTGAGCACCTTGACGGTACTCCCTGACTTGAGAAGGATAATAAAATGACAACAAGTAAGAAAACTACTGCACAACCAGAATGAGAAGGAAAGTACCATTACCATTTGTTAGCATGTCGATAAAGGGTATCCCTTTCTTTTTCCAAGGCTAACACTCACCTAGTCAATTCTTTGACCATAGCAACACTCTCCACCATATGCTACAAAAGCAACAAGGAGAAAAAGGAAATTAAAAAAGTTTCAAAAAGCTCCAAAAATGCACCCTAAAGTGGTCATGGTAACTTACCTAGACTGCTTCATCATCATAAGTAGAGTAAAGCACCTTAGGGCCTGTCCTCAACTGATAATTCTCAACCCTCCTCCACTAAAGCTCCTCGAGTCTCTCGTTGTTGAAGATCGGAGCCGGTCGGGGATGTCCCTAGGGTGTTGAGATTTCTTGACCAGTGAAGTGCTCTCCATTTTAGGACCTCCAAAGAGAGGAGGGAGCAATGCTCCCTCCTCTTCAACCACTTGTTTCATGATAGTAGTTGGATCCTGTCGAGACTTTTCTTCTGCCTCCACATCATTGGATGGGGTCGAAGTTGCCAAAGAATCTTGAGCAGCAGCAGTAGTTGCTAATTCCTCTGCCCCCTTAGGGGCTACCTCGACTACCCCCTCCTTGGGAGTTTCCTCATGCAGAGTACTTAGATCAGGACTGATTGGAGTACTAGAGGTGCTATGAAGAAAGAAGAACGAAAAAGGAGAAGTAAGAACTTTAAAACAACAAAAAATTCAAAGGTATGAATTTACATGAATCTCTACTAGCACATAGCTTGTGTTTTTGTTTTGAAATTAAAACAGCTTGGAGCATAGTCCAAAGTGCTAGCTTTCCTTTTTCTTCTTTCTGGTTGACTTTACCAGTGCTACACTCGTAGGGCTAGTCGGACCTTTTGAATCCTCCTACTGGATATGTTTATCCTTAGTCAGATCCTCCATGGGTGGTCGAAAGCAGCTTCTCTAACCACCTGCTTAGAGGTTGGAACCCCTCAACTACAAGAGCTGTCATTTCCCCCAATGCTTGAGGGACGAACACCAGAGCCTCAGTCTAGTCTGTCACAACAACCTCAGAGCCCACAATCGATAAACTCAGTTCTACGATCTCAATGGCTCTAATCAATGGCTCTTTCCTCTCTTCCGCCTGATCATTGGCTGAAGTGAGCTTGATGATGAAGTCCTTCATCCAAGAAATATATTCCCATCGATATCTTTTCTCTGTCCTTCTTATAAGAGAAGGGGTAGGCTTATAAGAAAAACTTTCAAGTCATAGTAGAAGCCCACCTCTGAGGGGATTCTACTCCTAGAAGTATGTGCAAACATTAGAGCGATCGTAGGGGTGGTCAGAGCGATGCTCGGAGGGATGGTCAAAGTAGTAGTCGATGGAGCAGAGTTTGATCCCGAAGCCCCAAACAACTTCCTCACGCTTCCCCGCATCTTGGGGCTTGGAGGAGCATCCCTCAAGCTCTCGAACAGCTTGCCACTCTCTGACTCGACCATCTGCACATCATAAGGGCATGCAACACACCAATCCAAAAATATATAATCGATGAAAAGAGTGATCATTTTTACTTTAAGTCTTTCAATTCTCTCTTCTAGAGAGGCAACAGCTAGGATCAAGGGCACCTCTGCCTTCTGGCTAGGCTCCCCCACGGAGATCATCTTAATCTTCACCCTCACCTCAGTAGTGGATAGGGCTATGGAATCATGGGAAACCTTAAAGTCAAAAAGATTCAACCAAAACAAAAACAAAACTCAACTAGTCAGAATTTCTCAAGACTTACGTTTCGAAGAATCTCTAGTCGAGTCATTCGCACCCATGTACCAAAGAATGGTGTGGTCACGCGAGGCCGTGTACCAAAGCATGGTGTGGTCATGCGATTTCAGAGGGCTTATCCAATGCATTGTGAAATCCTCACCATGTGCCATGAAGTAAGACCTCTCTCTGAGGTGGGCAATGGCATCGACCCATTGCCCTACCTTTCCCTCCTTTGAGGAGGACTTCCACCTTGGGTTCTCGATGGCAACCTGACCAGCGAAGGAAAGGCTGTCATCCTTGCTAAGCATAATATAGAACCACAAGATCTTCCATGATGACTAGAGGACTTACAATCCATTGGAATGTATTCTTCAGCCTTCCCATTGTGAAGCTGCAAAGCACAGCCTCAAAATGACGCTACTGATTTCACTGATTTTGTTATCCTGTAGAAATATCTGAGAAACACCAAGCTCAGTGGAATGCCCAAATATACTTGACAGAGGCAGATGAAGATGCTTAGATTAGCAATTGAATTGGTGGTGAGGTTTTCCAACTCGATTTCGTAGTACTCCAAGACTTCAGAGAGAAATGGGTGCACCAACAATCGAAACCTGCACTAGATGTACACCCAGAGAATCGAAATCTCGCTTTCATTCCCACTTAGAAATTTCTCTCTCACCACTGACCTCCATGTGACCAGAACCTTATCAGAAAGCATCCATTGCTTTTCCATTGCCTTAAGCTTCTTCGATCTGAGCTCCGACGCTAGCCAATTGATAATTAGATCCGATATTTTAGCTAGGTAGGGGAAATCAAAAGTGGATCAAAAAAATTTGAGATTTTAGGTGAAGAGTGCTAGGGCGGAGAAACAAGAAGATAAAAGGTTTCTTTGAAAGTGTGAAACCAAGGCGGCGCGCTAAGGGTTTTATAAGGGTTTCTCTCTAATTACAAACATGAGTTACCTGATCTGAAGCCCAACAAGTACAAAACCTTTTGGTTTTTCAGTTAGTATCTCAACTTTAAAGTGAATGAGAACCACTTCTTTACTCTTGCTGATTAAAGGAGTAGTTTTCCAATTAAAAATCAATCAAAAGAAATTTAAATTATAAATTCACTTAAAAGTTCGGAGGCTAGCTCATGAGGATTGAATAAATCCTTAATTATGAATTTAATATTGAATTAAGGCCAAGGGACCCTGTGGTCGTAAACCTCCAAGGGTTGCTCCCCGAGTACTGTCGTTGGAGAAACACTATGTGTTTGCCAGACCGGATGACTGCTCGGAGATTCTGTGAACTAGTATCTGGACCCAATTCTAGGATATTTCTTCCGTGCAGTGGATAAAATATGTGCCTTATCCACTCCAAACAATACGATGGCCTTGAGTCTCTAACAAACAACTGCCATACGGTTTTTTCCCATGACTGTCTCTAATGGACAACAATCGACGATCAAGCGTCCTCTCTCTGATAATAACTACCTCCCTGGCCAGATGCGCTGGTTCAATGAGGCGTCTTCCCCGACAGATAAATATCGTTACTTTATTGGTATTTAAGGTTGGACGAGAGAAAACAGAGGGTGAATCAAAGACAATTCATGCATGTTTGATTCCTAATTTTCCTACTATCAAACTATAATATATGCTACTAATAGTAGCAGAGTATACATGTAGACAAATCATTAGGAGGTTAGACATGTACAAGAGACTATAAGTGGGCTAGGCAGGTAGATATAATAATTTGGCGCGCTTTGAGAGTTGGAATGAAAGGCACACATCACACTGTCACCCTAAACCGCACCTAGGCCAAGGGACACAAGGAGAGGAAGAGGAGCAATCGAGAAGCCGATCGAATCCATCCATCCGCTTTGGCCGCTCGTGCGCCCTCCGGTGGCACGGGCGATGAGAGAGCCCGTCGCATGTGTGCATGCATGCGCGCGCTGCTCCCATCATGTCTCTCATCGCCTCCCCCACCGCTGCCTGACGTGATCTTCTCCGGGAGAGCTCCCTGTGGCTTACTCTGTTCTCTCGGTGATCACGACAAATCCTAGCAAGTAGATCATAGAGAGTGATGTAGCGCAGGCAGAGCTCATCCCTCTTCAGGTTAACGATTGAATCCATGCAAAATTAACTTCTCCTTTCTGTTAGCGAGCATCAGTATGGTTCCACGCCAAAATATTCACAGATGCCTCCGTTCCTTTAAAATTTAAATGCACCGACTTCTTAGCTAGCTACCAGAGTAAATCTGTTGTTCGCATCGAAAATTTGTTTCTACGTTAACACTATATGGCCTTTTATTGCGCAGGTGTTCCATACTAACAGAGTTGACGTATTTTCCAAGTGCGGCCTAGAAAGAAAAACAGTAGGTGTCAATAGCAACAAGGTATGAGCAGCCCAATACTGGGCATGCCCACATGAAGAAAGAAACCGTAGCTAGCTAGTCTTGAAGCAACCTGCAGAGACTCAGAGCTGCTGCATGATGGGAAACAAAGGGAGGGGAGAGGTTGGTGGCGCATCATATAAAACTACTAAAGACGTCTGGGCCTGTTCTTTTCGACTGCGGCTTATGACTTTTGACTGAAATTTTTGAATTTTGGCTGTTTATGGTATAGATTACGGAGAGACAAATACTTACTTGCGAGTTTGGCTGGAATGTTGGGCTTTTAACTTATAGATCGTTTAACTTGTAGACCCATCTTGAGAAAATACTCCGTTTGAAAGTTAGGTACTATAGCAAAAGCCAAAAGCCGCCAGCTTTTGACTTAAGAACAGGCCTAGAATCCCGCCCTTCCCAGCCTATCCAGTTATTGATTTTGCAGACAGCCCCTTCGATTTTCCAGAAAATTATTCTGATGTTACATGACTAATTAGGGCTTACTGGTTGCCGCAATACATTGCGCATGGGAGCATGGATTCGACCCTTCCCTTTCCTTTTGTCACTTATCAAATCATATTGCCCTTTTTAGCCTTTTTCCGGAGTGTGTTTGGAATGGAGACATGCACGCAAATCTTCAACACATCTCCATCTCTTGACAACCCCCCCCCCCCCCCCCCGGCGGCGCCGGGTTCTTTGGTTGTGATGTTCATCTCTGTCTCTGCTTTTCCTTTGAAATACATTAATTAGAGGGTATTTTTCCTTTCCTTCTTGCAGAATGAGTATTCATACAATCATACATTAGAAGAGTTCTGTCATTGGGTTTCTTCTAAGTTATTGGAGCATAATTTATGTCATAATGAAATGAATGATGATGATAACAAATACGAATGTATGGGTACAATTAGTCAGTAAGCCAATAGCCATAAAAAAATTATTATAGATGATTAAAACAATGGAAAAAGAAGTTACTATATTCACTCTTAAGGACTAGAAATTAGCTCGTTAATCAGAGAAAAAAGAGAAAGATCTACCCTGCTTATTTTAGTGAGTCTAGATTATAACTGTGTAGATCAATTAACAGAAATGTCATAGTTGTATAAAACTGTCTTCAACTATGACCATTAGAGTTGGATAACATATAGAACTTTATTTTGAAATATAAACACATATATCGTAATATCTAGTTGTGTAATCGTGTGGAAAATTTGGCTAGTTATATAGGAGTACACTACTACAGAAAAGGTCATCACAGACGGTTATCTGAACCGTCTGAAATTATGGGTCAGTGATAATCCAAGTTATCACAGACGGTTTTCAAACCGTCTGTGATTATCCGATATCACGACGCGGTTTTTATTACAAACCGTCGTGATTATCGATATCACGACGGTTTTTATAAAAACCGTCGTGATATCGGATAATCACGACGGTTTGTAATGAAAACCGTCGTGATATCGATAATCACGCACGGTTTTATAAAAACCGTCGTGATATCGGATTATCGCGACGGTTTGTAATGAAAACCGTCGTGATATTCCTCCCCTAACGAAATCTATTTACGTTTATTGGCTAGCCTCGAAATGCTAGCCATGCCCTCTCAAACAAGCGTATAAACAAGTATAGATACAATTCACATCTCAATTCATTTGACAAACATCCAATTCACATCTCAATTCATTTGACAAACATCCAATTCACATCTCAATTCATTTGACAAACATCCAATTCACATCACATTTCATTCACAGACATAAGGCATCCATTTCGCAAATGAATTAATTGAAATGAAATAAAATATCCATTTACAAATTCAGAATTACAGAGTGATAAGAGCAATAAAAAATCAATCTGCGCAGTGGAACTCTCCATCTGATTTGATGACTTTAGCCCACAAAAACCAAAGCAACTCTCCTCGAATTTTTGCTAAGTCCGGCTGTTCCAAAGCAGATTTAGAGATGGGCGCAACCTGTAGATAGGAATATCAACGCGCGGAAAATTTGGCTAGTTATATAGGAGTATATCCATGCAGTATTCATGTATAACAAACAGTTGTGCTAGCTCACATGTATGTATTGCACATATAAAAAGAACATGCAGAACGTAAATCAAAGTTTTAGCAAACGCCAAAATTCGCACTTCATAGCAAATCCACAGCAAAAAGTATATATACTCCTACCCAATTAATTTTCATACTATACTACCAAGCATATACAGTTTTTGCCTTGATCATATAGGTTTGCTGCCTGCTCCATCGAAAGATCCTACCATATGTTTTGTCAAACATGGATCACACACACAGACACTCGAATCCCGAAATTCATGTTTTCTTAAACATTTTGTTGAGCTCTTGTCATATTTATGCTGCTGGAACTATGTTGTTAATTTCAATTATAATTCTGAAATTATTTGTAACTTCCTGCTGAAAACGCATAATATTCAACAGATAGCAGTTTGCGACTTTGCAGCTTGTTAATCCTAGCTAGCCGGCCCAATCCCCCGCGCACCAACGATATATGGCCCTGTTTGGATACGTTTATCTGAGAATCGATTTTAATTTGATCAGGATTTTCTGATAAGTCGCGGTCTGAAGAATCTGCAGTCTGAAGAATCGTCGCGGTGGAAGAACTTCATGTGAGATGTTCAAATTTCCCATCCGCCTTCATCTCCCAAGCGGAGGGCAACCGTCGGATCCAGCACACGCTCGGAACCCACTGTCACCGGCGACCTAAGTTCAAGTTTGGAAAATTTCTAGTTGAAAGTATTGAAGAAGCCGGAGGAGGGATGACTACATAGTCTAGTAATACACTAGCTAGTAGGAAAAAGCTAGCAGGTACCCCCTCCAATTCAAAAAACATGTCCTTCGGAAATATATACAGTTAAACTTTAAAAACTTTGGCTATCAATATGTGAGTTCTTTTATATTGTCGCTTATGATTTTTGAATTCTGGCTGTTTGCGAGAGAGATTACGAAGAGTGAGACAGTCGCATGCGATTTTGGCTGATACAATTGAGACTTGAAGTCCATACAGTGTGTACTACAATCAACTAGTAGATCCCGCATAAAACAAGCACCATTTGACAACGAGCTATTGTAGCGCCATACATAAGCCATACGTGCATTCGAACCCACCAAATATCTTTTTAAATATTTAAATTACATATATGAAAATCATATGTGTCGATTCATCTCAATACAAATATATATTATAGTAGTAATCAGTGGCGAAGCTAGAGCAAATCAGAGGAGGGTGCGCCTGCTTTATAGATCGGTAGACTTGAACCGTAGCTATGGTGAAAAATTGATCTACTCAATGGTATTCTATTTTTTTCGTAGGTGCATCCGCATCCACAATGTTGTATATAGCTTCGCCACTGGTAGTAATTAGTGGTTAAAATTATATTTTGGAGATCATGTCAATGTCTAAAATAACTTATTTTTTTAACCAAAGGGAGTAGTATATTAAGGAATTAGTCCTCAAATATTAGGAGGGAAAAAAAGGGATTCAGCTGAAGAAAGATAGCACTAGGCAAGGGTACATGATTAACGTCAACACGAGGGCTTAGTAGTACGTGAACACGGGACGGCGACACGTACGTCGCGTCAAAGAGCTCTACATGATTAAAGACAAAGATTAATCAGCAGACAAAGCCCCCACGCTAACGAAGTAATTATAGCACGGTTTTCTTCTTTTAAGCACATTATTATGGGCGCAATTAAACCGCAGGCTTTATTAAAGCTAGCTAAGCAAGGCCTCTCGCTCACTTCATGCTTGCTTGCTTTGCGTTGCTGATGAGGTTAATTAGTAGTGGTCGTCGCCAAAAAAGAGAGAGAGTTAATTAGTAGTGAAGTAATAGCATCTATATCTTTACTACTTAAAAAGAAGAGTTAATACCTCGTATGTTCTTGTTCTCTCTTTCCCCTCTACCTCTCTCTTAAAAAACAATTCGGTTGTGGGCCTATTCGCTCCACTCCCCTTTATCCCTGCCCTCCTCAAGCACTAAGCGCCAATGATCTCTCTAACTCCATCCATTCCCACACCGCTCTCCATCCCTTCCCACGCCGCCACCTCCCGCACGACTCCACCATCCCCCTTCTCTCCCCGACATCCTCCCCTCCCCTCCTTGCCCTCTTCTCGACCAGTCGCCACATCCCCACCGACCTCTGCCCCCCTTCCGCCGTCACTCCTCCCCTTACGCAGCGCCCTCACCACTCCTCCCCTTGTGGCACCCAACTTCCTCCCCTCCCACACCCTCTTCTCCACTGGCCACCGCAAGCGCTCATCCCCCACCGACCTCTGCATCCATCTGCCGCCACTCCTCCCCTCGTACTACATAAAAAGAGGAGATCATGGCTCGTACATTCCCTCTTTCCCCTCTACCTCTCTTAAAAAATGATTTGGTTATGAGCCTATTCTCTCCACTCCCCTTTACCCCCACCCTCCTCGCGTACTAAGCGCCCGTGATCTCTCCGAATCCATCATCGCCTTCCCACACCGCTCTCCATCCCCTTCCCACACCGCCGCCTCCCGCACGACTCCACCATCCCCCTTCTTTCCCCAACTTTTTCCCCTCCCGTCCTCGCCCTTTTCTTGATCGGCTATCGCATCCCCCGCCGACATATGCCTCCCTTCCGATGCCACTCCTCCCCTCGCGCAGCGCCCACCCAACTTCCTCCCCTCCCGTCGCCCTCTTCTCCACCAGCCACCACAAGCTCTCATCCCCCGCCGACCTCCGCATCCATCCACTGCCACTCCTCCCCTCATACTATTTAAAAAGAGGAATTAGTTACTCGTACGTTCCCTCTTTTCCCTCTACCTCTCTTAAAAAAATGATTCAGTTGTGGGCCTATTTGCTCCACTCCCCTTTATCCCTACCCTCCTCACGTACTAAGCGCCCGTGATCTCTCCGACTCCACCATCCCCTTCCCACACTATCGCCTCCCGCACGACTCCACCATCCCCCTTCTTTCCCTGACTTCCTCCCCTCCTCGCCCTCTTCTCGATCGGCTGCCGCATCCCCCGTCGACCTCTACCTCCCTTCCACTACACACCTCCCCTCGCACAGCACCTGTAACATCCCATATAATAGGGCATGCAAAAAATGAGAAAAATTTTAAAATTTTTGAATGTCTTTTTGATTCCTTAGGTCTTTAATGGAGTTTCTTTTAAAAGTTTGAATTTCAAAAATCAAAAGTGCAAGTAATGTAAATAAAAAATTTAGACCAAGTCATAAACTGTTGGACCGAAATGGCAACAGAGGGGGTGAATGTCGACTCAAAATCTTACTCTCAAAAGGTACCCACTAGCAAAACTATTTTCTTCAAAAACTATGAAAAGCTTGAGAAGAAAAATAGTTCATATACACCTTGGGCTTTTAAAACCTACTAGTAAAGAGAGCTATACCCCTGACAACAAGGATGAAACAAAAACACATCTGAAAATAACTGGAATAGGCAACTGGTGCAGCCGGCCGGTCTGACCGCCCATGGGGCCGGTCTGATTGCCCATGGGGCCGGTCTGACCGCAGTTGGCCGGCCGGTCAAACCGGTTCTATAAGGCCAGTCAGACCGGTGTTATGAGCCCGGTCAGACCGCAAAGACACGCCGGTCAGACCGCCCTTCGTTTTTCAGAGCAGCAGGGGACTGAGATTTTCAGGCAAAAGAGAAAACTCCAAATGGCAAGGAAATTTGAGGCTTCCCTTTGGATTTCTCTGCCCAGAAACACAATATTACAACCTAAATAGTCACAGGTGCCTGGAAAATAGAGAAGACCAACTCATGGTCAAGAAATCAGAGTTTTTCCCAAAAACTGAAAACTTCAGAGAGCTTCATGAAAACTAAAATCCCCATTCCATCTTTGATCCTTTGGCCAAAAGACTTTGCAGATATGTTAGCAATAGCCACTGGACTCTACAAGCCAAGATTCAAGCCATCTCAAAGAGGGAAACAAGATTTGAACCAAACCCTAGAAAAACTTGGAAAACTTCAGAGAGAAGCACACAAACCCAAATTACTCAAGATTCACAAGGCCTTTGCACATGATATTTTGCAAACAAGTTAGCAATAATCTAAGGTCATGCCACCAAGAATCTCAGGCCTTTTCCTCAAGGGAATCAAGAAATTCATTAAAACCCTAGAAACCAAAACATGAACAGAGGAGGCTGATGAAGAAAAT
This sequence comes from Dendrocalamus sinicus, assembly GCA_036346575.1. Taxonomy (NCBI): domain Eukaryota; kingdom Viridiplantae; phylum Streptophyta; class Magnoliopsida; order Poales; family Poaceae; genus Dendrocalamus; species Dendrocalamus sinicus. The sequence continues at coordinate 30,800,279 of CM070648.1, forward strand.
CTGAGAATAGAATTGATTTGCTCTTGGGGGAACCTAACCGAAAGGTCTAAAGATATCATCCCATCACAAAGCAACTCATTTTGGGCCTTCCCAGCGAGAAACAACAAGAAAATGCAAAAGCTCAAAAATCACCAAAAGAGGGCATCGAAGAACAGAAACAACAGAGAGCTCAAGAACTGAAACAAACACCATCTCATATTGATAAAGAGGAAAGAAGATACATGATTGATACAAGAGGAATGATTACAAGCTCATCAATCCATCATCTCCCTCTGACAATCCCAAGAACACAAGAACTCTCTACATGCTTGGAGGAAACACACACACACACACAGAGACAACGAAGGGACACACTCTGTTGCCTCCACCCACTCTTACCAACTAAAGCCTAAAGCCAAAACCACCTCTCAAAGGCTCTTTTAACTAAATCAAACCCTAACTCTCTCCCAAGGCCATGAGGGGGCATGCAGCCACTCCCTCCTTTATATAGCCCTTGGCTGACGGGTCTCCACCCCGTTAGCCCGCTAAACCCGAACGGAGCCCGCTCCCACTTGTGTAGCCTCGCGAAATTACCATTTCGCCCCTCCTGCACCTTCCGGGAAGCTTCCGCGCTCCTTGTCGTCCAACCTCGCAACCACCTCGAGTCTCCGCCGTCTTCGACACATCTCGACGTTCTGACCTCGACACCGCCCGTGTCTAGTCCGGTCCCCTCGTGTCCCGCCACGACTCCGCCTCGACGTCCTGCAGCCATCACAGACAAGAAACACATCAAATAGCACTGCTCGATACATGTAAGCATAAATGTGTTAATGAAATAGCCCAAACCGGACAAGTCGACATAATATGCATCCTAACCATTTTGACCAGGTTTGACCAAGTCCGACCGAGCCCGATTGCACCACGCAACGTCAAGGACCGAACCAACCAAATCAAACTCGACTTTCCTAAACCGATGTTAATTACCCATCACACACATGGGATGACCTCCACATGGTCTCTCAATCTCCCCCTTGATGAGTATATTGACAAACTCCGAAAAAGCACAAAGTTGAGTTTGAAATGCAAGAAAGAAGTCAAACATGGTCCAAGGAAGGAAATGAAGCTAATGACCATGTCGACACAAGGAGCACAAGAAAGAGCAAGTTTTCCTCAAAGCTCCCAAAATGGCTTTTTCTACCACTATTCTCCCCCTTTTGGCAATAAACACACCAAGGATGCAAAAGAGATAATAGGACATGGTATTGGATGAAATGGCTGAAGTTGATTTATTCTAAGCATTTGGAGCCATGAGAATTATCCAAAATGACCATAATGTATTACACCAAGCTATAACTCAATAAAAGGCTATCTAGATCATGACAAGATATGTATAACCCAGCTAGAACACATAGATAACGATCTGAAATGTAGTGCATTTTGTGAGCATGTCAAGTCATCAATAAGCAAAGTCTAGCTAGAGATATCCAAGGATGATGCAGGCCATGTCAAGAAGCTAAGCGGAACCAAGAAGCTAGTATTGAGTCCAAATAGAGTGCTATATGCTCAAGAATGAAACATTGGTTCAAGTACTTGGTTCTTTTTGTAGCTTAAGCAAAATGAGCATAAATGACATATTTTCTTTTGAAACTTATGGTCGTTTCCAACCAATATTTTTATCATGTGCTAGATCTCAAGCCTTATGCGACCACTCCAAGAAAGAAGCTTAAGAAGATAGTCTAGGTCATCCAAAACTCCCCCTGAGTTCATGCCTAGTGCAATGGCAAGCCGTCTCATGAGAAAGAATTGGTGAGATCAGTTTTTTCGCACAAAAGAGATCTTTTTGCTTTTTAAACATGTTGTACTAACTCATGCTGCATCAAGAGACTAAAATAGCTCAATCTAAGGCTCAACAAAGATTCAAGACTCAACTCAGCCTATTTGACATGGCATGAATCATACAAGGATAACTAAAGATAGACTAGACTCAAATGCTAGCATGACAAGTTTTAATTCAAGTTGAGCAATTTTAATTAACTTATCTTGGCAAAAACTAGTCTACACATATGAAGTCATGATAAATCTAGCAAATAAGCTCAAGTCATGGCAAGGTGTAAAGCATTGTAAACATGTCATAACAGGATAATAATCAAGGCTCAATGTAGGTATTTACAATGCAGAATGACATGCAAGAAATCCAGCTCTCCCTCAACATGCGATGCAACTTTTAGTTCAGATTGAGTTATGTCAAAATTAAACTCCAGAAGCTCCCAAATGAACTCCCCCTGAACCAAAGCAGGAAATACGAGAAGCTGGCAAGAAAAATCGAAAAGGCAATCCTTAAAGCATAGATAAGATATAGAGGATACTATGACTCAGACTGACTCTCAACTACCCTATATGACTCTAGGACTATCAATTGATCATCTAACAGACTAAGGAGCAAGCACGTACCTTGTCTACCCGAGAGTGGCCCAACCCTCGCTAGAACCTACAAGCAATGAGTAAGCTCAACCTAGTAAGAAGAGAACCAGCTAATAAGCAGCATCCTAGAATCACAAGATGAGAAGAAGAAGTCTAAGCAACTAGACAAGAGAGACACTCTAATCTATGCTAGAAGGACTAAACTCAATGCACCCGTATGCAGTGCAATCAGAAGGAAGTAAGAGCATAATCAATATAATAAGGCAGTAAAGCACAAAACTCCCCCTCACATTAGTCCATACAGACAAACCACCCCAAGCTCTCCCCGCAGAGCTGAAAACCTAGAGCTATCCAATGTTTTGGTGAAGATATCAGCCAACTGGTGGTCACTCTCCACAAACTGGAGCACTATGTCACCCTTCTCCACATGGTCTCGAAGGAAGTGATATCGGATATCAATGTGCTTGGTCCGGGAATGCTGCACTGGGTTCTTAGCAATGTTAGTCGCAGAAGTGTTATCATAAAAGAGTGGAACACTGTCGATAACTAACCCAAAGTCCCGCAGTGTCGAGACCATCCAAAGTACCTGGCTGCAACAACTGGCGGCAGCAACGTACTCGGCCTCTGCGGTGGACTGTGCAACACCGGACTGCTTCCTCGAGGACCAGGAAACAAGACAAGTGCCAATGAATTGGTAGGTGCCAGAAGTGCTTTTCCAATCTATCCTACAGCCGGCAAAGTCTGCGTCCGAGTAGGCTCTCAAGGAACGACAGGATGAGGAAGAGTACCAGATACCATAGTCAATGGTAGCTCGAAGGTACCGAAGAATGCGCTTCACCGCCTGGCGGTGAGATACGCGAGGAGAAGCCTGAAAGCGAGCACAAAGACACACAGCAAAGTGTATGTCCGGTCTCGAGGCGGTGAGGTACAAGAGAGAGCCTATCATACTACGATACTCCTTCTGATCAACTGGCTCGCCGTCCTCATCTGGGTCGAGTGAAGCTGATGTAGCCATAGGAGTGGACACCGGCTTACCATCACTCATATCAAAGCGCCTCAGGAGGTCTCGAGTGTACTTGCCCTGATGCAAGAAGGTACCCTCCCAAGTCTGCTTAATTTGGAAGCCAAGGAAGAAGCTCAACTCGGCCATCATGCTCATCTCAAACTCCGAGCTTATGACATCGGAAAACTAGGAAACGAGAGCATGAGAGGAGCCGCCAAAGATGATGTCATCCACATAGATCTGGACGAGCAGAAGATCAGTGCCATGCCAACGGATGAACAAGGTCTCGTCTACTTTACCCATCTCAAACCCATGACTCAACAAGTAGGACTTAAGCCTCTCATACCAAGCTCTAGGGGCCTACTTAAGTCCATACAGCGCTTTGGAAAGCTTGAAGACATGGTTTGGGTATTTCGGTTCTCGAAACCTGGAGGCTGTCTCACATAGACTTCTTCCTCAATAAAGCCATTGAGGAAGGCACTCTTGACATCCATCTGTAAAGCTTGAAACCCTTAGAAGCTGCAAAGGCAAGCGATTCTAATGGCCTCAAGTCTAGCTACAGGGGCAAAGGTCTCCTCGAAATCTAGACCCTCAACCTGGGAAAACCCCCTGAGCTACCAGTCTAGCCTTGTTTCGAATAACCACCCCATCCTCACTCTGCTTGTTCTTGAACAACCACTTGGTCCCAGTGACATTGTGACCACGAGGGGGCTCAACAAGCGACCAGACCTTGTTTCTCTCAAAATTCTCCAACTCCTCATGCATGGCATTGACCCATGACTCGTCAGAAAGAGCATGACAAACGTCTTTGGGCTCGAAGGAGGCAACAAAGGCAGAATGGAGATAGAAATGAGACATGCTAGATTTTGAATGAGTGACTCGCTCAAAAAGGTCTCCAATAATTTGCTCAGAAGGATGGTCTTTTTAGATATGTCGAGGAGGTCCAGGATGAGATGAAGAAGTGGCCTCTACCTCATGAACTGACGAGATAGGAATAGAGCCACTAGCTCCAGAAGAAGCAGAAGGCACAGGCTGATCGCCTCGAGGTGCAGTGGAAGAAGGCACCTCAAGGGGTGGATGAGAGACTGGATCGGGTAGACAATCCTCATCTCCATCGTCCTCATCATCCACGAAGATGGACTCGGACTGCTCTAAAGAACCTGAGATATTGAGCCTAGTCCTCGGACTGGCCTCGTCGAAGGTCACCTCACAGGTCTCTACCATCTTACTAGACTCGCAGTTCCAAACCCGATAAGCCCGCGAAGAAGTCGAGTAACCGAGGAAGATCCCATCACAAGAACGTGACTCGAACTTGTCTAGGTTCCCGGACTTCAGAATAAAGCACTTGCAAGCAAACACACGAAAATGAGATACACTGGGCTTTCGCCCATATCTAAACTCATAAGAAGTGCGGTGCAAGTGTGCCCGAAGAAAAACTCTGTTCGAAACATGGCACGCAGTGGCTATAGCCTCAGCCCAAAACTTCCGCGGTGTAGAGTACTCATCAAGCATCGTCCTGGCCATCTCGACCAAGGTACGGTTCTTCCTCTCCACGACGCCATTCTGCTGTGGGACGTGCGGAGAAGAGAACTGGTGCTCTACACCCGTCTCATCGCAAAACCTCTCAAAGTAGGAATTCTTGAACTCCGTGCCATTGTCACTGCGGATCGCTCGTAAGGCACCCGGAAGCTCAACAGAAAGCCTACTAAAAAGACCTCGGAAATGTGTAAACGTCTCATCCTTCGAGGCTAAGAAAAACACCCAAGAGTAACTCGAGAAGTCATCGACCACGACAAGGACATACCACTTCTCTCCTGCTGACTGCACCTGAGCTAGTCCAATTGTATCCATATGGAGCAGCTGTCCTGGTGCATTGGTCATAGTAATTGTGACTGGAGGATGTGAAGCAGCAACCATCTTGCCGTGCCGGCAAGGAGCACAAACTAGATCTTTGACCATCTTGAGTTTCGGCAAACCACGAATGAGGTCGTGGCCGCTAACTCGGGTCAAATGGTCAAATCCTATATGACCAAGTCTCCTATGCTAGAACAAAAGGTCACGGGACTCCGAAGCAACTAAACACCGTAGAGGATCACTAGAAGACTCAGAAAAATCAGCACGAAAGATCCTCCCAAAATGAGAAATCCATAAACCAGTCTACCCGAAGAATCAAGAATTTTGCAAGTGTTTTTCTTAAAGCTCACCTCGAAACCGTCATCGGTAAGCTGAGAGACTGAAAGCAAATTATACTGCAGCTTACTAACCAAGGCAACATCTTTCAAAATGAAAGAATCATTAACGTGCATCGTACCTTTGGCGATGACGCGCCCAGACGAAGCGTCTCGAAGGTGATCGTCTCATCACCTGGAGCACGGGCAAGGGAAGAAAACCAACGGGAGTCTCCGGTCATGTGTCGTGAACACCTGGAGTTTACTAGCCAAACCTTTTCCTTCCCTGCCCGGCGAACCTGAGTCAACAAGAGAGTAAAGTCTCAGTACTGGGGTAAATCAAGAGTGATTTTGGTACCCAATACTGAGTAACACGTCAAGCAGATGAAGTAGTCAAACACGACTGACCTCTATCTACCTTATGCTCTCTGTTGCTCAAAGAAGCAGAAGGTCTACGTGTAGACTGAAGGCGTTCTTTGGTCCGATCGCTGGGACGGCGAGTCGAGCACCGCAACATCTCGATCACGCCGCGGTAGCCATCTCGATGAGGAAAACGAGATCTACCCTCGAGCGGTGAAAATCACGACCAAAGGGAGCATGAGGACGAAAACCAGAAAACTCGGAAAAATCAAGTCCTTGATGCTGCCCAAACCCATCAACAGGAGTAAACCTAGACCTCGTGTTGGTCTTAGGTGTACTCAAGGTCTGGGGCTGACCCTGAATACACCTAAGAGACTCAACACGGTCTCTCCGCGCGATCTTGTCGCGCCTGAAGCATCGATCGATCAAATGCCCATCCTTCGGCGGAAGGTGCGGTGATACTTCACCTTCTGAGAGGTAGAAGTAACACGATCAAGCTTCGCCTTCGAGAGGCGAAGCGGCAGTGGAATCACCTTGTTTGTCGAAATCCCTTGGACAAAGCCCGCTGACTTAAATTGGACTTTCTCGGTCCTGGGCTCAATCTTGATCACACCTGGTGCTATGGGTCTGAGCACGGCAGGTGGATGCTTCCTCATGTCCTCATAGAAATCGTATCCTAGACCTTGATTAAATCTGCAAATCTTGGATTGGTCTAGAATAAGATTCAGCTTCTTCTTGCCTCCAATAAATCTCTCAAGAGTGTTCAGCTTCTTCTGGTCTCACATGTTAGTGGGTCTGAAAAGAAAACGATAAAAAAGAAAATAAAATTCTCGTGGGTCCCACTAGTCAGTGTTTCTCTCTCTCTCTCTCTCTCTCTTTATTTTCTTGGATTTATTTGAACTGAGAACTTCAAAGGGGCATAAATTATTCATCCTAACTCCAATTAAGTGAAACAAATTTCTAAATTCAGCCAAATTCAATGTATGTCTAATGGAACCAAAACCATAATTTTTTATGCTCATTTGAATTTTTTGTGATAATTTGTTTGGTTTACTAATTTTTATTCGAATCTCCGTGCAACTCCCGACAACCAAGACCAAATCAACTATGACCAAGGTGAGTCAATACTTTGATCATGTTGACCCTACATTTTATACAAATTATTTCCATTTTACATTATCAAATTGCATCTTTGTTATTTCATGTGCAAATATATGTTGTTTTAATATTCTAGTTATATTCCCATTATTCAACTTGCTAGTATTACACTCTTTTGAAAATTTGAGTACTTGAGCCTTGTCACCCTAGCAAAATTATAATAGTAAAACATTTGAAAATAAGTCCATAATTATACACCATGCTTAGTACTGCTTAGATAATCGGGGTACCAAAATGCCCAAGCATCACTTTTAATCATGAGAAACTGATTTGGGAAGTCATAGGTGGAAATGACTGGTATATTTTGATATGATTATTTTATGCTCCCAAAAACTCCAACTTGCTTAAATATCTAGGCGGATGGTACGGGGGCTGGTGTGTGGTGCGTGGAAGCACGGTGTGTGGATTGTGGTAGAACCACCCAGATAATGCTAAGAATTGAATGTTATCATGACCTCCAATGTAAAACAGTACAACCACAAGTCTACAAATTGCAACTTGGCTAAGTAGATATATCGAAGCCCCGGACTCATCTCACCGGTAGTAGAAAGGAGTGAAATATTGCAAGGGCAAGGGGAGGCATAAAGGGACACTGAGAGGAGGGTGAAGTATCCAGTCGTGCTAGCATTATGGAGAGTGGAGTCCAAATGCGCTAGTATCTGTGGTTACATCCCGCACAATGTATGGGACCCACCGCAAGTGGGAGCAGCACATAGGGTGAGATGACAAAAGGGGCCAGATATTTTGAAAAGTTACTGTGATGATCTACTAAACCACATAACTAAGGAATCATGTGGAACAACGAGCGGATTGTCTCTTGTGGGTAAAGTGTACAAACTCTGCAGAGTTAAAACTATTCGAGTAGGCATGCCTACAGTCAAGGGCGGACATGGGAACTTAACCAGATATAGTGCTATTTCAAAAATTTTATGGGCGGAATTGGAAAAGTGATTGCAATGAAAAGTCCTGAATTGTGTTGCCCTGGGTGTCACCCTAGTGATAAATTAAGCGGTTATAACGCTGAAAGGTAAACATATGGTGCAGAAACCATGAAACGGTGGATGAAATCTAGATCACTATTATTATTGCACTCTTTCATACATTGATAAAACTTTGTTTTAGTTAAAAACTGCTAGGTCTTAGAAAATTTCCATGTAACATATTTTAAGAGCAATTTATGGCAAATAAAATAACCCGAGCCTTTCCTTGATAAGCCATGCATGTTATCTATTGCATACTATGTAATGGCTCGCGGAGCATAGTGGATTTGTGCTCACCCTTGCATTATCAAAACCAAAAACAAGAAATCAAGACCACTATGCCTACGAGGACACCCCTGCCACGGATGGAGGAGCCAACGAAAGAAACTTGGACGACGTTCTCGAGTTCGAGTCCTAGACAAGTAGACTTAAAGGAGATTGTGTGCACATATACTATCTAGGTCTTGATAATATATGTTGCACACATTTCCCCTCAGTCGCTTGCTTGTGGATGATTGGTCTTACTTTTGCTTATGCTTTCCTCTGCTATCTTTTATGCTGTAAATATTTGGCCTAATCGGCCTTTTTGTAAAATGTCACCCGACGTGGTGTATTTTAACTCTGATATGTAATATTGTGGTTCAGTATGTTTCATGCAATGTACCTGTGAGCACTATCTATTGATCCAGGGAATAGTGTAGTAATTCACAGAGGATTATGGATTGAAAAATCTGGGTTCTACACATCACGCGTCTGGTGGTCTTCTCCTAGGTGGCCCATTCACAGGGTGTCATTTCCATCGTAGCGGTGTTTGTCTCCCTGCATGACATGTGGTGCCAACCGAAGCAGCTGAATGATGTTCAATATTCAAACATGTGCAGCATCAACTTCCAGCTCCACACTGGTTACTTGAAGGACTTTCCTTCGAATTTGACGTGGACGAAGTGGGAGTCTCACTGGCTTCAAAGGTTGTTTTACCACAAGATCGAGTCTAGGAGCATCCTTTGCTTTACCAGTGCATCATGGTCTTCACATCTTCACCGCGTGTGAAGCTCGACTAGGATGACAACACGCAGATCAGGAGGCTTCTTGTGGTTGCGCTTTGCTTGAATATGCGTGACCTCATGGGATAGTTCTACATGTTCCACTTGTCCCCACTGGCTCATCGCTAGGATGTGCGGATAGGGCCCGCGCAAGATGATGGCATCCGCCCTTCACTGTTGATGCTAGTGAAGCCCACCGGTCCAGGTAAGGCTCTCGCACTCCATCTCATGTGTCCGCATTGACTGCACCTTTAGCTCTGTAGTGCACTGATATTCGTCATTTTGAATTTTTGCAGTCCTATCGCTAGTAGAGGTAGAGAACACGACAGTTTTCCTTAGGCCCAATATCTTAAAGGAGCACAACCTTTGAGCCAACACAACATCGAACGGTCTACGCATCCATCGTGTGTGTGAAGTTCTTGGGCTCCCCATGTCTAATTGGCTTATTCCTACCGTGAGCGACGGTCACTCTCACGGCTCATGCGGGAGTGATGGTTAAGATGGTGGAGGTCGCGATGACCTCGACCCATGCGCAAGCTCGCATTCACCTATTGCCATTGTCCCTCTGTCATCGGCTTCCCCCGCTCTGCTGGAGATCGACGCTAGCCCGGATGAACTCAACAGAGGCGCAGATGCTGATGTAGAGGGGAACAACAAAGGGGATGAAGGGAGTGGGGAGGACAAGTGGCAGGGCCACGAAAACGATGGCCCCGATACGTGCAGTGACGAAGTCCACGATTCGAACATGGACAAAGGACAAGCACGGCCCACAACACAGGACATGACATGGACATAGATGATGGGTGGCCAGTGGATGACCCCGAGGCATGTGCGCTGGGCATCACAGGAGGTGCTGTTGCAGACACCGCTGCACCCTCCACGATGACATTGGGACCCCCATGGAGCCTACTCTGTCCTCCTCACATGAGCCACCCTGCGAGGCATGCTTCGGTGGAGCCTGCCTCAGTGGTCCTAGAGATGGGGTACTACATTGCAATGGGCGTACTGGATGAGGATTCCAGCTCAAAAGCTTGGAGCCCTACACCCCTTCAGTTGTCATCACAGACTCTGCACCAACATCTTCTCCTATTGGAACCCCTACGTGTGGCAAGGATGATGCCCTATGTGTGCCTCTTGTAGGCCCACTAGAAGTTTAAGCCCTTCTTTCTGTTCATGGGACTTCGTGACGTTGTCTCCGATATGCTCCCTCACGCTGTCGCCCTCATCAACATCTCCACCTCCTGTAGCGGTGGGAGAGCAAGAGTTCGGCGATGAGGTTGCTCGGGGGATGGAAGCACAAAGGCGATCACCAACACATAGGCCCTCGTGTTGCAGGCCAATGCCTGCACCATGGAGGAGCAGAACAACTTCCTCCAGTAGATCACAGTCTTGGAGTGGGAGAAGGGTCGCCTAGAGTCAAAGGTGACGGAGGGGCACCGGTTCTGTGACCAGCCTACCATTTTTGCCTAAGATTCCATGGAGTCTCTAGAGGCCACACTAACGAACCTAGTAGTGGAAGTTCCCCCAAGGTCGCATGGCCTAGAGGACCTTGTGAGCAGCATTTAGAGCATCTGTGATGCTTCAATCCTTTCCCTAAATGCTACCCAAGCGTATGGCAACTGCTACTTGCAAGCAACGGCACAAATACTCCTTAGTATGCTTCATGTACATAGGTGTGGACACGTTGGTGAATTGGCGGTCGGGCCCCTTCTCAAGATTCCCCCAGGCAACTCAATGATGCTCCATGCTATCCACACGATGTAGAACTCTATGCATGCTTTTCATGAGTGTGTGTGGGGAGGGTACTTTGGCGATGCTACCGCGAAGGTGTCATTGTGGTAGACCCTTGGTGCAGTGATGGACCTCAAGACATGGCTCAAAGGAGTGCATCACTGAACCATTTCGGGTAGAGCTACAGCAGGGGCCTAGACTGAGGATCGACAAGTATGACACTAACAAACACATCCTTTGCTCTTGTCCTAGTGAATAGGTTGTAGGATGTGACGTGCTACTATCGTACTTCATTTTTTATTTTACTTTTGGATTGACGATAGTGGATGTCCTCTGTGCTTATAATATAACACTCATTTGAGGATTTTGCATTGTTATTCGCTTTGGTTGCCCATGGGATTTACTATGCCACTTGGTTAATTTGTAAGTTCTCAAGGAGGACAACCTTCCTATTGCGGACCGCCTTCTCCATTGTGGGCTCCTCCATTTGGATTGGGAGGAGACCCTGTGTTTCTGGGCAAAATTTTTGGCCTCAACCACATGTTCATCCTAGTGATTTCATAAAGATAGAGAGCTCCAACTAGGGCGATTAACCTTTCACCGTACCCTTGCCCCCTGTATGCATTTTGTTTCTTTACTCTAATAGAGCACTGCCTTCGCACTAGCAGGGGCTTTGGTAGGTCTTCATATGATCCACGAGCCCACTGGTGCCTCCAAGGACCACATGCAACCTCACTTCTCTTCTCACTACTTTGAGCAGGACGGGTAGGATTCGTGGCCGGCAAACTTGCCTCTTTTCGAGACTGAGCTCTGAAAGAAGAGATGGTAGCTATAGCTAAGGATGACTACTCTTCACAAAACATGTGTGCAAACATGCAATGGGACTATTAGGTGAATTAGAGCCGTTGGAGACAACAATAGAACGAGTAGGCCCGCACATGCCTCTACTCCTACCCCTCGAACAAATGTTGACAAAGTCAGCGGTAGAATGAACTATGATTTGCTCAGCTGCTTGTGCCTTGTAGTCTCTAGAATGGATGTAGCCTCTTAACCAAGAGCATAGGTAACCTTGTCTTCTATTTGCATATGGCCAGAGGATGAGGGGTAGGTTTGCACGGTCAGTCTAGTCTCACTGTGAACTAGAATGAGCTCAAGAGCAGGTCAAGCTCATAGCTAGTAGTAGTATGTTGGACCGAAATGGCAATAGAAGGGGGGCTGAATGTCGACTTTAAAAACCAACCCCTCGAAACACTCTCCTTCCAATAGCTATGAAAGCTATGAAATGGAGCTCAAAAGATCCCTTCAACTTTAAGCTAACTTGGGAGAAGCAAGACAAAAGCAAATAGAACAAGATATACTGCAGACACAAAGAGCCAAAGCTAACCAAAGACAAACACCCCGGGTACGGTCGACCGCAATGGCACGGGTGGTCGACCGCTGGTAGCTGCCGGTCGACCCAGTTAAGAGGGCTGGTCGGACCGCATGAGATGGAGCGGTCGACCGCCAGCAGCACACCGGTCAGACCGGTTATGTTGAAAATGGTAGCGAGCCGAGAGCACAAAAGCAGAAAAACTAAATTTCTGAAACTTCAAGATTTCAACAAGATTTAAGACTTGCAGCTAAAACCCTCTGGACCAAATAGCAAGAACCAATACTAAATAGCATAGGGACCTTAAATAACAAGAGAGACTAACAAAAGCACAAGAATTTCATGATTTGACCAAGAACTAGGGAAAGTACAGAGCCAGCACCAAAATCTAAAATTCTCTTCAATCTTTGATCCTTTGTACATCAAACTTTGGGGATAACAAGTTAATAGCTTCTGAACTTTACATGCCAAGTTTCAAGCCATCTCAAGGAGGGAATCAAAGATTTACCTCAAACCCTAGAAATGCCAAAAAACCTGAAAAGATACAAAGAGCTGCTCAAAAAACCAAAATCCTCAACAACCCTTCAATCTTTGCTAATGAGCTTTTGCAGGAAGATTAGCAATAGCCTAAGGACCAGAGAGTCCAAATCTTAGAGCATCTCATGAAGAAAAACACAAACCACCTCAAACCCTAGAATCAAGAACAGGAACAGAGGAGCTCAAAAAGGGAAATCTGAGATTAAAAGTGATTTGCTCTTGGGAAAATCGATCAAATGATCTTGGGGCATCACTCCAACATAGAGCAACCCATTTTGGGCCTTCCCAGCAAGAAACAACTCAAAATCACGAAAAGAGGAAAATCACCCAAATGAAGAACGAAGGACAGAGAGGAGCTCGTGAAATAAACTTCTGGGATTTCATTCCTGGAAACAAGAGATACAAAGAACTACGTCCCCATACGTATGGACATTAGAACAGGGATGATTACATACTCATCAATCCATCCTCACCCTCTCCAAAATCAAGAAACTCACAAGAACACTCAGAGGGAGAAAACACACAGAGAGCACTACGGAAGACAAGCTACATACCACCTCTGTCCATGCCTCTTACACATACCAACTCTTCACCAACTAAAGCCTAAAGCCAAAACAAACTCTCAAAGCTTCTTTTGACTCTAGCAAACCCTAACTCTCTCCCAAAGCCATGGGAATACATGCAGCCACCAACACCTATTTATAGCCCTTGGCTAACAGGTTTCCAACCCGTTACGCCCGCTAAACCCAAACGGAATCGTCTCCCGCTTGTGCAGCCTTGCGAAATTACCAATTCGCCCCTCCTGCACCTTCCGGGAAGCTTCCGCGCTCCTTGTCATCCACGACTCACAACCACCTCGAGTTCACGCCGTCTTCGACACATCCGACCGTTCTGAGCTCAACGCCACCTACGTCTAGTCCGGTCACCTCGTGTCTCGCCACGACTCCGTCTCGACGTCCTGCAGCCATCACAGACAAGAAACACATCAAATAGCACCGCTCGATACATGTAAGCATAAATGCATTAATGAAACCACATTAAGCATGAAATAGCCCAAACCTGACAAGTCAACATAATATGCATCCTGACCACTTTGACCAGGTTTGACCAAGTCCGACCGAGCCCGATTGCACCACGCAACGTCAAGGTCCGAACCAACCAAATCAAACTCGACTTTCCTAAACCGATGTCAATTACTCATCACACACATGGGATGACCTCCACATGGTCTCTCAATCTCCCCCTTGATGAGTATATTGACAAACCTAGAAAAAGCGCAAAGTTGAGTTTGAAATGGAAGAAAGAAGTCAAACATGGTCCAAAGGAAGGAAATGAAGCTTATCACCATGTCGACAGAAGGAAACACTAGAGCAACAATTGAAAGAGAAAACTGTTCTCCAAAGCTCTAAAATGTTCCCAAATGGCTTTTTCTCCCCAATTCTCCCCCTTTTGGCAATAAACACATCAAGGATGCAAAGGGAGAGTATAACATGGTTTTGGACGAAATGGTGAAGTTTGTTTATTTTAAGCATTTAGAGCCATGAAGATTATCAAAAAATGACCATTAAGTATTACACCAAGCCATAACTCAATAAAAGACTATATAGATCATGACAATATATGTATAAACCAGCTAGAACAAATAGATGACGATCTGAAATATAGTGCATTTTGTGAGCATGCCAAGTCATCAATAAGCAAAGTCTAGCTAGAGATATCCAAGGATGATGCAGGCCATGTCAATAAGCTAAGCGGAACCAAGACGCTAGTGTTGAGTCAATATAGAGTGCTAGAAGTTCTAGAATGAGACATTTGTTCAAGTACTTGTATTCTTTGTAATTTTAGCAAATTGAGCACATTTGATAAGTTTTTCTTAAGAAATCTCATGATTGTTGCCAACCAGATTTTTGTTTTATCATGTGCTAGATCTCAAGCCTTATGCGACCACTCCAAGCAAGAAGCTTTAGAAGATGATCTTGGTCATCCAAAACTCCCCCTGAGTTCATGCCTTGTGCAATGGCAAGCCGTCTCATGAGAAAGAATTGGTGAAATCAGTTTTTTCGCACAACAGAGATCTTTTTGCATTCATAAATGGTAGTACTAACTCATGTGTCATCAAGAACCTAGAATAGCTCAATCTAAAACTCAACAAAGATTCAAGACTCAACTCAGCCTATTTGACATGGCATGAATCATAAAAGGATAACTAAAGAAAGACTAGTCTCGAGAACTAACATGACAAGTTTTAATTCAAGTTGAGCAATTTTAATTTGCTTATCATGGCAAAAGCTAGTCTACACATATGAAGTCATGATCAATCAAGCAAATAAGCACAAGTCATGGCAAGATGTAATGCATTGTAAACATGTCATAAATGGATAATAATCAAGGCTCCATGTAATTATATTACAATGCGAAATGCTGAAATGCAAGAAAATCCAGCTCCCCTCAACATGAGATGCCACTTTTAGTTCAAGTTGAGTTAAGTCAATATTAAGCTCGAAGCTCCCAAATGAACTCCCCAAACCAAAGCAATAAATACGAGAAGCGGCAATAAAAGCAGAAGGGCGGTCCTTAAAGCATAGATAAGATAAAGAGGAAACTATGGCTCAGATCGACTCTCATCTACTCCATGAGACTCTAGGACTATCAACTGGTCCTCTAACGGACTAAGGAGCAAATCGTGCCACTGCCTGCCCGAGGGTGGCCCGACCCTCGCTAGAACCTATAAGCGGTGAGTGAGCCCGACCTAGTGAGAAGAGAAACACTAATAAGCGGCATCCTAGAATCACAAGATAAGAGCAAGAAGTCTGAACGCTAGACAGGAAGACCACTCTAACCTATGCTAGAAGGACTAACCCCAATGCACCCCGAATGCAATGCAACAGATAGGAGCAAGAGCATAATCAATAAAATAAAAAAGTAAAGCACAAAACTCACCCTCACAACAGTCCATAAGGACAAACCACCCCAAGCTCTCCCCGCAGGGCTAAAAACCTAGAGCTATCCAATGGCTTGGTAAAGATGTCAGCCAACTGGCGATCACTCTCCACAAACTGGAGCACTATGTCACCCTTCTCCACATGGTCTCGAAGGAAGTGATATCGGATATCAATGTGCTTGGTCCGAGAATGTTGCACTGGGTTCTTAGCAATGTTAATCGCAGAAGTGTTATCACAAAAGAGTGGAACACTGTCGATAACTAACCCAAAGTCCCGCGGGGTCGAGACCATCCAGAGCACCTGGCTACAGCAACGTACTCGGCCTCTACGGTGGACTGTGCAACACCGGACTGCTTCCTAGAAGACCAGAAAACGAGAGAAGTGCCAATGAATTGGCAAGTGCCAGAAGTGCTCTTCCTATCTATCCTACAGCCAGCAAAGTCTGCGTCCGAGTAGGCTCTCAAGGAAAGACAGGACGAGGAAGAGTACCAGATACCATAGTCAATGGTAGCTCGAAGGTACCGAAGGATGCGTTTCACCGCCTGGCGGTGAGATACACGAGGAGAAGCCTGAAACCGAGCACAAAGACACACAACAAAGTGTATGTCCAGTCTTGAGGCGGTGAGGTACAAGAGGGAGCCGATCATACTACGATACTCCTTCTGATCAACTGGCTCGCCGTCCTCATCGGGGTCGATTGAAGCTGATGTAGCCATCGGAGTGGACACTGGCTTACCATCACTCATATCGAAGCGCTTCAGGAGGTCTCGAGTGTACTTGCCCTGATGCAAGAAGGTACCCTCCTGAGTCTGCTTAATTTGGAAGCCAAGGAAGAAGCTCAACTCGCCCATCATGCTCATCTCAAACTCCGAGCTCATGACATAAACTGGGAAACGAGAGCATGCGAGGAACCGCCAAAGATGATGTCATCCACATAAATCTGGACGAGCAGAAGATCAGTGCCATACCGGCGGATGAACAAGGTCTTGTCTACTTTACCCATTTCAAAACCATGACTCAATAAGTAGGACTTAAGCCTCTCATACCAAGCTCTGGGGGCCTGCTTAAGTCCATACAATGCTTTGGAAAACTTGAAGACAAGGTTTGGGTATTTAGGGTTTTCGAAACCTGGAGGCTGTCTCACATAGACTTCTTCATCAATAAAGCCATTGAGGAAGGCACTCTTGACATCCATCTGGTAAAACTTGAAACCCTTAGAAGCTGCGAAGGCAAGCAGGATTCTAATGGCCTCAAGTCTAGCTACAGAGGGCAAAGGTCTCCTCGAAATCTAGACCCTCAACCTGGGAGAACCCTTGAGCTACCAGTTTAGCCTTGTTTCAAACAACTACCCCCATCCTCACTCTGCTTGTTCTTGAACACCCACTTGGTCCCAATGACATTGTGACCTCGAGGGGGCTCAACAACCAACCAGACCTTATTTCTCTTGAAATTCTCTAACTCCTCATGCATGGCATTGACCCATGACTCATTAGAAAGTGCATGGCATACATCCTTGGGCTCGAAGGAGGCAACAAAGGCAGAATGGAGACAGAAAAGTGACGTGGTAGACTTTGAGCGTGTGACACGCTCAAAAAGGTCTCCAATAATCTGCTCGGAAGGATGGTCTTTACGGATATGTCGAGGAGGTCCAGGATGAGAAGAAGAAGTGGCCTCTACCTCGTGGACTGAAGAGGTAGGAACAGAGCCACTAGCTCCAGAAGAAGCAGAAGGCATGGGCTGATCGCCTCGTGGTGCGGTGGAAGAAGGCACCTCAAGGGGTGGATGAGGGACTGGATCAGGTAGACAACCCTCATCTCTATCATCCTCATCATCCACGAAGATGGGCTCAGACTGCTCTAAAGAACCTGAGATATCGGGCCTAGTCCCCGGACTGGCCTCGTCGAAGGTCACCTCATAAGTCTCTACCAACTTACTAGACTCGCAGTTCCAACCCAATAAGCTCACGAAGAAGTCGAGTAACCTAGAAAGATCCCATCACAAGAACGTGACTCGAACTTGTCTAGGTTCCCGGACTTCAGAATAAAGCACTTGCAACCAAACACACGAAAGTGAGATACACTAGGCTTTCGCCCATATCTCAACTCATAAGAAGTGCGGTGCAAGTGTGCCCGAAGAAAAACTCGATTTGAAACATGGCATGCGGTAGCTATAGCCTCAGCCCAAAACTTCCGCGGTGTAGAGTACTCGTCGAGCATCGTCCTGGCCATCTCGACCAAGGTATGGTTCTTCCTCTCCACGACGTCATTCTGCTGTGGGACGTGCAGAGAAGAGAACCGGTGCTCTACACCTGTCTCATCACAAAACCTCTCAAAGTAGAAATTCTTGAACTCCATGCCATTGTCACCGCGGATTGCTCGTAAGGCACCCAGAAGCTCAACACAAAGCCTACTGAAAAGACCTCGGAAATGTGTAAACGTCTCATCCTTCGAGGCTAAGAAAAACACCCAAGAGTACCTCGAGAAGTCATCGACCACGACAAGAACATACCACTTCCCTCCCGCTGACTACACTCGAGCTGGTCCAACTGTGTCCATGTGGAGCAGCTATCCCGGTGCATCGGTCATAGTCACTGTGACCGGAGGGTGAGAAGCGGCAACCATCTTGTCGTGCCGGCATGGAGCGCAAACAAGATCTTTGACCATCTTGAGTTTCGGCAAACCACGAATTAGGTCGTGGCCGCTAACTCGGGTCAAATGGTCAAATCCAATATGACCAAGTCTCCTATGCTAGAAAGAAAGGTCGCGGGACTCAGAAGCAACTAAACATCTGAGAGGAACACCAGAAGACTCAGAAAAATCAGCACGAAAGATCCTCCCAAAACGAGAAATCCCGCAAACCAGACTACCCGAAGAATCAAGAATTTTGCAAGCGTTTTTCTTAAAGCTCACCTCGAAACCATCATCGGTAAGCTGAGAAACAGAAAGCAAATTATACTGCAGCTTACTAACCAAAGCAACATCTTTCAGAATGAAAGAATCATTAACACGCACTGTACCTTTGGCGATGACGCACCCAGATGAAACATCTCCGAAGGTGATCGTCTCATCACCTGGAGTATGGGCAAGGGAAGAAAACCAATGGGAGTCTCCGGTCATGTGTCGTGAACACCCGGAGTCTACGAGCCAAACATTTCCGTTCCCTGTCCGGCGAACCTGAGTCAACAAGAAAGTAAAGTCTCAGTACTGGGGTAAATCAAGAGTGATTTTGGCACCCAATACCGAGTAACACGTCGAGCAGATGAAGTAGTCAAACACGACTAACCTCTATCTACCCTACGCTCTCTGTCACTCAAAGAAGCAGAAGGTCTACGTGTAGACCGAAAGCTGTTGCTAGGTCCGACTGCTACAGGAGAGCGAGTCGGAGCACCGGCAACATGCTGATCACGTCGTAGGTAGCCATCTCGACGGGGAAAACGAGATCTATCCCCAGAACGGCGGAAGTCACGACCAAAGGGAGCATGAGGACGAAAACCAAAAAACTCAAAAAAACCAAATCCTCGATGCTGCCCAAACCCATCAACAGAAGCCAGCTTAGACCTCGTGTTGGTCTTAAGTGCACTCAAGGTCTGTGGCTGACCCTGAATACGCCTAAGATCACGAACACGGTCTCTACGCGCGATCTTGGCATGCCTGAAGCATCGATCGATCAAATGCCCATACTTCTGACAGAAGGTGCAGTGGTACTTCACCTTCTGAGAGGTAGAAGTAACACGGTGAGGCTTCGCCTTCTGAGAGGCCGAAGCTGCAGGGGGAATCACCTTGCTGTCATAAATCCCTTGGACAAAGCCCGCTGACTTAAATTGGACTTTCTCGGTCCTGAGCTCAGTCTCGATCACACCTGGTGCTATGGGTCTAAGCACAGCAGGTGGATGCTTCCTCATGTCCTCATAGAAATCGTATCCTAGACCCTGATTAAATCTGCAAATCTTGGATTGGTTTAGAATAAGATTAAGCTTCTTCTTGCCTCCTACAAATCTCTCGAGAGTGTTCATAAGATACTGACATTCCCGAAAGAGAGAGGTGCAAGAAGAGCAGGGGGAAGAAGGAGTAGCAGAAGGTAAGGGAGCAGATGAAGAACCAATAGCAGAAGAGTGAATGGCTTGTGCACGCACAGCCGACTCAGAAGGGACAGTCCTACTGGTAGCAGTTTGGTTCACATCGCTAAGCGTCTCAACTTTACCCTTGGGTTTCTCCCCCTCAACAGCACACACATTACAAGCAGAAGGTGGCTTCTCTAGTAGGTCCTTAGTTAGCTTCACGTATTTTTTATCCAA
This sequence comes from Dendrocalamus sinicus, assembly GCA_036346575.1. Classification (NCBI taxonomy): domain Eukaryota; kingdom Viridiplantae; phylum Streptophyta; class Magnoliopsida; order Poales; family Poaceae; genus Dendrocalamus; species Dendrocalamus sinicus. The sequence continues at coordinate 30,820,264 of CM070648.1, forward strand.
TGTAACCAAGTTAGATTTTAGTTTGTTACAATTAATGCATGGTGAGCTAACAGGGACCTTGGAAGCATTTTGAGCCAATCTATTGTTGTCATCAACTAATTCTTGAAACTGTTTGGAGACAGCTTCAAGCTCAGCAGTAAGCTCGAGACAATTCACACAAGAATCAATAGGCTCAAGAAGAAAAGAATGTAATTCAGCAATTTTATGATCTGCTCGTTTTAGGTTCATCTTCAAATTATTGCAGTTTTCACAAGTCTCGGGCAGATCGAGCAACATGGTGCAAAGACCTCTAAATGCGTTGTCCTTATCCTCACATGAGGTGCATGCACTAGTCTCAACAGTAGTAGATGAAACAGGAACTACCCTACTCATCTCAAGCTTAACAAGAAGGCTAATGTTCTCCACCTTAATCATGTCAAGCTCGGAGGACACACTATCATGCAAGGTCCTTAGCTTCTCCATGTCATCCAGCAAAGCAGAACATACATCACAATCGTCACGGGAGGGAGCAGATCTAAGTGAAGTAAGCTCCCGTGACAAACTCTCTACTTTCTTCTCCAACTCGCTACACCTAGTTCTAGATCTAGCATGGAATCTACCTAGCTTAAGAAAAGCATCATTAAGTTGGTCGTAGGTGGGGGATACCACGTCGGAGTCGGAGTACAGCTCGCTGTCGCTCAGTTCGCCCTCAAGGGCCATGAAGCACATGCCGGAGAAGTCGTCGCCGCCTTTGGGTTCTCGCTCGTCTGTTCCATCATCGTCGCTCCACCCCTCCACCTCGCTGAGATCGAGGTCGTCGAAGGCGGTGAGGGCGCGGTGGAAGAGCTTCTTGGCTTTGCCAAGGTCGCGTAACTTCTTCTTACCGTGTGCAGGAGCTGAGGGCTTCTTGTTGCAGTTCTTGTCGATGTAGTCGTTCTTGCCCGACCCGCCGTAGTCACCTTTGCCCTTCCCCAGCTTGGGGCAGTTCGCTCGAATGTGGTTGGGGCTACCACACTTGAAGCAGATCACTGGTCCTCCTCTCTTTCCGTCCCTCCTCCTCTTGTAAGCATGGGGGAATCTCCGAGCTAGGAGGGCTAACTGCTCATCCGCAAGCTGCTCTAACTGATCATCAGTTATGTCACAGAGAGCAGCAAGGAGAATCCACACGATGAATCGGAAGAAAGACCGAAGCGGCGGGATCGGTGACTAGGGCCATCGACTGTGACTTCGACTTGCGAGAGACAATGTCAATCTCGTGAATCTTGAGGCGTGAGTACAGTGCATCAAGAGTCAAAGTCGAGAGGCCCGTGGTGTCCTTGATGGTAGTCACCTTCATCTCCCAAACACGAAGGTCGAGTGCAACGAGCATCTGTCGAGCGTTATCCGAGTCGGGGTATGTGAGACCGACCGCTCGGAGGTTGCTCAGAATCTTGTGAAAACGCGCAAAACACTCATCGAGAGACTCGCTAGCGAGCATTTCAAACTTGTTGTAATCTCGCTTGAACTGGTCCTGTCGCACCATCTTTATTTGGGTGGAGCCCTCATGGTAAGCATCGAGGGTCTCCCAAATATCGAAGGCGGACGAAAGATGAGATATGCGGTCAAACTCGCTACGACTCAGGCCCTGGATTATGATGTTCCTTGCCTTAGCGTTTGCCTCAACATCATGCATATTTCCAGTGTTGATGTTCTCATCGGCAGGAACAACAAATCGGACCTTGACCTTACGCCAGATGGCGTAGCCCTGAGCCTGAATGTAGGTCTCCATCCGGCTCTTCTAGAAGGGATAGTCAATCCCATCGAAGACCGGGGGCTTGGTCGAGTACTTATCCGTCGCCATAGCTCTAGAGACCGGTTAAGATCTATTGAGAAGAGCTAACAGGCTCTCATACCAATTGTTGGACCAAAATGGCGATAGAGGGGGTGAATGTCGACTCAAAATCTTACTCTCAAAAGGTACCCACTAGCAAAACTATTTTCTTCAAAAACTATGAAAAGCTTGAGAAGAAAAATAATTCATATACACCTTGGGCTTTTAAAACCTACTAGTAAAGAGAGCTATACCCTAGACAACAAGGATGAAACAAAAACACATTTAAAAATAACTGGAATAGGCAACTGGTGCAGCCGGCCGGTCTGACCGCCCATGGGCCGGTCTGACCGCAGTTGGCCGGCTGGTTAGACCGGTTCTATAAGGCCGGTCAGACCGGTGTTATGAGCCCGGTCAGACCACCAAAGACACGCCGGTCAGACCGCCCTTCGTTTTCAGAGCAGCAGGGGACTGAGATTTTCAGGCAAAAGTGAAAACTCCAAATGGTAAGGAAATTTGAGGCTTCCCTTTGGATTTCTCTACCCAGAAACACAAGATTACAACCTAAATAGTCACAGGTGCCTGGAAAACAGAGAAGACCAACTCATGGTCAAGAAATCAGAGTTTTGCCCAAAAATTGAAAACTTCAGGGAGCTTCATGAAAACTTAAATCCCCATTCCATCTTTGATCCTTTGGCCAAAAGACTTTGCAGATATGTTAGCAATAGCCACTGGACTCTACAAGCCAAGATTCAAGCCATCTTAAAGAGGGAAACAAGATTTGAACCAAACCTTAGAAAAACCTGGAAAACTTCATAGAGGAGCACACAAACCCAAATTACTCAAGATTCATAAGGCCTTTGCACATGAGATTTTGCAAACAAGTTAGCAATAATCTAAGGTCATGCCACCAAGAATCTCAGGCCTTTTCCTCAAGGGAATCAAGAAATTCATTAAAACCCTAGAAACCAAAACATGAACAGAGGAGGCTGATGAAGAAAAACTGAGAATAGAATTGATTTGCTCTTGGGGGAACCTAACCGAAAGGTCTAAAGATATCATCCCATCACAGAGCAAGCCATTTTGGGCCTTCCTAGCAAGAAACAACAAGAAAATGCAAAAGCTCAAAAATCACCAAAAGAGGGCATCGAAGAACTGAAACAACAGAGAGCTCAAGAACTGAAACAAACACCATCTCATATTGATAAAGAGGAAAGGAGATACATGATTGATACAAGAGGAATGATTACAAGCTCATCAATCCATCCTCTCCCTCTCACAATACCAAGAACACAAGAACTCTCTACATGCTTGGAGGAAACACACACACACAGAGAGACAACGAAGGGACACACTCTGCTGCCTCCACCCACTCTTACCAACTAAAGCCTAAAGCCAAAACCACCTCTCAAAGGCTCTTTTGACTAAAACAAACCCTAACTCTCTCCCAAGGCCATGAGGGGGCATGTAGCCACTCCCTCCTTTATATAGCCCTTGGCTAATGAGTATCCACCCCGTTACGCCTGCTAAACCCGAACGGAGCCCGCTCCTGCTTGTGCAGCCTTGCGAAATTACCATTTCGCCCCTCCTGCACCTTCTGGGATGCTTCCGCGCTCCTTGTCATACAAGCCTCGCAACCACCTCGAGTCTCCACCGTCTTCGACACATCTCGACCGTTCTGACCTCGGCACCGCCTGTGTTTAGTCCGGTCCCCTCGTGTCTCGCCACGACTCCGCCTCGACGTCCTGCAGCCATCACAGACAAGAAACACATCAAATAGCACCGCTCGATACATGTAAGCATAAATGTATTAATGAAATAGCCCAAACCTGACAAGTCGACATAATATGCATCCTAACCATTTTGACCAGGTTTGACCAAGTCCGACCGAGCTCGATTGCACCACGCAACGTCAAGGACCGAATCAACCAAATCAAACTCGACTTTCCTAAACCGATGTTAATTACTCATCACACACATGGGATGACCTCCACATGGTCTCTCATAAACGAAGATTAAAAGTTGGCATGAGAAAACTCATGGTGGAAACCATCTTAAAAAGGCCATGAGTATAAATTTAGGCACTGAAAATGAATATCGAAGCAAGTTCTGAATTATCTAAAGCAAATAAGTATATTAACAAAGTCTTCTTTGATTTTTCTAGAAAAATCAAGAGAAGATAACACTCCAAAAAATTACACAACCATCGGCATTCTGTTAGGAGCATTTGCAAAGATTTTCATAATCTTTCGAGCTCATCTAATGTGTCTAACTTTTGCTCAAACCTCTCAACCCACCTCACTCTTTCTTTCTCTCTCACTGCCGAGTGTAGCCCATTTACAGTACCAATCTTTCACTTCTAGCCTACATGAGCATAGGCCACTGATTTTGACGTCATGCTCATTGTTTTGATATCACACCCGTCATTTGTCCTCTCTACTGATAGCCCATGTGCGACGTGGTCGTGCCCTACGTCGCACCTTTCCTTCATGCATCCTGGCCTTGTACCTAGCTTTGCATCATGATCGCTAAGTTGGCCCTCAAGAGCTTCAACTAACTAGCAAGTTCTGCCACGAGTACTCAAGCACACAAGTACTCGAACACACAACTTCTAAACCCTTTGCATGTCAAGACTAATCTTGCTTGGCCACCTCTCTGCGCTCACTAACGCGTCGGGCCCGCTTGCAGAGTTCTTCTTCCACCTCACGTGTATGCTCCAGCTCTGCCATGGTCGTGGCTCGAGCTGCCTCCGATTTTAGACACTGTGCCCCCAGTTTTTCCTCTACTCCCAATTCCGCCTACCCATCGCCTCAAACACAACGCATATCTTCCCCTTGTCCCTGTCCACACCTCGCATTCCACGGTGAGTTTTTGACCACGCTTGCAAGAACTCGCGCCCAGCTCTTAGCATTCCTGTGCCTATAAAAACCCCCATATATACCATTTTCTCCTTAGCTCGCCCCTTGGTCTCTTGCGCATGATCCTTAAGCACTCCACTCTCTGGAACATCGAGAAAACCGAAGTCGTACACGACGACAACGAGTATGCCACCATGTGTTAGCTTCTCTGGTGAGCTTCTCTCCTCCCTAGCTCTGTTGCAATATACCTTATCTGTTCCTAGTGCACCCTACTCATTTGTTTGACCTTCCATGCAGTGGATCACTTGAACTAGGCCTTCTTCTTCATCTCCAATCAGGATGCCGTCACAAGACTTTCTCTCTCCGGTGAGCTGTACCTCTATTCCTTTCACCCGTACCTCCTGATACATGCATGAAAACTCATGCGCACCCCTTTTTGTAGCTTCTCTTCTGTTGCCGGACATTGTTGTTGCCGTGGACCCTTTCGCTGCCAATGAGGTCTTTGATGCCAACCTCCTTCGTTCCTTCTCGAGTGCTGTTATCGTCTTCGATGAGTTTCTCCTCCCCCTTAGAAGCTCCCCTAGAACCCAACCAAGCCCTAGTAGGTCATAACCTCGTAGTGCCCTTCACCTATCTCCGCCACCGTAGCACCACGCCGTCGATCGCTCTACCCTCCAAGTCGGGCCATGATTCTTTGCCTAAGCATGCGGACTGAGGTCCTGGCTCTATATTAGTTCATGCCGTGCTCGCCGAGGAGTCCCTCGTCAGTAACAAGCTATAGCCCTATTGATACATAGTACCGCAGTGGTGAATAAAAGAACTAAAAGCAAATCAAAGTTGAAAAGAGAACTAAAGTAAACGTACTCAAAAAGAAAATTCCAGTAGTCAAACATGAGAACAGAACCGTACCATTCGAAGTCAAAAGCTAGCAGCATTATCGAAACCTTCAATCGCTGCTGTGGTCAAAATCTTCAACCGTTGCTGTGTCGAACTCTTCGACCGCTGTCGTTTTGAGATATTCGACTACTGTCTTTGTTGAGATCTTCGACTGCTGGTGTTGTCGACATCTTCGACCGCTTGCATGTCGAGATCTTCGATCACTTGCGTGGTCGTGATCTTTGACTACTTGCATCATCATGATATTCAACTGTTTGTGATGTTGTGATCTTTGATCGCAACTATTATCGAGATCTTCGACTGCTGTTGAGTTGAAAATCTTTGACCACAGCAGCTTCAGGATCTTCGACCACTATCGTAGTTGAGATCTTCAATCGCTGTCGTGTCGAAGTCTTCAACCACTGATGTGTCAAGATCTTCGACCGCTACTAGTCAGAAACCTTTTACTGCTGCCGTTGTTGACATCTTCAATTACAGTGATAGCCAAAATCTTCGACCGCTGACATGTCGAGATCTCTAACCACTGTCAGTCTGAAATCTTTGACCGCTGTCGCTGTCAAAATCTTCAACTGCAGCCTTAGTCGAGATCTTCGATCACTACCGTGTCGAAATCTTTGACCGTTGCCTTATCGAAGTCTTCGACCGCTCAAGTTGTCGAACTCTTTGACCATTGATGTTGTCGAGATCCTTGACCACAGCCATTGTCAGAACCTTCGACCACAGATGTAGTCGATACCTTCGACAACATGCATAGTCGAAACCTTCAACCGCTGCCGTGGTAAAAATCTTCGACCGTTGCTATGCCAAAACCTTCGACCACAGCCGGATGCGTAACCATCGACTCTAACAGATCGGTCGTATGAATAGTACACTAGTCATGAGATACAGTAGACTGGTCGTAGGAATAGTAAATTGGTCATTAGTACATTAGATCGGTTATAAGTACATTAGATCAGTTTTGAGAAGCAATAGATCGGTTGTAATGCAGTAGATCATTTGTAAGTGCAAATAGATCAATTGTAAGTATAGTAGATTGGTCGTATAAATAGTAGATCAGTTGTAAGTGCAGAAAGATCGACCCAATCAGTAGTCATAAGCTGCAGGTCCTAGTCGGTAGTCAGTAGTCGAAGTCTACAGATCCTAGTGGGTAAGCCAGTAGTCAAAGCCTATAGAATGTAGTCTGTAGTCGAAGACTATAGAACGTGGTCGGTAGTCGTATGGAACAGTACCCAATTGGTAGAAGTTAAGTTACAGTACCCGGTCGATAGTCGTAAGTTATAGAACCCAGTCGATGCTCGGAAGACCCACATGGATGAAGATCAGTAGAACAGCTTTGTGTGAACGGTATGACCGGAGTTGCGGTAGGATCAAAGTAGTCAAAGTCCTATGTTGTCAAAGTACCAAGATCGGTAGTCAGGGTGACCGAGTACCATAGTGGTCGGAGCATCTGAAGTATCGAAGTAGTTGTTAGAAGTACTCGTAAGATTGGTAGCAATATTGGCCGTAAGATAAGATCATAAACTAAAGTGGTCGTAAGCCATAGTGGTCAATAGCTATAGTGGTCATAAGATAAGCTACAATGGTCGTAGCTCCAGTAGTCATAGATAAAATTAAGTAGCGGCCAAAGTGTTAGAAGTCCATAGACTCCTTAGTGGCCCAAGAATGTAAGTAGTTATAGAGAGTATTGTACCAACCGAGAGGAGATATTTCAGACCAAGCTGAGGTACTCTGCGATCGGCTATTCTTAGCCCTCCTTGTGTTAAGAAGCGGAGTATTCTTGTGAATATTCCTTCACCTTTGATCCGCCCTTGTTTTCCTTCCCAATAAAGTTTCCCCGCCATCCCCTCTTTCACTCAAACTCTGTTTGACTATGTCAAGTATCCCTCACCCTCTAAACTTACATCACTAAACTCAATCCTAATAAAACTTAATGAAATTCTCTTTGGATTTATTTGGATCTTTTGCAGTCTTTTGGAATTATTTGGACTTTCAATCGCTTATCGCGTAATTAGAAGTTGAAGTCATGAAGGAGCACCAACTCAAGTAGGATCGAGACAGACGAAGACCAATAGTTTCAATATCTTTGACTGAGAAGGTCTTGAGTAAGATCAAGACCATGGTAATATAAACAAGGCAAGCACCCCCTTTGACCATGTTGATCCCAGTATTTTAATTATTATATATTATTTGCAAAATCTATTACGCATGCGTGCATGTTCCACTGAAATTGCTAAATTGTGGGTGATGGTAGTTCCGACCACTCGAATGCATTGAACCTTCCTTGCAAATTTGATACCCTCACTATTGTAACCTCTAGGATGTGGCTTAGACAAATTATACTATCAAACTGGGAATACTACATTGATAGATAGTCCAGATACTTAGCCAAGCCCTAGTTTCTGCTAAGTCTGAACTCTCAAACAAGTTTACAAGTGGGCTTGATGGTTTCAAAATGCTGGTCCAGAGGAGAAACCTCTGCCAGTTTAGTATAAAACAAAATGAAAACATTGTTTTTGGATGTGGGCAAGATATATGGTAAACTATTGAATGTGAGGCGGAACCTTGCATGTAGATAGGGGGAGATTTTCACCCAAGTCAATTAAAGACTAAACGCTTTTGTCGCATATCTAAGTCACACCATACAACCACATGTGCTATGGTATTTAGCTGATTAAGTTGTCTAGATTTAACCTTGCATTATGGTAGGCGCAGAAGTAGTAAAGGCATTCCGTAGAACGGTCTAACTTGTAGGGGCTCCATTCACCAAGGTGTTGGGACCAAAACTTGTTAATACAATAGTGAATGTCTCATCAAAGGGACAGAATCTACTATGGTGAAGGTTTGTCATGCGGCTCACTTGGCGTACCCAAGTGAGGGCTAATCCATTCATCATGCTGGTGTAAGGTTAGGACTAAATGACCTAAAGGCTTTAGGATAATCACTATCGTCACACGCCCAAGAAAGTGTATAACGACCGATAGTGTATTTGATTATCTCATGTCGGTAAAGCTGTACAAGCTCTGCAAAGTGTTAAAAACTATTTAAGTAGCCATGCTCATGGTCATGAGCAAGCTTGGATGTAGCTAAAAAGAGTATAGTTTTTCTTTTTAAAACTGCTTCACTGAATATATGGAATGGCATGTATACGTCTTCCGTGTGCTATGCTCATAGTGGGAATTGTGCGATGTTCACAGCCGATGAAAGTTGTGAATGAATTTGGTTTATTGTTATGGAAATTATATAAATGTTATTTCATTACATGTCGAATGATCTTTACAACTCCATTGCAAATTACTACTTATCGATATTGCAAATAAAATTTGCTTCATGCTGAAAATAAACTTAGTATAGAGTTTTGTCCATTGATAGGCTTGCATATAATGTACTCAACCTTTCTTAAATTATTGTTGATTAGAGAGTGAAGAAGGATACGTGCCAGACATCGTGTATTTCGTCCCTGGCTCAGTGACCTTTCTAGGGGCTAATCACCAGTCGGTTTCCTAAGGTTATTGTGGCATACCAGTAGATACTTCTGTTATTTACTTGTCTTACGTTGCAATTTACTCTTGACTGGTATTCTCTTTGCCAGTCAGCCATATGCTGTAAATCTTATTGTGCCTCGCTTATGTATTCAATACTTTGTCATAAATAAAAAATATATGATATGTATAAATATGATCTTAATGTTGTGAATATATATATATATATAATACCTACGGATGATAGGACTAGTATACAACACATGTGCAAAGGTCGCACAAGGTCTGCCCCCACAGCGCCCTCACCGCTCCTCCCTTCGTGGCACCCAACTTCCTCCCCTCCCGTTGACCTCCACTGGCCACCGCAAGTGCTCATCCCCCACCGACCTCCGCATCCATCTGCTGCCACTCCTCCCCTCGCGCAGTGCCCTTGCCTCCTCCACCCTGACCCCAGCACTGCCATCCCCCATGAGCACACTTCCACCATGAATCCACCACCAAATCAACCCAGGTGTAGGGGTGCAAACGGGTCGGATTCGGACGGATATTGTTGTTACCATATCCTAACCCATATTTTTTTCTCCGGATTTGGTACCAATCGGATTCGGTACCAATCGGATTCGGTGCCGGATCGGTCGGGATTAACCCGTTTGTAAGGAATGCATGCAGTACAACAAATGGAGTAGGATGACGTACTGTCAAGAACTTGATGTTACTACTTAATAGGCTGATGTGGAAGATTTTATTTTACCATTGCAAAAGAAAATGAAACGTCAAATAGTAGCACTAACCTGAAATCAAACTTGAAGACGTATCGGATTTGGACGGATATTGCTGTTACCATATCCTAACCCATATTTTCTCTCAGGATTCGGTACCAATCGGATTCGGTGCCGGATCGGTCGGGATTAACCCGACCCGTTTGCACCCCTACCCAGGTGCTAGCTTCATAGTTAGTGCACATAGTGGCAACAAAGATACATATCACACATAATGACATTAAACTATTGGTCTTGTTCTGGCTCATCAACAAAATTTCTCAAATCATTGGTATCTAGTCGGCAAATAACAAACATTGCAAAACAAATAAATTCATGTAGAGAGAAATTTCATTTTTTTTAGAATATGAAAGAGCATGATTTTATAAAATTTTAGGGATAAAAAACATTCAATTTGGAGTTCATATGCAAAAGTTATAAGCATTTGAAATTTTGCCAGGAGAAAAATCCAAGAAGAAGAGAAGGATAATACTATGCATGGATTTTCCATTTCAATTTCTATTTTTATTTCTAAAGGAAATCCTAGTTTATTACACCTTGCTGATGTCAGCAGGTTCTTAATTAAAATTGAGTGGCTAACATGTGGGGCAATGGTTCATAGTGAACCAGTTTATTTTTAAACCAAATTGAATCATGGGGTCTATGTGTCAGCGACAAATTTTGGAAGACCGGTTTTTAAAAGGAAACTGACAAGCGGGGCCAGGCAGTTAGTGACTCAAGAAAGAGAAGAGGGGAGGGTCTACACGCTGACAGGTGGGGCTGACTTGTCAGTGACTTAGAGCAGAACAAGGCTCGAGCAAGTGTTGCCAATGGCGAATGGCAATGGGGCTTGCAGAGGTGAGGCACAGGGAGGCACAAGAGAGTCATGGGGAATCTCTAGGGAGGCTTTGCCATAGTAGGGCATGGCTGGAGATGGCTAGTGGTAGAGCAGAGATGGCAACAACTCTGGCAGATGACAAAGAATGAGAAGAAGTAGTGCGAGAGTGAAATGGAGGGGGATAAGCATTTAGGGACCAAGGCAATTCCATTTTGGAGGATGGCATGGTCAGAGACTCGCAGGAGTGGCTTGTTGACGGTGACCCAAGGCAACAGAGGTGGGCATCTGGGGCGGCGGTGAAACGTTAAAGAAATGCTGCAATTGGGGACGGGAGAGAGTTGAGGTGAGCATGGAGATGTCATGGGCACAAAGAATTAGAAATTGGCTCACCGACGTAGTAGATTGCCTTCAACTCGGGTGTGGCCAGGGTAGAGGGAGAAGAAGTCATCATTGCCAAATTGTCTCACTGGTGTTGGGAAGGAGGAAAAGGGGAGGATGTCGAGTGGAGGGCTTGAACTCATTTGGGGAATGCTGTATATAAGCATGAGGGCAACAATGTGCACGGAATCTAGGGCGTGATGCAGCTGGCTTAGGGCCTGTTTGGTTGGTGCCTAATCTTGCCATGCCGAAACTTAGGCAATGTGTGGCTGCCACAGAAAGTGTGGCTAACAAAATCGAAGCCACACTTGTGGCAAAGTTTGGCAAGAAACTGAGTCTATGACGTGTGGGGCCGGGTGCTAAGAAAGTGTGGCATGCCACAGTTGCGTCAGTGAACCAAACAGCTACCTAAAAACTGTGGCACGCCTAACTTGTGGCTAGGCAACTTCTGGTCACGAACCAAACAGGCCCTTAGTCAGTGGCATTGCCAGAAAAGGATGGAACGCATGGGGAGGAAACATGGTGAGCACTACCGACGGGGTGAGCAGCATTGCCTCCAGCTCTCTTTCACTCAATATGCGAGTCTAGCCATGGCAGAAAAAGGGGCGGGGCGATGGGATATGACGGGCATAGGGCCAAAGTGCCCATAGGTCTGTGATCCTTGGTCAGAACAGACAGACACAGTGGCAACGTGGTAAGGTTTGGGGCATGGCTACAATGTTACAGATGTGGCCACATAGGCGAATGTGATGATGCAGCCTAGCGAGGTGTGACAAAGAGAGGTGAGCACATGGCCCAGGTGTGCATCATGACGTGGTGCCATCCCAACGACAGTGGCGAGCCACGGCAATGACAATGTATGATGGCATAGAGGAATGGCAAGGCGGCCATGGCCTGAGCAAAGCCAGTGTGTGCTCTAGTGCATTCGATGTGCGAGATGGGAAGACGGGTAGGGCATGGATCCATAGGTCAGTGAGAGGAATGGAAGGTTGAAGAAGAAGGTGAGCTCTGGTAATTACACTTCCATGTGAGGAAGGCGAAACAAAGAGAGAAGGAGGTGGCTCGGCAGGGGGCATGGCAACAGGCTAAGGTGGGCCAGCTAGCATGGAGTGATGGGCTCGGCAGAACCAGAATTGGCCCAAGCCAAGGAGAGGAATAGATTTAATTTTTGAATATGTTTTTTTAGCTAAAAGTTTGGAGAATTTTTAGATATAGCAATTGAGCTCCAAAAATTATGAAATTTTTTGGGAAGCTCCTCACCTTATCTAGTTTGTAGTAAAATTTACCCTACTAAAATTTGATATTTCTATTTTTCTCAAAAATGCATTATGTGATGCTATTTTAAGGAAAAATGTCTTATTCATTTTCATAAATGTTGGAAATTTTCAAAAATTGCTCAAAAATTGAAAAATACACATTTGAAATTATTAAATAGATTTGGAAAATTTTTAGGATGTTACAAACCATCCCCTTAGAAAGAATCTCTCCTCGAGATTTGGATAGACTAGAAGGGAGATAAGATGGAGATAGGGAAGAGGATAGGTACCATTGGTCATGGAGGTGCTAACAAAGATTCTGCTAGCTTCAAACATTGCAAGCCTCATGGTGATTCAGAGGCTAATGTGTTGTGTTGCCTTGCTTAGCAATATTCCTATGGGGCAGTCTTTGGGGCTATGATCTTGTCCTTCATAAAGAAAACAAGTGACCTTGCTCGTAGGGCAATTTCTAGGCTCATGGTCTTCATCGTAGTTGGGGTAGTTCGCATGGCAATGACTTGCATGATGTCCCTTTTTGCCACAACGGGTGTAGGTTATTTGGTTCATATGATAATCTTTTGGCTAATAGTGCTTCTCACAACCGGGACAGTAGGGGACTAGGCATGTGCAGTAATAGTGTCCTGTTTGCCCACATGTAAAGCATGTGCCACCTTTGGCTTGTTGTAATAGGGGACAACACTTGGTGACATGTCCTACCTTGTCACATTTGAAACAAGTAGCACTTGGCTAAGCCTCCAGAATCGGTCGTAGCTAGGGATCTTGCAGGCGAAACTTGTCCCTTCCGAGGGTATTCATGATTGATACCCCTTTTCTGCCATAGCTGAAATTAGTGACAATGATGTCTCTGGCTTGAACTTCTAGATTTCTTTTGAGGACATTTGACTGCATAGTGTCCCACGATGCCGCAATAGAAACAACTGATCCCCTTGCCTTGCTTGCTCTGAGAGCATACTTTTGGGGATACTTGAGAAAATAGTAATGAACACACAAATGTTGTGGTGGGATATGGTATAGTGGATTACCATGAATCTTGTATCGGGTTTCAATATAAATTGTGGTGAAATGTATTTTTGGAAGTATATTCGATTGTGATTATTGAATAAGGAGAAAAGCCCATAGGTAGTATTACCTAAGTTCAATGCCTAATGATCAATCTTTATTGTCTTGGAAGCCCATAATTGGAAAGGCATCTAAATTGTGTCTCCAGTCTAAGAAGAATGATATTTTGAATGGTTCACATGAATTTGTACTGAGCAAAGATATATTGGTGGATCGATATGATTATGATAATGCAAAGGATGCAGAGTAAGGAAGCATATTCTGGTTATTTTGATCTGTGGTGAACACTGACTTAAGGACCAAGGAAAATTTGGCACCTTGTTTTGGCAATCTCACTAAGGAAGCAACTTGGTAGCTTGACAACTTCTAAAGAACAAGATATTTACTTTTACCCCAGCCCTTCCTTCTCTAGCTCGTATCACTTTTTGTCAACTCTTCATCGCTCCTTCCTCTAACCCCCAAGCCTAAGTAGACTTGTAATTTAGATTTCAATAGGCAAACCCCGCAAGATTCGACTTTGATCGTTATGGATTGGTACCAAGATCAAGTCCTAGGCAAGCAGCTGGAGTGAAGAATTTAGTTTTAAAACACCTTTAGTAAAACGGGCATAACTTTTGAATACGATGTCCGTTTTCAACATTCTTGTACTCGTTAGAAAGCTAACGATGAGACCGGTTCAAATAAAATGACCGCTTGTGCTAGTTGCCCTCTAAGACCCTCAAAATTGGCTATCTTTAGCCTCAAATTTGCGTTTTAAGTTTCAGTTTCTGTTTTTGCCAAAAAAAATTTATCTTCCCTTCGGAATTTGGGTTTCACCTCAACTGCAAAGTTATAGAGCTCGTCGAAACCTTTTAAACTAGCATATATAAGCCATATAAAATTTTGTTATTTTAACTTTTGAGACTAGCTATTTATATTGTACCGATATATTGTCTTTGTGATGCCATTACCACTGATTGTTTTTGTTATGAACCGTCTATGATATCTCCTGTTATCATAGACGGTTCTTGTTATGAACTGTCTGTTATATCTTTATCATAGACAATTTATAATCTGAACCATCTGTGATGTCCCACCACATCACCGATCCGCGGCATATCCCCTAGGATCCCGATCTCACCCGTCCATTCTCTCCACATCGAACGGCAGGCACCATTCTCCTCCCCACCTCTCGCCCCTTATTAACCCCCTCTCCCTACTCGAAGAACCAATACCACCAGTACAACTCTAACTCGTTTGTGCGTGGCAAGGGTGGGAAGGGGTTCGGCAAGGGCGATTGAAATTTCACTTAAAGTAAGATGGAAAGAAAGAAGGCAATGGCAAATCTGCACTATTCTAAGTCACCGACACAGAAGCTGTTGATTTTGGCATAGAAGCTGAAAATGGTGTTCGTTGTCTTTTTTCTGCTACTTGAAAATTTTTCTACACCACTTATTTTAGATTGTAGTCTAATGAAGGATGTATAAGTCTAGCTTGCATTAGCCTAAAGTTTCTTGTAGTGTAAGTATTTTTCTGAATTTGTAACTGTGAAGCTTATCTTTGTAAAATTGTAAGTGTCCTCTTGTGTTGCAGTGCTATGGGTAACCTACTCGATATCTTGTGATGTTGTAATGGTGGATTTTGATCTTAGTGGAAATAGAATGTGTTGCTGTGTTTGTTACTATATTTGCTTATTTTCAGATGATATAGTTAACATTTTCTGAGGCTAGCCGAAAAATAGAAAAAAAATTAGATACTATTGGTAGCTAGAATCATCTATGATGTATGAGTATCATAGATGGTTTTTGGTTCGAACCGTCTATGATAGTGTTCTTCACAGATGGTTCTACTTACAAACCGTCTATGATGTATTTATCACAGAAGGTTCACAAATTGTCTGTAATAGCCTCTGATTATTACTGATGCATAAATTCATACGGTTCAAAAACCCGTCTGTGATGACCCGTTTTGTAGTAGTGCATAAACCAAAAGTTGAAAAGAAAAAGGCATTAAACTAGGATATCTTCCATTCTTACGAGATTATGCATGACATGCTATTAGTGATATACCCTAAAGACAATCATGGAGATAATTGTATCACTTCTTTGTTTATAAAGGTTAGCAAGTATGTGACTTGTTGGTGAAACTCTTTATTTGTTGAATGATATTATTATAAAACATCACTGGTAGGATGTCACTAGACACGACGTTAGACGATCGACTACTTCCACTACATCGACATGCGCTACATTGAACCAGGCTGATACAACTCTTCTTCTACTGCATTGCACGTATAATGGTAATGATTAATGATCTCTTACTCACATGATTTCTTCATTTATGTGGTAGAAACTTTAATTTACACTAATGTGGCCAACCTCGTATCTCAACACATGCATTATGAATTGTGATACCACTCAGAATTCCAAAAGATGTTCTAGCAAAAATAAAAGAAAAATCCGAAAGAGAACACAAATGGCGCTGAGCCTTGAATGAGTTTTTTGGGAATTTTTTAAATAATCTAATTTTTATTCCAAATTACAATAATATACTTGTGTTTTTTTTTATTTTACAGTACTAGCCATCTGCTGCTCCATGGTTGGGCGACATGGGCTAGTCACCCAACCGTTGGGCGACACGTGTCCAAGTCACCAACAGTTGGGCGAATAGCCCATGTTGCCCAACCGTGGGGCGACTTGGCACTAGTTGCTCAAATTGGTTGAACAAATTAGCCCTAGTCACTCAACGGTTGGGTGATTTAAAATAATAATATTTTTATTTTATTAATCCGATGGAAATAATTGTGGAGGAGTAAATGGTATTTTTTGTAGTTAATACATTTAGCAAATCTTGTTTGTAGCTTGTTAATTTTTTTGAAAATAAAGGGTAAACAATGTAGGTTGGTCTGTTTGTGCTTTTCATAGAATCGCAAGGGTACAAAATCTATTAAACTCGCAATAATATTTTGTGATCATCGTATGTTGTTGTAGTGCGATAAATTTCTGAAGAATTTGGTGAGGACGATTGAGGTGGCACTACAAGGGATCCTAGCTATTGCAATGAACAAATTGCAACAAAATATATTTCCTTACAATAGTTAAAATTATTGCCATGAATTATTTGTTTGTTACAATGATTCATAAGTAGAAATATAAGTGATACTGCGATGTAATAGGGAATTCATACATAGAGAAGAACTTTGGATAAATGGCGTAATAATAACAACACGATAGTTAATCCGACAAAGGGGTTACATGGCACGCAAGCCAACAAACCAAGGATGGTACACGTATACTTTTAGAGAATTAGAAATACATGGGACATATAGACTAAGAGGGTCGAACTATTACGTAGAACGTGACCATTTGCCCTTCCTCTTGAGGTCGACATTGTAGTCCTAGCCTTGGCCATCAGTTCGCACTTTCTCTCACGCTCCTCCTCACAAGTCTGCATGCCTCCAAATGAGCTTGCGTCTCTCGTCGCATATGCTCGCTCCGATCTTCATTTCGCCGCCGCTCCTCCATCCTCTGACATGTCGTCTAAGCATCCCACTCCTTAAGTCTAGACAAGAACTTCTTAGAGGTCATGCGGGTGGATCTCCCTATCAATTCATTTGTGGTAGGCGCATAGCAGATCCGGAGACTATGGGAGGAGTGAAGAGCTTGTTAGTGCATGCCATAGAAGAGAACTAGTAAGGGAATATACTGTAACCCATTCTTACCAGCTATCGGTAATGGGCCATGCCCCAACGCCGGATAGGATAGTCCCAGGCGTAGTTACCACAACCCCTGTAATGCATGCCTAAGCTCAACTGCTCCTTAGACTTGAAGAACTTGCATGCGTCCCTACAACAGTAGAGGGGGGCGACTCCCCTATGGTCGGGTCGTGCGGTGAATGCTCGGTGGGAATGTTGAGATATGGGTTGGGGTTGGAGGTACAGAGGGCTTTGCTTCGGAAGCTGGCCTCCTAGCATGTTGTGCTTGTTCGTCCTAGGCTGCAGTAGCCCTTGCGAGTTGGGTGATCTCCTCCCATTGCTTCTCCATACTAGCGATCTAGTGTTGCAGTCGTGGTGCAGGAAAACCTGCTACGAAAGGGGTGCTACTTATAGGCTAAACCAACATGGCGTATGCTTTACAAGTCCAATTTGGTTTGGGCAAATTTGTGTCTACGAGGCAGCAGTATGCTGAATGATTCGTGGATCAACATAGCATCACGTCGCTACACAAAGTTGCCCTGTTTAGTCTTGTCACTGCACAAGGTTGTCTTGTTTGGTCGTGTCACTGCACAATGCTACAAAAGGGAGCCATTCCTCATGCACTTCCCGTGCATTGTTAATGACGACAGATTGACACTACAAATAAAGTTAAAGTTTACAAATGAAGTTAAAAATTTACAAATAAAGTTACAACATAATAGCATTTCTAATCTTAATATCACTACACACACAATAACAAGTGGTGCGGCACTTCACGTCGGTGTTCCTACTTGTCGGCAGGTGCCTTGCAACGTCTCGCAGTGTGGCCTTCCTGGCCACAGTGGCTGCAATATTTACTCGTCGCTCTAGCTTCCCCTTCATCCATATCGTTCCTAATGCAATGACTCTGTTGATGGCCCTTTCTACCCTTCAATAGGTCAAGATCTGGAATCCAAGCCCTTTGTGCAATATCTGACATGGCAAAGTTGCCCACAAACCCTAACGCCTCTTAGCTCACTGCACCACGCATGCAACACCCTCTCCTTCATGAAGTACTCTGACATAAAGTTCGATGGGTCCATGTTGATAGTCCTATATGCGGCGAGGACATGAGAGCATGGCTTGTGAATGAGCTTTGGCTTATTGCATGTGCAGCTAGGTTCGTTCATATGATCTCCAGAACACACCTCGTGGGTAACAAGAGAGCGAGTAGTCCCAAATCTGGCTCTGTTCTGAGGGAGCATGTCAAAACGATGCTCCGTATTGTCCATCATGAAGACCGTGTGTGACTGACCCTTCTTGGTCTTGACCTGCATGTACACTGAAATCTTCGAGCAATACGGTGAATGTGGGTTGGCTACATATAGTGCCGCATTTGCATATCTTTCCCTGAAATATCCAATTGTGCCTAGCAGAATGCCTTCCACAATGGCGACGAGGAGCTAAGAACGGACGCGCCCTAAGAACCTAGTTGTACACCTCCGTGAGGCTAGTGGTCATTATGCCATGATAGGATCAAGGATAACTGACTAGTGGGGGGTGAATACGAGGTTTTAAACATTCTTGCCTTCTAAAACTAATTACCACAATTTATAGCTAGGCAAGATTTCAAAGTAATTTAAACCTACACAATTCTAGTATAGCTAAGGCACCACAAGTACAAGTCTCTACAGATATATATATATATATATATATATATATATATATATATATATATATATATATATATATATATATATATATATATATATATAGCACTAAATATGATAATCTTAATAATTACAATATGCTAGAAATATAAATGCAGAAAGTAGAGGCAAAGAAATAACCAAAAGACAACACTCAATGTTTTCCTGTGGTGTTGAAGACTTGCCAGTTTTCACTAGTCCACATTGAGAAAAGCCTAAGAGATTTAGACTGGCTCCACGAATTAAGCATCAACTCCTCAATCCACTAGTGGTTGTTATTCCTTCGCTCTGGAGATGGTGAGCATCAAACCACTCACAAGTTGGCGACATGCCACTTCACAATCTCCTTGAAGAGGTCACCTCGTAATCTCCCACCAAGGTCGTTTAGGTGCCGGCAAGCACCAAGAGTAATAAACCAAAGTTTCGCTTGACGGTGATCAAGTGCCAAGGATCAATCTAGAATAGATGCACTTGATTTTTGGCTCAACTAACTCAAATAAATGCAAAGTGAGTAAATGAGGTGTGGGAGAGTGCTCTATTGCTCAAGGATGTTAAAATGACGTGTCTTGTTCTGTCCTTGAGCAAGTGGGGAGGTATTTATACCCCCACCAACCAAATATAGTCGTTGCAAGAAGTTTCCTGAATTTTTCAGGGCGAGCAGTAGTACCACAATTAAAATTCAGTACTACAGCACCTATTCTGACACTACAGTAATGGCTATATCAGAGCCTCTAAACTAGATATTGAAAATCGGTGCGGTACTACTGTCGTTGTAATCGTGGTAGTTCCAATTTCTAGCATGGTATTTCCGCTTGTTTCGGAGACCAAAACCTAGTTCTCTCTGGAAAAAACATACCGCCCGAATTTTTTGGAACTTCAGAGTTCTGGTAGTAACGCTCAAGAGTTGCAGCCATACCACTCTACGGTAGTTCCGCCGTTAAAACTTCGGTACTATCGATATTTCTGGGAATACATAGTTGGCTATCAATTTTAATTTTAAGTGCATGCATGATCCTAAATTGATCCAAATGGCATAAGACTATGCTGTCAAGTTACTAGCCTTGATCACTCTTAATAGTACAATATTTATCATATAATCCGATCTTCCATCCTTTCTCCTAAGATCAGTAAAATAGAAAATGGATCGTAGACTATTTATACCTTTGTCTTGAACCATCTTGATCTTCATGTTGACCTTTAGCATTCCAGGTTATTATGTTCCTCATAGGGAATATACTTTTCAATCACTTAATAAATATGTTAGTCCCATATTCACATATTATCATTAATTACCAAAACCATTTTTAGGGGCTTAAATGATTTCAATCTCCCCTTTTTGGTAATTTATGACAACTCAATTAATATGTGAGAAGAATAAGGTTTTGAATATACCACTTGTTTGAAAATGAGTTGTATATTCTTTTTGTGACTTTGAAAAACAAGTAATTCTTGCAATGAGCTCAAATGAGTTTAGAGAATTAATTGCTTTTAAAGTCAATACAAGGAAAGTCCCCCTAAACATGTGCATATAAATGATATGAAATTTTGCACACACATGTAAAGATTTTAATAACTTTTGGTGGAGTTTCCTTTGTT
The DNA here is from genome assembly GCA_036346575.1 of Dendrocalamus sinicus. Classification (NCBI taxonomy): domain Eukaryota; kingdom Viridiplantae; phylum Streptophyta; class Magnoliopsida; order Poales; family Poaceae; genus Dendrocalamus; species Dendrocalamus sinicus. Next base: position 30,840,554 of record CM070648.1, read on the forward strand.
TGTTGAACTTGAGGGAATTTACAATATCATAAGTAACACAAGATAGAATTGAAATTCACATAAAATGATTAAACCATATTACTTAGCATCAAGTTCAACAAAATTACATAGCAAGTCCACATGACACATAACGTAAAGCATAATAACATCACAAAGGTTCATTACACCACATAACAAGTTCATTACATAATAATATCATATATAGATGAGATAGCTTTTTTGCTCTTCTCTTCCTTTTGCTGCTTTTTTGCTCTTCTCTTCCTTTTGCTCCCCCTTTCTTCATCTTCTCCACCTTCTCATTGCATTTTCTCTCCTTGTCTTTATCTTCTCCGTTGTTGTTGGAATTGCTTAAAGTAGTTGGCCCCCAGATGGCAAATGCACCATCTATTCCTCATGTCTGGCCAAGAGAACAACTACTCCAGGTCTTGCTGATGGTTTCTTGTGGCCTTCATCATCCCATGGTAGCGATCATAGATTATACAGACATCAGGACGTGCCACAACTACTCCCTCCTTCAGATTTCGAAAAAACCACAACCAACTGTCGAAATTTTCACACTCGATGAATGCGATGGCCAAGGGTAGAATTTTATTGTTGCCATTAGCGCCAATTGCTGTTAGGATCTGTCCCTTATATTTTTCTGTTAGAAACATTCCGTTTACTAAGATCACGGGTAACATGTGTCTGAAAGCGTCAATGTAGGCACCAAAGGCTAAGAAGGTCCTTTGTAAAACCATAAAACCTAATAGTCTTCTAGAGGGCTTATCCTTCACAGTAATGTATGTGCTTGGGTTCCTATCCCACAGCACCTCGAGCATACAAGGAAGGTTGTCATGCCTTGGTGTAGCTAATCTTGTCCTTCAATTTTTGCACAATAGCCATCATGATGTGATTGGCCTTTAGATCCTTCTTCACTATCTCTACGTACATGAGATTGGCTATGAAGTTGGACATCGCTATAAAGTTGGACGTCAGGTTGTGATACTTAAGCAAAACACTATTAAGTATGCAGGAGTGCGGCTCCACCTTAGAGACAATCCAATGAGTCTCGTACTTGGGTCTATGTGTGTGCACACGTTAAGGACAACCAATAGCAGACCATGGTGTACTGCACCTGGTTTGATTTTAGGACCCAAAACCTCCGCTGCATAAACAAGGTCCACAGCTTAATGGAACCTGCAGTGATCCTTTGTCAGCAATCATTGCAACCTCCGTACTATGGTACTCCTAGGGTGATTCATGCTCGTCGTGTATAAAAAGACCCTCAATATCCACCCTCTTCCATGCCTGCAACATGGGACCTTCGTCCTCATCGAAAGAGTCATCGCCATCCTCTTCTACAGCTTCCTCATCGGCCTAAGCTGTCCGGTCATCGATCTCCATCTGACGCACTATGCTATCGACATACTCCTCTACATTCGCTTGTCCAATGGGGCTCAGCTTGCGTAGTGCGATCTTCCTGATATTCCTTAGAAACATCTGCATCCACTTGTCAGGTGGGCTCAGCGTGCGGTGTGCGATAGTCCGATTCTGCCTCTGCAACATTGCCCACCGTGTTCTCTTGATGAACCACGCGCTACGGGCCCGAGCTGCTCCCACCAATCAGACGATAGCCATTAGCAGACCTCATGTGACTCCCTTCGGACATGGTTGCATGAGTAGCGCACTCGTTTCTACATCGCCGGTAGCCTTCCACAAAACCCTTCCATACAATCGTGCATATCAGTCTTCTCAACTCCCACCAAATGTGCATGGTAGACCGACTCCAAAGCCCATGTAGTACGACACTGCACATGTCGGGGGTCCAAGAAGAAGTTGCATGTGAGCTAGTGCAGGATATCTTCGTTCAAAGCATTCTCCACATCCGGGTGTACCAAACTGACTTGCGGAAAACCGCTCAGATTAACATTGTATGGACCTTCATAAATGATACCAACATCGTAATGTACTATTAATCTTGTGGGTTCAGACATGCCTGATTTCTTACTGTAAATATTATCATTTATCAATATGTATTCATTAAATACGTGCTAAATAAATAAGTAGTGATATGTTGCCTACATTCGAATGAAAACAAGAATGGATGATGTTATTATCTTCACGTGAAAACCGTTTACTGTGATTTAGAGTAAAAACTAGATTAATTAAAAAAAATTCGTTTTTTGGGTAGGTTTTGAATGAGTTGAGCTGTGACTTGGACGGTCCAGTCCAAGCGCGTAAATACCAGGACGCCGCAGGGGCATTTCGGTCACAGGACGCCGGTAAGAGACCACACCGCGCTTGCCGTGCCCTGCCCCTCAACCCCTTTCTCGTGAGCACGCTCCCTCGAGGTGCACACGCCTCTCCCTCTCGCACTCTGATCTCCTCCCCTTCCCCTCTCGCCTTCCGATTCAAGCGTGCTCTTCTTCGGTCACCTTCCTTCTCTCCTCCGGCGTGGGTCACCCGGGCGTACGCCGCTCCTCCTCCTCCTTGCTTCGCGATCTGGTGAGTGCCCGTCGGGTGGGTTTGGGGGGACGTTTCTTGGTTTCATCTTTCATGTCATAAGTGCTGAAGGTTTTGAGTCCAAATTCGTAGATACCGTCGTTAAAATGGTGTGAGATTGGTTGGTGTTTAGTGATTTTTGGAGGTTCGTGGGTGCGTGGAGCTAAGAAATTGGGTTCGTTTTCTCACGAGGTTTGGGAAACCTTTTGGATTTTTTATCTGCCGTGCTCAGATTTCTTGTGCTAGCCCGGTAGGTCTTGTTGAATGGCCGGATTGATCTGCGTTCCACACCTTAATTGGGAGCCTGTTGGGATTTGATTGAAGTGGCGGCTCATTTGGGACTTTCTTGTGTAATCTTGTTCTCTTTCTCTCTAGATCGCGATGCGTGCAAGAATCTATGGCTTTACCACTAAAATGTTGTGTCCAGTGCAAGCGAGCGTGCTAAAGCCTCAGCATTTCATTTCTTTTTTCTGCTGCGCTCGTGTGAATTTCGTACAAGTCAATATTTTATTTTTGTTGCTTGGAATGCCTTAGTAGATGCTTATGAAATCATATTGAGCACAAAAGACCCTAGTTCTTGGAGCTGTGTCAATTTCGCTGCAGTTATTGAATGATAGGTGTTAAGTGATAACAATCGAATTAATTTGCACTGGGCTTGCAATGTTTTTTCTGAAATGGTTGATGTATCGAATAACTCATAGAGCATTAATCTGATCCAGGCAGTTCTGTATATCTAGATTATTGCACCATTCTGCATAAAGGAACTTACCAAAGAACCTGAATTTTCCATTAATGCAGGTAATTCTTCTGTGAACACTCAGAAGGACCGGAGACACTAACACGGTGCCCTGGCAGCATGCGGTGGCTGGGTCTCTCGGTTGACGTGTTCCGCCAAGGCATCTCTTTGAACGTTTATTGCCGGGTTATTCTGTAAATCACCTCCGTGGTTATCGTAGACCTTTGCACACTTCTTGATTCATAGGTCTGTGAAGGCAGTTTAGAATTCCCGATCTGGTTGCTGGTGTTTTTGTTTGGGTGCTGTGGTTGTTCGGTCAAAGCTTCTGAGGAGAACGGAGAGGAGTACTAATGGTGTGGCAAGTGGCGGCTCAGACGAGATTCCGCGTGTTTAAGCATGAGAATGGAATCGCCATGAGAGTTATAGCTTGCTTCCAGCCGTTGGAAAATTGCCAGGTAAAGAGGAAAGAAGTGACCTTCCGTTAAGGACTGCTTTCTTCACTATGAACAATGCTGACATTGCTTTGGTATTTTTGTCGTAGGCCGAGTACTTCCGCCACCTCCTCAAGCCTGTCACGTAGTTTGACTGCTCTCTCGTTTGCTGCTGAATAAAACTTGTGCTTCTTTAAGTTTTTCTCGAACACGAATCAAGTGGAAGAACGTTCCGTTCATCTGAATTTTCTGCTGGTAAGATTATCTTTCATTCATGTCATAGCTATTTGATTTTATTTGATATGGGTACATTAAAACACAAATTTTTTTTTTTGGCAATTTCAGGTAATTCTGTTTGGTGGTTGTTTGTTGATGGGAGAGAAGGCTAATCCTTGGTGTCATTGGCCTAATCCTCCATGGAAATTCAATATCGACAGCTCTGCAAGCAACCCTTGCCCTCCTGATGTTGGGCTTCATAACACCAATTCGGTGACATTGCCCACGTATCAGAACAGTCATGCCTACACTTATTCTGGAGTTGCTGCGCCTCTGCCGTTTTTCACAGCATCTATTGCTGAAAGACCTCTTCCAATGTCTACGAGATTTGGCACAACATTGGCACCCAGTGTGGAATTGTCTGCAGCGGATCCTCCACAAAAGAGATCTCTGGTTTTCTATGAGAATGAGAAGCATACTCCTCTTGCTGGTCCTTTCCTAAGCAAGGGGGTCTTGGATCCTGTGCTAGAGCTCCAAGGTAGCCATCAAACTAATGTAACTTTTGTTGGAGCACAGGACACCAAGGATACTCATGAGAACACCGAGGAGATTGATGCACTCCTGGATTCTGGCTCGGATGAAGGGTACGAGAAAGCGCATAAATTCAACAAAGCCAGGAAATCTCCTGTAGAGATTGACACCGAGTCAGTAGCCAGTGCTGGTTCTAGCGCAGGTGCTGCCCAACCAGCCAAGAAGAGAAAACTCAGCTCTGGTACGGACAGGTCTGTTGTTGACACAGCCAGCTCAGCAAGGCCTGAACATTCCATTGGACAGAAGCATCTTGGCAATGATGATGATGCACAGTCCTGTTGCATTGGTGAAGTGGAAAGTGACCACAAGTTTGCTCTGACTCTGAGGGAAGGAGAAGAAGCAGAAGGCGACTGCCCTGACGATCGGAAGCAGAGAAGAGAGAGGATCCAAGAGACTGTTGCCGCTCTCAGAAAGATCGTACCCAGGGGCATTGCCAAAGATGCCACAGCTGTTTTTGACGAAGCAATCTGCTACTTGAAGTATCTAAAACTCAAGGTCAAGACTTTGGGAGCTGTCTCCCTCTAGCTCGGTAGTTCTGAGCTGGTTCTTGAATCTGTGCCTTTCTATATATAAGCTACAACTACAAGTAGTTATAGTAATAAGTTGAAGAGGCCAAGTTAGTTCCATTTGGTGCTTGCGAGGCTCACTGGCGGGAAAAGAAGGAAAGAACCCAATGGTGATTGCTTGCTAGCTAGCCTTGCTCTCACAAGGCTCCAATGATTGAGTGGTTACACTGGGCATGTAGTATTGCAGTACTTCTTCAATTGAGGCTGGCAGGCATTCCTTCCTCCGAGTGTGGAGCACCGAGGACTCCTGGCGGCCACAGATCTACCTAGTGGCTTTCCGGCAAGCTAGTACCATCTTTTCCATCTCTGTGCGCCTTCTCTGTGTCGGTGCCTGTTCTTTCTCCTCCCTCAAAAGGCCCCCATGGCGTTGATGGATCATTAAGTAATGCAATGCTATAAAGATCTTCCGTTTAGTGTGATCCAAAGCAAAGGAGGCAGGCAAGAAAGAAAAGAATGAAGGCAGAAAGAAGTCCATGCAAAGTGCAGTGTTGTGCTGTATGCGTCCATGGCTTTTGACCCAAATGGAGATGGCGCAAGGTTGGTGTTGTGTGTGGTGTGTTCCTGGGGTCCAACAAAGTGTGTGCGCCTGATGTGGAGTTCAACGGCGGTGCGCTTTTACCCTCTCCTGCTTTCTGTACTATATATGTTTGTGTATTTGATCTACTACTTTATACGCATTATACGCGTTGTAATGATTCTTGTTGTACTGCTACGTCAATAATTTACCTATATGTATCATTGTACGCCGGTATGGTATAGTAGTTTGCTTTCCTAGCTGCATGCATGCAACTGGAATGTACAACATGTGTGCGCATGAAGGAATTTCAGGGTGTTGTTTTCTGGAACCCTTTACATATATGACACTGTAGTCACTTCTTTTTTAATTTGGCCTCTTTGGACATTTGTTTTTATAAATTTAGCTTTCTTTTTGAGTTTGGTAGCGACAGTAGACACCGTAAACCGAGCTACTGAAGCTTGGCAGGACAACATGCAGAGCTCGTCGGCCACGTGGGTGATTAATTAGTGCTAATCATACTTAGTGTTAAGCATAATTAGTGTTAAGCATGATTTAATACCTCTGCTGAACGACGCGGAGCGGCAGGGTCTCCTGCTGAGGCGTGGCAGAGCGGCAGGGCCTGGTAGCTCGGTAGGTCTGCTAAGCTACCATAGCGTAACATGTGTTGTCTGTCGTGGCTATCGAGATTAGAAAGGGTTAGATTTATAAAAGCAGATATTTAGAGGTTAATTTTTTAAAAAAAAATAGCTATAGTACCATGTATGTAAAAGATTATGTTTTCTGTTGTCGGAGTGTGTCTTGGGCTGGGCAGCCATTTCACCTGCCCTGTTTCTCATGATGCTCTTGAGCCTGGAGGTTGCATGATGATCTTGGTCCGTTGCCTTCGGAGGGTGGAATTATTGAGGATTTGCCACTGTCTTTACTAATGGCATGAGCCTGCAGGTCCGTTCAATTCGAAATCAATGCTCGGGAGCTTATCGTCCGCCTTGACCTCGACCGTCAGCGGTACCATCGGAAGACCCCGAATATATCCAGGTGTATGGGCGTGCCGTTTGGCCCTTGCTGAGAAAGCAAGCGTGTTCCCGTTTGTTGGAACGGAGCGATAAGAGGATCTGGTTCCAAAGGGAATGACACTATCGGTGGATTCTTTTCGGTTACGACTAATGACTTTTGATTTTACCATGAGTAATTATGTAAATAAATTAAATGCTAATAAACTAATAAGTCACATTGAAAAAATTATCATGATAAGCCGCTTCAAAACGGCAATAGAGAAACTGTCATATTTATCTATTCAGTGAAGTCATAAGCTATATGCTCAAACGAACTGGGTTATAATTAGGCACACGTGGGGTGTAGAAACGGGCATGAGTAAAGGTATAGCCTAGGATGGGCGTTGGCGTTTGCTTTTGGTTGGGAGTGGCCGGGGTGAGGGCCAAAGCACAAGCATGTAAGGCCATGGTAGATGAGGCTCAATAGCTCATCACTCATGCCTGATATTATGGAAGACGAGTGATTATGTCTTTACTAGATCTAGATTCTCTGCATGCGCCTCACTGGCTGGTCGATCCTGGAGATGTCCCCTACTAGCGCTGTGTGTGACATGTTCCCATTTAGTTCTTTAAATTTAATTTGCGAGCTTAGTGTTATCACCAAAGCCATTGAAATGGGCCTGCCCTACAATGATATTTCAAGCCAGTTCTCGTTTGAGTCACAACCATTTCAATTGCTGAGAGACACTACTAGTCCTTGTAAGACCCATGTGAAGGGTACCCCAATGGTCTATGATAAGTATTTGACTATGTTTGACCAAGTGTTGTCAAAGTTTGAGTTTAGTTTTTGGGGAGTTTGCGTGTTGGCAAATCGGAAGGTCCATGCTGGATTGGACCATGGTTAGAAAGTTGAAATCTTGATATATATGCACAGTCAAAAGCTCTGAATTAAAACAAACCATCAAATTGGACCTTGGTTAGAGAGGACTTATTGTGGAGATAGGCAAATCAGAAGATCCAAATTAAAATCAGAAGGTCCAACCAGGTTAGTAAGATATGTTTGAGTGAACCATATTGAAATTTGTTAGAAGTGAGTCCATGGTTATAGGGCTTGGTTTATTGATGTGCAAATAGCTCAAGGATGCTAATGAGAATAGCTATTAGCATGATCAATTATTGTGATGCCATGAGGGCTTTGAGTTTGTGCCTAGATGCTGCGAGGTGCATGTTGGGGAACCATGATGGACTTTAGTAGATGAGCATAAGGAGGATTGAGTGATGATGTGTAACATCCTAAATTTTGGATGTTTAAAATTTTGAGAAATTTAAAGCTTTTATCTGCATTTTACTGGAATTTGAATTTTGGTTCAAAATCTTATTTGGGTTTTTCTGGGTTTTGTGCTAAGCAAATAATAACTGGAAGTAATTTTCAAATGTAAAATAGCAATCATAGATAAAATAATAATAATAATTCCAAAGGTTAAAATGGAACAAGAAGAAAACCAACATGTTTAAACAATAGAGAATTAAAAATTTAAAATAAGAATATGAAAAGATGATCCATAAGAGACAGGGAGAGAATTGAGTTTAAACATAGAAATTCATCTTTGAAAACAATGCACATGAGAATATTGGCAATAAATAAATAGAGGTCAAAGGATATTAAAGGGAGAGATGCCTAAAGATATAAATATATATATATAAGTAAATCAATAAATAAATAAAATAATAAAATAGGCATAATCAAAATATATATGTAGCTAATATTAAGGATGGGTATTCATAAGAGAATCACATAAAATCAAGAGGAAGACATAGGTGATCACATTATATATATATATATATATATATATATATATATATATATATATATATATATATATATATATATATATATATATATATATATATATATATATATATATATATATATATGTGTGTGTGTGTGTGTGTGTGTGTGTGTGTGTGTGTGTGTGTGTGTGTGTGTGTGTGTGTGTGTGTGTGTGTGTGTGTGTGTGTGTGTGTGTGTGCACATGTGCATGTGTGTGTGTGTATATGTATATATGTATGTATGTATGTATGTATGTATGTATGTATGTATGTATGTATGTATGTATGTATGTATGTATGTATGTATGTAACTAAACATTTGTATATATAGATATACATATATGTTAATGCACAATCAGGAACTTTCTTAAAGTGCAAAAATACACAAGGATTAGTGTTTCAGCAAAGAGGTAGATTAATGGGGGCAAGATAATACAAGTAGGTATAAATAAATGAATGAATGTAAAAACTAAAAATAAAAAAAAGAGAAAGAATTGGGCCGGCCAGCTGGCCGAACCGGCCCAACCGACCAACCAGTCAACCGGCCCAGCTGGCCGCCCCGCGTCCCTGCCTTTTTCCCCACCCCGCACAGCATTCGGCCTCTGGCCGAAGCTTCCGTTCAGCCAGCCCGGCCGCAGCCCGCCATTCCCGTCGCGCAGCGCTCCCCTCTTCGGACCGCCGGACTTCGGCACCACTCCGGGAACACGACGCCAGGCCCCACCACCGTCCCGTCCTCGTGTCATCCCGAGTCACCGTCGCGGTTGGCCGACCTACCCACGCTTGTCACCCTTGCGGAGCCATCACGCCCGGCCGTCCTGCCCATGTACGTCGCCCCTGTAGCGGACCGAAGCCACGCAACGGCGTCATCGACAGGGATGGCCGTGCTACGACCCTGCGTGCATACGCCAGCACCCCACGCCCTGCACTGCCGCACTTCACCGCCAGACAAACCACTCCGCACCTGCCGCGCATGGCCGCCGCAGGCCCCTACTCGGCGCCCGCGCAAATCGCCGGCTATAAAGCCCGCCCAAGGCTGTCAAGCTCCTTCCCGTGACTCTCTCTCCCTTCTCCAGCGCCCGATTGGCCTCCTTTCCCCTCCTCCTCCGCCGGCGACCCATCCTCCCCAATTCCGACCGTCGGACGCACCACCCGATTCCGGCGAAAAAACTCCAATTCCTTGGACCCAGAGGCACCTCGGAGTACGGCGAACCCGCCCTCACCCTCCTCCGAGCTCCGCGAGACCTGTACGTCGCCGGCGTCGAGCTCAACCTTAAGCCGCCGCCGCCGGCAGACTCCCGACCTCCCACGACCCCAGCCGACCACTCCAGCGGACTCCACTCGGAGCGGGGATCCCGTTTTGCCCGGCGCCCGCACCTCACCGGTTCTCCTTCTCCAGCGAGCCCGCCACCCGTACGCCACCGGGTTTCCTCTGCTCGAGCTCCCTGCTGCCGCTCGGGTTAAGAATATAAAGCGCCCTACTAAACCTGGTAACATCGGTAGCTCAGACGGTCAGCCACTCGCCCCTTAGCTCGCCTGGCCGCGCACGTTCGAGCCTTTGGCTCCGCAGCGCCGGGCTGGGCTTTGGGGACTTTTGTCTTTTTTTTTTGGGATGGATGGGGTGAGCATCAACACAGTACAGAGCAAGGGTGGGGTTAGCAAAGGAAAATCTGGAAGAAAAATTCATAAAGGCAAATGTATGTGGTGCAGAAACTTGGTTAATATATAGGGGTATTACCATGTGCAAGCAAATTACATATATGTATGTGTATATATATACATGTCCATATATGTATATACGTGCATACATAATGAATAGCCCCTTTTTAAATCTTTAGCAAATAAATTTAATGAGTGATTAATCATAAATTAAAATGGCACATGTAGTAGCAAATACCCTATTTAACCCTGTGTAATAATTCCTACAACTTCCAACTAACGGTATTTTAGGGACTTTTGATTAAATGATTATGGATAGTTATCATGTGCTAGAAGATAATAATTAGGTATAGGTATAACATGAGTAATTCTTTTAGCCTTTTGTCAAGTGAGAGGGTTTAGTAATAATATGATTAGGGTAAATGCTCACACGAAATAATGACCCATTAAGATAAGGGTGTAGGAATTAACCATTGTAAGATAGGCTATAAGATATTACCAACAACCATAGTGATATGATACTTAATTATAATAAGCTATTATACTGCATAAAAATGGCTATGGTTAAAACTTTAATTACTTAAAGTGGGATTACCGTAGCACCAAAGCAAATGAAAACACATCTCTAAATTTATCTAAAAACCCATGTCTACCCAATGAAACTAAAAATTTGATGTTGGAGTTAATAGGATCTTCTGGTAAATGTTTATTTGGTTTGCTGATTGCCTTTTCTATTTATCCAAATTTTCGCACACGTTAAAAATAGCATACGAGGCTCAGGAAGAGGAAGCCGAGGCAGCATCTCTAGAAGCTTCAGACAATCCAGAGCCACCCCACTGTGACCAAGGCGAGTCAATACTTTGATCATGTTGAACCTACACTTTCTGCAAATTATTTTTGTTTAAATTATCAAATTGCATGCTGTTATTTTATATGCAAATACATGTTTAATTTACGATTCTAGTTATATCCCATTGTGTACCTTGATTAATATTACCCCTCCTTTGGAATATTTGAAATTGTGAACCTTGTCGCCCTAGCAAAAATTATAATAGTAACCTTTCAAAAATAAGTCCGTAATTATATATATGCCATGCTTAGTGTTGCTTAGATACTCATGGGCGCGAGAACTCTCAAGCATCACTTTTAATTATGAGAAAAATTGGTTGGGCAGTCATGGTGGTAATGACTGGTATATATTGGGTATGATTATTTTATATTCCCAAAAACCCCAACTTGCTTAATTATCTGGGCGGATGGTTCGAGGGTGTGTGTATGTGGTGCAGTGGAAGCACAAAGTGGGTAGTGGTAGAACCGCCCAGATACCACTAAGGACTGAATCTTGTCATGACCTCTTGTGTAAAACAGTGCAACCACAAGTCTGTAAAGTACAACTTGGCTAAGTAAATTTATCGAAACCCCCGGACTCATCTCACTGGTAGTGGATGGAAGTGGATACGCAAGGGCAAGGGGAGGCCTAAAGGGACACCGAGTGGAGGGTGAAGTTTTCCAGTCGTGCTAGCGCTGCAGGGAGTGGAGCCTGGGCTGCGCTAGTATCCGTGGCGAACATCCCGTGCATAGATGGGACCCACCGCAAGTGGGCAGTTTCCCATAAGGTGAGATGACAAAAGAGACTAGATATTTTAAACAGTCACTGTGATGATCTGCTCAACCACATGACTAAGGAATCGTGTGGGGCAACGAGTTGATTGTCTCTTGTGGTGAAAGTGTACAAACTCTGCAGAGTCAAAACAATTCGAATAGCCGTGCCCACGGTCAAGGGCGGACATGGGAACTTAACCAGATATAGTTCTATTTCAAAAACTTTGTGAGTGGGAATGGAAAAGTGGAGGGCAGTGGAAAGCCTTGATTGAATTGTCCTGGGTGTTGTCCCAGTGGTAAGTTAAGCGGCTATAACGCTGAAAGATGCTATATGGTGCGGATGCCATGTAACGGTGGATGGAATCAGGATCGCTATTATTATTGCATTCTCTTACACATTATGTTTTTGATCAAAACTGCTAGGTCTCAGAAAATTTCTATGTATTATATTTTTAAATAATGATAATACTTCTCATAAAATAAAATGTCAGAAAGAATAAATAGAATCGTAAGAAAAGAAGATGGATGTTTGTGGTAAATACATAAAGTTGTTGGTGGATTCAGGTCGATCATAAAAAGGAAACGATAGTGGGGATTATGAGAAAAGTAAATTGGTGGAGTCTAAATGAATAGGTAGGCTAGATAGATGATTTGAATGATTTTTGGAGAATTAAGGAGTGCAAAGGTAATTGCTGGATCAATTTTTGGGAGATATTGGTGATAATGGGATTAATAGGATTTGATCGATTACTAGATGAGTTAATTGAATTGTTGGGAGTTTGGAGATATGATAATTGGAGTATAAACTTGATCAATGATATTCTTGGTGAAGGTATACTAGTGGATTAGTTAGAAATAGATAATGGAAAATAAGGTTGATTATTGTAAGAGCAAATTGTGGTTGTGAATCAATAGCAAAAGGAATGGGTTGATAGGAATTTTGGAATACAAAAGATATTGGTGGATTGTATAATTGATGATATTCGCTGTTTGGAGTTTTAGACAGCACTCAATATAGAAAGTGTGTGTTCGGTGGATTAATCAAATGATACTAGATAGATGATGTCACTAGCTATTTGGAGTTTTAGGCAACAATTGATTGGTGGATTATATAAATTATGATACTCGCTGTTTGGGGATTTAGGAAACAATTGATTGGTGGATTGTATAGTTGATGTTATCCGCTGTTTGGAGTTTTAGACAGCAGTCAATAAATAAAGTATATGATCGGTGGATTAATTAAATGATGTCACTCGCTGTTTGGAGTTTTAGACAACAATCAATATAGAAAGTGTATGATTGGTGGATTGTATAAATGATGTCACTCACTATTTGGAGTCTTAGACAGCAATCAATTTGGAAAGAGTATATTCGGTGGATTAAGTAATGATGACACCCGCTGTTTGGAGTCTTAGACAATAATCAGTAAGGAAAAGGGTGTCTTTGGTGGATTAAGTCAATTATGGCAATCGCCGTGTGGAGTTTAGGTAGAATTAATAACACTATGATTTAATAATAATAATGCTTCTAAAAGAGATTTTTGGCAAATAAAACAACCCGATCCTCTCCTTTGATAAGCCATGCATACTGTTTATTTGCATCATGTGTATTGGCTCGCGGAGCACGGTGGTTTGTGCTCACACTCGCTTTCACAACAAATCCAGAATCAGGAATCAGGTCACTATGCTTCAGCAACACTATTTGGTCATGAGGTCAAAGAAGATGAAGATATCGAGGGCTAGGTCGCGAATCTCCAGTTGGCTACCTGTGGGCATGTCCTGAAGGTCCCACCTGTGTGCTTCGTTTCCGCTGCTGCATTTCATTGATTTCGGCCCAATCGGCCCGTGAGTAAGTTTACTATTATATTTACGCTTTCGTATGATACGTACTTTGATATTCAGAACTGTAATCTGTGAGCACTATCTACTGATCCAAGGAATAGTGCGGTGGAATCACAGAGGATTCCGGATTGTATAATCTGGGCTCCTACATGATGTGTGTGGTGCACTTGGTGCATTGTGAGCCATGGGACAGCTATGTGGTTTGGTGGTGCTTTCAGGAGTGAAGCACGGAGGTATGTATTCTTGGTTCATCAATTGTGTCAACTGATGATTTTGTGTGTTGTGCAGTTGTAAGATCAAGGAGCCCGACTAGAGGGGGGTGAATAGTTGTTTCTAAAAATTCACTTCTTAACTAAGTATATTTAAACTATTTGGCTAAAACCAAGAATATAATGCGAAACCTTAAATCAAATTGGTTTAGCACAAACAAAGCCTAAATCAATTAGGTTCACCTAAATGCACCAACAACCTAAGTCTATGAGAAGGTTTGCAATTCTAGGATGACAAGCAATCAATTTAATTCTATGAATGTAAATTGCTTGAAATTAAATTGAGCACAAGAAAATAAACCACAAACACACGGTATCTTTTTACCGTGGTGTTCGGATACTTCCCGGTCTCTCTTAGTCCACGTTGAGGTTAGCCCAAATGAATTAGACTAGATCCATGAATTAAGCCGAAATACCTCAATCCACTAGTGATAGCTCTTTCCCGCTCCGGGTAGATGAGCTTCAACCTTCATAACTTCGCCGGGTCTTCTCACAACCTTCTTTGAGAAGATCACCGCGCACGACGCCTCTAACGCTATCTAGAAGTTGGCAAACTCCAAGAGTAATAAGTCAAGCCCCTGGCTTAACTCTCACCACGTGCAACGAATGTACAAGTTCGAGTGGATACACAATACACCTCTAGATGCAATACATGCAATCTAGAGCCTTCCTCCTTGCTCACAAGGTGCAACACATGCACAATTAAGAGGAGGACACCACACTAGCTCAAGAGATTGAAATAGAGTGCCAAAAGTTCTCCAACCGGCCACAAGGGAGTATATATACTCCACACCTCAAAACTAGCCGTTGGGACAGAAAAACAGGATTTCTGAAAGTACCGCAAGCAAATGACTGGTACTTCTACTCTCGTCAGCAACGATCAGAAAACTAGCTGTTGCAGGCAAATCTGATAGTTCTGTCATGCAAAGTCAGGTACTATCGATCATTGGAAGTATCACAACACTCGTGCGGAACTATTGATTTTCTCGGGACGAGAAGACTCCACACAGGTGTCTCTCTGTAAAAAACATACTGCTACACAAGTCAGATGTTCCACAGATCGGAAGTACCGCTCACACGAAGCTAGTAATTCCACTCGTTGATTAGACCGCTCACATAGAGCCGGTCGGACCACTCGCATAGAGCTGGTCGGAAGTTCTGATCGTCGACTACACTGGTCTCCAACCACGTTGTTCGAATCGACCACACAGGTCTCTGACCATGTTGTCCGGATCGACCACACAAGCCTCCAACCACGCTAGTCTCCGACTACATTGGTTTCAACCACTCAGGTCTCGACCACATCGACCATGTTGGTATTTGACCATGTTGTTCTCTGATCACATAGATCTCCAACCATTACATCAATCTTAGACAACGTTGTCTTAATTACATCAATTCGACCACGTTGATTTTGACCACATATGTCACAACCACATCGGTTTCGACCACGCTGGTTTTGATCACACAAATCTCGAGTACGTCAGCTCCAACTGTGCTAGTTCAACCACACTGGTCTTCGATCACACAGATCTCGACCACGTCGGATTTGACTGTGTTAGTTCAACCACGCTAGTCTTCGATCACACAGATCTTGATCACGTTGGTTTTGACCACGCTGGTTTCGATCACACAGATCTCGACCACATTAGTTCCGACCACATTGGTCTTCGATCACATAGATCTTGACCACACAAGTCTTTTTGACCACCAACTGACGCGGTAGTTACGTGATTACAATGTCGATAATTTCGTTCAGCGGTAGTACCGTAGAATACACTACGGTAGTTCTGATTTCCCTGACAGTGCATATACTTCAACAGATTTTGCAAAATAATTTCGTTCAACGGTAGTACCGTAGAATACACTACGGTAGTTCTGATTTCCCTGACAGTGCATATACTTCAACAGATTTTGCAAAACATATTTGCAAATTATAGTATTATGCACATAAGGATTATTCATGATTTCCAACAAGTTACAAAACACATTTACATACTTTTAGAATCATGACACGAGGATTATATATATGAGCTTCAACCATTTGCAAAATATATTTGCAAATATAAGCCTCATACTATAAAGAATGGATACATAGACTTCAAACACTTGCAAAATATATTTGCAATGTATAGTCTTGACATGCATCAACTCATGATGTATCCATTACTTCAACTCTATTAACACATGATGGATCTTTACTTGACTTGATGATCAACACATGATCATCTCCCCTTGGACATGCATCAACCCATGATGCATCAACCACTTGACTTGATAATCTTCAACACATGAAGTCATCCCAAGTCTTCCTCATTTGTGGAATCTAACCTATTCATCCAATTCATGAAAAATATTAGTCTACAAAACAATTGTCATCAATTACCAAGCTTCACCATTTACACATAATAGAGGGACTAGATTGAACAATATTTTATTTTTGGCAATTCATGAAAATCTCAACAAATAATGAGATAAAGATTTTATTTATGAGTATACAACATGTACACAACACTCTATACTCTAAGATAAGCTTTCAAAGCAAAGCCTACTTATTCTTGTTGTCATTAATTATCCAACCATTAATACATAATGGAGAAATTATATGATAACCCGATTGCAAATGAGTATATATGAACTACACATGCTATATATACTCAAAGGATGTGTTTCAAAGTAAAGATTCTAAATATGTGTATTAAAGAAAACATGGATCAATACTTATGAAATCTCAAAACATAGAGTGAATTCCTTCTAAATATGTACATATAAGTACGTGTAATAAAGACATATGCACATATTCATTTTGGACTATTTGTGGAGTTCAATCTATATTTTAGATTCAAGGACTATAGTAATATATAAGAATGTGATTTTGAATGCATACCTTTTTTATTTAACCTTTTCATCCAAATGAGACTAAGCAATAATATACTTAAATAGACATATTAGTCTCACATATAGATTTGTTATTTAATCATATATTTGGATGTGAAGAATGCAACAAGATTATAAGAAAGATATCGAATACATACCTCAATGATTTCACCTTTTTCATCTATATGAGACTAAATAATATCATAATTAATAAACAAGGTTAGTCTCACAAATGTATTTATTATTACCACCACAACCTCATAATAGTATTATGATTGACCGACAAAGCCACCAATTGAACTTCATTAATTCAGTCAGCCAGGTGCATCAAAGGCTTCGAAATCTCTCTCACGTTGCCGTCCTCGATGTCCCAATCATCGAAGCTTTATCACCAAAACCAATTTAAATGGAGCTTAATCTTTCAGCAGTGCTACGTGATACGTTCGCATGTTTGTGATGATTGCAGGACTCCAAAGCTACGTCATGGTGAGATGGAGGGGGTCAGGACTTAGCGATGAGAGCTAACGTCCAAGACGATCATGTGTCACTAGAAGATGATTAAGGTTAGCGGAGTGAACATGACTTAGAGGCTACGTCAAGATGAGGTTGAGGGGACCGAGACTTAGCTATGAGAGCTAAGGTCCAAGATGATCCTGGTGCTGTCGGAAGATGATCAAGGCTAGCAGAAGTGGACATGACATCAATGCTATATCATGGTGAGGCGGAGGGGACCGGGACTTAGCTAGGAGAGCTAAGGTCTAGAACAGTCAAGGTACCACTAGAAGATGATCTAGGCTTCCGAAGTGGTGGACATACCGGGCAATGGTGGGGTGAACTAAGACTAAGCTTAGGGAGGAGCTGAGATCCAGAATAGTCAGGGAAGCCAGGTGCAATCATAGTGCAAGGTGATGCATGTAGTGCATCAAGTGACTTAGACCTGTTTGCAAGCGAAAATGATTTTATGAATCTGGACGCGTTAGAGGCTAGGCGAAGCATGGGCGATGCTTCAATGTGGAGGATTTGGGAAACATCAATGGAAGGGCATTTTGGACATTTACTCGATATCGAAGATGGAGGTGATTTGCAAAACTACGATGGGGCTTAAGTGTTTAGGTCATGAAGAGGAAGACAAGACAAGGAAAATTGGACTATTGGAGCCAAGTGGAAGCGTTACTTTAAGAAATATGTAAGTGAAAAACCCATTATGTGTTGGGTTATCAGGTTTGCCTGGTGGATGGAATCCACTTTGTATCCAGATTTTAGAGTTTCTTGAGAGTGCCTTCACTATAAAAGGATGGAGAGGAGCTGGCTTAGGACTTAAGCCAAGTAGAGGAGAGCGAGAGTTAGGGTTGTAGGAGTGAACTTTGAAAGATGAAGTGTGGCTCTCATGCTTGAGCTTCTTGTCATCCTTAGGCTTTGTGAGTAGCTAGGGAGTGGCTATAAATATTCATATCCAAGGATCAATAGATATCCCAAATTCGTCTAACTCTTTCTGCTCTCTGCTCAACTGTTGAAATCTTGTTTTGTCTTAATTTTTGGTGTTACCTTCTCCTCTCTTGATCTTGCTTGGTACCAAGGACATGTAAGTGATGGAACTATTTCTTGGAGGCTAGATCTCATCTATCTAGGCACCTTCCTTCACAAGTTCTTAGATTTACCTGGTTTTAGCTAAGAAATGGCGATTTGGGGGGTTTTGACCTGAAGGGCTTATGACTTGGTTGTTTGTCGTGGTTTTGCTTGCTAGGACATATGGAATTTGATTCAAGGTCATCTTAACCACCTTTAACCCACGAGCAAGTATTTGGTTCAAGTTTTGGTTCTTGCCCAGTTTTGGTGGTTGTTGGCTTTAGAAGACAAAAGGTCAAAACTTTTAAGTGCTTTTGTGCGATCTATTGTTGGAATAGGTTTTTGAGATCCTAGAGTAGTTGTGTTTCAAGTCATTTGGAGCCTCTGTTGGGAAGTTGTGTAACTTCTTTCCCAAATTGCGGTTTATTGTTTTTCCGCTCATGTCAATTTAGAATATCCAGGTTGAAGTCAGACCATCCTACTAGGTGCAGTCGAACCTTCTGAATTGAAATCGGATCATCCTACAGGGTATTTTAGTACTTCGTTGGTTATATTTCTTGACTTTTCAAGGTGTTTCCGCTAAACATGTATAGGCCCTAATCTTCATATCTCCTCATAGTTATTAGAATGAAAGAAGCTAAAAGTCATTGAAGGAAAAGTTTATAGAAGGAGTAGTGTTTGTGTGGTGCCTATTCAACCCCCTTCTAATCACCTTCTTGGTCCTACATTCTTTGTTGGACCCAAAAAAATCAATTCTAAATCTTATGTGTTTACTGCTAGTCCTATGATCAGTAGTTAGCATACACATTTTACAATATTACATCACATCGATACACAAGTAAATAAAATAGAGTAGAACATATTATTAGCAGTCATACATAGGCCATTGAGACCAAGTTTTACATAAAGAGGGACAACAAGCTAAATGTTCACACATAAAAATACTTGCAGTAGAATTAAACGATAGTTAAAGACAATGGGCCCATTTTATTAGTCTCATTCTATAGGCAACCAACTGGGTTAAGATCCTTAGAACTCGGCGTCATTATCACCAAAACTCATGGCATAATAGTAACCAACCAAAGGGTTAACTTCATGTAGGGCTGTAAACGAGCCGAGCTCGAGCGAGCTTGACCTAGCAAGCTCGAGCTCGGTAGAAACTCGAGCCAAGCTCGAGCGAGCCTGAGATTAGCATCGAGCTTTAAGCTAGGCTCGAGCTCGGCTCGGACAAAACTCGAGCCGAGCTCGAGCCTCGCATGTGTAGGCTCGGTGAGGGAGTACCTGCAGGAGGTGACGGCCTCGGGCGCGAGCGAAGCGGCGGTCTCGGGTGGGGAGGCGGAGCGGCGGTCTAGAGGAGCGGAGCGGCGGCCTCGGGCGGTCCTCGGGCGGAGGCGAAGCGGCGGCCTCCTTCCGCGGGTACAGAGGAAGAAAGCGGCGGCCTCGGGCGGGAGGCGGAGCGGCGGTGCTCGGCGGAGGCGAGCGGCGGCTGCGTCAGCGCGTCGGCCGGAGCGCATCGGATCGACGGTCTCGGGCGGAGGCGGAGCGGCGGCCTCCTTCCGCGCGTCAGCCGGGCCAGACCGGATCTCGGGCGTAGATCCAGATCTGGCAGCGGCCGGCAGCCCCCCAGACGCCAACCTCGGGCGAGGAGGAGGAGGCGCCGCGGGGCGAGGAGGCGGCGGGGGGGGGGTGAGGAGGGGGACGGGGCGGCACCGCGGTGGCGGGGAGAGGAGGAGGGGGACGGGGAGGGCTCACCGCGGGAGGGCCAGGAGGGGCGGCGGCGGGCGGCATCGGCGGCGGCGGCAGCGAGTGGGGAGAGCCGGAGAGGAGGGAGGGGTGGGGGTGGCGGCGGCGCGACGAGGGGCGGGGGCGGCGGGGCAGGCGGGAGGCCGTGGGGGCGGGGTGGGGCGGCGGCGCACGGGGCGCGGCGAGGGGGCGTGGGGGCAGGAGGGGCGGCGGCGGGGAGTGGCCGAGTGGGACGGGGGAGACCGGGAGAGGAGGGAGGGCGTGTGGGGGCCTGGGGGGCCGGCCGGCCGGGTGACGGGGTGGGGGTCGGGGTGAGGGATTTTGAGAGGAGAGGCGGGAGGCACAGCCGCGCAGGCGGTGTGGGGAATTGGGGTGGGAAAAAAATCTTAAGCTCGCGAGCTATTCGAGCTCGGCTCGTTAAAGCTCGCGAGCTTAAGATGAAGCTCGAATTCGGCTCGTTTGAAGCTCGAGCCGAGCTCGAATCGAGTCTAAAGTGAGCCAAGCTCGAACAGTTCGCGAGCCTCGAGCTTTTTTTACAGCCCTAACTTCATGCTCCACTGATATTGTTCAACAAGCAATTGTGAGTACAAAATTGTACTTTATAAGACTTTATAGCAAAGGTAATACATGCAAGCTATATCAAAGGGTAGCTGTCATGTCTAGTTTGTTTGGCTTAAAGCTAGTTTTATTTACAATGGAGATAGTATCATTTAAAGAGCCATTTCACAATATCATTTGCATTGATAAGAAAGTAATACGAGAGCATATATAACCTGTAATCAATGGCCATCCATAGCCACAACATTTATTTAGGGACAATATTTGCTAAACCATTTCTAGCATGGATTCCCACGGTCCATACTATTCCCAAGACTAGTTGAAAATCAGAATATCTAACCAAGTGTGGTATCACCAAGCGATATCCTTAACTAGAGACATGGCTATTCGAAAACATTGGGATCTCACTCTACAGAATATGTACAACTTTACCCACACGATATAACCAACTCATAATGCTAATGCATAATTTACACTCAACAACATAGAGTGCAGCTAAGAGATTATAATGATGCCTCTAAAAATATTGAGTCATAACAATAAACTACCCTATGAGCTAAACCCCCAATACATGAAAAGCAATTATTTCAAGAGGACTCATTTGTTGTCTTGGTCAGCCTTGTGAAAACAACGCACGAGCACCTACAGACATGGAGAAACAACCCATGCCCACACAGCCAACAAAACAAACCTACGTACATCGCATGTGGTTTATTGCTAGATCAATAAAATTATTTAACCAAGTCTATCCCACTCTAGAACATGTGGTTGTATTGTAATGCTTGGGTCAACTACACTAAAGTTCGGTCCTTGGTGACCCGGACTACCACAAACCTAGATCTCGTAATAAATACACCGGTCTCTATAACCACTCGCCAAGTCTAAAACATTGCTTTTAGTTTTATTTTGCTAACAAAATATTCTAGAGGTAACTAGTTGTAGACTTGGTGTCCAAAAGTTTAAGGAACTGAATTTCACCAGTTGTACCATTATATACCTAAGCATGGCTAACCATATGACACACACACACACACACACACACACACACACACACACACACACACACACACACACACACACACACACACACACACACACACACACACACACACACACACATATATATATATATATATATATATATATATATATATATATATATATATATATATATAGCTCTAAAATTCCATAAATATTTACAACAGTAGTGGATAGTATTCCTGAGGCGACAATAGCAAGGATACCCAATTTTTCATGGCAAGATCAATGCAAAAATTGGCAACAAATAAATACTAGACACAAATATAACAATTTAATCAAAAGAAGTACGCACAATAGTTTGAGAAAATCAATATAAATAACATTGAAATATGGTCAAATAGGATGCATGTCTTGCTCGTTGAACACTTTGACCTAGTCTGGATCAACCACGGAAGTTTTCAGAATGTCAGTATCTAAGCAAGAAAAGCCAAGAACACAAATAAATTCCAAATAAATTCACATATTGACCAAAATCGGAGTTCGTATGAGTGAGAATGATCCCTCAAAAGTTTTGCTGTGAGAGAAAATCCTAGAAAATTAAGAGGAAGAGTACTGTGCATTAGGTTTTTGAATTTCCATTTCCATTTCCATTTCTCTTTCTAAAGGGAATCCCAGATTTATTGCGTTAGTAGGCTGATAGGTGGGGCCAATGGTCATAGGGCCCGTATGTTAGTGAAACAATTCATTAACCACGGTTTAAATACAAAACTAGTTAATTATTTTAATCGGGCCCAGAGGTCAAAGATGCATTTTTACCTAAGCTTGTTTATTATATTAATCTAGTACTTAATGAATCCTTAGAGCTAATTTAATTACTGTACTGTGTATTGCATGAGAAAATTGATATTATGCCACTCCTTTGGAGTGGCTTCGATAAAATGCCACTCTCTAGATAGCAATTGTTAAAATGCCATCCAATACATGATTAGCTCTATGATTTGCCATTTTAGGGGTTATAGCCATTTCTTTTTCATTTTTTATTTTTTCCCCCAAAATTGCATAGGAAATGTCCATAATACCCTCCTTTTAGCCATTTCTTTCGAGTCTCTTTGTCTCCGTTCGATTCATTCTTTGTCTCTGTTCCTTCCAGGCCGAACGAGGAGACGCTGAACGAGAGGGTCAGAGGGCTTCCGCCACCGCAGCACGGGCGCGCCGCCGCGCGCCGCGACGCGACGGGGCCGCCACCGCCGCGCCTGCACACGGGCTGCCGGCAAGGCCCGCCGCCACGGGCAGCCGCCGCCGCGCCCGCCGCTTCTCGCACGGGCTTCTCCGCCGCCTCCTCCTGCTGGGCTTGCTGCCGCCACAGAAGACCCCGCTGCCGCCTGCACGGGTTCCATCGTGTGCCGCCTCCCTTTATGTAGAATTTTTGGGAATTGTATGAAAACATGTTGTGTGCCGCCGCCGCTTGTATGAAAACATGTTCTGGGATATGTGTGCCGCCGCTTGGTGATTGGCATTGTATGATTGGTTTTTTGTGCTAACATTTACCAAAAAGAGCACAGTTAATTAGATGCTTACAAAAATAAAAAGAAAAGAGAAGTTTGGATTTGTGCTTCTTAATGCCTGATTGCCTGTGTCATACCTTTGCACTCCTGTTGTTATTTCATTGTACACTTACGGGTTATTGCAAAGTAGACAGCCTTGGCCATGTACTAAGATTAGTAGCTATCTCTCTTGTTATATAGTCTTACACATTGAAAACATCCAATAACTGGATCATTTTTCAATACCAAGCGTGCATACATTGGGGTCTATGACCTGTCCATGCGATGTGTTAACAGAACCTTATGCATTTAGTTATCACATAAATAGTAACTGAACATTTATAAGATTTGAACCTTTTCCTTCAAGTAAAACAGTTGAACATCAATCCATCTTAAGGCCATAAAACATTGAGTTCACATCTCAGTACAAAATAAGACCATAAAAACATTGAGTTCACATCTCAGTACAAAATGAGTCCACAAAACATTGAGTTCATATCTCATTTGGTTTTTAGATAGCTACAGGAGGTAGATCATGTCTTCTTTTTCTTAGGAGTCATTTTTCTTCTTCTTAGGGATAGAAGAACTACTTGCTCCCAAAGTGTCTCCTATTCCTCCACAAGCCCTTTCTCCCATAGTGCCTCCTCCTTCTCCTCCGGTGGTAGATGTCTTGTCTCCTAGCAGCATTGCAAGGCACCTGCACAAATAAGGACATAAGCTAAGTTACTCACAGACAACAATATAGTTATATAATTCACACATAAACAATTTACTTACCTTCTTGTCACCATTCCCGGGCTTTCCTGCATTATTGTATCCATCATTGTCCTTATTGGCGTAGAAGGTTCAGGTGGGTACTTTGTGTTATTCTTTCTAGGCTTCCTTTTCCTACAAATAAGCATACGCAAAGGATTAATAAATAACAACAATGAAAAATTAAAAGGTCGTATAGAGATAAAAATGTTACCTTTTTTTGGTACCATTCAGTGGACACTTGTAGCTAGCTTGCCTATGACCCTTCTCACCACATCTTTTGCATGTAACTGGTCCTCTAACCATTTTCTTTTTCTTGTCGTCATTTTTTGCACTACTCTTGTAGGTGGGTACTGGAAATTTTTCATAAGATGATAAAAACATTCTCTTTGTTCAGCTTGATGAAACACCTTCTGTACTGCATTTTCTAACCCCTTACAGGCATATGAACAAATAGCAAGAGGTTTTAGATCCCCTATTGCCTTATGGAGCTGTGTCATGAACCAAACCCAGTTGTCCTCAGTCTCAGAGTCTATAAAACCAAATGCAACTGGATACATCCAATTATGCCCATCTATTGATGTAGCTGCAGCTAAATGTCCATTCCACCTACCATTTAGTGCAGTGGAATCTACACTAAGGTATGGTCTACAACCATCCACAAACCCCTCGATGCAAGGTCTAAGTGCACAGAAAAACCTATGAAAGTATGCCCTCCCATCAACTACTTTGATGTCAATTTCCACAACACTACCAGGTGATCTCTTAAGAACCTCTTCCTTCCACCTATACAACATTTGGAAACTTTCTTCCCAACATCCACACAATTCTTTCAAAGCTCTCTCCCTACCATGCCAAGCTGCATCATAACCGATTGTTACCTTGTGATCATCCTGTAACCTTTTCTGCAACTCTTTGGCACCCATGTTAGGAGTGGTCTTGAGGATATCAATAGCCTTGTCGGCAACCCAGGCCTGCGAAGCTGTAGTTGTCTTTATCCTCATAGTAGACGTACAATTATGGTCTTCATTATGAACTGTGACCTGCAATACCAAATAAATAAAATCAATTAGAACCATTATACCCTAAATATAGTACCATTACGTAAAGTCAAGACTATATATCAGGTTAGTACCATTATAGTTTTATCACTCTGCCTACACCCAACAAGACTCCACGGACACCCCTCAACTCCACATTTTACCGTAAATCTGCTTTGGTCAAATTTCACTATGTCAAGCTCAAACTCCTTATTAATTGCAAACTGTCTCACGACCAACCTAAAATCCTTCATTGATGGGTACTTACTGCCAAGATCCATACAAGGGTTATTCTTGTCATAACTTATCACAAGTTCACCCGGTATTGCATCATCAACAGGAAGAGCTGCACCTTCAGTGCCCTCAATAACCGCAGGACCACTTGTTTCAATAGCACTATTTGATCTATCAACTTGCGTGGAGTTTTTGGCACTTTCATCTTCATCCCTCAAGCCTAAAAGAGCAAACAATTGGTCATCACTCATGACCTGAATCCTTCCCTCGTCATCTTGTGTTTGCTCGATCTCTAAGTTATCCCAATCAATTTGAACTAGCTGTGAATTGGGCTCAATTCGAACCGCTGCTTCTGAAATGGACCCATACTCAATAAATAAAGGTGCACTTGTACAACTATCTAGATGTTCTTTATCTACAACTGAAACCACTGAATCTGAACTTGTCGCATAATCAACCAATTTAGCATCTACTCTAGACCGTTCTTCTGAATACGACCTAAACGAATTGAACCAACAAAAAAACCGAGTTAGCTCCATCTAACTCGATGCAACCACAATGTGCTAATATCAGTGGAAGATTTTACCCTGAGGACACGTCCTTGCTCATGGTGTCAATTCGTTCCAACCAGCTTCTCTCCTCCCAATTGTCTACATAATTAGGATTTCATGCAATTAATCAGTACCAAACGGAATGAAAAAGACTAAAAAATATTTCAATAGGGCATAAGAGAACATTAAGAATGTTAGCAAGCATCACTCAGCAGCAGACTAGAAATACTGAACAAATAAACAATTTATATTCAGTACATCTATGCATTAATGATTGGATCATCAATTCACAAGCCATGTTCTCTAGATGAACTTATAAAATATAACAAATTGTGTGAGATAGAGCAGCATTCATCAAATATATGAACATCCTAAACACACAGCTAACACAAAAGAGAGAGGTCCTTACCACCAGCAACAATGGATCTTTGTGGGAATGGGAAAATTCCATGAGAAATTCCATAGGGCAGAAGTAGTAAATAATTTACCTGTATGGAGTCTCTTCCCGTGCCGGCGGCGGCGGCCGTGGCGGAGGTGGCACCCGTGGCGGTGGGCCTTGCCGGCGGCTTTGTCGCTGCGGGCGCGGCGCCGACGGCCTGGGCTTGCGGCGGCGGCGGCCCGTGCTGCGGCGGCAGCGGCGGCGGAAGCCCTCTGACCCTCTCATTCGGCGTCTCCTCGTTCGGCCTGGAAGGAACAGAGACAAAGAATGAATCGAACGGAGACAAAGAGACTCAAAAGAAATGGCTAAAAGGAGGGTATTATGGACATTTCCTATGCAATTTTGGGGGAAAAATAAAAAATGAAAAAGAAATAGCTAAAACCCCTAAAATGGCAAATCATAGAGCTAATCATGTATTGAATGACATTTTAACAATTGCTATCTAGAGTGGCATTTTATCGAAGCCACTCCAAAGAAGTGGCATAATATCAATTTTCTCGTATTGCATAGTTCAAAGCACAGCGCAGCCGACTCGGGCGGGCTCATCACCAGCGCCACAGCATCCTAGGGGCCAAGCCGATTTGTGGGGTGGGCAACCGGGAGCAGTGCGATGCTATCGGTGGTGGCTTGAGGCCCTATGGTCGTCGGTACAGTGGTGACGGCAAGCTAAAGCTATGACGCAAAACAGGGCAATGACAATGACTACAAAATCTACCGAATCGAGCCAAACTAAGAAGCATGCTAGCTTCAGCAACTCACCAGGAACATGCCAGTGAGGTTAGTGTTGGTGGAGACTACTAGGAAGCACTGAAACTCCGTTGAACTGTCGTACCCGTGTTCGATACGTATCTGATATGGCGATACATTCTGATACGCAGCGATACGGTATCAACAGAGTATCGGCGAATTTCTGCCAAAAAAAAAGAAAAAAATGCTTCAATGCGGCGCCAATACTGTAACATCCCAAATTTTCTTTGGAATTTTAAAAATTATTTAAAGGTTAAAAAGTATTTTAAAAGGAAAGTCAAAATTTGAATTTCATTGCAGGGAGGTGTTGAAATATTTTATTTGGGTTCCAAGTAATTTTAGAAGCTTCTGTGAATTTTTCTGAAATTTTTGGGATTTATTTCATATTTGTCTGGGCTTTATTGAATTTCTCAGCCTTTTCTGAAAATCAAAATAAAAAGTTTAAAATAAAAAAACCCCAGCCTTCCCCTCCGGCCGCCACGTGGACGGCCGGATTCCTCCCACGCCAGCCGACCGACCCCGCCTTCCCCTCTCCCCCGCTCGCCACCTGGCCGGCCCGGATTGCGCCGCGTAGCCCCGCCGGCCCGATCCCTGCCGTCCGCACCCCGCTCCCTCCCTCTCTCGCTAACTGCCTGGGCCCACCTGTCAGCTTCATCTTCCCCGGTCTCCTCTTTCCTTCCGCTCGGCCGCGCCTTCCCCGCCGCCTCTCGCCCGGCCGGGTCTCCTTTCCTTTTCCACCGCCCGTGCGACCCGCGCCCTTTCCTTCTTCTTCCCCCCCGATTCCCTTCCTTCTACGGCCGCACCTTCCCTTTTTCCCCTCTCCGCAATCCCCACCGACCGCAATCACCGGCGAGAAATCCCCGCCGCCTCCCCCCTCCCCGACCCCTATTTAAACCCCCACCGGCTCCGCCTCTCCTCGCCCATCCTCCCCCGCCACTCCTCCCTCTCTCCCGTGCGCTCCACTGCCCTGCGCCGTGCGCACTAGCCTCCGCCGCCGTCTTGGGCTCCGGCGAGGAATCACCGCCGCCTCGGGCCTCACCCCGCCTCGCCAACCCCACCGCCGCCTTCACCGCGTCTGTGCACACCCGGACCGCCCCTCAGCCGCGCCTCTCCGCCACCGAGCCGTCGCCGCCAGTGCCCGAGCCGCGCCACCGCTTCTCCTCGTCGCCGACGTGCCTCCGGTTGCCCACGGTGAGCCTGCACATCACCCCGAGTCCCCCGCATGCCCTTCTCCCTCCTGCGCCCCTCGCCGTCGGCCGTCGCTCGCCGGAGGGCCGGCGAGCATGCCGTGCCCGAGCGCCACCACCGGCCGGCCTCCCACGTCGGCTTCCTCGTGCTCACGTGGCAGCCACGTGGCGCCACACCCCCGCCACCTCAGCCACCCCCGGCCCAGTCAGCGCCACCGCATGTCCCGTGCCACCTCAGCGCCTCCTGTGAACCGTGGACCCGGTCCGTAGACCCGGGCCCACACGTCAGTGGGCTGTCTGAGGATTCCCCCAGGGCTGACGCAATGCTGACGCAGAAATCCGATTTTTCAGTTGAAAAATAATTCAGCTGAACTTAAATCCCTTGCTGACGCAATAATTCAGATTTTCCTTTAGAAAAATAATTCCAGAAATTCTTCTTTTTCTTTTTCCCTGAATTTAAACTTCCCGGAGCCCGTTCTTCCTCGTCCTAACTCCGATTTAGCCCATTCAAATTTCTAAATTCATCAAAAATTCCCCTCTATCCATTTATGGCCTCAATTAAAATTTTTGAAGTCAATTTGAATTTAGTTGAATTTATTTGGGTTTTATTTGAGTTATTTTCACGTGTAGACTGCGACGATTCCGGAGAATTCTTCGACAACGACTCACACCCACTTGAGGAGCAAGGCAAGTCACACACCTTGACCATGTTGATCCCAGATTGCAAATAAAATTATGTGGATTTAAATTATATTGCATGCATAATTTTATTCAATGTATTACAATTCAGTTTTTACTTTAGTTAATACCTGTTTGTTATTACCTCCTTTGACATTGCAAATCCTTATACCTCGTCACCTTAGAATCAAACTCTAGTTAGTACACTAGTATTGGCTGGAGAATTTCTAAATTAAATGCTTAGATCTGCTTAGACATAATTTTGATTTTGGAATACCTTTTCACATAAAATGATAAGCTTTTGAACTGTATTCTTGACTTCGGTGAGTCAAGAAGGATTATGAAACATTTTCAAAATAAAATATAAAATCTGGTTTAGACTTAGGCTAAGGGTTAGGTGGTGGGTGCAGGCATGCACTGTTGTTCGGAGACACAGTGTTGATTGTCGGGCACAGGGGGTATGTGGTTGAGCCTAAGTCAAATTAAGGACCGGTCTGTGAGCTATTGTTGCAAAGCCCTAGCGTACTACCACAAGGCTGGTATGGAACAGCCCTGGCTGAATAATTTGCGGGTCCCAACCTGGGTCATATCGTAGGATGAAAGTGAGCGTGGCGTAGGCCATGAGAAGTCTCACTCGGCTCAAAAGGGGGTCCCGGTCTGGTGGAGTCCTTACTGGGGTGAAACCTTAGAGTTGGCTTGGCCAGGTTGACGGCTTTACATTGTAAAGGCCTTGTCACGACTCCTAACCGCACACCTAAGGAAGTGTGTAATCTAGTGGTAAAACGAGATGATCGTGTCTTGTGGGTAAAGCTGTACAACCTCTGCAGAGTGTATAATCTATCCTGGATAGCCGTGCCCATGGTCATGGGCATGCTGAGTAAAGTTTTTCATGGATTAGACTTTGGTTTTAACATGATTTATAAAACCTTGTGGTCAGAGCCACGTGAAATCTTTTGGAAAAGATGGACCGGGTGGAATGCCCGAGAATAGGTTAGTGTTTGGTCGGAGCCTGCACTAACGGTATTAATTTTAATTGCAGTATTTGTTTTACTTATTGTATTAAATCCAGCAGTTTCAATCTATTTATTGTATTCTTTTAAATGTTGTTTTCTGCACAACTAACCCTATATGCCTTCCCTTGTGGCCTTAAGCATTATATTGCATTTTCCCGTGTGGCTTGTACTCACTCTTGCTGTCTCATCACAGAGGAGGACTCGACGATAACGGTGAGGACCAGGACGAGTAGGACACGTCTTGCCGTCATTTGCCTGTGGGCAGACTTGGGCTTCATTTTTTTTCCAGCTTGCTTCCGCAGTTTCTTTTGCTATGAATAATGTTTGCCAATGGGCGATGATGTAAACGCTGGCCATAAGGCCATACTCTTTTAAGTGGAATA
The DNA here is from genome assembly GCA_036346575.1 of Dendrocalamus sinicus. NCBI lineage: Eukaryota > Viridiplantae > Streptophyta > Magnoliopsida > Poales > Poaceae > Dendrocalamus > Dendrocalamus sinicus. Next base: position 30,870,576 of record CM070648.1, read on the forward strand.
ATATTGTCATATTGCTTGATATTTATCTTCGTTATCCGCTGTGTGCACTAGCTGATCCTGGACTAGTGCGATTTACACAGAGGATCCTGGAGTTGTCGCTCCAGGTTCCGACAGATACGCTGCGATACTGTAGCGATACGTTGGCCCAATTAAATCCTAGCCCAATAAAGAAGTCAGCCCAAAGGCCCACCGTGTGACCTACACTCAGTCACACAGTGCTGTACCCCAGCCGCCAGCCCCACGGTCCCGAACAGCTGAACCCCAACCCCAGCTAAACCCTAGTCCTAGAGCAAAGCAGAGCCGCCACCGCCGCCACCACTATTGCCCGAGCCTCACTACCACCGCCTCTCCCGCCGGCAGCACCTAGCAGTCCACCGCCTCTCTCACCGGTAGCTCATGGAAATTCGCTGCGCCCTCACCGTTGCCAGCTCGGGGAGATCCGCCGTGCCCTCGCCGTCGCTAGCTCAGAGAGATCCACCGTGCCATTGTCATCGCCAGCTCGGGGAGATCCGTCGCGCCATCACCATCGCCAGCTCAGCGAGATCCGCCGCGCCATCGCCGTTGCCAATGCGTGGAGATCCACTACACCATCGCTGCCGTCGTCTCCCGTTGGCAGTGCCTCCAAGTCCTCCGCCTCTCCCGCCGGTAGTGCCCTCACCGTCGCCGCTTGGCTCACTGACCTCCAACTCAGGTCCTCCGCGCCCTCGCCATCTCCAGGCACCAGGTAGTGGAAATCCTTCGCTTGGCTCGCCATTTTACACATATTTAGCTGTCATTTTACCCTATTATTTTTTGCATTTCAAGACCATTTATCATCATTTACACGCTTTTCTATAATTAATTGCTCAATTTGGATAATTTTACATTTTTTCTGCTTTTCCGCAGGCCGGCGCGAACTAGGCACATAAACGACAAATCTGGACTACTCCGTACAGTTGTACGCGTCGTCACGAACGCGTGGGATCAAACCGCGCTGAAAACGGAGCTCCGGAGGGGCCAAAACAGAAGAAATAGAATGGGAGAGGGACCTTTTTGCAAACCCTAGATTTTCTAAGGACTAAATTGTAAATCTGCCAAAATTTCCCCAACTCCTCAAGAGTCGCCGCCGCCTGGGAGACAAGGGGGTCGGCCATTTCCTCTTCCCCACCTCTCCTTGCTCTCTCTCTCTCTCCCCCCTTTTCTCATCCCTACAGGCGCCGGCAAGGGCCGCACCATACTCGCCGGCGGCCACCCGCACCACACCGCCACCTCTCCTTCACCATCCCCATCAACTCCGGCCATCCATCTCCTCCGACGCGCCACCCTTTCCTCACCGCCGCCTCCCGCCACTTCTTCACCGCCGCATCCTCCATCAATGCCCCCCATCTTGGCCGCTGTTTCTCCCCCAAATCACCTCCCTTCGCTGGCGCGCCACCATCTTCACTTCTCTCGGCCGCCTCCCTACTCTCAACACCGCCTCCCCTCCTCTCTTCTCTAGCTCTGGCTACCACTTCATCCAAACGCCGCCGCCTTGCTCCCCCTCCGGTGCGCCATCCTCCCCTTCTTCATCTATCGGCCATCTCCCCACTCCTCTCCGGTTCGCCACCGCGCCACCCTACTCTGCCGCCTCTCCCCACTCTCCGGCCGCCGCAAGCACTCTCCCCTAGCCCCCTTTTGCTTCTCTCCCCTGGTCCCCTCTGCTGCTTCCCTCTGCATCGCCGCTCTTCGGCTACATCGGTGCCGCTCTCCACTTCAACGCCGGCGGCCACCTCACGTCCTCGACAGCATCGACCTCACCGCCACCACTCCGGCGACTCCACTGCAGCACCTGCCGCCGACTGCTGCTACCCCACCGACGGCCTCACCCTCTGCTCTGCTTCCTCTGCTGCTTCTACTCCCCTCGGTTCACTCCATTCCCCCATCTCATTTACTGTTCTCATTTTTTGCCTGTGATTTGTTATCTGTGTTTGTGAGATGTGAACTCAGATGTATGCACTGTGCTATGTGAATGTGATCGGTGGATATGTTCATGAGACCTGTTAATTTGACATATGTTATTGTGATAACTTTGCAAATTGTGTTCTGTGAGTAGTATTTTTATTAATGCTGGTTGTGATCTGTGTTGGTCAGTGAGCTTGGTTAGTGTTTGTGATTTCTATTGTGTTGTGTTACCTGTTAGTATCCCTCTGTCAGCTGTCCGTGTTTAGTAATTTGTTATGTGTCTATGTGTTTGTGTTGCGCGAATTAGTTAACCGGCGACCGTCTCCTTTCCCTCTTGCTATCTCAATCTCCCACCTTGCTTCTCGACCTCCGCCCTTGCTTCTCTCAGCGGTCGATCGATAGCTAAGTCGTGCGTGTGGTCGTCGTAGTTATGTGTTTGTCGTGTGCCGTCGTCATCTAGTTAGCCGTCGACCGTCTTTCCCCCTTTTCTCTCTCAACTCCCTCCGTGCTTCTAGCCCTCTCTCAGTGCTTCTCTCTTCCTCATTCTGTCTAGCGGTCGGTAGTTAGTTAGATCGTCGGTCGGTAGTCACGTTCGTTCGTGTAGTCGTTGTAGTTCGTGCATCTGTGTTGTTCGTCCGTTAGTCGTCGTTCGTACGGTCGTTCGTTTCGTCGTTGTTTGATAGATCGTTTGGTCGTTTTAGTCGTTTTAGTTTAGTTTTCTCCCCCGTTTCATTTGACCTAGCTTTAGCTGAGCACCGGTAGCCTCAGTCTAGTCCCTGTGGAGAACACGACACTCGCCGCTATTTCAGTGGCAACCCGTGCACTTGCGGGTGTGCTATTTTTGCACGATCAAGTATTTTGGCGCCGTTGCCGGGGATTAGCTTAGAGCGACAGTGTTAGGCTATAGACTAGGTCGTTGTTTGTTTTCTTTTGCTTGTTTTGTGTTTGTGCTGACCTGTCTTTCATTTCATCATTGTTCATATTTGTGATATATTGCTAATCCCTAACCCTTTCACTAGTTCTCTCTTTTGCGATTTTTCGTATCCATTCTCGCAGGTTGATTGATATTGGTACTTATTGAGGCTATGGCTTACTATTCTGATTCTCATGGTTATATGAGCACCCTTAGCACTTATGACACTCTTCAAGAGCAGGTAAACATATTGTCTCGCCAATTAGGACGCTATGCTTTAGAGTGAGGAGTTGTGTTAGAGAGCGGGCATGATCAGTACAGTTCTTTATCAGATGTTCGCTCTCCAGTTGTTCCTATATGCCAGACTTGTGGTTTTCAGGGCCATTCACCCGCTGAGTGCCAGCGTGGTTATTTTTCCACTCCAGAGTGTTATGGGATGAGCTTTGCTCAGCCGAGTGTGCCATACCCTGACACTTATCACCCTGGATGGCCTGAATACTCAAGTCTGTCATATCGAAACAACAACCCTGATATCTCATCATTTTCTTCTAGTACACCATTGCAGGGTTTTAGATATAGAGATCAGGATATTTCTCATTGGTCACACCAGCACTATCCTGTACCTCAGCATCCGCCTCCTACCCCTCAATCTGATCGTATGTCCAAGATGGAGGAGATGTTAGCATCATATATTACTAGGGTGGACACTCAGTTTAGTGAAGTAAAAAGCCAGTTGAGTGCATTGAGCACATTGATGTCAGAAGTGGAAGATCATAGAAATTCACTTCAGTCATTGAGTAGTTGCTTGGACAATCATGACACATCACAGTCTTCATTTAGCGCCACTGAGACGATCCTGACCCCCTTAGAGGTGCCTCACTCTGATGATTATCCTTCTATTTATGAACCCAAGCTAGAGTTAGTCACTTTTGATGCCATGGACTCACTATATATGGACCCTGATACTTGTGTTGATGAGCCCGAGCTTGAGACTCAGAGATTTGATGTGGTAGACTCTCATTGCTTTGACCTCGATCCTGTGCTTCTTGAGCTTGATATGGAGAGATTCACCTTTGATGATGTCGGCTACTTAGATGATTATTTGATCTTTGAGCCTGAGATGGAGATATTCATTCTTGATGATGAGGGGGCTGATTTCGATGTCGAGGAGGAGCACATTTCTATTGATCCATCACCGGCTACTTCTTTCGTCGATATCGCCCCTCTAGAGGTTTCTACTACCGTGCATTCTACTACACCTACACTTCAGGTAGTTTGGAAACTCTTCCTCGACCACTTCAGGTTTGATTTCTTTGGCCCTGACGAGACATATGCTATTACTAGTTGTGCTCATCTCACTGATAGACCTCATGATGTACTTTATCGATATACCTACATGATTGGATATTCTATTGATGACTTAGAGGGTGTCAACCCTATCACACATACTTGCCATATTTTTGAGGATGTTTGTAGGATTACACTTGTGTGCCATCGACTACGAGCGGACATGACTCGAGTCGACATTCCTTGGGATCCAGGTGGATTTCGAGGCATGATGCTTCATGAGGAGGGCGGACATGCGCCTTTTCCATGTCCCGTCCTTGGCCCTCCTCCCGCTACATCCAAATGAGCTTCTTTTTTTTCCTTTTATTTCCATTTTGTTAGTTAGTTTCTCCTCTTTTCTTTTCTTTCTTTTTATTTTAGGTTCCGTGCTAGATCTTCATCCTTGTACGTGTGAGAAGTCATGGGATGATTAGTCTACTTCCACTACATCATATATACCCGGTGAGCTGTTTCTTACCCCTTTATGCGCATTCTTGATTCATTGCTCAATTTAAGCTTGGGGGAGGACTTGTATGTGTATGGATGATGTTCTAGCATGTTTGTATTATATTTGTGAGCATTTGAGCTTATTGTCGTGTAGATGATGATTTATGGTCATTCTTATGCTTGATGTTACGCTTGTGTTGATGATATATGACCTTTACTATTGCTCTCATGTCATGCTTATTGTATATCTTAGCCATGTGAGCCCATGCTATGATTAATGAAGAAAGGTCATGCTGAAATTTTCATTGAGCTATATTGTCACTAGTTCCTTGTATGTCTTAAGTCACTTGGCATCATTTTATAGAGCTTGAGCTTTGGTTATTATCCTTGATGTGCTTAGAAACCTTGTGATCCTATAGCATTTGATTCATTGCGAGTTACACATGTGTCTTGACCATTTGTGGATTGAATTGGTTCTAGTCATCGCCTCTTGAATGATCATATCTTAGTTTCATTGCTTTGGCATATGATTATTTTAGATATTGATACTTTGCTTGAATGGTAAATTTGTGAAAGGGGTAGTCCTATCTTGAGCCAATAACTTGGTTGATTTATCTAGGTAACTATGTCTCGGGACACGTGTTACTTAGCATTAATGAAAACCGGTTAAAGATGCTTAATCAAAACTAAAAAAAGAAAAAAATTGTGATGCAAGGAGTGAGTGAGTTGAATAAGTGACTTTGTCACATTGGTTTGCAAACGTCTGAATAAGTGGCATTTTTGCCCAATTGAAGTTTGAATGTGTTGAATAAGTGGCAAAGTTTTGCCCAAGTGAAGTGTGAGTGTGAATAAGCGGCAAAGTTGCCCAAGGGTTTGAATAAGTGGCACAATTGCCCATTGTGTTTTAAATTTGCTAAAAATCAACAAAAATTAGGTATCATGGCTCAAGTGTGGGCTTTTTCATAAATATCATGCAAGTATTAGTCTCTTTGTCTCAAATAACATATGCCTTAGCGTGACCCTTTGCTATGCTCATTTTTGATGTTATACCTAGTTCCGATGCCTTACAATTTTGGTTGGATACATATGATCACTTGAGTGTATTTTGACACTTTTGTGTGTAACTTGATTTGGTCAAATGTTGTAGTTATCATTTGAGATCTTTGCTTGATTCATTCTCATCTTGGATGGTTCTCAAAACTCAAGTTAGATAATCACATTTTGCATTGTTGTATGTCTCTTGACTTATTACATCCATTTATCTAGCCTATACCATGATTACTTGTTGTCCGGGTTCGATAATATCTTGTCATTTACTTGAGGACAAGTAAAAGTTTTAAGTTTGGGGGTATGACATGCGTCATTTTTACACATATTTAGCTGTCCTTTTACCCTATTATTTTTCCAATTTCAAGACCATTTATCATCATTTACACGCTTTTCTATAATTAATTGCTCAATTTGGATCATTTTATATTTTTTTGTGCTTTTCCGCAGGCCGGCGCGAACTAGGCGCATAAACGACAAATCTGGACTGCTCCGTACAGTTGTACGCGTCGTCACGAACGCGTGGGATCAAACCACGCTGAAAACGGAGCTCCGGAGGGGCCAAAACAGAAGAAATAGAATGGGAGAGGGACCTTTTTGCAAACCCTAGATTTTCTAAGGACTAAATTGTAAATCTGCCAAAATTTCCCCAACTCCTCAAGAGCCGCCGCCGCCTGGGAGACAAGGGGGCCGGCCATTTCCTCTCCCCCACCTCTCCTTGCTCTCTCTCTCTCTCCCCCTTTTCTCTTCCCTACCGGCGCCGGCGAGGGCCGCGCCATACTCGCCGGCGGCCACCCGCACCACACCGCCACCTCTCCTTCACCATCCCCATCAACTCCGGCCAATCCATCTCCTCCGACGCGCCACCCTTTCCTCACCGCCGCCTCCCGCCACTTCTTCACCGCCGCATCCTCCATCAGTGCCCTCCATCTTGGCTGCTGTTTCTCCCCCAAATCACCTCCCTTCACTGGCGCGCCACCATCTTCACTTCTCTCGGCCGCCTCCCTACTCTCAACGCCGCCTCCCCTCCTCTCTTCTCTAGCTCCGGCTACCACTTCATCCATACGCCGCCGCCTTGCTCCCCCAAAGGCGCCATCCTCCTTCTCGCATCTACCGGCCATCTCCCCGCTCCTCTCCGGTTCGCCACCACGCCACCCTACTCCGTCGCCTCTCCCTACTCTCCGGCCGCCGCAAGCACTCTCCCCTAGCCCCCTTTTGCTTCTCTCCCCTAGTCCCCTCTGCTGCTTCCCTCTGCATCGCCGCTCTTCGGCTACCTCGTCGCCGCTCTCCACTTCAACGCCGGCGGCCACCTCACGTCCTCGACAGCACCGACCTCACCGCCACCACTCCGGCGACTCCACTGCAGCACCTGCCGCCGACTGCTGCTACCCCACCGACGGCCTCACCCTCTGCTCTGCTTCCTCTGCTGCTTCTACTCCCCTCGGTTCACTCCATTCCCCCATCTCATTTACTGTTCTCATTTTTTGCCTGTGATTTGTTATCTGTGTTTGTGAGATGTGAACTCAGATGTATGCACTGTGCTATGTGAATGTGATCGGTGGATATGTTCATGAGACCTGTTAATTTGACTTATGTTATTGTGATAACTTTGCAAATTGTGTTCTGTGAGTAGTATTTTTATTAATGCTGGTTGTGATCTGTGTTGGTCAGTGAGCTTGGCTAGTGTTTGTGATTTCTATTGTGTTGTGTCAGCTGTTAGTATCCCTCTGTCAGTTGTCCGTGTTTAGTAATTTGTTATGTGTCTATGTGTTTGTGTTGCGCGAATTAGTTAACCGGCGACCGTCTCCTTTCCCTCTTGCTATCTCAATCCCCCTCCTTGCTTCTCGACCTCCCCCCTTGCTTCTCTCAACGGTCGATCGATACTTAAGTCGTGCGTGTGGTCGTCGTAGTTATGTGTTTGTCGTGTGCCGTCGTCATCTAGTTAGCCGTCGACCGTCTTTCCCCCTTTTCTCTCTCAACTCCCTCCGTGCTTCTAGCCGTCTCTCAGTGCTTCTCTCTTCCTCATTCTGTCTAGCGGTCGGTAGTTAGTTAGATCGTCGGTCGGTAGTCGCGTTCGTCCGTGTAGTCATTGTAGTTCGTGCATCTGTGTTGTTCGTCCGTTAGTCGTCGTTCGTACGGTCGTTCGTTTCGTCGTTGTTTGATAGATCGTTTGGTCATTTTAGTCGTTTTAGTTTAGTTTTCTCCCCCATTTCATTTGACCTAGCTTTAGCTGAGCATCGGTAGCCTCAGTCTAGTCCCTGTGGAGAACACGACACTCGCCGCTATTTCAGTGGCAACCCGTGCACTTGCGGGTGTGCTATTTTTGCACGATCAATTAGCAGCTGGAAACAATGTGCGCATAAGATCTAGAGTGTGGCCAAGATGATGAAAACGACCATGGGCAGGGAAGAAGCTCATTGGAGAGTGGCAATCGTAGCGGCAGCAGAGGATGATCGGAGACGAAGACAATGATGTAGATCCGACGAGGCATTGTAGTAAAGGAGAAATTGATTGATAGATTCAGAAGAGGATGCCTAATCGTGCGTTTTGATGTAGATGACATGGATTTTTGTCACTATGAAGCACCCCAAAAATTTCAAAATTTTTTTGAGCTTTTTCCTGGATTTTTGAGTGATTTTGAGCCCTTTCCCAATTCGGAAAACTCCTTCGAAAACTGCTTTCCCTTTTCAGCTTTGCGCCTTCTCCATTTCGCTGGCGCCTTCCCCCTTTCCCGCTTCCTCCCTCCGCCTGCGCCCGCGCGAGCACACCCCGCCCACGGTTTTGCCGCCTCGCCCTCGCCGCGCTGCCATCACTGGCCACTTGGAGTCGCGCCGTGCTACTCGTGATTGCGTCGCCCTGTCACCTCGCGGCCCCACCCGTCAGCCTCAGCTCCTCCTCCCTCCCCGCGCTTTGCGCTCCGGCCATCTCGGTCGCTTGCCTGCTCCTGCTCGCCATCCCTCGCCGTAGCGCTGTGTCAGCGCCCTTTTCGCTCGGAGGCGACTCCCCAGCAACTCCCCTCCCCTCTGTAGACTGCCTGTGCCATGCCTCATTCCCTCCCCTCCCCTCTTTCTTCCTCCGCCGAGGCTTTACGACACCCCCTCTCACCTCCCTACTTTCCCGTGCCATCCAAGCCTCTTCAACCCCGCAGTTAGCACCCTGTGACCCTCAATCGCTCACCAAGGCCAACCAACTGAGCTTCCTTTCACCGCAGCTCCGCCGCCAACCTCCCTTGAGCCGATAGGCCATTCAACCAATTCATTTGTTTTCGACCACCCTATTTCGATTCCTTGTTGTTTTAGCACCCTCAAGGCACCGCAATGTCATCCCCAAGCTCCATTCTTCGCTAGCATCTCATGGAGCTCTCCCACCGTAAGCCCCCGCCGGCCGTGGGACCCTCTCGTGGCCAGCCTCAACCGGACCTCCCCAGCTTGAGCAAACCACACCACCGTAGTCCTTGTGCCCCGGAGATGTTCGAATCGCTTCCCACCTCGCCGAAGGGTCTCCGAAGAGACCGGGAGCTGCCGTGAAAGCCGCTAGCTCCTCTCCTACCCTCGGCCGCCGCCGCCTATGCTCCCGTCCCCCAAGGCCCCAAAATGGAACCCCTAATCCGAGCTCTACCCACCCATACCCTCGGTTGTCGTCGGCGACCCTCCTTGTGCCTGAACGGCCGTCGTCGCCATTGCTATGTTTCGAAGACCCTGTGGCGGCAGGAGGAAGAACACAACCTCTCAGGCGACGTGGCCACGTCCCAACCATCCGCACCAACCGTTGCTATCTCATCTGAGCCCTCCGATGGCTTTGAATCGTGGCCATCGGTGTTAACTGAAGCCATCTGATCCCGATCGCCCTCTAGCGCCTCATCGCCACCACCCGCGCAGCCACACATCGGCCATCGAACGCATGCAGGTGCGCGCGCAATAGGCCGTGCGGCCGCACGCGCTGGGTTGGTTCGGCTGAGCTAGGCTGAAAGCTGCCTCGAGCTGCACTGTTCATTTGGGTCGACCCATCATTGTTCACAACTAATTTTCCAGCTTTTTCCAATTTCCAAAAATCCAGAAAAACAAATAAAATCCTAGAAAATCATAGAAAATCCCAAAAATTCCAAAATTACACCATCTTGCTTATTTTGATGCCCTGAACCCATTTTTGACCTCCAATAGGCCAAATTCATCCCAAAAAAATTTAAAAATCCCTCATTTGAATATTTATGCTTTTTGTTCCTTTTTTCATAGATTTATTTTTCCCTCGCTTGATCAGGCTCAAGCCAGACTTATGTTATTTTTGTGTGTTTGCGCTAGCTTCAGAGTTTTCGGAGGCTTTAGTTCAAGGGCAAGATCAAGAAAGCACGGTTTACGTGGTTGCCGAGCTCGTCGAGTTTCAAGGCAAGTTACAACTACTTGATCATGTAGAAATCCCATGACCCTTAAATTATTTATTTATGATATTTGCATTATTATTATTTGTGGATTGCTATTTGCTTAAAATAAAATGTTTAGAAAGACTTGCTAATTAGATAACTCCTTCCACCGATAAATGCCATATTCAATTGTAGCCATACCCTTGTTAGCCCTAGAAATATTTAAAATATTGTATAGATAATTGTATCATATTTCATGCAAAGTTTTACACTACTAAGGTTGTGGCCGTGGGCTGGTAGATTTGGAAAACTTGGATCTGGGGTAAGGGAAGCTGTGGGACGTCACGAGATGGCCTTCGCCCACCACTTTACCCTAGGGTGGAGGCTGGTGTGGAGAGAGTGGTAGTGTCGTCGTGCATGGTGTAGTTGTAAATAAATGCCTCGTGGAAAAGATAAGGATTAGACCCTTACGCCGAGCAAGTGACATAATGATCGCTCAACCACAAGTGTTGACTCATCAACCCTGGTTTAGTAGCTGCTCAACTCGATTAAAGCTCTACATGCAGTAAGATATCGAAAGTTGGTATGAGGCCCATACTTGACAACGATAGGTCTCCACAACTCGGGCCTGGTGTTCCGTGCTGGCCAACGGATACCCGAGGTTGTGTGGGTCCCTAACCTATTGGGTAGAGTGTATATATAGGATTGAGCAGTGAAACGACCTAGTTCCTTAACTCAGTCATGAGGGTTAAGAATGCTTGTGGGTAAAGTTGGGCAACTCTGCAGAGTCAATTAAATGGTATTCGAATACGCTGTGCTCCCGGTTAATGGAGCTGTGTCTTTTGGGTGGTTCCAGCAGCAAGGCATAAGTAGTTTTTACAGTGTTTTAATTTGAGTAGCTGGTCAATCAACTTTGAAAGAAAATCCCCTAATCTTAAGGAGTAGTCTCTGGTTCTGGTTTTCACAAATGCTTACAAATAAAATTGCACCCACTCAGATTAATAAAACAAGTATACTCCCATCCTTTGGTGATCTGTGCAATTAGCTAAATTAGGGTTTCCCCTTGTAACTTGCTGAGTATAGTGGATGGTACTCAGCCTTGCGTAATTTTTCCCCACATCAGATACCAGAAGAAAAGAAGGCGATCCAAGATTTCGAGTTAGGGTTATGACCGCACTCAAGCTTTCTTGTGGTGTTTTCTGCGATTCCTCTGCATGTAAGTACTCTTGGGCTGCACACCCGTTTTGTTGCTAAAATTGACCGTTAGGTCTTATTTCAATCAAACTAACTTTATTATATGTTCATAAGCAGGCATGATACTCGTCCAATCCACAACTAAAATCCTAAGTGGTTGCGGATCGTCGACGCCCCTGTTTCCCCAAAAATGGGGGTGTTACACACTAGATGCGACGGTGGTCATGGCAGAGCGCGTCGGGTAGGTGCGCTCATCGGAGCTGAAGTCGAAGCTCACGTTTCGGCCGACTCAATGGAGAAGATGGACCAAAAAGTGAAGAAATGGAGATAGAACGCAATTCTGAGCAAGACAACGCAGTCGAAGGGGCCTTAAATGGTGAGATGATGCCATGTCACTTATGGCTTTCCCACGACCAAGTGCCAGTTCTCACGTGCAGCGGCGGTGGCATAGTAAGGGAGGCTAAGGCGATGCAACAGGGCAGCTACGAAGGCTTGGAGTGACGCGAGGGTGTGGAAAAGGGCGCTCGAGGCGGTCGGCTTTTGCAGCAGCACAAAGCAGCATAAGTGTGGCCATGGCAGGGTGGAGCGGCACTATGTGGGCGAGGAGAGGTGGAAGACGACCCCTAATAGGTGGGCCCCGAGGCCATGCGTCAACAGCTGCGGCGAAGCCCATTGGAGAGAGTGAAAAAGCAAAAGTATGCGACTGGCTAAGGAAAGGAGGAAAGATGGAGCCGGCTCGGCTGGGGTTAACACGTGGGCTAGAGATGGAATCATATCTTTCTTGTATACTAGGAAGTTCGAAAATAAAATTCATATCAATATCTTTCCATTTTTACTCTAGGACTAGCAATGACTGTAGCAACCCTAATGATCTTTGATGGTTTATTTTTATTTTCTGGCACACATCATATCTTGCTATATTTCAGCTATTTCTTTCTTCATAGTATTCAACCAGAATCTCTTCTTCAAGTCTTGATGCATCTTTATATCTCCAGAATGCATGAAAAATTATGATAAATGGGCTTCTGCTAGTATCAAGTCTTTTAATTTCTTTTCTTGGGTATGCAATAACGAGCACAGAATTTTAAAATTTTATGCTCGTCTCCAGTCAATTATGTGGACTTCTCCTCCTGACTATTCTTTTTGAGTTGTTGAAATTCTTCATATTTGTCTTGAGCGGCCTTGATTTGATCAGTTAATGTTGGTTGAATTTCCAGTGCTTCTATAAACCCTTATTCAGTTATCTTCAAGTTCAATTGCTATATATCTTTCTGTAGTTGAGGCGGATACTCTGGCATATTGGCTATGCCATGATATAACCTTCGGCTCAAAGCATCTGCAACAATATTAGCATTCCCTAGGTGATATTAAAGATTCAAATTATAATCCTTAATCAATTCTAACCATCTTCGCTATCTCAAATTCAATTCTAGCTGGGTGAATATATATTTCAGACTTTTGTGGTTGGAGAATATTTCATAATGATTTTTCAACAAATAATGTCTCCAAATTTTCAATGAGTGTACCACATTTGATAGTTCTAAATCATGAGTTGGATAATTTTCTTCATTTGGTCGTAGTTTCTTTGAAGCATAAGCTATGCCTTTTATGTCTTGCATTAACACACATTCCAGCCCTTGCTTTGAACTATCACAATATATATGGAATTCTTTTTTAGGGTTTGGAAGTATTAAGACTAGGGCTGTTGTTAATTTGGTCTTTAGTTCTTCGAAGCCTTCTTCACAACTGCCATTCCACTCAAATGGCTTGTCTTTCTTGAGAAGCTAGGTGAGAAAATGGACCATCTTCGAAAATCCTTCTATGAATCGGCGATAATTACCCGCTAATCCTAGAAAGCTTTGGACTTCAGTCACTATTTGTTGGAATAGTCCCACATTGGTTGTGGAAGGGCAAGGGACCTAACTTAAAAGTGGGGGAGTCCCTCACCTCATTGGCTAGCTTTTGGGGTGAGAAGGCCCTTACGACCCTTCAAGTGGTATCAGAGCCCGGTTCTAACATCTCTGGCCCAATGGATAGTAGTGTGTGAACGTCTGATGGACTGTAACCCTGAGAGGCCGTCGGTGTACGGTGAAGGGACCCTGAGGGACCGTCGGTGTACGATAAAGGGGCGGTGAAGGGCTGAGGGACACCAATGTGTGAAGGGGGAGATTGTTGGAATAGTCCCACATTGGTTGTGGAATGGCAAGGGACCTAACTTAAAAGTGGGGGAGTCCCTCACCTCATTGGCTAGCTTTTGGGATGAGAAGGCCCTTACAATCCTACAGTGGGGATGGCAATGGTGGGGAAGGCTGGAGGTAACTAGACATCGGTGAGTTGCAATAGCGTGCACGACGAGTGCCTTCTACAGCAAAGTTCAGCTAAAACCAAGGGATAAATTGAGTTCAGGAAGGAGAGGGGGTGCTAAGAATGACCATGGCAAGGTTTTAGCTGACTAGGGAGGGGGAATTGCTCTGGTGAGGGTGGCAGCTGGAGCTGAGGGAGATGGCAAGTATCCGGCGATGCGTTGTAGGGGAAGTGGAAATAATGACAGAAAACCAAATTGGGAAGGAGTGGCACGACATGACATAAACAAAAGGCAAGGGGCTCACCGAGAAGGCTCGAGCCACTGTGGTGCACGGCAGAGCACGCACATCGGAGCTAGGACAAAGGTGCATTCTGGGGTGAAATGAGGAAGAAAAAACTCAGTTTCTCGTGACAATGGGGATGAGAGCGAGATGAGGGAGATGGTGACAGTACTAAGGGGATTTGTAGGCTCGAGATGGCTGAGAGCAATTCACGTGTCCTCATGAGCTTAGTGGGACGAGCAACTCTAGCTCTTCTCCGTGGAGCGCAACACACAAAAGAAGACAAGGGCAGGGAGACTCAGCACGGTGATGCAATGGGAAAGTGTGGGCAGGCATGTGAGCAGGAAACTATGAGCGCAGCATTAAAATCCAGCTACAATGCTACCATGGAGGAGCTAGCGCAGGTGTGAGGTGGACAACGCCTTCTAACACGTGGGCCTGACGCGTCAATGAGAGAAGGGGAGTCCTGATGGGTGGGGTCTGGTCCCTCTCGTCAGCAACGGGTTTCAAGTGAACAGAGAGGTGGTGTATACACCAAAAGGTGCTTTCATAGAATAGAAGGTGGAAAGGAGTAACTAAGGAAGGCGGTTTGGCTTGGGTGATTTTTTTTTGAATTTTTAGACATAGCAAATCGGCTCCAAAATTGTAAAAATTTTGTGGAGGCTATTGACACAGTGCAAAATATTGTGTTGTTTTACAAGATTTTATCTGTCCTAGATTTTTCTCAAAAAATCTTTGAACTCTGCTATTTTATACAACATACACTATTTTGATTTAAATAATTTTTTGGAACATACTCAAAAATATTCAAATTTTTATTTCCAGTGTCATGAACTTATTTTTGAGTTTTTGAAATGGTTTCTACTATGAATTCTCCTATACCACTTTATGGATCATCTTTTTAGATTTTACTTTTAGTCTCATTTGAATTCTATCAATTGTACATTTCTTTACAAAATTTGTATTTACAAATTATTTTTCCAAAGAAACACCAACCAGAAGCCAAGGGAATAAGATGCAAGCAAAATTTTTAAATTTTATTCATTTTTGAACAATCCGAGAAGGAGAGAATAGCGAGAGGAAGGATAATGGAAGATCGTGGGGGTAGTTGCCATCGGTTGCAGTCTACAGAGAGTTGGGGGTGGTTTATAGAGGGTTTTACTACTTTTCTTTGTGTTTTTTGGCCAATTTTTTTGGTGAAAGCACAGTAGGGGAGGATGATGGTGAGAGGGTTCGATAGAGACATGGAAGGGGGTGAATGGATAAACTCTCTTTTTATATTAGTAGAAATAAAAGAACAGCAAGGGATTATGATGGTGAGAGGGTTCAATGGTTCGATAGAGGCATGGAGAGGAAGGGTGAATGGACAAACTCCCCTTTTATATTATTAGAGAATTCCATTTCAATAGACTTTGTCTTTTTTTAATTTCTCCTTGTGTAGATGAACTTCAGATTTGAAATTTTGTGACATTTGTGGATTGATTTTGTGTCAAGGATACTATTTTAGGAGGAAACACAGGAAGTACATGACACTACTACAGAAAAGGTCATCACAGACGGTTCGAAAATGTCATCACAGACGGTTTTGTGATTCGTCTGTATTTATGGGTCAGTGATAATCGAAGGTCATCACAGACGATTTTCGAACCGTCTGTGATTATGGGCTATCACAGACGGTTTTTACTCAAAACCGTCTATGATAATCGATATCCTGAGCGGTTTTTGAGTAAAACCGTCTCGTGATATTCCTTCAACCCCTACATATATTTCATTATTGGCTAGCCTCGGAAATGCTAGCCATGCCCTCTGAAACAATCAGATAATCACAGACAAAAACATACAATTCACACATCTCATTTGCTTTGGATACATTTCACGGACATAAAACATCCAATTGACATCGCACTTCATTTCACAAACATAAAGCATGCATCCATTTCACAAATCGATTAATTGAATTGAAATGAAATATCAATTAACAAATGTCTGATTACAAAAGATCTACACCGCATTTACACTTAGTGATAAGACCAATAAGAAATCATGGTGCGCAGTGGAACCGTCCTCTGGCTTTATGACTTGAGTCACCAAAAATACGCCAACTCTCCTTGAATCCCTCCAAAATCGATTTGTTTCAATGCGATTGACGGATGGACACACTGTCGATAGGAATATCAATGTGCATATATATGTAACGTGATAAGTATGAAGTAATTATGGGAAGAGTGACAAACCTTGCGATTGGTGAGCCTCGAGGAATCGAGGAGTAGTTCCATATGTTGGCAAACGTAGTATCCACATGTGTTGCCCTTTCTTCTTTGTGGCACTGCAAAAATGGAATGTGTTAGTTCAAGAGGCATTAGTACCAAGCTGTTGCATAGGATTAATTAATGTGAAATAGCGAATACCTTAAAATCTCGAACATGTGTCAGGAGCCTTTGGCCCCGCTTGAGTCACCTCCTTTTCAATGTACATCGCGAACGCCTGTAATTCAAAAAGTTAACCTTAGTCATTCGGAAGGAAAGAAAGAGTACAATGTAGATATGTATGGGGAATATGTGCTACCTATCGATTACTTGGTGACAATCGTGAAGTCCATTTTATTCTTACTTAGGGAATCAAGGTAATATACCTTGTTCCATTTTGGTACAATTACTATTAAAATCCAATGAAAGTTCTGATTGAAGGGCATAAGTACATAGTCCTTATTGCGGCAACCCAGTAGTCCTGATGCAATGTACCTCTCGACGAGGGGTGTCTCCTGGTCGATGGTATCCTTGGCGACCAATTGTGGGTCCAAGAAACCAGCTGATGAGTTGGATAATCTAGCTTTAATCAGCATGTGTCTATATATACACACACGAAAGCAAAAAATTAGATATGGCATTTATCGGTATGACATTAACGGAGACTGTGATTGTACACACTTACAGCGTCCAGCATCGAATGATTGAGACGTCAAGAGCGTTGAGCGTGAACAGATCGAATAAATCCTCAAAGGCGACCACGAACATACACTCTTGAAGATTGTGGTGTAAATCTTCCTCGGTGAATTTGATAGTGATACTTGAAGTCCGTTCTCCCTCTAGCTTATTGGACTGCTGCGTATACCACGTGTGCAATTGCATGCAACTATGTGGTAGCTTTTGGAGGTCTTTTTGCTCGAGCAACGGCTCGCCAAGCACGAATTTGCGGGCCAAAGGGTGGTACGGAATATCATCATTGGTCTTCTTTGCTTTGCCCTTGCTGGCCTTGCTGCCTCGGCTATAGGTCGACTTTGAAGGTAGCAGCGGTGCAAGTTGCTCTGGTGATAATAGGGTCTGTGGAGGTAGCACCGGTGTAGTATCCGGTGGTGGAACCGACTAGTCTTGTAATGGAGATGGCACCAGTGCAAGTTGCTCTGGTCCTGTCACCGGTGAAGAAGCCTCCAGGGAGATGTCGCTTTTGGGCCACTGGATGAATGTTCCAATGGCCTGTCCTAGAGTCACGATCTCGTCGTTGGGGGGCTTCGGTAGCGGGACCACCTCAAAATTGACATACACACCATCCACATTAACTTTTGCGAAGCCTGGCGCTAAAGCTTGACCGTGCACCATGGCCCCGTTACCAGACGAATATGCCTGGCCCCAAGCAGCGTACAAAGGAATGGAGCCATATCTCACTTGGAGCTTGCACTTCGTAGGCTCCTACATAACGATACAAAATTAGCTACTCGAATAGGCCTACCAATGGAGCAAGCATTCGAGAGGTAATAATTATTACCAGGATGTCGTCCACAGGAAATTTAGACTGGGTTTGCGTCGGATTGGACGCGCAGCTACTCGAACGGTTGTGCGGGCTAGCTAGCATAGCAGCGGCGGTGGCGGCCTGCTGACTTTCTGTCTATTTCCGCACCTCATCTCTGATTACATCAGCCATCTGAGCTAATAGCTCCTCTTTAAGAGATTCCTTGATCTCTTCTCGTAGCTGTGCGTCACGCTCGGCTTTGTTTCTCTTCCTACGCCGATACATTCCGGAGTCATCTTGGAAACCATGTTTCCAAGGAACGTAAAGCCCAAGGCCTCTCGTACGACCCGGGTGCTCCTTGTTTCCCAGGGCCACGGAGAGCATATCATTCTCCCTTGTTCCCTGGAATGATCCCAGGGTAGATTCAAAACTCAGCTCTTCTTGCAAGAGCACGAAATGTCATTTCAATTCGTACGAAGTTGTGGAGTAATTACAAGCTACGTAGTTCTATCGATATCTTACCAGGCGCTGGGACACTTGCTGGTCTGTAGGGTTTCGAAAGGAGATGTCCCCCGATGTCGTTGTAGATGACCTTGCTCTAATCCAATTTCGAGCGCGGTCATCCGGGATATTGGAAAATGGCGGGGCGATGTCCTGTGCAGCTACCAGGTCATCCTCCTTCCTCCACTGCAGGATTTTACCCGTATACCCTGCTGTGCCAAGTCTGTGGGGGTGTGTGTTTTTTGCCTGGAGGGCCTTGTGCACCGTACTTGTACTTTTGAAATCTTCGGACGTCTTCATCGCCTTGAACTCTTCCCATTGTGGTTCCAGGAATGGGTATTTATGAAAAGGCGTTTCGTCCGTCTCCACGTATTTCCTGACAAGCGTGCTCTTGAAGTTCTTCCATGCTTTGCACGCCGCTAGGTAGGTTTGTCGTTGCACAGCGTATAGGTGTTCTTACGGGAACTCGAGCGATGCCAAAATTTCGGTCCACACTCACATTTCCGAGTGTCAGGCACGTTCTTCCACGAATTGTATGTGATCTCAATTGCTTCTCGTGCAACTATTCCGACCATGCTTGAATGCGCTTACCGCTTTTGAGGAAGGATAGGGACCCGATCGTTCTGCATTGTCTTTGTCTGTCGGCCCTCGGGCTTCTTCGATAGCCCTCTTCCTTGGCGTCTTGATGTTGGAGCGGGCGCCTCGCGATGATGTTGAAGAATGCGTGGGTGACATGTTGCTCATTTTGTGGGTCTATTCAGATAAGATGAGAAAGTGATCATATTGAATTGGAAGAGAGGAGAGGAGTAGAGGAGGGGAGAAGGGAGGGTGATATGGACATAGAGAGGGGTGATGTGCCTATCTTAGCACCTACTTTAGTTGCTAATACTATAAACCAAATAGCAAAGTCCCTAAACAAAGTTCTATGAAGCAAATGACACAAACTAGAGTATCCGTTCATTGAGCAGGAATTCTAGAGTGTGTCACTTGCTTCATGTCCCTGAAGGTCTATGTGGCATATACTATTACTACAAGGTCTCTAAACAAAGTTCTATCGCAGATTCTAGGCACTGACAAACAGTTCATCTTTTCACCCAAATGCTCCATGTATCTTTTGCAACAATCGCAAGATTTCTTTATCCGGGAACCTCATCCACAACATTCTCACTCAGACAATCCTTCTTTTCCCACAAAATTCAAGGCAATTTTATTACAAAGTGCAAAAAAAGACATTAACAGATTATTGGTGAGCGGCCGACATAGCCGACTTCTTGGTGGCGACTATCCGTCGCTTCTTCCCACTTCTTCTCTTCATCTCGGTCTCGGATCACGCCGCGATGCGATGATTCTAAATCATCGCTCTCGCGTATGTGATCCGTGAGACGAGATGAAGAGAAGAAGTGGAAGAAGCGACGGATAGTCGCCACCAAAGAAGCTCGGCTATGTCGGCTGCTCACGAAGAATCTGGGAATGTCTTTTTTGCACTTTGTAATAAAATGCGTTGAATTTTAGAAGGAAAAAGAAGGATTGTGAGAGTGGACATCACATCTCGGCAGTAGTCGGCATATACTATTACTACAAGGTCTCTAAACAAAGTTCTATGAAGCAAATGACACAAACTAGTGTCGACGAGGGTTCGGGGAGGCGGAGGCGACGACGGGCTCGACGAAGCGGCCGACGAGGTTCGGGAGGCGGAGGCGGCGACGGGCTCGGCGAGCGGCCGGCGAGGGCCTCGGGAGGCGGCCGACGAGGGTTCGGGAGGCGGAGGCGGCAGCGGGCTCGGGAGGCGGCCGGCGAGGGCTCGGGAGGTGGCCGACGAGGTTTCGGGAGGCGGAGGCAACGACGGGCTCGACGGAGGCGGCGCCGAGGGGCTCGGGAGGCGGAGGCGGCGGCAAGGCTCGGGAGGCGGCCGACGAGGGTTCGAGGAGGCGGAGGCGACGCGGGCTTGACGGAGGCGGCCGGCGAGGCTCGGGAGGCGGAGGCGGCCAGCGAGGTCTCGGGAGGCGGCCGACGAGGGTTCGGGAGGCGGAGGGCGACGGGCTCGGGATTTAATCAGATCTAGATCAAATAATCTGCGCTGCGCACGGGAAAACCCTAGCCGAGGGTATATATAGGAGGTTATCACGAGCGGTTCTAAGTTCATAATCGTGCGCGATAGTTATACTATCACGACGGTTCTAAACTTAGAACCGTGCATGATATTGATATCGCAGACGGTTCTAAGTTGAGAACCGTCGTGATAAGCTTTTGCGATCGTAGTTATTAAGACAACACCAATAACCACAATGCATTCATATCCACCACCAAACAGCTGCATTCATATACAACACCAACCAGCTGCATTCATATCAACAATCACATGTACATCACACATATACATCACATATACATAAATGCCAATACTCATATACATTTTCATATATACACATTTTGTCACACATTTTCACATATACATCTCAAAATTGACTACATCACACATTTTCACATATACATCTCAAAATTGTCACACATTTTCACATATACATTCTTATTGTACTTGCTTATTTCCTTTAAAAATTAGCCCTTCATCATAATCAATGCGTACGTAACTAGTTTCGTCATGTTGTTCATCGTCGACCCTTATGCCATTTCCAAAAGGAGGTAACTCGTCAAATTGATTGTATTCCTCCTCATCTACTACGGGTGTGTTTGGTTGCCTGTATCTCCTTCGTTTTGGATGGGTGGATCCGTATAATCTAAGAAAGAGCCTGTTTGGTTGCCTGTATGAGCGGATACAGCCTGTATGAGCGGATGCAAAAATACGCCCTCATCCTGAATGGGTGGATACGCTCAAAATGAGCTTCACTAGCCATCCTGGATGAGTGGATGCAGTGTATCTTATGCGGTCCCACGTGTCGACCTCTCGGGTTTGGTAGATCGCATCCGCTCATACAGCAACCAAACAAAGATCTTAGTTTTTTGTATCCGCTCATGCAGCCTCACCAAACATCTTCTTTTTCTGAAATACGATTCCACTCAGCCTGCATCCACTCAGCCAGGATATACGATGCAACCTCCATCCACGAACCAAACACACCCTACATTCTCCACTCCGACAATTCTCCTTTTTCCATGAAGAACTACACGGCGTTTCTTATTTGCCGGGTCGGTTACATAGAAAACTTGAACAACTTGATTGGCAAGTACGAATGGTTCGTCTTTGTACCCGACATGTTGGACGTCTACAGTCGTGACACCGTACTTATCAACCTTCATCTGTGGGAGATGCACCCAACGGCAGCGAAATAAGGGGATCTTGAAAACCACATAGTCGAGCTCCCAAATCTCTTCTATGAAGCCATAGTACGAGTTTCTCGACCCATCGGTACTGAATGCATCTATGCGGACACCGCTGTTCTGGTTAGTGCTCTTGACATCCTGAGACTGCGTATAGAATGTGTACCCATTTATGTCATATCCTTGCCATGTCACAACTGTAAATATCGGCCCTTTTGCCAACCATGTCAGCGTCTCACTCGGCGAGCTCCTAGCGATTTGCTCCTTCAACCATTGGTTGAACCGACGGTTGTCTTTGCTTCATGATCCAAACATCCGCCACTCCGGATTCATTGCCAAGCACACCCTTGTCTTTGGTCCACATAAGCGCCACTTCAGGTCATGTGTTGCAACACCGTGAAATGGGCTTGAGTATACGTGTCCATATCTGGAGTGATTGCTTTCCTTCCGATAGTTCCGAGACCCTTCAGCCTCCCCTCATGACGAGATTGAGGGATACCTATCGGTTGAATCTGAGCCATATAATCGACACAAAACTCAATGACCTCTTCGCTTGCATAACCTTCGATGATCTGCCCTCGGCGAGAACGATTCCGTCACGTAGGACTTGAGAATTCCATGAACCTCTCAAATGGGTACATGCTACGTAGGAATACGGGCCGCACATTTTTATCTCCCACACAACGTGAACAATGAGATGGACCATGATATCGAAAAACGAAGGAGGACAATACATTTCAAGGTGACATAGAGTCATCACCACCTCGTCTGCAGAGCATCTAGTCCTTCGGGATCGATGACCTTACGAGCAATTGTGTTAAAGAAATAACATAGCCTCATGATTGTCTCTCGGACTTTGATCGGCAAAATATTTCTAATTGCAATAGGGAGCATCGTGTCATCAGACATGACAATCATGAGACTTCATGCCATTTAACTTCAAATCTTGCATCGAAACAAGTTTCTTCACGTTGTCGGAGTAACCAGACGGAACTTTCACACCATGCAAGCAGCGCACGCTTCTGTTTTCTCACCTTGGACAGAGTGTAACACGCGGGGGAAGGTACGTTCGTCCATTATCGGTGCTTGTCGGTGCTAACTCGGCCCGATGTCCATGTCACCAAGTCAAGCCGTGCGTTGACACCGCCCTTTGTTTTATCACGGATGTTCAGAAGAGACCAATCAGTTGCCGCACACATTCTTTTCTACGTGCATGGCGTCGATGCGATGCGAACATCTAGATACTCCCAATAAGGTAAGTCCCAAAATATTGATCTCTTCTTCCGGTGTTCTTCTCATGAGCCCTCAATTTACGTCCATTTCCGAGGACAACATCTAAATCCTTAACCATATCATAAACCTCGTGTCCCCTTAAATGCCTTGGAGCTGAACCGTCTTCCTTCTCTCCATCAAATTGTTTCTTCATCTCGCGGTATGGGTGAGCCCTCCGAAGGAACCGGCGGTGACACATGTAGACGGTTTTGCGTGAGTGTCTCAGCCACACACTCTCGGTACCATCTAAATAGTGAGTACAAGCTTTGGCACCTTTTGTGCTATGGCCCGATAGGTTACCAAGGGCAGGATAATCATTTATGGTGCAGAACAATAAGGAGCGCGGAGTGAAGTTCTCTCGTTTGTATGCATCCCATACCAGTACCCCTTCGTTCCACAGTACTTTTAGATCTTCCACCAACGGTGCTAGGAACACATCGATATCATTCCCGGTTGTTTTGGCCCTTGGATAAGTATCGACAACAAAATGTACTTTCGCTTCATACACAACCAAGGAGGAAGGTTATAGATGTAGAGAGTCACGGGCCATGTGCTATGTCGGTGCTCATGCTCTCGAAAGGATTCATTCCATCTGTACTCGGTCCAAACCTTATATTCCTTGGTTACGCACCGAACTCGCAAACCTCCTATCGATGTTTCTCCACTGCGCGGAATCAGCAAGGTGTCTTATCATTCCATCCTTCTTGCGCTCCTCAGAGTGCCAACGTGCGATTTGCCTCCTTTGGATTTGCAAAAACCTTTTCAAGCGGGAATTATAGGAAAATACCATGCCACCTTAGCAGAGGTCCTTTCTTCGCCTCTGTTCCATCGCCATCATCGATTGATTGTTACATTTGTATCGGGATGCGTTGCACACGGACATACATGCATGTTTGCATACTCTTTACGGTAGAGGATACGATCGTTCGGGCATACATGTATTCTTTCTACTTCCATTCCCAACGGACAAAGAACCTTCTTGGCTTTATACGTGGTTTTAGGCAACTCATTTCCCTCGGAAGCATGTCGCTAAAAGACCTAGCAGCGCCGTGAAACTCTTGTCGGACCAACCGTTGCTTGCCTTCAATTTCAACAGTTCAAGCACAGCCGACAACCTCGTGTACTTGCAGCCCGTGTACAAAGGTTTCTCTGAGTCCTCCATCAAGCCACGGAATTTAACATACTCTCTCTCATCATAGTTCTCTTCTACATCGCGAAGCATCTGATCCAGATTATCATCGTGCAACCTATCCGAATCCGAGCCACAATCGACATCAGTCGGCGGCATGTCATTCACTTCACCGGCGATGTCATCCGGGGGCATATCATTCACTTCACCGGCGATGTCATCCGGCGGCATATGATCATTCACTTCGCCATGACTGGTCCAACACGTATAATCCTTTTTGAAACCCCTCCGAATCAAGTGCGCTTCAATTTGCCCTCGGTTCTTAAACATCTTCAAATTCTCGCAGTCAGTGCATGGACAGCACATATATTCCACCCCCTTATTCAACATATCCTCCTCGGCGGCTCTTATAAAAGCAGAAACGCCATTAATGTACTCTTTACTCACACGGCTCGCGGCATACATCTAGCTTCGGTCCTACGTTACGTACATATATAACAACTTAGTATTAAAATCTAGACTACATATATACCGGCCACATTTATTATATTGAGACTTAATTTGCTAGCTCAATTCATATTACAAACACAACAGCTATTATATAACCAACAATTTTGCAAATTAACTATCTTCAATAACCACTCATGGATTACTTAGACCTAAATTGTAATGCAATTAAAGAAAAAATAAATTGCATTACTAACCATATCTACAGCAACCAGGAAAGTCGGAATCTTAATTCAAAACTCAATCTCTGCCTCTTCCCACCAAATTAACTGGCCTGAAATCGCCTAGCTTCCTCCCGAGTGAAAAAGTGCGCAGCGGTGGCTAGATCTGGATCGAAATGAAGACAGATGCGATGCGAGCGGCGCAATAAATGCCTTAGTCATTATCACGAGCGGTTTTTAACTAAAACCGTCGTGAATTATCCTGACGGTTTTGACAAAAAAACCGTCGTGATAACTTCAGCTTACTACGACGGTTTTTTATTAAAACCGTCTCGATAAATATTATCACGAGCGGTTTTAATGAAAAACCGTCTGTGATAAGCTTCACACCAGAACGCTTCGCGCGTGTTTCGATGCCAGAACACTTCGTGTTTCGATCGTCTAATTAACGTCTCTCGATCGTTATACGGCGTCTATATCATTAATGTTTGGGTATCGAACCGCATGCTAAAGGTTAAATATGCGCGCCTAATCCGAGTCTCTTCTACGTACGTACAATACAATATACAATACAACATGGCTTCTACTACTGTTTTTGTGATCATCTCCTTCCTTTCATCTGTTCATCACGAATTGTTCGGCGGAACCTTACAGCGGCCAGCAATTTGCATCTGAGCGACTTCTCCGCACCATACTGCTCTCCTTCCCGACTTTCTTGCATCCGTCGGCTTGACTGATCCTCCGCCGTCGACGGGCGTCTCGCCCGCTCAAGAAAGGGAAACAGCCCTCACCCCGGTTCTTCTCCACAATGTGCGCAATGCGGAAGAAGCTCTACACGCATTGCAGAGACTGATGGATAGCCTTGCCGATCAAGCAGAAATGGTAGATTCTGAGGAATCTTTTCACGCTATCCTCTACGACATTATGGATCTGCGATCATTTGCCCAGCCGCGGGAGGAAGTGCCGAGGACAAGGGCAATCTTAGTGGCGTTCGAGAATTTAGCGGTGATCCTCCAAGTCCCCAAGTCGAAGAAGAAGCGTCACGAAGCCCAAAAGATTACAATGGGAAACTCTTTACTGTGTGAATTTTGTAATAAATTTGCCTCTAATTGAAATTAATAAATTTGCCTTTAATTTGTGATCTCTTGTCTCGATAGTTACGTAATTAAGTTATTATAAGCAATGTGTACTTATATATTAACCTCGATCTAGAATATGACAGATAAAAGGAACATCACGAGACCGTTCTTGTTAAAAACGTCAGGAACATTCCTGACGGTTCTTAACAACAACCGTCTGTGATAGTTCACACAACACGAGCGGTTTTTAATAAAAATCGTGCGTGATAATCGAGTATCACGAGGCGGTTTTAATAAAAACCGTCAGTGATATTCGATATCGCGAGCGGTTCAGCATTAAGAACCGCTCGTGATACTCCTTTTTACCGCCACAAATACCACAGACGGCCTTCAAATTAAAACCGTCTGTAATAGTGTATATTACAGACGGTGTCACAAAACCGTCTGTGATTTGGCATCTACTATTAGCCTTTCTGTAGTAGTGTGAGTGTGAGAAGCACCAGATATTTCATCACAACATAATATTGTGTCACAAAGTTATCATGCGACACATAATATTTTGCCATTAATTATAAATAAAGTAGTGACAATGTGATAGTTTATCACTAAAGAAACGTCACTACTAAGATTTCTTGTGATGAAAAAATAATTTGTCCCTAAATATAAATGAAGGTGTGACAAAATGGCAGTTTGTCACTATAAAGTTGTCACTATTAAGTTTTGTTGTGACGAAGTTCTAAATGGAACTGTGACAGCGTGATAGTTTGTTACTGTAAAGTCATCGCTACTACGATTTCTTCTGACGACGTAAGATTTTGTCACTATTTGTTAACTAAGTAGTGACAATGTTATAGTTCATCACTATAAATTCATCACTACTAAGGCATCCTATGGTGACTTAACATGTAATCACTATTTGCATATGAAGTAGTGACAACATGATAGCTCATCATTGTATAATCTTTGCTACTACAATATTTTATGGTGACTTAGTATTTTTCACTAATAATCGATAAAGCAGGGACGGAAATATTTTTAGTTACTATAAATAAGGTTAATAGTGACAAAACAAGCTTTCATCATCACTATGTTTTGTCACTAAAATTGTGATTCCTTATAGTGTGTTCTGCAGTCATGTATTGCGAAATATCACATGAAAATGCAAATCTAATGTAAATTTCATCTTCACCTAAGCTAGAGGTTTATAAAAGTTCCCAAAAGATTACCAGATGCAAGGGAGGGTATGTTCTATGTCTCTGCACAATATCAAACTCAATTGCATTTCAACGAATGTTTGTCCAAATGTGATTGAGTTTGATTTTGAAATTTTGAAGATATATTACACATACTTTCCCATGTATCTGGTAATTTTGTAAGAAAATTTTAACATTTTTACCGGATATACCACATTTATGTATATATAGGATATGCATTTAGCACGACTTGTTTGAGCCAGTGAAGGTGTGGTCTGTTACACCAAAGGCGTAAAAATAAATAGGAGCAGACTCTCCAATGGTTCTAGCTAGCAACTAACTAGAAGACTTCCACATCATTTATATAGTATACACTAAAAGCTAGCATTCTAAAAACTATCTATAAGGATAGCTATTTGATGCTTACATACACACACAGAAAAGGACTATCATTTATAGAGGCTGTCTCGTTTTGTGTTGTAGACTAGTGCTTAAGGAAGAGCTGGCTCGGTTTTTTTTTTTTGCATACTCTCTTTCCTCCACATAGGATATATGCTGATATGTACATACATATAGCTAGCTGACTCAGACTATTGGAGATGCTTACTTGACGGTTGAATTTCTTAGAGTGTAGATAGTACCCAGACAAGCTAGTATTGGTTATTAATTTATTGTTGAAGGAAGAGAATGCGTTGGATCTTGCCAGCTCTGTTAACCAGGGTAGGCTTTACATTTACCACTTGGATTTATCAAACATAAATAGATTCGGTTGCATCTTGCTGTACGGATACTTAAATCTAAGACTGCTTGACTTTTCTTGGTTATCTATAATGCATTGGTGCGGTGATGTCCATTCTTGACTTGCGAATTTATTTTATTGTTGTCGTAGCCGCTATTCTGCGCGTGATTCTACCCTCCAGCCGTAGCTACAGCCGCACCCGACCATGACCCATCCGCATGTGATCCAAGACACCCATACAACCGTCCGTAAAACTGCAAGCCCTGTCTTCCACTGCCCCATCTTCCATCGTGCGGCATGGCAGCGTTGCACGAAATCCATAGTAAAATAGCACGAGGCCATTCACCATGCGAGTGCGAGAGCCTATCCATCAGCAGTAATCAATCACTGCCATCCATGTCATGCAATTTTGCTGCCACCGCACCTCAGTCATCTCCCCTGCCGACAACACCGCTGTGTGATGGTGGTAGTAAAAAAACATAGCATATTTATGTTCGGATACATTCTAATTTACAGCCAGATGAAACCACTTTTACTATACTGACGAATTTACTGGATGTGTCATTCAGTTTACTGCCACACCTAGCTGTGACACATATTGGCCATGTGACAGAGGCATAAAAATGTAAACCACATTTACGACCAGATACATTCCATTTTATGGCCAGATAAAACTGCTTATACTATACTGACGAATTTATTGCACACGTCATTAGAGTTTACTATCACATCTAGCCGTGGTGTATGAGGACCATGTGACTGTGGTAGTAAAAATAGATACCACAGTTACATCCAGATACATACAAATTTACATACAAATATATTCCAATTTATAGTCATGTGAAACTACTTTTACTATACTAACGAATTTACTTGATGCGTCATTAGAGTTTACTGTCACACCTAGTCATGTCATATACTGGCCATATGATGTTAGGGTTAGGGTCGTGGGTTTGTGGACCGTAAATGTTGGGATTGACCTTGCCGAATGTGGGTTTGGCATGAGCGGGTGGATATTGACCTATATTTATGTTCAGATACATTCTAATTTACAATCACATAAAACTACTTTTGCTGTACTAACGAATTTATTGGACGCATCAAAAAAGTTTACTACCACAACAATCGTGGAACATACTAGCCATCTGACATCAGCGATAGGGTCGTGGGTTCATGGCCCTGTGTATGTTGGGATTGACCTGGTCGGACGAGGGTCTAGCGCAAGCGGGTGGGGATAGGCGGGTCGTGCGGCTCAGTGGGGGGATGAGCTCGTTCGGGGAAGGGGAAACTGGTTGGAGCATAGAATACTACGCTCAGCTACAAAATAGTATATCTACTATCATCGACTCATATATTGCAGGTACTTACACTACTACAAAAAAAGGCTAAACTAGATGCTTACATTTAAAACTGTCTGTGAAAATACCACAAACGGTTATTCGTATGAACCGTCTGTGATACTTGCAGCACAGACGGTTTTTAATACAAACCGTCTGTGATAACTTCATTATCACAGACAATTTTTAATATAAACTATCTGTGAAGTATCATAGACGGTTTTAGATAAGACCCGTCTGTGATAATGGCAGACATCACATACGTTCTTATCAAGAACCGCCTGTGATACTTCACAGGCGGTTGTATTAAAAACCGTCTGTGATAATAAAGTTATCATAGATGGCTTGTATTAAAAACCGTCTGTGATATGTTTCCCGCCTCACAATCCTCTAAAATTTCATAGTCTCCCGCCTGAGTCCGAGTAGGATTCTGTTCTGAGACATCTTTAGTAAAATGAGCATAACTTTTGCATACGGTATCCGTTTTCGACGTTCTTGTACTCATTGGAAAGTTAACGACGAGCCAGATCCAAAAAAAATGAGTGGCTTATGCCAGTCACCCTCTAAGACCCTCAAAATTGACCATCTTTATCCCTAAATTTGCATTACAAGTTTTTTATTTCTATTTTTCCCTTTTTCTTGGTCTTCCCTTTGGAATTTGGATTTTGCTTCAACTGAAAAGTTGTAGATCTCATCGAATCCTTTCAAATGAGTATATATAAGCCATATAAAACTTTGCTATTTTATCTTTTGAGACTAGTTGTTTATATTTCATCGGTATATAAAACTTGTGCTCTAATTCACAGACGATTGGTATATAGAACCGTCTGTGATATTCATTCATCATAGACGGTTCTAGCTACCAACTGTACAGTTTGTATGTAGAACTATCTGCGATAATCTGACCGCTGGGCCCGTCGATCCTCCCCAACCCAATCCTAGCCAATAGAAATCCACCAACCCTCACCCTAGGGATCGTAGCTCCACCTCTCCGTCCCCGCACCAAAAATTTTCGCACTCCCGCCTCTTCCTCCCCTATAAATAATCACCCAAACCCAGCCTCCTTGCTATTCTCCTCCTCCTTGACCCTTACCATAATAGCCCGCACGAATCAGATGATGCACAAGTCTACGGGAGGCAAGACACCGCAGAAGCAACAAGTTACCAAGGCGACGCTGAATCAATGCCGACGATGGTGGGTGTCAAAGACATCCAGCTCGTATGCTGCATCAGGGGCAAGAAGACCTAGGCATAGAGGATCTTTGCTTTTTCTCTGTTCTTGTTGTGTTAGCTAGATGGGTAACCTGCTCGTTGTTTTGAGATATTCTAATGGTAGGTTCCAATCTTAATAAAAAAAATAGAATATGTACTGTGTTTTTTTACTGTATTTGCTTGTTTTTAGATGGCATAGTTAACATTTCCTGAGGCTAGCCAAAACAAATTAGGTATAGAATGAACTATCATAGACAATTTTGTGATATAAACCATCTATAAAGGATTATCATAGACGGCTCAAACCAAAAATCATCTGTGATACTAGCACATCATAGACGGTTCTATATACCATCCGTCTGTGATGAAAAAATATCACAGACGGTTCTAGCTACCAACCGTCTATGATGTGTGAGTATCACAGGCGGCTTTTGATTCGAGCCATCTGTGATAGTGTTCTTCACAGATGGTTCTAGTTATAAACCGTCTGAGTTGTGATTATCACAGACGGCTCAGAAACCGTCTGTGACAACCTCCAATTATCACTAACCCATAAATTCAGACGTTTTGGGAAACCGTCTATGATGACGGTTCCAAACCATCTGTGATGACTCTTTTTGTAGTAGTGTTAAAATTTTAAATACTTAATATTAACATATTACTATGTAACTGTTGTAGGGGTGGCTCCCACCTAAGCCTAGCCGGCTTGTTAGAAGGCTGTAAAGCCCAATATGGGACATATATAATGGCATAAATACCCTTGAGGGGATTACTCAGGTGTTAGGGCAAAGTTGTAAAAACACTCCCCATGTGGGTATATATATGACACAAGTCATGGGGGAAACCTAAGCATTGCTCACCTAACTCTCCACTACCATACTCTCTCTCTGTGTTTGGTCTGTAACCACAACAGCTGGCGCCGTCCGTGGGGAGAACAAGAGCAAGCCTCAAGATCCGAAGGAGGATGGCACCGAAGAAAGCTCCATCGTTGGCGGCAAAGAAGAAGAAGGCGGGTGCAACGGAGTCTCGCGTTAGCACCAGGGCTTCGGCGTCGGCAATCACAGGTGTGGACGGCGACGCAAGTGCGACAGCCACAAACATCGACGCTCACGCCACGACGGTCGACCCCGCCACCATCGCCACGACGGTCGACCCCACCACCATCACCACGACGGTCGACCTCGCGGCCGCTGCCAAGACGGTCGACACCGCTCCGCGCGCAACAAGTGATCCCGTCGCGGGCGCGGCAGCCAATGTCGGTAACGTCGACCGGGTGGTTGGAGGCGATAGCGCTGGTGCCCACATTGGCACGGCCGCCGTCCTTACACACGGTGCAGGCGTGGCGAGCGGTCCCAGCGGCAACACGGGCCTCATCGTCGACTCTAGAGTCCACCACGCCGGCGCAGCAGGCAACCCAGAAGCACAGGCTGTGGACACTGCTGTCCCGGCCATGCGACCAGGTGCGCCGATCGCCCCGGCTATGCCTACAGCAGAGAACGCTCTGCTGGCGGCCCTCAGCATGTTCCAGCGGGAGATAGCGGACCTCCGCGGGGTCGTGCGGGATATGCAAGAGGCTCGGAGTCAGCAGACCCCGCTGGTGGTCGTGCCGGAGCCCACGCTAGAGCGGGCGGACAGCCGCGACGCTCCAACGTCCAGCCGCGTCCCGCTACGACGCGTGGATCCGAAGTGCCCACTTCTGCAGGCCTACAGCAGTCGCCCTGGCCGGAGGACTTCAACTTCCCCAGTGCCATTGAGCCGTACAAGGGCGACACGGAGCCCCGGGAATTCGTGCGTGTGTACGAGACCGCCATCGAAGCTGCCGGCAGAGACGACACCACGAAGGCGAAGGGACTCCCCCTCGCGCTACAGGGAGTGGCGCTCTCTTGGTTTTTCACCATCGAGCCAAACTCCATCTACACATGGGAACAGATCCGCGATCAACTCTACAACAACTTCCAGGGGAACTATGTCAAGCGCGTTAACGCGGATCAGCTCTTCGCGGTCAAGCAGAAACCCTCGAAGAAGCTCCAGCAATGCTTCAAGCGCTTCGCGAAGGTCCACTGTCAGGTCAAGGATGTCAACGAGACAACCATTATCAACGCAGTGGTATAGGGCCTGCGCCCGGGGCCGCTGGCCAAATACAATGTGCAAAAGCCAATCAAGACAGTGGCAAAGCTCTTTGATAAGATGGAAGAGTACGCCAGAGCAGAAGAAGATGCGCGGCAGCGTCAAGGTGATGACTCCGACACCAATCAAACGGGGGGCGCGGCGAAGAACGGAGATTCGCCGAAGGAAGGCTCCTCGAATGCAAGCGCAAGCAGGAGCCATCGAAGGATGCCCCCGAGCGCAAGGACGCCCAGCACAAGGACCCACTGGGCGACAAGCCTAAACGTGGCCAACAAAAGTCTCGAAGAGCCCGCTACATCTTCGACATCGAAGGCAGCTCCGAAGACAATGCACCCGCCGGTCCCGGCAGCAGAGCTCGCCGAGGCCTGGGCTGGGGGCGCGGTCGGGGTCGCGACGACAGGACCAGCGTGGAGTACGACGACCAGCAGCATGGCCTGTGGTGCGAGGTACATGGTCGGGGCAGCCACGACACGCGCGCGTGCACCACCATCGCTGCACTTCGGCAGAGCGTCGCCAGGGACAGAAACCCCGAGGTGCGGCCGCCCATCGTAGCCCATGTCCAGCATCCCTTGGAAGGCCCCATACGAATCCAAGATCAGGGGTTACAACCTTAGGAGGGCCCCCTGCGGATCCAAGCCCACGTGCGGCAACCCAGGAGGGCCCCCTGCGGATCCAAGCCTTAGAGGGAGGCCAACGCAGAGTCATAAACATCATCTCCGGGGGCTCTTCGCTGGAGTTTGCTTCAACACGGTAGAGGAAGGCTTACGCGCGAAGACTACACCACGTGGCGACATACCCGACACAGGCACCGCCGGACTGGGCGAACATGAAATTACCTTCACACCCGCCGACGCCGAAGGCGTGGAGTTCCCCCACCAAGATCCCCTGGTCATCCAGGTCGCCATCGCAGGATGCGACATCAAGCGTGTTCTAGTCGATGGAGGAAGCTCTGCGAATATTTTGTTTGCGCGCCTTCGACGGATGGGGATCCCCGGTCGCTGGGCCTCGGGATCCTATCTGCAGGCCGGAGGCCAGCCCCTGAGGGCGCTGGGCCAGATATGCCTACAGGTCTCCTTTGGCCGGGACGACAATGTGAGGAGCGAAGACGCCACCTTCGACGTCGTCGATATCCCGTACCCTTACACCGCCATATTGGGGCGACCAATCCTCAATTCTGTTGGGGTAGTTTCACACCACTGCTTCCTATGTGTGAAGCTCCCCGGCCCGCAGGGCATTATCACCGCCCACGGCGACTAGGATACGGCCTGGCGCATAGAGCTCGGCACCAGAGGTCTGCACCACGAGGCTCTGCGGGGCGCCTAGGCCAGGCATGCCAGCGCAAGGATCCTCGGCGGTCTCAGGAAGCACACTGCCAAGCTCCCACGTGGATTGCTCTGGCAGTAGAGGCTCATACCGTGCCCCGCCTCGCTGCCACGTCAACGACAGCCGCCGTTCCCGCCCGTGAGCGATCAGTGGTTAGTACATCATTTTTTGTAATCGCTCACCCGCGCAAATAGGAATTCAATAAAGTTCACCATTTGCAAAACTCGTCTTGCTACTGGCAAAAACGCACGGAGGCTTGCCTCTGCGCGCACTCTCCGTGAGTATAAACAAAGACACGCGTTCGCGCGTACACTCTCCGTGAGTATAAACAAAGACACGCGTTCGCGCACGCACTCTCCGTGAGTATAAACAAAGACACGCGTTCGCACGCGCACTCTCTGTGAGTATAAACAAGGACACACGTTTGCGCGTGCACTCTCCGTGAGTATAAATAAAGACACGCGTTTGCGCGCGCACTCTCCGTGAGTATAAACAAAGACGTGCGGGGACGCCTCCGTGCGCACTCTACGGAGTATAAATAAGACGCAGCATCGAGGCTTACCTCTGTGCACACTCTACGGAGTATAAATAAGACGTAGCATCGAGGCTTACCTCCGTGCGCACTCTACGGAGTATAATAAGACGCAGCGTCGAGGATTACCTCCGTGCGCACTGTACGGAGTATAAATAAGACGCAGCGTCGAGGCTTACCTCCGTGCACACTCTGCGGAGTATAAATAGGACGCAGCATCGAGGCTTACCTCCGTGCGCACTCTACGGAGTATAAATAGGACGCAGCGTCGAGGCTTACCTTCGTGCGCACTCTACGGAGTATAAATAGGACGCAGCGTCGAGGCTTACCTCCGTGCGCACTCTACGGAGTATAAACAAGACGCGCCCTTGCGCACTCTACTGAGTATAAACAAGACACGGATGTTCCCGCGCATGTATAGGCGTTATCCCTATGCGTACTCTCTGGAGTATAAATGACGTGGTTGATGGTCCCACGCACTCCGCGGACTATGCACAAGAAGCAGCAGAGGCTTGCCTCCGCGCGTACTCCACGGGGCGCCGACAAGGCGCAGCAGAGGCTTGCCTCCGCGCGCACTTCACGGGGCGCCAACAAGGCGCAGCAGAGGCTTGCCTCCACGCGCACCACGCGGAGTCTGCTCAAGAAGCAGCCTCGCGCACGGGTCAGCCTTCGTAGGAGACAGAGTGCCCGCGCGTCTACCTCGACTAAGGCGCCAGCTCCGCTGCCACCACTTCGAAGGGTAGGGGACGGAGTGCTCGCGCATCTACCTCAACTAAGGCGCCAGATCTGCTGCCGCCACTTTGAAGGGTAGGAGACGGAGCGCTCGCTCGTCTACCTCGACTAAGGCGCCAGCTCCGCTGCCGCCACTTCGAAGGGTAGGAGACGGAGTGCTCGCTCGTCTACCTCGACTAAGGCGCCAGCTCCGCTGCCGCCACTTCGAAGGGTAGGAGACGGAGCGCTCGTTCGTCTACCTCGACTAGGCGCCAGCTCCGCTGCCACCGCTTCGAAGGGTAGGGGACGGAGCGCTCGCGCGTCTACCTCGACTAAGGCGCCAGCTCCGCTGCCACCACTTCGAAGGGTTGGGAACGGAGCGCTCGCACGTCTACCTCGACTAGGCGCCAGCTCTACTGCCACCACTTCGAAGAGTAGGGGACGGAGTTCTCGCGCGTCTACCTCGACTAAGGCGCCAGCTCCGCTGCCACCACTTCGAAGTGTTATAGCTTTTGTGGCCCCCTGAAAATTTATAATTTATTATGATGGAACTATTATAGCTTTTGGCATTTGTGGCCGCCTGAAAATTTTGTTTTGCAGAACTAGCCCCCCTCTCGCATAATTTGTAGATCTAGCCTCCTAACAGGGCACTTGCCCCTAGTACCGGGCATGGCAGGGACCTGCCCCTAGCGTAAGGCTCAGTCCAGTGCCATTTTCTCTTTTTTATTTTTTCTCCTTTATGTCATGTTTTTGTCGTGTCATGTCTCGTCGTTGGCTATATTCCTCACCAATTTAAGCCGAAGCATGCAGGTGAGATGCTTATTCAGAAGCATTCTGTCAAAAGCGTTCGCTCGTTTAGAAGTTCATTTTGATCAATCGTTTGCTCGCCTATGGTATTTAGTAATTTTGTTAATCCAATTTTTGTCATTAAGTACTTAATAATACATGTACATTATTTCATGTGCATAATTGTTCAGTTCGTACATTATTTCGCGTGCATGCATATTACTTTCGTTGTACTGGTGTAATTAATATTTTTGTGTATGTTTTACATCTCGTTGAGAAATGTACGCATGTTAATATGTTCCTACAAAAATGGCCACTATTACCGCACGACCATCGTGCGGTGACAATTGTTACATACATAATTAGTTTTAATTAACTCGTAATTAGCAAATTTATATAGGTGTACTATTTGCAGGAATTTCTAAATATAGCAAACGAGCTCAAAAACTTATGAAATTTTTGGGGAGCCTTCAGACATAGTGTACTTAATTGTATAAGTTTTTTTTATAATTTTATCCATTCTGAATTTTATTCAAAAATTCATTGAAATATACTGAAAAGGACCGCGGGAGGAGGGAGGAATGGTGATGCAATGAAGAGCATAGTGAGCATATCCAACAAGAGATGCAGGCTCATCTAGAGTCATGTAGGCTCAGGAAGCACGAGGCTCGTGAGGAGTAGCACGAGAGAAAGTGCAAAAGGGCAGCCAAGGCCAAGGAGGCCTATGAGGACTACAATGCCGACCTCGCAAGAAAGGACAAATAGCCCCGGTTCACGCAGTAGATCGGTCCATTCCGTAATAGCCCCTCATTTGACCCACCATGTTTTTGCTTTGCCATAAAGGCATGTATTCATACATGGTCCAGATGCTACTGTTGCTCTGTATCTAGTAGTACCGAGGTTGAGAGAAGCAATTAGCCAAACCAGCATGCCATGTAACTATGTGTAATATACACCTATTTTAGGACTCTCATATATCTCAGGTTCTGTGCCCTGCAACTTCACTATGGGTGGAAGATTTGAACACTTTGCAAGAAACTACCCATCGAATCAAGAATTGCAAAAATGATGCCGCTAGGGCCAACAAAACAAATAACCTAACGTGGAGTCTCTCGCATTCTCCATCTTCAATTCGAACCTAATACTTAGGTCGTGTTACACTCGAAATTAATACTAAGAAGAACGTATGAAATATGCATGTAATGCGTACTTACCTTTACACTCTTTATGTTGTACCCAGCTCTAACCCTTTGTTGTCCAAAATGGTAGATGGTCAGAACATCTTCTGCAGGCCTGTGGGATTACTTTTCTCATAGTGAGGACGAGGAAGAGTTTGTCATCCTCCTCTGCTAATTGATGCAGTATCTGGGTTATCGTCAAGGGTCAGAAGACCCGGATTGTGGACCACAATTATTGGTCGATGGAGGTATTCCTGTACACACAGTAAATGAAATTCGACTCCTGTACCTACCAGATCGAGCATCCTCACGCCCACTGCTCAAACACTGTCCAGGATGTGGCACGTTTCACCAGGCCCCTTGTGCCAGATACATGGGGACACCCTATTGCGGTCACCTTTCTGCTACTTTTCATCCACCTAGGCAGGAAAGCGGTACCCAGAGTGTCTTAACATTTCAGAGGACGACCCCCAACTCACACACCAGGTTCAGCTCACCTAGGTGATGGCAACAACCTACATCAATGCCCTGTAGAAGATGGCCACCTTCGAATGCTCCTCATCTCCAACTACCAGCACTCTGATACCCTTTGTGCCTGCGCACCCGCTGCGAGATGGCTCTCTCAGTTGTGCAGCATGAGAGGATCACAGCTTAGGTAGAGCTTGAGCTTATCAAGGTCGCAGCCACCTACACTCCCTCTTCGCCTGCGCCTGCTGTCATCCCCAACAACCCACCACCAACTCAACTCCTAGGACCCTGCCTGAGGAGTATAGTGTGCAAGAGCGTGCGATGCCCCAGTTTACCGCTTGCTATCGACATCACAAGTTCTAGACGACGACGCAACCTCAGCCGTTCTCGCTCTTGCTCTAGGTTGCCTAGTTATAGTTGTAGCCGTTCTCGTTCTCACTCCCTGCGGAACTATAACACATGCGGTGGCTAGCACCCCATGTAGTACTTCATAGGTTGCAGCTCAAGCTAGCTAGCATTGGTTGGTACGGTAGTCTTTAGGGTTGCAAGCACTATTGTCCCCTTTTGTACTCCCTATTCGTAGACATTGTGGTGCGTATTTTTTATCTATTGATATTGCTTTGTGGTCTATGTTGTGGTAAGTACTTTTTTATCTCTATCAATAATTGAGTACTACACAACAATGCACCAAACAAAAAACTCTACCGTCTTTTGCAAAAACTATACCAGCAAAAAGCCTAACGACAAACCCTAACAACTTTCGCGAAATACCTAACACCGTGGTGCCAACAAAAAAATAATTAGGTTGTTCAAGTATGAGACGGGGCTCAGTTCATCTATTTGTGCTTGTAGACATCATGTTCCAATTCTTTTTCATTTCATTTTAGACATTTTCACACATCATGTTCGAGATCGTTCGTTCGAACACATCACTTGCTACAAATAAGTTGACCAAAATAAAATTATAGATTCAACCGTGTGACTTGATAAAAAGTGCAGCACACATCTTGATAAAAAGTGCAGCACACATTGCTATTCCATTTCATTTCTTCAAACAGAGAAATCACAAACAGAGCAACATTTCCATCCTATCAGCAGCAATGCAACTTACAGCAACACATACACATACAAATGTGCTAAAATCACCACGAACTGGACAACAATCACTATGGTTTTTGTTGAGTACAACACATCTATGGTACGACTTCCATAGCGCTGGCATCACACAGTCGCAGTGCCATTCTGAGCCGATTCACCACGCTATGACCCATATGCCCTAAATGCCTCCAATGCCACTTCTTCGATGTTGAATAGCCGATAGCTCACATTCAAGAACAAATAGACCTCTTTGTGGCAGCGTTCCCAACTGTTGTACACCCCTAGATTCCAGCCATTGAATACAGTGTACCACCTCATTCAACCCTACACCAACGAACACACACTACGCACGAACGACAGTGAGAAGCACTCCAATAAAAACCGCAGGAAGAACAATCAAATTCACCCTGAAAAATACCTAGGTAACCAATAGCCTGCAACCGCCTTGCTTCTCCTGGCTAGAATCAACGACGTCGGAGATTCAACCCATGCCCAAAGCACTAAGTGAGTGGCACTCAAGTCACCTTCGTTGCCGCCTCTATGATTCTCAGGAGAGAAGAGGGAATGCGTGAGTGAGAGAGTGCAAGAGGAGACAAGGAGATAGCGTTCATGACGATCCACTCTGTCGCGTTTAACTAGCTGA
This sequence comes from Dendrocalamus sinicus, assembly GCA_036346575.1. Lineage (NCBI taxonomy): Eukaryota > Viridiplantae > Streptophyta > Magnoliopsida > Poales > Poaceae > Dendrocalamus > Dendrocalamus sinicus. The sequence goes on from CM070648.1 coordinate 30,909,363, forward strand.
GCACAGGAGAAAACGACGAGTGAAAACGACACGCGCGAAGATGAATCGTGCGGGAATTGGTCGAACGAACGAGAGAGGGCCTCCTGCCGTGCCTGGGGTCATGGGTAGGTGACCTGCCGTGCTCAGGGCAGAGGGCAAGTCATCTATTGCGCTGGCGTGGTGGCCAGGGGCAGGTGCCCTGTACGAGGGCTAGATCCACAAATTGCGCCGGAGGGTGGCTATTTTTGCAAAACAAAATTTCTAGAGGGGCACAAATGCCAAAACTCTAACTAACAGCTGTGGCCAGTTAGGGTGCACCATCATTTCTAAAAAGATAAAAAAAAATGAACGATCTTCCTCTAAACTATGAAGTTTCTTCTCTTTTGAAAACCTTAATTGTGACAAGCTATTTCAGAGTGAGAGACAAGATATTTAAGAAAATCTGTCGGTATGGTGAAGAAGAAAAATATTTGTATCTGCATCTTGCAGCATGTTCCTTTCTATTATTTATCTCATCACCGTCACACAATTTGCATCACAAAGTATGAAGCTTACTTGCATTAGAAGTTTGAGAGACCTTTTTTCTTGCCTTGTTATGGGGGAGATGGATCCATCCATAGACTTCAGCAAAGTCAACTGCGACTTCGCTGCATAAATAAGTAAATAACATTGTCATGGTAATTGCTCATCGTGTCAAAGCTTGTGAGCACTGTACTGTTCTGATTTCTGAATCTTGATGCTGCTACTTATTCCCAAGATGGATCTGCCATGATTGTGCCCTTTGTACTTTACTGGACAAGTGTAAACAACCTTCTCTTTCCTAGAGAGCTGGTGCATTGTACGCGCTGGAACTGTAGACAGTCTTTACGCTTCAGGTATTACATCTTCACCTTGGTGATGGTGGCGCATGAACTAGAACGGAGACACTGAAGAACATTACGGTCTGGTGGTTTCTAAAAGCTATAGTAAATAATTGTTCTATAGTATTTAACTTTTAAACAGAATGTCTTTTTAAGGTAAGATCTAGTAGTCAATTATAGTATATACTATAGTGACTTTATTTATATCAGCTAAAATCATACACAAGTATATCTCTACAAGCTTCTCTACACACGAGTATATCTCTACAAGCTGTAACTATTTATAAGTCAGCTAATATAAACGGTCTGTCATGTCAAATGATGATCATGCATACTTATTTACAAAAAAGGATCAGGGAATATTGGTAATTGATTCGTCATACCAGAAATATTTTCATGAGATTCTGAATTTCGTCATCTTTTTAAAGATCAGTATGCACACAGAGCATTTCCCATTGACAAACTAACTCTGAAATGTACAGTTTCTGCAGAATTCGTCCAACAACAACATTCAGTCTCCTCTACTAAAGGATTTCTGAAACGTACGATACTAGGAAAGAAGCTCAAAACTAGCAAATCAATTGCATTTTCCTGGCTTCACCGATGGGACGCCGTCGCGACCGGAACGGCGGTCGAGACCTGGAAGACCTCCGGGTTCCAGTCGCCAGCCGCGACGTCGCCGTCGATGACGAACCCGTCGAACGTGAGGCTGTGCGCGTAGTACTTCTCCGTGTGCGTCCCTACGTCGTCCTGCTGCATCACAACCTCCACGTCCCCTTCAACATTGCCCTCCCCGGTGGCGTAGGTTGGCATCGGCGTTACCCTCCGACTCCCGTCCAGCTCGGTCCAGCGCGGCCCCGACAACGACCGGAGCAACGCGGACCATCGCCGGCTGGGACGCGCGGCAGACATTGTCCGTAACGCCGCCGACGTCCACCGCCCACTTGGTGCGCTCGCTGCCGCGGTCGCCGCGCTCACCGAGCTCACCGCCCTGCGGTGCCGCTTCGCCTCCTCGATCTCCCTCCTCAACCTCTCCGGCAGTCGCAGCGTGTACCGATCCACCCGCTCCTCCGCCGTCTCTGCTTGCTTATCTGACGTGGAGTCTTCTCCTGGCGTTGACTCCGATGTCTCGACGTTGACCACTGTGTCATTGGGCGTTTCTGGCTGAGCAGCGAGGTCAGCGGCAAGGACGTGGCCGGCGGCGGCGACGGCCGGGTCCGCTAGGTCGGCGCGGCACACGGGGCAGGTAACGTGCGCCGCGAGCCACACGTCGATGCACGCGGCGTGGAACACGTGGCAGCACCCGGGGAGGACCCGGAGCTTCTCCCCGTCGTCGGCGAACTCGGAGACGCAGACCGCGCACTCGAGAGCCCCGCGTCCGGCCTTCACCGCCCTCGCCGTCGCGTACGTCAGCACCGGCAGCGCCTCCATAGCTGCGTGGTCGAGCCCAGCGCGCCTCCTGCCGCCGTTCGCTGCCGACGAGAACGCGGCCGCCGCAGCAGCCGTGACGGCCGCATTGGCACTCACGACGCCCCCGCGGCGCGCGGCCGTGGCAGCGTCGGCGCAGCGGCGGAGGTACCCGGACAAGAAGCCGAGCAAGAAGAGCGCGATGATCAGACCGACGAAGAGGAGCGAAGTGGTGACGTTGAAGCTTCCACCGCCCCCATCAGCGGGAGGCGACGGCGGCGAGAACGCCCCAGCGAAGGTGGCGCCGGGCGGTGGCGTGAAGAGCTGTGACGACGCCGGACGGATAATGGCGAGCAGGAGGAATAGAAGCCGGAGGAATGGATGGTGGTGGCGAGGCCACGTGGTGGTCGGCGGCGCAGGCGCCATAGACGTGGAGGTGGAGGTGGTGCGCGGTGTGGAGGGAAATGGGGCGGTGCGCGCGTGTGATCCGTGATGGTGAGAGAAAATACGAAGAGGTGGAGACGTGCCAGGAGTGACGTGGGAACAAGTAGGAGTCAAAGTTATAATTTGGGCCAATGATAGAATATTGTAGACGAGTATCATCATGGCTTGAATGGATTCTTGCGTATGACATTGTTAATAGAAGAACCAAAGTGTGTGTTTAATGCTAACATGTGTGGTTCGACAAAGTCAAATCCCATTTTGTGGTTGGTGATTAGCCGTGTTGTGGATGGGAACCTTACATCATTGCCCCGCATCATCTTATTATATATTTCTCCTTAGGACATGTGAAATAGGCTGTCATCAGTCGTCTATAATTCTTATCATATAAAATTTTTGATGATATAAATGAGAAAGAAAGAAATTGGCTATCATACAACAGATGATCTATGAGGTCTTATATATAACACTAAACATCATTGTATAAGTTGGTGTCTGTAAGCTATATTTTTCATACAAGAACTAAAAGATTGTAGGGTATTATATGAACAACTTAAAAGACAATACATTATGGGAGCTGTCTTTCGTGATGTCTGTAGATAATATAGAGGGTAATGCTAGCGCCTAGATGTCCAATCTGAGCGCTAGCTCTGGACGCTCCACTGCAACATTTTTCGCCCATGTTTGCAATATTTTTCATCCATAGTTTTGTTATAACATTTTTATTTCATGCATACAACATCGACTTTGTATCACATATTTTTATTACATATGGTGATTAAAATTGTTGCACACATTATCTAAGAATATTATATCGGAGCGTACGATGAGAATACTCACATCATTCTTTGTTTTTTGTTGCAAACATGGATGAGAAATATTGCAGACATGGACAAGAAATGTTTCGGATGGGAATACTTACATCTCTTTTTTTTTGTTGCTGTTGTAAACATGAGTGAAAATGTTGCATACAGTGATGAAAAATATTGCAGCCGAGCGTTCAGAACTAGCGCCCGAATCAGACATCTGGGCGCTAGCATTTCCCTAATATAGAGGATGCTATAGACAGCTATTGGCTATGCCATTATATACGCCTTTAGGTCAAGGAATCCCCTACAATCCACATTGAACCCTTTTCTCCGAGTCTCTCCTGTTTGATCAAAATTCAACGCTTCAAATTAGTGGACTTTAGAGACTACTTTAGACCTGAACAACCCTTGCATCTTATAGTTACTCCCTCCGTTCTTTTTTACTTGATTTCCTAAAATCTATGCTGTTAAAGTTTGTCTACCAATAGATTTAAAACTATCTAGATTGATAATACAAAAATTATATTATTATATTTATCATTAAAAATATTTTTATAATATTATAATTTTATTATTATATCTTAATGTAAAGTTATAAAAAATAGTGGTCGAAGATCGTGAAAAATAAAAAACATTAAGTAAAAAGAACGGAGGGAGTATTTCTCTTTGAGCGGAGGGATCTCGTGGAGTTCACACTAAATCTTAGTGGGATTTCTTTCCGTCTGTCTGTTCGATGAGGATTCAATGCTTTTGGTACAAGGATACATCGGGACAAGTTTCTACTTGAAGGGTGATCCCCCGGAATTCAACCTCGTATGGGATTTCTATCAATCTCAACTATTCGACCAAAATTGAACTCTTCAGATTAGCAACCAGTGGAGGTGTCCTCCACTGTATAGAGTTTGTATAGCAAATTAGCAACCAATGGTGGAACCACCACCTAGGCAGCTGCCTGGGGTCGCCTGGAGGTACCCATGGACCTCCAGTGCTTATCTTCGGCAGCGGCCACCTTGGCAGAGGAAGGGCAGAGCTCAGATGTTTTTAGGGACGAAGAAGTTGGCTGCTTGGACTATGGGCCATGGTAAATAACATGATAATCCTAATCCCCCGAGAGCCAACACCAAGACACGAGCAGCCCCCCATATGAGCTATGGGGCGATTTTGTGCTGTGCTTACTGGAGGCAGCAGAGGGAGCCAAGAAGGGCGACGGCACGGCGGCTTTGTGCTTTGGCTACAGATGATGACGCACGGCGTTGTAACATTCTGAAAATTTGAATTCTAGGAAATGTGTAGCCTTTAAAATATTTTGAAATGTGTCTTCTCGATATTTGGACTTTAGTGGATTTCCTTTGGATTTTTGTTGAGGTTCCAACAATTGAAGAAAATCATGAAAAATAAAACTAACAGAAAATCATGAAAGAAATGTGAAAATAATAGAAATTTATAATTTGAAATCAAATATGAAAAGAAGATCCATCAATTAGGGTAGGAGAATAGAAAAAGAGGAAGAGTATAGTTTGAATCAAAACCTTAATTTTTGCTTTGGGCATAATAATAATAATAACAACAACAACAACAAAAGGGGGTGAATGAATATGTATATGTATATACACCAAAATCATAAATAAATAAATAAATGCAATAATAATAGTAATGAAGAAATAGATATAAATAAATAATATATATAAATACACATGTAAATAGATGTGTGTATATATATAAAGAAAAGAAAAAAAAGAAGAAACCTTCTCGGGCTGGCTCGAGCCAGCCCAGGCCGGCCCGCCTTCTTTCTTCCTCCCCGCCCCCTCGCTAAAATTCGGCCAAGGCCGAAGCTCGCCTCGCCTCGCCAGGCCACCGCCACAGCTTGCCTCTCCATGGCGCCTCCTTCGGACCGACGGTCGCCAGCGCACCTCCGTGCTCACGTCACCAGGACCCACCGCTCGTTCTGTCGAAGTCCTTCTCCCACGTCACCGCCTGGTCGCCATTGCATCCGGTCGTCCCGTCCTCCTCGTCGCACGGCCGAGGGATGCCAAACCACCACGCCGTGCCACTTGCATCAGCCACAGGCGCAGTCATGCCGCCAGGACCACGGCCTGCCCCACGCACGTCGCTCCTATGTCAGCACGCGTCACGCCTAACCACCCCGTCCTGTCGCCCGAGCTGTAGCCACGTAGCCGCCGAGACCGGCCCTGCTCCGCACATGTTGCCTGACCTTTTCTGCGGCTATAAATCCCCGCCGATGCTTCCAGCAGCACCGCCACACTCCGCTCCATCTTCCACCCCAAACAATCGGCCTTCCCGTGCCTCTAGCTTCACCGACAGTCTCTTCTTCCCCAAAGCTGGCCAATGAGCAAGCCGCTGATTGGCGCCACCATGGTCCGATTCCTCCCAACCGAAGCACCCTCGGAGCACCACAATGATGTTCCCCTCCTCGGCCGGACCTCTCGCCGCTCGAGCTGAGCACGCACCATGCGCCTCCCCCACCCATCGCCGTCCCACACCGCCAGACCACCACTACCACTCTCACGCTGCGTCGACCCCAAGGTAGCCTCCTAACCTCACCAACATGCTTCCCCAGCTTGCAATCAGACTCTAATGCCGTGCACCGCCGCGCCCGCCCTTCCCCTATTCCGCCACCGCCCACGGGAGCCGCCGGCCGACGCCCCGGCCAAATTGGTCGGCGAGGCTTCGCCTACAGGTAAGCGCGGGCATGAGCAACTCATTTTGCAGAAGCTCACGTCCGACCGCCGCTTCCTCCGCCGGCGGTGAGCTCACCGTACATCAGCAGGAGGAAGAAGCCGCTGTACCTAAAGGATTAATTGTGGTTAAGACAGATAGTTAATGTTAATGATGATTAATTAATGCTAATGATGAGTAGTTAAAACCATTGCTCATTGACATGTGGGCCATGTCTTCTAATTAAACAGTAACTGGTCCCACCTATCATAGGCACAGAGGAGAGAAAATAAAAATCAAAAAAATTAAAAATCTGCTGTGGGCCCCACCTGTCAGATTCTAATTATTTTTCGGATTTATTCAAACTGAGAACTTCAAAAAGGCATAACTTATTCATCTTAACTCCAAATTGAGTGAAACAAATTTCTAAATTCATATAACATCAATATCTATCCAATGGAACTAAAATCATGAATTTTTGAGTTCATTTGAATTTTTTTATGAGAATTTGTTTGGTTTACTAATTTTTATCCGAATTTTCATGCAACGTAAAAATAGCGTACGAGGCCCAAGAGGAAGAGGCTGAGGCTGAAGCAACTCTCGATGACCAAGACCAAGTCAACTGTGACCAAGGTGAGTCAATACTTCGATCTGCAAGTTATTTCCATTTTAAATTATCAAATTGCATGCTGTTATTTTGTGTGCAAATATATGTTTGATTTCAAGATTCTAGTTATATAACCATTAATGAATTTGTTAGTATTACACTCATTTGGAACACTTGAATATCTGAGCCTTGTCACCCTAGCCAAATTATAATAGTAAAACTTTCAAAAATAAATCTATGCTTATACGCCATGCTTAGTACTGCATAGATAATTGGAAGTACCAAAATATCCCAAGCATCACTTTTAATCATGAGAAACTGTTTTGGGAAGTCATGGTGGTAATGACTAGTGTATTTTGACATGGATATTCTATGCTCTCAAAAACCCCAACTTGCTTAAATATCTAGACGGGTGGTTCGGTGGTGTGATGCAGTGGTGCACGAGAGTGTGGATAGTGGTAGAACCGCCCAGATAACCCTAAGGACTAAATCTTTTCATGACCTCCTGTGTAAGACAAGTACAACCACAAATTTGTAAAGTACAACATGGCTTAGTAGATCTACTGGACCCTGAAATTCATCTTATTGGTAAAGAAGGTGAGGTAGTGCAAGTGGTTGTCTATGTGACGACTTGAATGGGACATTCGTTGAGGGTGAAGTTTACCACGGTAGTCAGTGGGGGTAGTCCAGCTGCTAGTCACATAGGGGTAGCAAATCCCGCATAACTTATGGAACCCACTGCAAGTAGGAGAAGCCCATATGGGTGAGATAATGGAAGGGCGCGAGGTATTTTGAAAGTTTACTGTGATGATCTACTCAACCACATGACTAAGGAATCATATGGAGTAACGAGCGGATCGTCTCTTGTGGGTAAAGTGTACAAACTCTACAGAGTCAGAACTATTCGAATAACCGAGCCCACAGTCAAGGGCGGACATTGATACGGGGTCGCCCGATCTTCTCGACGTAGGATCAAGATACTCACGTGGATTTGATGAATCGTAGTGATCCCCCGTTGCCAATGCAAGAGTTAGCACTCTATAATTCACCCAACCACACGTGCTGAACTTCACGACCACCGATGAAGTTCCATCGCGCTCCCAATTCCCAACGGAAAGGTTGAACGATCTTGATTTCAGCGAACTCCCAATTCCCTCATGTTGGTTCGGCCAACAGAAAGAACAAGAGTATTTTATTATCAAAAGTGGTATGTGCCCTAAAGGCTGCCAATACAAGGTTTATATAGCCCCTTGGGACGTCCATATGGTCCCCAAACCAAGTACAACTCTACCCTATATGGTTTTAGATACAAACTCTCACAAAAAGGAAACTATATTTTTCACTCATCATATTGTTTCGGTCATAACTTTTTGTCCGTGACTAATTTGAAGGTGGGACCAGATCCATTGCGTAGCCCTTGAAATTATCTTTCCAACGAGTACAAGAACACCTGAATCGGACTCCGTTTGTGAAAGTTATGGCCTTTTTAGTAACTACCTGTCAGGCTGTCCCGAACCGAATCCGAATTGAATTCTGAGTTGAATCCGAGTTTGAATTGGGTTGAGCACGTGGGAAGTCTGAAATTGGCTTGAAAATCTTATCCAAAACTTGTGGTTTAAGTCCTTGGGCTCCTCCCTTTTGCTCTCGCACTGCATGGGCTTCTTTCCTCTGCGTGGGCTGCTTGGCTTTCTCCTTTCCATTCCCATGGGCTTTTGAACTTTTTGTTCTTGGTAGTAAATATAATTACCCTCCTTGTGCTTCTCCATTATTTTGACCCCGGAATCATCATAATATTCAAACCTAATAATAAACAAGAATTTGGCATAAGCTAGTATATCGTTCCCACGAGTAGAAGGAAATTCATTATGAAACAAATTCACCTGACAATATTTAATGCGGCTCAATACTTCTTTCCAGTGAAATAATGTATTTGACTTAAATGTGCTAAGCATGTGTGTATCCGCATCAAACATGGTAACTTAACCAGATATAGTTCTATTTCAAAAATTTTGTGGATGGAAGTGGAAAAGTGGAGGGCTGTGAAAAGCCTTGATTTGTATTGCCCTGGGTGTCGCCCCAGTGATAGCGTAAGCGGATAATACGCTAAAAAGTTAGCATATGGTGCAGAAACCATGTAACGGTAAATGGAGTCTGGATCACTATTATTAATGCACTCTTTAATACATTGATTAAATTCTATCTTAGTTAAAAATGTTAGGTCTTAGGAAATTTCTAAGTAACCTATTTTAAAAGCAACTGATGGCAAATAAAATAACTTGAACCTTTTCTTGATAAGTCATGCATGTTATTTATTGCATCCTGTGTACTGGCTCACGGAGCACGGTGGATTTGTGCTCACCCTCACATTATCAAAATCAGAAACAGGGACTTAAGACCACTATGCCTATGAGGACACTCTTGCCACGAATCGAGGAGCCAACGAAGGAAAATAGAACGACGTTCTCAAGTAAACTAGAACGACGTTCTCGAGTTTGGGTTCTAGACAAGTAGATTTGGTGGAGATTGCGTGAACATATATTGTCTAAGCCTAGATAATATATGTTGCGCACACATATATTATCTAGGCTTAGACAATATATGTGCACATCATCAAACATCCTGTGCACATCATCTCTAATTTTTGCCAATGCTTCGTCCATATTGGCCGAAGCTGTGAGTGGTGACTGCAAAGGAGCTATAGGGGTGTTGGTCACAATAGTAGACAGTGGAGGCGGCATCGGCGGTATAACAGAATACGGCAAGGACCTTGGCATACCTATATCGCCTGACGTTGATGTTCCCAAAGGTGGTATGCTCATGATATGATTAGGATATGTGGGCGCTACTACTAGTTCACCTCCAGGTTTAGTTGGCTGTCCAGAAAAGAAATTCAACAGCATGCCACATTGGGGTTGTATACTTGGTACTCCACTAATTGCCGATGAATTGATAGGTGCTGTCGACTTAGAAGGTTCTACGCTAGAAAAAGCGCCAACCTGACTTGTGCCCATGGCCGCACTATTTATTTTTTTTAATGTTTGCCATCTGATGCATATAATCAAAGATCTCTCTAGTGCTCTCGTTAAGCATGTACTGAACTTGCTCCATTGTAACACTAGATGAATTGGTAGCAACAGATGAAGGGGCTGATGCGGCACTTACAAGGGGTTCTACCTTTTCCGAGCAATGCGGAAGAGGGAACGTGATGTCGCCGAGTGGGGTTATGTTGCCTTGACGATCCTTCTTGAATTTTGCAAGGAACGCTCGCAGATCCTCCTCCTCGCGCCTTTTCTTGTATGCCTCAAAAGCTTGGCGATGCTCTTCCGATAATTCATTGTAGCCGGGCTTGACGACATTATCGGTGTTAACCTCCCCGGGCCTTGGGATTTTGCTGCTACCAGTCATGGTGATCGGTGGCGTCAATGTTCCTTGATCTTTCCCCAGCGGAGTCGCCAAAAAGTGTGTTCGCACACGAACACGTCACCGTGTGCCCCCGGCGTCGAGCGCGATACGCAGGACACGTCGCCGGAGGAGTCTCGCCGGGAGCGCGACACGCAGGACACGCCGGCGAGAGCTCTTGAGACCCGACACCCCACGCACCCGGGAGGGACCCCGTCAGGGCGAGCGGCGGCGATGGGCTGTCCTAAGTCGGCCTGACCGCCCTTAGGACCTTGTGATTCGTTATCGCAACGGAGTAAACGACGACGAAGAACAAGAAGCAAAATAGGGCAGAGGAAAAAATAGTAGATTGCAAGATAATATAGTAGATGAGTTTCGATTGTGTGTTGTCAATCGGCCGTAACCCCTACATACATATATATAGGGGGAAGCTGGTCCTAGCTTCTTTTGGAAACAACAGTATTCGAATCGAATCAGAGTCCAGACCGAATAAAACTTATCTTAGTTTATTCGGTTGCAATTTTACCACACGGCAGAGATCGTTTCAAGATCATTTCCTGATCCTTTCCAAACTGCTGCCCGCGCGTGCATGCTGCTCCTATTGATCTTCTTTTACGCACAATTGATCTGTATGCAATACATGCATATAGTATTTTCTTCCTTTGCACGCAAGCTCTTTACCCTACCAAACGTTGTGAAGTTTCATGACTTCCCAAGATCGTTTATGACCGGTCAGCGCTGCTTACGACCGATCCCGAGTGCTCTTGATGCCGTACGACCACTCCAAAAACATCCCTTTGACCATGCTCACTTCCTTCAACATGGTCGGAATCGCTTCTGGCACGTACTGGTCTTCTCGACTTGGTCGCTGCTCCTTACGACCGCCTTCACCGTGGTCGTAGCCTTCTCTGCGTGGTCGAACCCTTTACGATGACCGGTCAGCATTTCTTACGACCTCCCAGGACCGTTTACGACTGGTTAGAGTCGTTTACGACCGGTTAGAACTGTTTATGACCGGTTCTGGATGCTTACGACCAGTTCCGATCCTTCTATTGCTTTACCGATCAACTTTCCTTCGTGATCGTAAACTTACTATAGCGGTTTACGACCGCTCCGCTGTATCATTGCACTGTCCTTCCTTCAGCCGCTCGAAATAACGTGATCGCAACCTTCAATGAGCACGCAGTGACGCTGGCGATCACTATTTTTCTGTAGTCGAACACCCTTTCGACCACGTTCACTTCCTTCAACGTGGTCGGAGTCGCTGTCGCTTCTCGTTATAACGTGGTCGTAAGCCACCGACTTCTCATCGTGGTCGTAAATTCGACTGCCGACTATCAACCTTGATGTCGTCGACTGTGAACCAGGCTTCTGATCATGGCCAATCGTGGTCGTAGCAGCGTCCGATCATATCCAAAATGGTTGAGCCACCTTTGACCACGCCAACGTGGTCGTAACTGCCTTCGACCACGGCCAACGTGGTCGTAATCGGTCCAGCTGGCTTCCGATTAGTGATGACATGGTCGCAAATGCTGCAACGTGGTCGTAAAACTACCCGGCGACTGCTGACCACGACCAAAGTGATCGTAATGGCTCTTGACCACGACCAAGCTCTACGCTTCTTTGACATAGTCGTGCATTTACTGTAGCTTGCTGTATTCGTAGGACTCTACGATCACCTTTGACTTTCGACTTGCTTTGCCGTGATCGTAACTACTCACGATCATGATATATGCACAGCATTTCCTTGTTAACCTGCTTTTGGCTTTACGATGATTGTCAAGCCAAATTTGATTATCAACACATGCCCCCCTGTTTTTTGGCAACACTTGTGTGCCAAAAAATAAGAATTACTTGCTCAACAATCAAGGACAATGTCAACACATGCATTGGCCATGTTTATATGTCTAAGGGCGATAACTTAGTATCGGCCATGCATGTTCAAGCTTCCTGCCACATGCTTGGATAAAACTTCTTCAAATATTTTCCATTAAGAGTACGAAATTCAGCAGGTAGATAGTAAACCATATTGATATCCATACCTTCTCTAGCTGGTGTGGGCTCAAAATCTAACATCTCCTCATCATCTCCCAATGTACATACCTGCTCATGCTCTTTGGGTGATGTATGCCCTGCTGCGATAGGAGTAGTATCTGCAGCCCCATCCACCGGTTTAGGCCTCCATACATGCTTCATGGGCCGAATTTTATTGAAAAATTCGTCTCTCTGTGCTTCCGCTGCGCCTTCGATCTTCTGCTGATTTCGCATGCGCTGTAACCTTCTTTTCTGAGCTTTGGTCAGGCCGGAAGGACACCACCTTGGTCGGGTATACTTGGGATCTCTTCCCTTTGTGCTGCTGTTGCTAGCTTCATGATCATTAGCTGCTGAACCTGGCTGAACAGCAACCATAGTACTACTGGATTTAGCCGGATTATTAATGACAATTGACCTTTTACCAAGATCTTTGGTTGACACCTCTGCAGCACTAGCAGCCCTGCTTTCTTGCTTGTTAGGTTCTGAATTTTCAGCACTTGGCGATTTAGCACGCCACTCTTGCTTCATAATCTTCTTTGTTGCAGAGGCATTGGATGGTCGATCAGTACCACCACCAAAACAACCTTTTGTAGAGTGGGTTAGCCTCTCAAAAATTGATCTTCTAGGTGCTGTCCACCCAGGATGAAAAGCATATGGCACCATTGGAGGCTGCGCCCACCCTCCATTCAGATTGTATGGTGTGTAGGAGAAAGGTGTCATCCATTGCATAGGCGCCCATGGCTCATACAGACGAAACTGACGCTGTATTTGATGCCTCGGAGGTGATCTTGGACGCCTCAATTGTGATGGTCGATTAGAGCTAGAAGTGGTCGCTTGGTTAGCATATTCGGACAGCAGCATATCAAATGTTGGCTTGATGCGCTTCCGCTGTACTTTTGCTTTGTTTACCTTCCACTTGCCAACCTCTGGATTTTTGGGCTTGATAAACTTATTGCAAGCCTCATGTTGCACTTGCCCCCCAGGTACAGAAGTGCTCACAGTGATCTTCAATGTTTCCTTTCCATTTGGGGCCTTCTCAAGTACAACCTCTCTTCCTGAGACCTTGTCATCGGCATGTATCACTCTAGGCTCACCGATAACAACACAGCTTTCCTTTTGCTGATTCGGCATGTTCGGGCCGAAGCAACACTTTCTGTCCCCATATCCATCGTGTTCATGGGAAAGGAGACTTGTCCACTTGCATTTCGGCAAAACTCAATCGTCCATCATTGATAGCCGATTGGATCTGTCGCCGAAAAAAATTACAATCATTAGTAGCATGTGAAAAAGAATTATGATATTTGCAAAAAGCTCGTCGCTTCAGCTCTTCAAACGGCGGTAAAGTTTGAGAAATTTTAATGACCTTATCATTCAGCAAAGCATCAAAAATTCTATCACATTTTGTAACATCAAAAGTAAACTTCATCTCCTCTTCACGATTTTTGCGAATTGGCTTAAGAGCGTTACATGCATATGGTTTAGCCTTTGAGGGCCAAACAAATTCAGCAGCATAGACATCAATTTCATCAACCTGATCAGAGGAATAATCAACAACGTTCATGCGAGGAGGGTCAGCTTTAGTCTTATGATTTTCTTTGATATCTTTACTTTGGCTTTCTTTAGCCAAAGCTCGCTGCAACACTTGGTTAACAGTTAAAAATTCATAGCTTTCTAACTTCTCTTTAATGTGAGTTCTCAAGCCGTTAAGCACAAGATCAGCCAAGTCCCTTTCACTTATCACAAGACTGTAGCATCGGTTTTTAACATCTCTAAACCTTTTAACATAATCGGAAACCGATTCATCATTTTTTTGCCTAACCGATGTAAGATGTGATAATTTAAGCTCAGTGTCACCGCTATAAAAATGATCATGAAATTTTTGCTCAAGCTGCGACCATGTAGTAATAGAACCAGGGGATAAAGCAGAAAACCATGAAAAGGCCATGCCAGTTAAAGACAAAGAAAACAAACGAACTTTAAGTTCATCTATATTACGCGCTGTTCCCAACTGGGCGAGGTATTGGCTAACGTGCTCCCATGTCGTTTTGCTGTCCCCACCATCAAATTTAGCAAACTCAGGAAGCTTATAACCTTGGGGATAAGCAATAGTATCAAAATGAGATGGATATGGTTTCTGATACGTGCGGGCTCTAACTCTCGGCTCAATGCCGAAAGACTCAACAAACATCCTGTGCACATCATCTCTAATTTTTGCCAATGCTTCGTCCATATTGGCCGAAGCTGTGAGTGGTGACTGCAAAGGAGCTATAGGGGTGTTGGTCACCATGGTAGGCAGATGGAGGCGGCATCGGTATAATAAGAATCGGCAAGGACCTTGGCATACCTATATCGCTTTGACGTTGATGTTCCCAAAGGTGGTATGCTCATGATATGATTAGGATATGTGGGCGCTACTACTAGTTCACCTCCAGTTTAGTTGGTGTCTAGAAAAGAAATTCAACGAAGATGCCACATTGGGGTTGTATACTTGGTACTCCACTACTTGCCGATGAATTGATAGGTGTCATGTCGACTTAGAAGGTTCTACGCTAGAAAAAGCGCCAACCTGACTTGTGCCCATGGCCGCACTATTTATTTTTTTTAATGTTTGCCATCTGATGCATATAATCAAAGATCTCTCTAGTGCTCTCGTTAAGCATGTACTGAACTTGCTCCATTGTAACACTAGATGAATTGGTAGCAACAGATGAAGGGGCTGATGCGGCACTTACAAGGGGTTCTACCTTTTAGAGCAATGCGGAAGAGGGAACGTGATGTCGCCGAGTGGGGTTATGTTGCCTTGACGATCCTTCTTGAATTTTGCAAGGAACGCTCGCAGATCCTCCTCCTCGCGCCTTTTCTTGTATGCCTCAAAAGCTTGGCGATGCTCTTCCGATAATTCATTGTAGCCGGGCTTGACGACATTATCGGTGTTAACCTCCCCGGGCCTTGGGATTTTGCTGCTACCAGTCATGGTGATCGGTGGCGTCAATGTTCCTTGATCTTTCCCCAGCGGAGTCGCCAAAAAGTGTGTTCGCACACGAACACGTCACCGTGTGCCCCCGGCGTCGAGCGCGTCGCAGACACGTCGCGGAGGAGTCTCGCGGGGCGCGACACGCGAGACACGCCGGCGAGCTCTTGAGACCCGACACCCCACGCACCGGGAGGACCCGTCGAGTGAAGGCGGCGATGGGCTGTCCTAAGTCGGCCTGACCGCCCTTAGGACCTTGTGATTCGTTATCGCAACGGAGTAAACGACGACGAAGAACAAGAAGCAAAATAGGGCAGAGGAAAAAATAGTAGATTGCAAGATAATATAGTAGATGAGTTTCGATTGTGTGTTGTCAATCGGCCCTAACCCCTACATACATATATATAGGGGGAAGCTGGTCCTAGCTTCTTTTGGAAACAACAGTATTCGAATCGAATCAGAGTCCAGACCGAATAAAACTTATCTTAGTTTATTCGGTTGCAATTTTACCACACGGCAGAGATCGTTTCAAGATCATTTCCTGATCCTTTCCAAACTGCTGCCCGCGCGTGCATGCTGCTCCTATTGATCTTCTTTTACGCACAATTGATCTGTATGCAATACATGCATGTAGTATTTTCTTCCTTTGCACGCAAGCTCTTTACCCTACCAAACGTTGTGAAGTTTCATGACTTCCCAAGATCGTTTATGACCGGTCAGCGCTGCTTACGACCGATCCCGAGTGCTCTTGATGCCGTCGACCACTCCAAAACATCCCTTTGATCATGCTCACTTCCTTCAACATGGTCGAATCGCCACGCGCGTCTTGGTCTTCTCGACTTGGTCGCTGCTCCCTTCGACCGCCTTCACCGTGGTCGTAGCCTTCTCTGCGTGGTCGAACCCTTTACGATGACCGGTCAGCATTTCTTACGACCTCCCAGGACCGTTTACGACTGGTTAGAGTCGTTCGACCGGTTAGAACTGTTTATGACCAGTTCTGGATGCTTACGACCAGTTCCGATCCTTCTATTGCTTTACCGATCAACTTTCCTTCGTGATCGTAAACTTACTATAGCAGTTTACGACCGCTCCGCTGTATCACTGCACTGTCCTTCCTTCAGCCGCTCGAAATAACGTGATCGAAACCTTCAATGAGCACGCAGTGACGCTGGCGATCACTATTTTCACTTCCTTCAACGTGGTCGGAGTCGCTGCCGCTTCTCGTTATAACGTGGTCGTAAGCCACCGACTTCTCATCGTGGTCGTAAATTCGACTGCCGACTATCAACCTTGATGTCGTCGACTGTGAACCAGGCTTCTGATCATGGCCAATCGTGGTCGTAGCAGCGTCCGATCATATCCAAAATGGTTGAGCCACCTTTGACCACGCCAACGTGGTCGTAACTGCCTTCGACCACGGCCAACGTGGTCGTAATCGGTCCAGCTGGCTTCCGATTAGTGATGACATGGTCGCAAATGCTGCAACGTGGTCGTAAAACTACCCGGCGACTGCTGACCACGACCAAAGTGATCGTAATGGCTCTTGACCACGATCAAGCTCTACGCTTCTTTGACATAGTCGTGCATTTACTGTAGCTTGCTGTATTCGTAGGACTCTACGATCACCTCTGACTTTCGACTTGCTTTGCCGTGATCGTAACTACTCACGATCATGATATATGCACAGCATTTCCTTGTTAACCTACTTTTGGCTTTACGATGATTGTCAAGCCAAATTTGATTATCAACAGATATATTTCATGCGATGTATGAGTTGATGCAGCAATGTACTTGTGAGTACTATCTACTAGTTTAGGAAATAGTACAGTGAATCACAGAGAATTTTGGATTGAAAAATTCGAATCCGGCAGATGCGCAGCCAAGAAGGGCGATGGCGTGGCGATTTTGTGCGTGCGTGCGGTGAGTCAACCCGACGACTTCGTGCGC
Organism: Dendrocalamus sinicus; assembly: GCA_036346575.1. Taxonomy (NCBI): domain Eukaryota; kingdom Viridiplantae; phylum Streptophyta; class Magnoliopsida; order Poales; family Poaceae; genus Dendrocalamus; species Dendrocalamus sinicus. Next base: position 30,926,493 of record CM070648.1, read on the forward strand.
GTACCGGGGCGAGCAGCGGCGCGGCAGCTTCGTGTGGGACGCGGCCAGGCTTGCTCCTCAATCGTCCGTGACAAGTTTGCCCCCGGTCTCTACAATTACTGGTTCCGCCACTGTTAGAGCAACTCCAGCAGTAGCCCTCAAAACAGGGCCCCTACTTTTTATTTGAGAGCTCTCCCTACTTTTGAGGGCTCTGTTTTTTGAGCTACACTTCAGCAGGAGCCCTCAAAACAGGACCCTCAAATTCATTCTTAGAGGGGATGACACATAGGACCCACCCTCATCCTCATCCTACTTTTGAGGGCCGAGGGGCAAAAAAACTCACTCCAGCAGGGCCCCTACTTGAGCCCTCAAAAGTAGGGGCTCCCTCCAGACCCCCAGGAATGAGGGCTCGAGGGGGAGATTTGAGGGGCCCCTACTTTTGAGGGCTCAAGTAGGGGCCCTGCTGGAGTGAGTTTTTTGCCCTTCGGCCCTCAAAAGTAGGATGAGGGTTCAAGTAGGGGCTCTAACACTTAGCAACAGCAAATGGCTCTCGCGCGGTTCATGCCGTACGCCATGTAGTGCGTATGGGACTGGGGGCGGTGCAGATCACGTCAAGTGTATGTTCCATTGGAGACTTTGGGAAGCTACAATTAAATGCATTTTACAATCCTAATCGCTCGGGTTGTCAGCTCTTAATACGTACGTGATTGCCCGGCTGATTCGGCAGGCAAACTCCCTTATTTTCTCGTGATAGTGTCAGAGGTCACAGCCAGATTAATGTTGGGAACCACATTTTGGTATAGTGGTGAAGATTTTTTAAAAATAATTATTTTTATTCAGAATCATAAAATTATACCTGTGATTTTTTTCAGTTTTGACCGCATGTCATTGCACGTTAGATGACTTGGCCTAGCCGCATAACCATTGGATAACATGTGGTCAAGTTGCCTAACAGTTAGGTGACATGTGGCCAAGTTGCCTAACGGTTGGGCAAGTAGCCAAAGTTGCCCAACCATGTGGCAACGAGGCCACGTGTCATTCAACGGTTAGGCGATTTAAATAATAATATAATTATTGTATTAATCCAATAAAAAATAACTATGGGAGATTAAATGGTAATTTTTGTAGATAATACATTTAAGAAATCTTGTTTGGAGTTGTTTTTTTAATAAAAGAACAGACAATATCGTTTAATGTATTTGTGATTTTTCATAGATTGTGAATGGCCATAAATATGTTATTGTGATCATCGTATGTTATTGTAGTACGAGAAATTTCTGAAGAATTTTGTGAAGACGATTGAGATAGCAACGATTTGTAAGTAGGAAGGTAAGTGATATTACGATGCAATAGACAATTCATACACGGAGGAAGGCAAAGCAAAATACATACACAACCAAAAAAGGTACACATAGCAAGAGGAAGATCCACTACTCGCCACCAGCTACACCACCCACAGCACCTCCTCCGTCATAACCACGTCCTACCCCTAGTCGGTGACCACCCGTACGGCCCCGTTTGGGCTTCCTCAGCACGGGGTGTTGGGGTTTGGGCCCCGACAGGGTGAAGCGGTCAGGAGCCTACTCACCCGTACTCCCAATGCCTCGGGGGTTGACTACACCTGTGGCTGCGTGGGAACTGGGTCATTGTTGAGCTGCGACTCGGAAAGGACCTCCGCCTGGTCCTCCGCGAGGAAGTCGCTCATGTCCCCTATGAGATCCTCATGGGGGATAGGTAAAACTCCTGACCGTTGCGTCGTTTCTTTAGGATAGGTATTGTTTATTTGTGAAATATATCAATACGAAAAAAACCTAAAGAGACGAAACATACCTTCCAAGTGGGTCATGGCCTGCTACCAACTGTTGTACGTGCTTGGCCAAATAATGTGTGCTACCCTGCCGATGCTAGGTAGGGGTCCACGGACGACGATGGCGCCGGTGTGTACGGACATGCCCACCCTGATCCTCTGACCTGGCCACGCTAACCCTCCGGCCTGATCAAGCGTTGGCGAGGCTCATGCACGTGGCCCTGCAGAGCCTCCTACATGAGCTACAGGATGTGGCAACCTCGGTGTACGCATCGATGTGGCCGCCTCCGAGAGTGTCTTGCACGATGAGAGGTCGAGGGCACCCTTCGCCCTTTTGTAGACCCGATGGACAATGCCTAGCAGCTCGTTGCACGTCATCTCCAAACTGTGGGTGACCCTGTCCACGATCGACCCGATGTCCATCACAATCTCAGCAGTGATATCCGTATGCAAGAAGTACATGAAAGCGTCAAAGTAGTAATTGTGGTAACCGTACTCAAAAACTTTGAAACATGAGAGTACCTACCGCGAGAGTGAAGTTCCACGCTAAGTTCATGAGGTACATGTCGGTCAGTGCTGGTACGTGAGTAGGGGGAGGGTCGACGCATGTTTGTGGAGCATACCAGTGTAGATACTCATCGAACATGCTAGGGTCATACACAGTGGCCTCCTGCACGAAGTCCTAGAGTGCCTCGCCCACTCCTCCACCCATGGTGCCATCTTCGTGGCCCAGCTCATCCCGCTACCGCCCCTCCTATTGTTCCTACGAAATGTACAACTACAATTAGAAGGCATCATAATAGAACTGCGAAAAAATTTAGGGACATGTGTTGTGTGTAACTCACACGTGGACCAAGTCTGGCACCCGATGCCCGACAGGGATAGGAACAGCTTGGCGGGGGCCTAACTAGCTCATCACCTTGTGCACCATGTAGTCCTCGATGAACACGCCGAAGACAAGCTTCTTCTACGTGAGCCAGTACGCTCGGTCGTGCAAGCACAGGGACAAGAGCCTGGAGGGGGCATAGTCCACCATCTCCTGAGCAGAGTACGGCTCCCAGCGCACATTGTCAGCAGTGAGGCTGTTGAGGTGCTCGACAAAGTTGGCATACACACGAGTGACCTATAGGTGTGCAAACTGTGCCTGCAAGCCAGAACAGTGGTTACAAAGGATGACCTGTAATGTACATATAGTAAAGACTCAGAAGAGCATGTACCCATCTATGGCACTAAAGGGACCCTACGGTAGGCCGGTCCATAGCATCCCGTGGTACATATCTAAGGGGGAAGTGCTTGAATGACCACAGCTACAACAAGAGGGGGCAGCCTATGAGGATAGGGGTCATCCTCATCCTGTGGCAAGAGTCACACATGCCGTGGTAGGTCACGGCAAGTATGGCTAATCCCTAGCTAACGTACACCTCATCCCCATTAGCGATGGCCCTCGCATACCACATGAGGCAAGTGTCTACGGAGTCACCGTGGCTGCTGGTAAATAGTACCCAGCCGAATATCCACAGCAAGTACGCCTCCAGGTGCGCGACACCTGGTACTCGTTGGCGTTAGGGTCCATTCGCTCGACCTGTGCACAAACAAAAAATTAGTAACCCTATGGAAAATTGATAACATACGTACCTAGAACTATGGAAGCCACCGCATGGGCGGGCCATGCTTCTGTCGCACTGAGAAGAAGTGGTGCACTACCGCAGCCTCGGCTGCAAGAACCCCGTCAATCCTGCCTAGTAGGTCGTCATGTCAGTTGCCAGGTGCATCCTCTGGGAGGTAGCCTCTCCCACGATAGGCAGACCGAGCAGCATCACGACATCCTGTAGAGTAGGGGCCACTCGGGCCGCCACCAGTCCAACAAAGCTGTCAGCATCGACCAGTGGAATGGGAACTGTCGTGACTTTTTTGGGCCGGCCTAGACCTCCCTGGCCTCCTCAACTGGAGTGTCGTCCTCGTTAGTGGCCTCCACCATCCGTGTGAGGGGTAGAAGACTGGTATCGCTCAGCCTGCAAAGCACAAAAAAGTAAGTACATAGTGAAAATATCATAAAAAGATGTGCCATACTTTATATACAAACCTGTCTCTCCAGCGTGGGTCTAGTCTCCAAGCCCATCGAGGTGTTCGTGTACAGAGCACCCCTAACTTGGTCACCTCGTCCCCACCCTTAGGATACAGGACACGAGGGCTCACACGGCGCTGTGCATCGACGTGCTAGTCCAGCAAGCCGAAAGACCAATTCAAACCAGCAAGGTCATGACCATATCTGCAAATCGATTTTAAGCTAGCAACTATGACACAATTACTTACAGATTTAGCAAAAAGTAAATCTTAAATATAATAATTAAATGAATTACGTTAAGGCGTCCCTATAGGATCCCTGAATTTTATTTTAGTCATTTGTGGATTTTTACAACTCAAATGCTATTTAAATCGTCGCGTACAATTTTAATCGCTACGTGTAATCTTAAATCATTGCGTACTGTTTTAAATCGGCGCGTCCTCTTCTAATCATCATGAACATTTTAAATCTTTCTGTGCCTACACTACTACAAAAAGCCTGATATTAGATGCCATATTACAAATGGTTTCTTAAAACCGTCTGTATTAAATACTATCATAGATGATTTTAGTTTAGAACCGTCTACATTGCTACCAGTGATAAAAACTGTCTGTCAAAGTGAACTATCACAAAAGTTCATGGTTAAAACCATTTGTAAAGTATCACAGACGGTTTTATCCATGAACCGTCTGTGATATTATGAAGTATCACATATGGTTTTTAATTTGAACCGTTTATGATAATTCATAGACGGTTCATTATAAAACCCGTCTATGATAATTCTGCTATATTAATAGCGCACAGACCGGTCGACCTCCTCTATCTTAAATTCCAGATCTACGCTGCTACGTTGGGCTGCAGGCGCAGCTTTGTGGCCATGAAGTGGAAGGGGATCGACTATTTGGCAAAGTAATTGTAAATCCACTAAGTTATTGGCTAGCTATGGTTAGTAATTTGTTTCTAATTACATTATAATTTAGATCTAGCTGTTGATGAAAGGAGAATTGAAGATGGTTTAAACCTAGCTAGCTTGATATAGAGAGAAGATTATTTACATCTAGCTACATATAGCTACTTAAATTAGATCGTACATATATAGTATAGTAATTAATTAATTGGATATGTTATACTAAATTATTATATGCATAACATAAGATTGAAGCTGGATGTACACTGGGAACCGTGTGAGTGAAGAGTACATTAATGGCATTTTTGCTTTTACAATAGCTGCCGAGAAAAATATGTTGAATAAGGGGGTGGAATATATGTATTGTTTGTGCATTGACTGTGAGAATCTAAAGATGTTTAAGAACCAGAGCAGTGGAAGTTCCCAAAGTGCACCTGAAATACACCGAGCATTTGAATGGTTTGTAACCAAAGTCTAAAGCATTCCAAGGCAGAGGGATCCATAGTTTCAGAGGATGTACCAGCTCCTTGGATCCATATGGGCTATCATCTGTACTTAGCGCTTCCGCACATAGGTCGATTTGTTGTATTGAATGGATAATATGGTTGTAGTTGAATAGGTCAGTTAATTTTTTGTAGAACAAGGATCAGATTTGGTTGAGTTGAATATATGTGCACAAAATTTTGAATGGATAACCGGAAATGTTTTTCTTCGTGGTGGATGCATGAACAGTATACTTGCGAAAATGTACCAATCTGTTTAATACTTCTCATCTATTAGAAAAATGAAATTGTACTAGGTTGTTGGATGCCGGGAAAATGTGAATATTGTGGATATGCACTGGGAAGAAGAGGAAAAAATTGTGAAAATGTACCAACTTCTTTAATACTTCTCATCTATTAGAAAATTGAAATTGTACTAGGATATTGGATACCGGGAAAATGTGAATATTGTGGATGTGCACTGGGAAGAAGATGAGGAAGAAGAAGAAGAGCAGCAGTTTTTCTGAAACCTACTTGACAGAAGATGAAAACCAAGAAAAGAACAAAAGAAGAGCAGCAGTTGTGATGAACTGTAGTGTATTTGTTCAGCGTCATTCTTGCAACATCTTTTACATTCAACTTAGTGACTATTGTCCTGATAGAAAGGTATAAGATTAGATTATTGTATGTTTTTATTCTATTTTCGATCATGGGATATCGAACTTTTTTCCCTCTTCCCAAGCATCATGATTGATTAGATATGTTTGATGAAATGGAAAATTTGAGGCTGAGAGTGTATTGTTCTGAATTTCGAGGGGCGATTGGAAAATGTACCAGACGGGAGTGGGCGCCCTGCTATCTTGTCCCTTGCTTTCAGATCTGACGGCTCAGATTTGAGGAAAATATTATAGCACCCCAAGAGAGGGTAACATAGGATAATATGCGTTCTTTTCAGCTGCGACTGATTGAATTTTAGCTCTAACATAAGTGTTTATGCAGACAAACCGAATACTGATAAATCACTCGAAAATGCTATCCCATAAACCATTTCAAAACGATGATAGACAGACTGTCCGATTTATTTGCGAAAAAAGTATAAATTATAAGTTATAAGTCGAAAAGAATTGGATATTCTCTTGTTCGGAGAATACCTCAAAATCATATGACTTGTTATGCATTGACAGCCCGAAGATCAATTTCCTGCTCGCCGCTGCATATCAACACTTGGCCCAGAGCATGGTTTGCAGAAGCCTGCCCTAATTTGGTGAAGCTAACGACATGTTCTTTTTTGACTGTAGCTTATAACTTTTAGTTGTAGTTTTTGCTTTTTGGTTGTTTATGTGAGAGATTATAGAGTAACTGAAACTCATGTGTGACTTTTACCAATATAAATAAAGTTAGTACAGTATATACTATAATTAACTGGTAGACCTTATTTTTAAAAAGTACTCTGTTTAAAAATTAGTTACTATAGAAAAATTAAAAGTTGAAGTTAAAAACTGAAAAAGAATAAGCCCTAAATGTCGATGCAGCTTTTGACACCGCAAACATTTACCGGAGCTACGGGGGCCATCATCGGGGTTGACTAGGGTACGGTTGTGGCTGCTGCTAATTGGCTAATCAACCATGGCTTGAATGCTACTTGTGCGGAAGCTGAAGCTTTGCGGAATGGAGTCCTCTTACCTACCCAGATTGGGTGTAACAGAGTTCAGATTGAATCAGACTCGAAGATGGTGATCGATGAAGCAAATTCCCATGGTAGATTCAGATCATCTGGGTCTGTTTTTCATCGATGAAGCAGTAGAGGTCTTTCCTTTGTTAAATCAACTTTTTCTTATTGCCCTAGGGAGGCCAACCGAGCAGCCCATGAGCTCGCTCGGCAGGCAATGGCGTCTGTATCTAGTCATGTTTGGTCTGATAATCCACCTGGTTTCCTTAATTCGCATTTTGATGGGCGATGTAACCATTGTCTGAGTTCTAATAAAGGAAACCATTACTTCAAAAAAAAAAACTTGGCCCAGAGCAAGCAGGGAAGACCATGGGTTGCGAGGGGGGACACCATCAGAGTTATCAGCCAAGCGTTAGCAACTAACTATATATGCGGATGCCAGATAATCTTAGCGTCATCTGCACCAAAGCATCTTCTGAACAAATACTAATATTAACATCATCTGCACCAAAGCATCTTCTGAACAAATACATTTTATTTTTGTGAGGAGAATACTAGTACAATATTTGCTGAACAAGTAAAGAAGTCGTTTCGAACATTTTTTGGGAAGTATAGAATCACTGCCCAAAACGACAAGCATTCGTAAACAGCTTAAGAATAGAAGCATGAAAGAAAGCTCAAACTTCATTTGTTGCTTTCCGTAGTAAAGAAACTTCAGATATATGTTCTATCTCTTTTTTTTTAATCGAGATTCTTCCATGTCCAGACAGAACTCGAATAGTTATGAAAGCTAATTAAGCACACAATAATCGTACTTGTCATAATATACTAATGATGCAAAGGAAAAAGAAATGCATGGATGAAAGAAGCCAATAACAATAAGCATACCTGCTCTTGTAGAAAGATAACATTATCTAACTTGAGGGAGCTTTAGTCAAGGTTCCCGAACCACAAAACGATTCATAACAAACATAATGCATAGACCGAACAAGCATAGTATATTTGCTTGATTAGAAATGTGTGAAAGATATAACAAACTTTTAAGAAGACGCACTTTGGGCTTGAGGCTGACGGTGAAACCTGATGAGGACAATGGAGAAATACACTTGGATAGATCAATGTAGACAATGACAAAAAATAAAGGATCGATAATGTATAGATGGAATCATGGGTGGGCGCGCTGGAGAGGGCCGTTCGGTGGGTGGAGGCTGATCGGCGCTGGCGGCAAAGACCGGGAGGCGGCAGGAGTGGTGGCTGCTGGGTTGTCCAGGGTTCCTTGGCGCGACGTTGCTCGTGCGGGAAGCGGCTTGTGGTGGGTTCATTGGATGGCTATGCCATGGCCTTGAGGCGTGCAGAACCCCGGTGTGCTGGTGGAGGTCTTTTTTGTGTGTGGGTATGCGTGGTTTGCTGTGGTTGTGCTGGTGAAAGTCTTGCCGGTGTTCCTACCGGTCTCGACAACTATGACGCCTATGGACGCCATTTTCCTTCCTGAAGGGTTGTCATGGCACTCCATAGCCATCATGTATTCTGTTCTTCAGGTGAAAGCCTTGTCTCGGTGAGGCGGGCGGCGTCGGCGACTCTCGTCGCCTCTTTGAAGACGTCGCTTCGGAGGTTCATCTTCACACAGGATAGACCGGAGTTTGGGTGGCTCAATTGAAGAAGGTTAGGGGCTTGGTTGAAAGCAAGGACGGAGAAGAAGTTCTGAAACTTAGTCTTTCTAGCTTTCCATAGTCCTTAAGCTCTCTTTCTTGCTGTTGTGTACTCCTCAGTGTTAAGGTTTTGGGCCTAAGAGCTCGTGTAACTTTTGGCTGTGTATATCCCTTGTGGATATAGAGGCCGGATTTTATATCCTTTATCTAAAAAAAGATGGAATCATGGAACAGCCATAATTAGCGGGTATGTACATGCCCTGCTACTCAAAAGGGTAGACGATGACGGTGTTGCCCTTCGTAAACTGTTTTTTGTAGAAACTGTGAGGCCATGCCAAAACTCATCTGACACCTTGAGGAACATCCTCATGTCCGGCTTCCAGAAAACATGTAATCCTGCGGCAGGAGCACCCATGTCAATCCTTCTCTTCATCTGCCAACTCTGATGCTTATCATAGTCCTCAAGAACCCACATCTCCATCAGCACGGACTCAGGGATGACGAGGCTGCACAGCTTGCTGGACGGGCACGGTCAGTCCTCTTTTCCAGGTATTTGCGCATTGCGGCACGGCCATTGATTGGAACTCCTCGTTGACCATATCAACCATTGTGCTGAAGACGACTGCAGCTGCCAGTGCAATTTTCCGTGTAGCGTGGCAAAGCTGACATCTTGTTTATCAAGAGCGATCTCGGACAATGTGTCAGCAACCGTGGCAAGGCGCTCTGCAGGAATCTCGTGCAAAGTAGGTCTCCGATCTTTATGATTTGGAAAGTCGGTTTGCCTTGCTTGTAGCAGGAGTACATGAGGTGGAATGCGGGGGCTGACTGGATGGGCGTAGCCGGCGATGATCTTGCCGCGCTCAGGCACGGGGGTGATGACGACGTCGTAGGCCATGGGTGTTGGGTTTTTTCAAATTCTAGATTAATTTTGTGGAGGCTTTCGATCTATCATCTATTCCTCTACTTTTCCCGTGATACCACTTACAATGCCTAATGAGGTTAGATGGTAAAGACCTATTTATAGACTCCATTTTCAGGTGTTCTAAAGTGACCCACCTGTTTCCAGTATCCCGTGAGACTCCTGAACCATGTCACTAACCACGATCAGACATGACAGTTTTATGAGTCTGAAATATATTAGTCCCAAACACACATGTATGAGTCATGTGCCATGATCAGATTGTTTATGAGATCAATTCCAATTTGATCATGTGGGTCAATAACTTGCAGAGCCGATCCTGCAAAACAAACCCAGCTATTCCGCCCTGTGCTGTACCCGGGTTAAACAAATGCGTGCATATCAAATTCTAGTAAACTTGATCTCAATAAATATGTCTACCATATTCCAGCACAGCCGTCCTTGGTACCTCGAGTATTAATTCCTCGAGTTAAATTCTGCATCAAAATATTCCCTATCACTTGTATCAATAATATAAATAATTTCACACTGAGTAAAGTAGACAATAACCATAATAAATATTAAAAGCTATATAAAATTCCCAACAATGGGAACGGGGTTGATGACCACAATGCTGGCGTGGTAAAACGGTAACTGTCTTTCGATCCATAAACAGATGATTCCATCCCAGGAGCCGATGAGCATGCACGCACCATTCTTGACCGATTCAAAGGAGAAATCGTGCCTCCAGCCGCCGCATTGCGGCTGGTCACGGAAGACGAGGTTGTAGACACTGTTGGAAAACGACCACTTCAAATCGTTTACTACAACGCAATAAAAAGTTATGACTTTTTAATGTCTAATGGATACAACCACTTTAATACATGCTCATAGCTTCAACTAATTAGCCCTCGAACGCTTCGACTTTTTTGCTCTGACTGTTCGATCGCTCCACTCTCGGAGTCTTCGACTACTCTGAGCTCGGAAGTCTTCGACCACTTCACTACCGAAGCTTCCGAGTAAATAAAAAAACAAGATTAATTCTAACACACACTACGACTAATTAAAAAATAAGATTAATTCTAACACACACTACGGCTGGAGAGCTCTGCGTCATGGAAGAGGTGGACGGCGGAGGGAGGAGAGGTGGGAAGTGAGTGAACGCCAGGCCTTGCACACGGCACGGCAGCTGAGGGCGTAGCGCGCCGGGAGAAGGGCAAGGATCTCGGCGAGCACCTCGTCCGGGATGACATGGCAAGAGAGGTTTCCAAGCCCAACTAATATGCTGATGATGAACTGAAGGTCAGAATTATTGCCGCCGCGGGAGGTGGAATTTTTTTTATAAATAACTAATTTTTAATCAAAATTACAGAAATATACCTGAGCAAAAAATCCAGTCGCCGCAACTAGAACCTATCGCCCAACGGTCACATGGCACGGATGCTATCCATGGGCCGTTGGGTGACATAATTGCAGTCGCCCAACAATCAGGCACCTGGGACCTGTCGCCTAACCGTCAGGCTACTGCAGCTTCAATCGCCCAACCGTTTGGCCACTGGACACATATACAAATCGGCCTCCGACCAAGCCCCCGGCCATTTCCAGCGCCTACGCCGCGCCACGAAGAGAGAAAGGAGAAGGGAAAGAAAGAAGAGAAAAGAAGGGGGGAAAGAGAGGAGAGGAAAGGGAGAGAAAGAATGAGAGGTTTTGCTACTTGTGCGAGGTAAAAAGCTTTGTATGTTGTAGTCAATATTTTTTCTATGAAATAAATAGTTTGTTTAGTGTGTAATTAGGATCTGTAGAAAATTATAGCTGTAGAAAAGAATAGTACAACTTTCGTATGAAGTAAATAGTCATAGAAAATTTAGTCAATGTAGTTATAGAAAATTAGCGTATGTAGAAACTTATAGTTGTAGAAAATTTAGTGAATATAGTTGTAGAAAATTAGTATCTTTAGCGAATTATAGTTATAGAAAATTAGCATACGTAGCAAATTAGAATCAGTAGAAAATTCTAGTTGTAGAAAATTTAGTCAATATTATGTACAAAATAAGTATCCGTAGAAATTTATAGTTGTTCAAAATTTAGTCAATACTTTTGTATGAAGTAAATAGGTCGCTTTCTACGTAACATTTATGATTAATTACGAATAAATGTAATGTCATTCATACATTGAAAATTCACGTGTACCGTTACAACTGATACATTGGCATTTAAATCAATATGTCACGTAAATTGTCAAAATCTATTAGGAATTATTTACAATAGGAGAGAGCTTGAGCAGTAAGAGAAGAGCGGTGTCGGTGCGCATAGGAGCTGATAGGGAGTTGATGCTTATTGGGTTAGAGGAAAGGGAGCAGTTTCGGTGCAAACGAGGATGGGTTACACTATAAGGATAGTGAAGTTGGTCATGATAGGCGAACGGTCGTAGAAATGTAAATTACAGTATAACAGTACTTATATAATCTGCGATGTGAATTGACTAGTTGGAACATTGAAAATATTTGTAGGCAGACATCAGCAATGTCGATGCCCACTACATTGAAAATGCATTATGGTGTGGGCACCATTTGTGAAGGTCTGAATGGTGTTGACTTGAGTAGTTTTGTGCAAGTTACTCTGGTACACCCAAACTGTGAGAATGCTCGAATCGCAGATATGATGCTCTGGCTCACCAGCAACTTCTCCTTGGACCCTAAGGTGTGCAACGTCGTCATACGAGGGCTTTGGAGTCGGTCTTCCACAGACATTAGATGGGAGTTGAGAATATTGATGCACACTATTGTGTGGAAGAGGTTTGTGCAAGGCTGCTGATGCCATAGATACGAGTGCATGCTGCTTGTGCAACCATGCCCAATAGAAGTTGTACAAGGCTGTGACGACAGCTATCATCCGGGTGGTATGAGCAGCTCAGGCGCCCAGCATGTTGGTCAAGAGGAGGACCCGGAGGCCGATGTCACAGTGGTTGTGGAGGAAGTTGCTCGTGACCAGGGCGATACAGTACATGGACGAGAGGAAGAAGGGTCATGACATGGCGAGCCTATAGGACAGGCTGATGAAAGGGAGCATATGGGATACATAGTGCATCAAATGGAGAGCGATGATCGGATGGCCTGGGCTGAAGAGGAAGCTGTACAGGAGGACGGCGAGGATAATTCTGATGAGGACAAATCTCCCATCTCGTAGGAATGGAACCGGTTTGATGTTGAGAGTGTTGCTGCGCTTGACGAGCACGAATCAACGTGGGAGTATCATGTTACAAAGGTTCGGTTGCATTCAATATTTGCAGACAAGGCATTATTGCAGGATTTGAGACGTGAAATCTAGTCAGGAATAATACACCATGAAGTGCGAGCGGGCCGGTTGTCCTTGGAGGGTGCACACACATAAACCGAAGTATGAGACTCACTGGGTTGTCTCGAAGGTGGAGCCGCACTCCTGCATTCTCAGCAGTGTTTTGCCGAGGTATCATAACCTAACGTCTGTCTTTATAGCCAATTTGATGTACAGAGAGATAGTGGAGAAGAAAGACATCAAGGCCACGTACACCATGGTGGCTATCGAGAATTAATTCAAGTACAAGATTAGCTACGCGAAGGTGTGACGTACGAAGCATAAGACTTTGGAAAAATGGTTCGGGTCTTTCGAGGTAGTGTACGACAACCTTCCTCGTGTGCTTCAGGTGCTACAGGACAGGAACTCGGGCACATATATTGCTATGAAGGACAAGCCATCTACAAAGCTGACATGTTTTGTGGTGTTGCAAAGGGCCTTCTTAACCTTTGGTGCATGCATCAATGCATTCAGGCATATACTTCTTATGATCTCAGCTGATAGGACCTTTTTGACCAGCAAATACAAGGGCCAGATCCTTTTGGCCATTGGCACTGATGGAAATAATCAAATTTTTTCCCTAGCTATCGCATTCATGGAAAGTGAGAATTACGATAGCTGGTGGTGGTTCCTTCGACATGTGAGGGTTGGAGTTGTTGTTGCTTGTCCTAGTGTGTGCGTAATCCATGATCGCCATGCTAGGATAGTGAAGGCCATAAGAAAACTTCAGGAAGACTCTGAGGAGCTCTTCCCTTGGCTAGATATGAGGAACAGATGGTGCATCCATCACTTGGGAGCCAACTTCTTCAAGTAGTTCGCAAAGCAATCGTTGATGAAGCTATTCAAGAGGCTAGCTATGTAGAACCAGAAGCAAAAAATTTGATGCTTTATGGGCATTGTTGGACAAGCACAGCAAAAAGCACATCAACAAGAAGAACAAGGGACCAGCCATGCTTGGGGCGGCACAACCCTAATGCCTCATAGCACTGGCTAATCCTGATGTAATTGGTCTGAGTTGGAGGAGCTCACGGAACATTAAGTGCTTCTCACATTTCTTACTGGTCGCTCCGTACGGGACGGAGATGTACTTGGGGGTGATGTGGACTGGCCTATGATGGGTTCTTTCTAGTGCCATAGACAGGTATGTAGTCTCACTTGTAATTAATTCCTTCGTATTATGGGTCATCCTATATAACAGCTGGTGTTCCTTGCAGGTATAGTTCGCGCACGTATAGGTTACACGGGCATATCTGCCCTTTGTGGAGCAGTTCGACCAGCTAACGGCTGACAACATGTGTTGGGAGACCTACTCCCTGAGGCGCTGGATAGCCATACTCCTGATGGGCTATCCTCGCTATGTTGGCATGACTAGGCTTTCTGGCTGACGAGGAGGAAACTCGTGTTCAACGTCTTCGTGGAGGACTGCGCGACGCATCGTGTCATGCGCCAATTTGGCCTACACCAGGTCGTTCTAGTACCAGTCGAACTACCTTTGCCCGATAACGTCCACAGGTGAGTTACCACCACAGATGCCTCTCCTTTTGCTGCTAATTCGTTTCATAACTTGTAACCAAATGTTACCTCCAGCAGGCACTCTAGGGAGTAAAACACGGCATGGATTGGACAGTGAAGATGGAGGCATGGATAGCCCAACGGGAGGGCGCGCTGTAGGACTATGTGCAGGAGGCCACCCCCTACGACTGCAGTGCGTACGACAAGAACTTTCACTGGTACGCTCCACATACATGTACCAGGCTGATACATGTCATCAACCTGTCCCCCAGCACACGTTGTAGCACCGACCAACATGTACCCCACGCACCTCGCGCGGGATGTTCAAGTCGTGGTACATTACATCATATTTCTAAATATTTACTTCTAGCAATCCCACTAATAGGTTTCAACCTTTCATGTTTTCTTGGAGGCAGACGTTGGTGCTGCAATTTGGAAGGACTCTCGCACCATGGGGGACAAGATTTCCAGTGGTGTGGAGTTAACACAAGAGGAGCTGGTCCAGGCTTTCCATTGTCTACAGGCCTTGGGTGTATGTGTCATCACCCTGTTGTTGTGCACTAGGCTCCTGGAGGTTTGCACACCCATGCGAAGTGCACACTCGGTGCATCCAGTGGCATCGTCCCATCCGACATCACACCGTGCAGGAGGTTCTACGTGGCCACATCCGCCACGCCCTTACGAGGCCGGATGGTCATCCAGGAAACATCCGACACCACCTCCGCCTGACGAGGCCGGCGGTCAGCCTGGGCACAGCCCTGTACACTGCCAGCGTAGCAATTTAGGTGTCCTCTAGACTTCTCTAGCTTCCCCATGCAGGGTGCGTACGGAGTGTTGTACGTCCCTCCGGACGGTTTTGACCACGCCATGGCACCAGCCGAGGGTACACCTTGCCTCTTTTTTATTTTCTCCTATCCCTTTATTTGATGAACTAATGATATTTGCATTGTAGGTCTTGCGCCCCTGAGGGATTTGGGTTCTCTGTGGGCCAGGAGGACACAGACTAATATTTTGCGGATTGGGCCGACCAGGCAATGGCTCGAGACCTCAGCCCATACCCCCAGAGGTTCTCTCTGGGTCACAGTTCAATAGTGCACCAGTAGCAACACAAGCAACACTACGGTCCACCCCTCTGGCTTTGGGACCTCATGTGCGCAGGTCTCCTGATCATCTTACCTTGTCGGGGCCTCGACACCCGATGCTGAGGAAGATGGCCAAGCAGGGCCATACAAGAGGACACAGACACGGATGAGGAGACAAAGGTGGCCAGGGTAGTGAAGGAGGCGAGGCTGGGGGTACTGTGGGGGTCTAGTGCTGGTTGTACTTTTGTTGTTCCTATAATACTTATATTTCTTACTTACTATGTGATGTTTGTAATATTGTTGCATTCTTAGTTGTATTCCTTTTTATAATGTCCGTTTGTTCGATCTGTGTCAACATCTCTAGTTCAATGCACGCGATACCCCACTAGAATAGTGTACTCAATAAATGGCAATCGTACCAACGTGTAAACCATTCAATTACATGCTTTAGGACATTGAACAATATCATGGACAACAGGGGAGAGTACTATGGTACAACATTCTCCGTGCGTGCCTACTGGTAGAATGCCTCGTGCTACCCACATGGAGTGTTGCAGAGGGGAGGTGCCTCGGACATGGCTAGCCATCGTTATAGTGGCATGCACAAATGTAGCAAGGGTTCGCATAGTAGCTCATCGGATCGTACGAATTTTCTATGTTGACGATCTCCTCATTGCCCCTCTCGCACTGCATCTGCTAATGGAGGTCATCATTCTCCTCTTTGAGACTTCCAATTCATGCCTCCAAGTCAAAGATTCGCTTCCACAATGTATCAATATACCTCACAATGTACTGTTGATGGGGAGGATCGATCCAGTGGATGAAGTTGCATTTGGCCATCTGCTGGAAAGGAATGTTAACATCAAAACTCTATTAGCAATAATATAAAATAGTCGACTGTCTAATTGTACCCCAAAGTGTGAGCATAGAAATAAACATTGCCCACCATCGAAATGGCCTTCCGCGACCTGCACGACCGTGTCCTCCCTATGTCTGCATTTCGGCCACACCAGTTGAGCACACCTGTTTGGCATCAAGCAGTTGTTAGGGCAAAAGTCCTCCCTTCTTTCCAGCAGAAGGTCTTTCTTTGGTGACCCATGTTCGACTGGTCCCTCGACGCCTGCCATGGTATATTACTCTAGGACAGAGAAGGTAGTTCTTTCTACTATCAAGGGGGTAGGGTATGCATTTTATAGCCCGTGGGGGAGGCAGCGTGCGTTATGACAAACCAGGTCATGTGCTACCTTTGTGCAGCTTTGCCCTAGATAGGGTAGCTTTGTGTAGTGACAAGGCTGAAGGGTGCAGCTTTGCATAGTGGAAAGACTAGACAGGGTAGCTTTGCATAGTGATAAGATCATATGGGCCAGCTTTGCACAGTGACAAAACCAAAGGGTGGAGCTTTGCACAGTGACAAGACTAGACAAGGCAGATTTGCACAGTGACAAGACTAGACAAGGGCAGCTTTGCGTAGTGATAAGACTAGATGGGCCAGCTTTGCAAAGTGACAAGACCAAAGGGTGTAGCTTTGCATAGTGGCAAGACCAGACGGGGCAACTTTGCACAATAACAAGACTAGATGGTGTAGCTCTACACAGTGACAAGACTAGACGGGTCAGCTTTGCGTAGTGACAAGACTAAAGGGTGTGACTTCACACAGTGATAAGACTAAAGGGCGCAGTTTCGCATAGTGATAAGACCAAAAGGTGTGGCTTCACATAGTGACCAGACCGAACAGGGCATCTTTGCACAGTGATAAGACTAAACAAGGCAGTTTTGCATAGTGACAAGACCAAAACGCACAGCTTGTGTAGTGAGAAGCCCAAACATGATAGCTTTTCACTAGGAACTTTTCTGAAAGATAGGGCATCACCCTACAAGCTACTCACATGAAAATAACCACAACTTGCCAACCCTTTGCCTTATAAGAAGAGGTGAAAGAGATCTGGGAGAGAAAACTACACAACCAAACCCAACACTATACCAGAGCTTGCTTCACCACGTTGGGATGGACAAGAGGCAGAAGAAGCAATGGGGCAAGATGATGAAGTAATGGGAGGAGACCCGCCAACTAACAAGGTATGCTATGGCCCGCGACAAACAAGTAAGGGCTATGCACTTTTGGATGCTATGGTTAGGGAACATGTAAGGTATCTTCAAATAATGTAGTTTCATTTTCTCGCCAAACCATAATTTTAGTTTGGGTATTGCAGTATGAAATAGAGTTACAGATTGTTATAAATATAGAAACAAATAGTAAGTTATATAATTTGCACACCTCATCATGCATTGGAGGCTTGGAGCATTATATCAGCATGGTGACTTCTCCCAACTGCAGATCAAGAAAAAAGATGGAGTAAAAGGAAGCAACCCAGACACATCTCATTAACCTCCAATCAAATTCAAATTTGAATAGTAAGTAAAAGGAAAAAATTGTTCCTGAACCATGTACTTGTATGGTGCTCGACAAAGCCTGGTCTGTTCTTAGGAACCACAATAGCATATTTTCTTTTTTTTAGATTACAAGGTAGATGCATATACACACACAAGACACTGCAAGCACACAAGCATGGATCGAAGATCATAGAAACTAAAAATCAGTGCCTATAATTTAGAAGTTAGAAAGGTTCAAATGTAGCTCTTATTGAATTACTCCACAAGTACACTATTGCTTATTGTCATGTTGTTGTCCTCTTGGTGTCCAGCAGTACACACCGGTTCATCTCAGCACAAACTTGAGCCCAAAATAATAGTTAGAACCAAAAAAACCTAAACATAGTATACCAATTTGTTGGAAGTGGACCATACCCTGTTTAACTTGGTGGTCCTTCATGTATCACAACATTTGTCAGAAGTGGACCATACCTTGTTTACATTGGTGCTACTTCATATATCACAGTATCTAGTACATAGATTTCTCAACATGCATGAGTTCTGTCTATCGATCATGATTTCCTGCAGCAAGAATCAACTGATGTATCATAATATCATCATTAGAATTCCAACAAACAGCCACCATCAATCTAGCTAATTAGACTATTTGGTTAATAAATCTATAACAATTAGTATTTGCTTAATCAATATAGCAAGAATCGAACATGTTCATACCTCACAAAATTCAACATCAGGAATTCTCATCAAAAATCAAGTTGGAGTAGGGGTTGCATGCCAGGGATGGGGCATTGGAGTAGGTTGCGTTTTATGGGCGCCTAAGCAGGGGTGGGAGGGATCAGAGCGATGGCATAGGGGGTGGTCGCGGGTGCGGAGAGGGCAAAGCAGCGGTGCGGGGCAAAGCGGCGTAGTAGTGGGTGGGGCAGTCGCACTGGAGGAGGTGGGCGACATGAGGGTTTGGGGCCGGCTGCAGCTGTGGGCGTAGGGGGACAAAGCGGCATCACAAGGGAGCAGCGTGGGGGTGGACTAGGGCAAAGCGATAGAGAAGCAGGGGGCAACAACAACATACGAGATTGGTGTGGGGATTGTAGGGATATTGGAGAATGCACGGGATTGGGGCGGGGAATGCAGAGCGGCACACAGGATTGGGGCGGGAGGGAAACATGATTAAAGGGATAGGCAGGACAGACATGGAATGGTAGATATTGGATGAGCTGAATGAATAGTGTAGATATCCAGATGGCAAAACCAACTTGCAATAGTAATCATTGGATTTTGTTGATCTAATTGTCAGGAGAGGAGGATATTAACATGATTGGGTGATAAAAGATTTAATCAAACTGGTGCTTTTTATATTTGCATAGATATATACATGGGAGCATATCTAGTGCAAATGGCATATTCAGTGGTAATATGCAAATATGAACCAAGCTGTTGGATCTACCTTGTACGGCTCATATTCATTAAGGTGGAAGCCCCTAATTCACTTATGCGTTTTGTCACAAAACCCCCTACGTGTTTTTCCCTCATCTCACAAAACCCACCGTCTCATTTTCGACCCCTGTGGCTCCCACCGCCCCTCCACCACCCCTTGGCACCACCCGGGCTCCTCGTCGCAACTCCCTCCTCGGCCCGTCACCACCCCGCGACCGCCACCTCCACTCGACGCTAAGCAATGCCGTCTCCCTCCCCGGCCCTTGATGTTTGCAGGTAATCCACCACTTATCTTGCTGAGGCAACTATCATGTTCGTTGCAGTCTGCCACCTCCATTATTAGAGCTGATAAAATATAACAAAAGGGAGAATCATGGTTGTAGGGATGATAAATCAATAGATTTTTTGGCATGATTGTTGGTGTGATAACATTCCTTTGTGTGATTCACAACTGCTGCCTCCACCCCAGCTCTGATTTTTTTGTTTAATTTTTAGGTTTGCATCTATTATTTAAACATTGAAAAATTACCAACTCTACCTCTCAATTTGTTGCATATGAGTCTCAAATCTCAAATGCTACAGTATAATTAGTGCACCAAATACTGAAAATGTAGAAGGTAAATTGCCAAGTACATGTTGAAGTCTCAAAGTAGATTGAAAAGCATACATGTATCTCCTATGCAAATATGTTTTTACTGAGTCCATGTTTACATGTCCTACGTACAAATTAAAGAGACAAAGAATAGAAGGCAGAAGAAAGGTGGGAAGCACAGAAAAGGACTATCCATGGAAGCTAGCTTGCGCTACGCCAGAATCTTATTTTGACAACACACATTGAGCCCACAAGGGAATGAACCGAGTGGCCATAAAAAGGCTCTTAAACCACACCTTCCATGCCAATTCTCTACTTTCTGCAGCTATGTTCTTGCTTTTATTAGGCCTTTTCAAACTCTAAAGCCTTCTCTGCTCAGTTGGAAGCCACGGCGCCGTCGTGAAGAGCAAGCAGCTTCGTCTTCATGGACTACAGGGTAATGGCCACCATTTCTGTCCATTCAAGCATCACCATGCTCCTGTGCATATGAATGACTTGAAACTTAAAGGCAGTGACGTACCTCTGTACTCTGTTGCAGTTCCACTACATGACTCTCAGGATGAACATAGACTACAATGGGTGCTACCGGAAGATTAGAAGGGCTCTACTCCAGATGCAAAGTGTGCAAAATCTCAAGCTCGCAAGTAGCATGACCTCTTTTTCACTAACCTAAAGTTGCCATCAAAACGACCAAAAGATGCTCTACATTGTATGCCATGGCCAGCAGCAATGCGTGCTAATAGTGTACACGCAGCTGCCAGTAACATCTCCTCCTCTTGCTGCCTTTAACTCTTCGTGCTTGTTTTCTGAACATCTGCAGAGCTGGAGAGCCACCTGATCAACAAGAAGCACAGCCGGGTGAGCGGATGCGACGCGTTCAGCCCGCAGGACGTTGTGATCAAGATCAGGAAGCGGACGAACTGGTGCATCGACATACTAGATGTCAGCGTGGCCACCACGCCAGTGGCCGGTGATAAGGAGGGCGCCAACCAATGCCCTAAACTGAAGCCTACCTATCTTCTTTTAACCGCACCATGATACCTACTTATTACACAACTGGTGTTAGGTTTTGTGCTGAAAACTCTGGAGTTGGAGCTGCCATACCTTGCAACATGGCCATCTCAAATGATTTTTACCTAGCTGCATGTACCTAGAATGTGCTTGACATGATTTACCTTTTCTTGTAAAAATAGGAGTCTTACTGCATCAGTTTATGTTATAGGGCTTGTTTGAGTACTCAACAGAAAATTTCTAAGACATGAATGAACTACAAAGTTCTAGCAAAAGAGAAAATAGTATGCATTCCGATTTATGTAATATTACACATGTTCCTAAATTGTGGTGCATCACTATGTTGGATGTGAAAATCATGGTCACATTTCATTTCCATACTAATTAATTAATACAGTCCATAGTTCAGATCATTGGGGGAAAAAAACTTGCGTGAGGAAGGTTCAAGATTTTTCCCCCCATGCTAGCAAAGGTGGATGGACTCAACAATATCTAAAAATGGTACTTGCCAATTGCTCCTCATAGTAGAAAACAATCAAGGGGATCACCAAACACAACAACAATATCGTCATTCACGCTTCCACAATAGCACGAAGCAAGCTACTACCAACAGGTAAATTACTAGAAAGACATTGCACTCTTCCAGTTAACTAACCAAAGTCCATAGCAGTCTTAATTTCACAAGGATTGTTCAAAGCCATTATACTTATTTCACCACCGATGAAGGGCTCAAAGACAACAAGCTGCAACCAGGAAGGCAAATGCTCTTCCTCTTCAAGATCTGTTTTACCTGAATTTCTTGCCAACTAGACATGTAGACAACACTCACAAGGAACTTCTCCTTACAAAGTTAGGCTCTCAGGATCCTCGACAATCTTTGCAAAAGTTTGCAGGAATGTTGCCAAATCAGCACCATATATAATCCTATGATCAGCAGTAGGCCAGTAGCATTGACCTAAAAAGGTGTGGAGAAACTTAAGTTCCTAAGTTACAATTCTGCAAGGAAATTGTTACCACAATTAAACAAGATGGCGTGGTATTGCAGATTTCATACAAGATTCAAAAGGAATCACACAAAGGAATGTTATCACACCAACAATCATGCCAAAAAAATTTATTGATTTACCATCCCCACAACCATGATTCTCCCTTTTGTTATATTTTATCAGCTCTAATAATGGAGGTGGCAGATTGCAATGAACATGATTGTTGCCTTAGCAAGATAAGTGGTGGATTACCTGCAAACACCAAGGGCTGGGGAGGGAGACGACGTCACTAAGGGCCAGGTGGATGTAGCGGTCACCTAGGGCCAGGGGTGGGGAGATGGGTGGGCTGGGGAGGGAGCGGCAGATGGCGAGAGGCTGGGGGGTTGGAGAAAGGCAGTGTCGCCGATGGTCAGGGGGCGCAACAGGACGGGGAGGGAGAAGTTGTGAGGAGTCTGGGTGGCATCGGGGGGATGGTGGAGGGGTGGCACCGGGAGGGTGGTGGAGGGGGTGGCGGACGGCGGGAGGCGTGAGGGTCAGAGCGAACCCTAGAAGCGCCAACCGAGCGGAATGAGAAGGGGTTTTGTGAAATGAGGGAACAACAGGTGGGGGGTTTTGTGACAAAACGCATAAGTGAATTAGGGGATTCCACCCAAACGAATCTGAGCCGTACAAGGTAGATCCAACAGTCCTGGTTCATATTTGCATGTTATCACTGAATAGGCCATTTGCATTGGATATGCTCCCTATATACACATGTGTATATATATGTATATATATACACATCTACATATATATGTATACACATATGTATATATATGTATGTATATGTATAGATGTATATACATCTATATATACATCTATACATATACATACATATGTATATATGAATGTATATGTATGTATATATGTGTGTGTACGAACATATCCAGTGCAAATGCCCATTTCAGTGGTAACATGCTAATTGCGTTGAGGACCGTTGGATCTCATGCGGGTGGCCTGGATCCACGTGGGCAGGATGCATTGGTTAGGGATGGATCTTTTCCAGATTACCCCCTACATTCCCATGTTCTTGTTCGCCATTGCCCGCCCACCGCTCAAATCACCCGAGTGACCGAAGTTCTAGGGTTCGAATCTCCTTCTCGTGCTTGCCATCCCTAGCCTTGGTCAGCACCTCCCTCCATCCCCAATGTCAGTGCCTCCATCTCCACTACAGGCCCCTCCTCGTGCCTACCTCCATCCTCAGTGTCATCACCTCCCTCCCT
Source organism: Dendrocalamus sinicus (assembly GCA_036346575.1). Classification (NCBI taxonomy): domain Eukaryota; kingdom Viridiplantae; phylum Streptophyta; class Magnoliopsida; order Poales; family Poaceae; genus Dendrocalamus; species Dendrocalamus sinicus. The sequence continues at coordinate 30,949,549 of CM070648.1, forward strand.
TCTCCCTGGCCCTCTTTCTCCCCAACTGATGACGTCCCCTCCCCGGCTAGGGTTAGGTATCGCCACCTCCCGCCTACCCAGCCTCGGTCTCCGCCCTCTACACCCCGCTCCCATACATAGTGCCACCTCCCTCCACCTCGAGTCCCCAATGCAATCACCTGTCCCATTGCCCCCATCTCCCCAAGGCCATGGCCTCTCCCCTTCCTAGCCGCAAAATTGGTAAAGCAGTGTTTGATGAGTTGTGTGCTCAATTTCTAGTTGAATTGTGAAATTTGACGTTTTTTCTATGCCTATTTGGTCCAGGATTATTCAAGTTGCAGATTTGTGTGCCCGATTGTCACAACTTGGAACCATTGGTGGTGAACTGATGATCTTGCTTAGAGTGCTCATTTTTTGTATTAGGATTTGTTCAGTGAAATGTATGCCCGAATGCTTGTTACTATCCCAATGACATGTTGTGACATTTGGGCATGTATAACAATCCATGTATCCTTGTCTATGAATAAATAATATCTAGAATTTGTTGTCCATTTATTGGATTTCAAACTAAGAATGGATGCGTCAGTTCATTTTTTTTTTGCTTCCAATGGATGTAACCTCTTTGTGACAATGATAGTGTATTTGTGACGGTGTATAGCAATCCATGTGTCCCTGTCTATGATAATGTATGAATAAATGATGTCTAGAATCTAATGAATGAATCTGTTGAATGAATTTGTTGTAATCTCAGTTTCCTGGACAATGAATTAGTGATTGCAAGCAGTCTTAGTTTCCTACTCGAATGAATTGGTGAATGAATTTGCTAGTGTGTTGAATTAAACCATGCAAGCAGTCTCAGTTTTTTGGACAGTGAATTAGTAATTGCAAGCAGTCTCAGTTTCCTACTCCAGTGAATTAGTGAATGAATTTGGCGGTGTGTTGAAACCATGCAAGCAGCCTTAGTTTCCTGGACAATGAATTAGTGATTGCAAACAATCTGAGTTAGTGAATCACTTTTGCAGTGTGGCATAGCCAGTTTTAGGGCTTCCTCAGAATTCCTTTTTTGACAGGCTTGTTTCCAATGCAAACAGTTGTTTCAGTTCTATTGCATGATTCTAAACATTGAAAAATTAACCATTTTAGTAAAATGAAACTGAGATTGCTTGCATGGTTTCAGTAATGAACAGTTTCAGTAAAATTGCCATGGTATGTTAGAAAACAAAAAACTGATTCCAAACATGGAACAATGAACAGTTTTAGTAAAATGAAATTGAGACTGCTTGTATGGTTTCAATAATGAACAATTTCAGTTTAAGAAAATGCAAACAATAGGTCATACAAAAGCATATACCAGATTATATTACAATGAACAGTTTCAGTTTTAGTTCCAGAACAATGAATAGTTTCAATTTTAAAAAATGCAAACAACAAATCATGCAAACAATTTTTTCAATATGAAAGCATATACTAGATTCTATTACATGATTCCAAACATGGAACATCACAAAACATAGTAAATTGCCATGGTCTGCCAGGAATCAAGAAACTGATCACTAGAAAATTACAAAACTCATGATCAACAAAAGTTCCAGTTGAGATCCCAACTTCTAATCAGCTGCCTTCTCTTCTAGCTCTACTTCTTCTAGCTCCAACTTCTCCAATTGCTTCCAGCTCCTGAAAAAGGAACCCACAGCAAACAAACATAAAGCAGCATATTGGATAATAATTGCTTAAGGTTTCTGAGAACAAGTGTTGTTATTAGCAAGAGCGTTAATAAAAAAATTAATTTCTAAGAACAAATGTTGTAACCATTACCTTGGTAAATTTGTTGTTGTCCTCAAAGGGCAATTGCGGTTGTCATGGTACATGATCTGACCTACACATACGTGGCATCATTGTTTTGTTCTTCACATTTTCATCTTTCTTCACATCTGTCTGTACCTTCTACCCTGGTTTTATTCTCTTATACCTACCCTTGGAGTTAACATCGTTTGGTGGCTTTATGTTGACTTCCTTAGGGATGAGGCAACATGCAAGTACTTCAATCTCTTCATCTCTACTTATCACATTCTCATAAATCAGAGGAGTCACTTCGTCCCCAAATCTGACAAACTGATCCCAAAGAAATTTTAAGCCTTCATCTGTTCCTCTAGCACAGTGAATTAGTTCTTCCATCTTACTGTCTATTTTCGATGCCAACTTATCTTTAGATATTTCTATTACACTCCTCGGTTTTCCTTGCAACAAATTACCCTCTCCATTGAAGACGTCGTTCTTAGTTACCATTTTGATCCAGCTCTTTAGCACAAATGGGTTTGGTAGCTCCTTAAGTGATGGACTTTGCAACACACGAACGATATGGCGGCAAAGAATTTCAAATGACTCAAAGAAATGTAGGAGTATTTGGTATCTTTTGTTGTAAGGTTGTAGCGTACCTCTCTTACCTTGTTTGAGTCATCACTAACTATTGAGATTTTGTACTCTCCTGCAGTTTCCATGTTCTCCACGTTGCAATGCTCTCTAGCAGCAAACATTTCTTTCTGAAACTCAATGAAGACAGTGAACGTGAAGAACTCACTTAATACAGCTTCTCAGCTCTTTATGATAATTCTGTAATTCTCTCATCGTGCATCCTACATTCTCAAACCCACCCTCACTAATATAGAAATATCTATATGCCTGCTTGTGCCAATGCCTCTTTTATGACATGTGATTAATGCACATTTGGTCTTCTCATTTACTTTCCTATTAGACCTTATCAACTGTTGTTTAATAGGTGACAACAATTCATGTGTATGTTATTCAACAAATCTCTCCACCCTAAACTTATTATCGCTTGTGCGTTTTACAGCTATAATTGCCTTGCAACCACACCTAGTTAAATTCCTGACATATTTCCTTTTGATTGACTCCACATTGTCCTTACCTTTCTTAGACCAGAAGTCTTCTCTTAAGCACATCCATTGCTTCAATCTCATAACACCATTAACAACCGTATGCGGACCAACATAGACTCCAAATCCGACTGAATGTGCATATGTCTTGTAGAATTCCTCCACAGCGTCCAAGTCATCAAAAACCATCCCTTTAAATGGTTTGATAGTTGGTTCATACTGAACTGAACTAAGAGCGCTTTCTTACGACAGGAGATAAAGCAGTAAAGAAAAGGATGATTTTTGTACCACATGCATATAGAAAAATGAAACTATGAATTTTGTCCAATTTGAATCGATCTCAATACAAGGTATATAAGAACCCTGTAATGCAAATGATTAAGTGTCAAGCATGATGGATTGACAGGTAGAATAAAATCCATGCACATAGCACGATACTTACTATGAATAGGGTGCTTCCACTCTTTTCTCGGGTACCAAAATGAATTAATTGGTGGGTATGTGAACTAATTTGAGCAATCGAGTGCGCATCGAGGTTTTCATGTCTTGGCAATGCCAACGCCACGCTCTCATCGACCACCGATTCCATGCTCACAACACAAAATCTACACGTAACAGAACAACAAAATGAGACGAGATGCCCATTACCTTAGAGAGCATAAATTATACATGTCATAAATTAGCATCTACATTAAAAGAACCTATTTTAGGAATTTGTTGCATCACATAGACACACAAAAAGACAGAGGCACGACCCTTTTTTTTGCATCACACGGTCGAGTTACTCTTAATTCTACGGGGAGGAGGAATCGTGTCTTACCTCGATCGATGGTGGCGGTGTGGAAGAATAGGGCGGCGGCCCTCAAGGAAGAATGTGAGGATAATGTTCCCAATAGTGGAGGGGGGCGTAGCGCTCGAGGAGGTTGGGTCAGAGGGTGATGCCCTGGTGCGCCACGATGGCTGGGGAGGAAGGCGGCGGCGCAGCGCAGGAGGGAAGTGGCGGCACTGCGGACGGAGGGAGATGGCGACCGCATATTTGTTTAAGTGGGAGTATGTGCTCTCGGAAGTACAAAAAAGGCTTCATATATACATATTGTACACACACATATACATATACATACATATATACATGTATATACATATTGTATATGTGTGTGTGTGTATGTATGTGTCGGATCTCGGGTTAGCAAACCCAGATCCTCTGTGATTCCACCACACTAATCCCTGGATCAGTAGATAGTGCTCACAGATACATTACTGTATATAAAAAATATACCATGCGGAAGCGTAAATAATACAGTAATACTTACTCATGGGCTGATTAGGCCGAAAACGATAAATTGCAGCAGCGGAAACTTCACACAGGTGGGACCCGCAGGACTTGCCCACAGGCAGCCAACTGGGGTTCGCGACCTAGTTCATGGCCTCTTTGTTTCCAGCTCTGTCGACCATTTTTAGGCATCGCAGGGCTTGACTTTATTTCCTTTCTGAATGAATGATGGCAGTTAAGCCAGAATGAGTACGATGATACTCAGCAAGCCACCACACAGGATGCAATAATAATAGATGCAAGGTTGTCAAAGGAGGCTTGAGGTTCTTTTATTTGCTTAGTGCGACATTTGCAATAATCATAATTAAAATTTCTATGACTTGGCATTTTATAACATGATCTAAAGAGTTTGGAATTATGCAATATTTATAGTGGTGTAGGTTCCATCCACCGATTACATGGTTCCATCCACCTATGCTAGCTTTTGATTATTAGGCCACTTCCATATTATCAACCACGCTGGAGTACGTCCCTCCAGGAAAAATTCAAAGTCAGAGTACATCCCTCTGATAGGTTTCTGTCCCACCCACAAAGGTTTTGAAATAGAACTAACTCGAGTAAGTTCCGTGTCCGCCTTGACCGTGGGCACGGCTGCTCGAACTGATTTACACTCTGCAGAGGTTGTACACTTTCACCACAAGAGATAAGTCATCTTAATAGCCAACATGCTTCCTTAGGCATGAGACCCAGATGGTTTATCACAAAGCCTTTACCTTACTCCGATTTAGCTAGATACCACCCGAGAGGTTTCACCGAAGGGCTACATCCACCACAGTCAGAAGCCCCCTCTTGCGCCGTATGAGTAAACCAGTGCTCTGGCACCCATTTTCCGTGATGATATCTAAACTAAACCTTTGCAAGTTAATCAGCTAGGTCGTACCCATATAGACTTGTGGTTGCACTGTTTTACACAAGGAGGTCGTCACAAGATTCAGTCCTTAATTCGCCCGGGCGGTTCTTTCCACAAACCTCAGGTTCTCGTGCGACATCAGCACCATCCACTCTCACCAACCGCCCGAACAGGTATAGCAGGTTTTTAGGGTTTTGAGGAGCATAAAAATAAATAATCACAAAGTATTCAGCCACGTACATCCCGTGACTGCCCCAAAACAAGTTCTTATATTTTTGAAGATTGATGATCAGGGCGACTAGCGCCCTGGACTTTGACACGACTAGCATGGCATTTAATATGACTTATAGCTAATAAGATTATCATTAATTTCTATGGTGACAAGGATCAGGTAATTCAAGTATCAAGGGATGACATAATAAATTTAATACAACATCAAGTGGGCATGTAGCTACCTTAAGTTTTGACATATATTTGCATAACAAATTAAGCATGCAAGTTGATATTTTAAAAGAACATAATTTTGCATAAATTGTAGGATCAATATGATCAAAGTGATGACTTACCTTGCTTGGTGTACCACGGCCTTGATTGATCTATGTCAAAGCCTACTCAGTCAGTGATCTTAACTTCCTAGTCGTCGCTTTTACCCAAGTCTTGATCCTGTTCGACTATGTCGCCTCGTCGAGTCTTCAGATTCTAATACGCGGCCAAGAAAAGAAAGACCAAATAAATCCAAATACTTTAAATGCCCAAGTTAATTTAAATTATACATTTATTACGATTTGAGAATAGAAGGATGATTCGGGTTAGTGTGCCATAAGCACAGCGGAGGATGAATTGGGCGAAGGAATGAGGTGGCGGAATAGCTTTACCGTGAGGAAAAATTAAGATAAGAAGGGATTCGAGATGGAGTATTTTACAGGAATTACCTGCTTTAGGAAAGAAGGTGGCCAAACACAGCCAATTGGGGAAGGGCGAGGCTCGATCTTTTATTTGGTGACTTTCTCTTTATTACTTTATATTTATCAAGGAAGTCCCGTGAGTCAGGCGAGACTTACGGACAGATAAAAAGGGGTTAGCGAAGATAGCAAAGAGGAATAGAGCTTCGTAATATTAGGATGTGGAAGCTTTACAGGAGATGAGTATAATTTTAATTACTCGGTGTTATTTCATGTGGCAATACTAATTTGAGAGTGCGACTGCCAACTTAATGAACCCATCTTTTAATAGTTTTATTGAAGTATGGAGTTGGTCATTTTAGCCCAATTTATAAGGTTGATTATTCTGCTTAATTAACAAGGGTATTAGAAATGGTCGTCGATTGTGATTTGCTGGAGAGGGGTGTTATGAATCAATAGGGATCTTCTTAATAAAGCTATTTCTTTCATTGGTAATTATTCTCAACCATTAGATTTAGATCCTGAGATAATGATTAGAGATTTGGGTGTGAGATGGAAATTAACGATGGCTCTTTCTTGTTCAAGAGTTCTTAATCGTAAACATCTGTTATTTTAGATCTTAGTATTTGGGATAAATGTTGAAATCTTTACTACAAATATTTTAAGCACTTTGTAAAAAGATAGCTTCCATGATTTTAGATATGAGTAAACCACACTTGATATTTTCTGTGGCTTGCCAAAGATTATTTTAAGCACTAATAAGAGAGAGATGAGCAATTTACAGTCAATATTTTATGTGGCAGAAACTCATTAAATTGATTTACTTAGTTGTCATAGACTTGGACAAGATTATATGGGTATGAATCTTTTATCAAGTTTCAAAACTAAATCATTTGGTCATGATGTTGTTATCATTATTATTATTACTTTATTAACTTTATGTTAGTTTCTTAGTAATAGGAAAATAGTTCATGTCATAGACTTACCTTAATTAATCTTCTATATGAGGATCGATGAATTAATCTTGATTGGTAAATAAACAAATTAACCATTGTTAAGTTTTAATTTAGTTGCATGAATCTTTTCATTATAAATTTATAAATGCAATCTTATTCTTATTATCATTCACAACTTACTTTAGTGTATGCATGTATATATCTTACATATGAAGTTTCCATTGAGCCAAGGGTGAGGAGTTTAGCTACTAGCTAGCTGGGCCCACAGGTCATAAGAGAGAAGGGGACAGAGAGGAGGGCGCTGCCTTCGGCTGGAAATGGAACAGAGCGGAGGCGTCTCAGCGAAACAGGGGAGGCGAGGTGGCTACGGCCAGGCGGCGTCGCCGGCGAGGAGCAGCCGGGGAGGCGGCGGAGACCGGCCAAAACGGGACCCCCAAACGGCGAGGAGGCTCCGGGAGGTAGCGGCTTCGGCCAGGAGACGCCAAGGCGAGCTAGCGGCGGTGTTAGGAGGCCGGCGGTGAGGGGGGAAACGGGGCGCCGGCGGCCGGAGGAGAGAGGGGAGAAGGTGAGGCGCGTATGAGCTTGAGTGGGGTACAGGTGACTTATCGGAGCGACCAGCGGGACCGGAGGGAGGCTGAGGCGGGCCGGCGTCGAGCACAGGCGGCGGCGCGGGGAGACGACCGTGGCGGGAGAGCTCGGGTGGCGGAGGGAGTCGGCCGATGGTGGGGGAGGCCTCGGGGCAGCGGGGAGATGCTCCCACTGCGTGGAATCGCCCCGGGCTCGACCGAGGGGGAGGCGGCGGCGAAAACGACGGTGGCCGGCCGGAGGCGGAGAAGAAGCGTGTGCGGCGTGCTCGGGCGTCGATTCTCTAATTAAACGCGTGGGGAGGCAGTGGACACTCAGGCGCACGCCGTGACGCGAGTGAATTGCGGCGTGTTCGCCGGAGGTGGCCGTGACGGGGAGGGGCGGTGGCAGCGCACGCAGGGGAGACTTGGGCTGCGCTCTGTTTGAGGGAGGAGGAGTGGAGAGGAGGCGAGCTCGGGCCCCTTTATAGGTGAGCGCGCGTTCGGGGGAGCGTACGGCGGCGGCTTGGGCAGGGGTACGCGGGCATGGGCGACGGCATGGAGTAGGGGTATGGCGCCCGGGGTAGGCCGGTGCTGGCGCAGAGGTGACGGGGGAAAACCGGGTGCGGCGCGAAACCGGGGGCGGGTGAGCTGCGCGGGCTGGGCCGGCGTGAGGAACAGCGGCGCGGAGGCGGGCCGCCTTGACGCGAAGGGGAATGAGGGAGGAGGAAGGAGAAGGGAGAAGCGGGGGAAGAAGAAGGCAGCGGCGGCGGCTGGGCTGAAAGCCAAGGGGAAAAAAAGGAGTGGGCTGGAAGAAAAAAAAAGAAAGAAAGAAGAAAGGGAAGAAAAAGAAAGCGGGCCGGAGGGAAAATGGGTCGGGCCAAGGGGATTTTTTTCTGAAATTTCAGCAATTGAATTTAGTAATTAGATTCTCAATTTGAAAGCTTGGCTCAAATGATGATTAAATTTTTAAGATTGTCGAGTTTCGGAGAAAATAAATCTTAATTTTTCCCAATTTGAAATCCCGGATACGAAAATTGGATGGAAGGATTTTATATTGATTTAAACTTCCATTCCTGGCTTTGAATGCCCAGATTTAAATTTTCAAATTTGGAATTAAGTCTTCCAGGTAAATTTTGATTTTCTAAATTTTTAGATTTTGATCCTTGATTCCCAGGTTTGGACTTTTATCATTCTGATTTTTAAACTTGGTTCTTCATCCCAAGATTTCGAATTTTATTACTTGGCCTTTTGGCAAGAAAAACCAATTTGAGAGATTCGAGTAATGCCAAAGATTTTTTTGAAATACCCAAGAAAACGATTAAAAGACTTTACACTTTTGCAATTACAGTAATTCCCTATTTGGGATGTTACAGATGCTGCATATATATATATATATATATATATATATATATATATATATATATATATATATATATATATATATATATATATATATATATATATATGTATGCATATGTATGCATATATATCTATGTATGTATGTATATATGTACGTATGTATATCTATGTATGTATGTATGTGTGTGTATGTATACATACAAAAACGCTAACAAGCGCGTGCGCGAATCGTGCGTGCCATTTTGCCCGTCGGGAAGTTAGTGCCGTTTGTAAGAATTACTACCAAACAACTCTATATGTGCTTGAGAGTAACTTTACTTATAAACGGTAGTAACTTCCCGACGCACATTTTATACTGCACGTAGAATTGTGTGTGCACGTGGGCATGTGTATTGAGTATATACACCCAAGAACAGCAAGCACCATGTAGCGAGTGATAAAAACTTTAAAAACAAACTGTTCGTTCGCCACTGCAAGCTTTCATTACATGGTAAAGAAATTATTCGAATTACGTCACGCCAGTGTCAAGTAAACAGACAACCTTTACGACCATTACAAACTTGTATTCCATCATTTCCTCTTACCAGAGGCAAATCGACAACTTAGCTGCCACGGTAAGTGGTGAACGAAAAAGGAGAATGCAACAGAGGAACATGGAAATGCTCGGCCGTCTGGCTCCCTTTGATCTCAAATATGATGCTCACGTAAGGGAAGAACCCTGACGGTGCATACTTGGCGGTGTCGAAACTTATGCGGTAGAAACCAGGAGCGATATTGTCAACGATATCCATCAGTTGACCGCTGCGTCCATCGTTGTTTGTAACCGAAGAGCCTACAGTTGTCCATCCATTGAAATCCTTGTTGTTGAATGACGGAGGACTTGAAGTATCCTTCCACACCTCCAGGTGAACTTCAATTCCAGATGCTGGTGATCCACGAGCAACGTCCAGCACATGGGTTGTGATGGGAGGGCGAGTTCGGTTGGAACTACCTGTAATTTCAGGAGCTTTATTGGCAGAAGGCTGGGAGAGAGCTCCAAGATGTGCTCCAATCATCCATAGGAGCATTCAAATGATAAGAAAGGGAATAACAACAAATGGCACAGATATACAAAATTCCTATCAGAATGCTACACTTCCACAACAGCATGAACGAAGCACATGAAACAACAAGGATAACTAGTATATTGTCAGCACTTTACTGCGGATTTATTGAATGACGTTTATTTATACATTTCAAAGGGCATGATAGAAACGTGTCTTTCAATGAAAATGTGTCTTTTCACGAAATGGTGCATATGGTTTCACAAACTTCCACTCTTTCAACTAAAAGGTGTCTAAATAAAGCATCTCTTCACTATTTAAGATCCAAGGGTTGATATTTTAATTTAAATCGATGTCTACCGTTTGAGAGGCATCGTGGCATAGTAAGGATGCTGCATGTATTAGTAATCAATTTTAGAGTAAAGAGGGATAATGAAGCACAAACTGCAATGCACAGTTCAACTATCAAACTTGCCTTCCCGGCATATGGTCATTCAGCGATGTTAGCTCATTAGTTTATACTTCAGAGATGAACTAATTTTTTTCTTGTTTCAACACAGTTCTTGTTAATATAATGTATAGCTCTTGGAGTTGCATTACTTTCTTCTTGTTTCGACTATAGTAATTTTATATCTTCGTTTTGGTTATATTTTTTATTTGTTGAGAGAGAATTTAGTTAAGTTTAACAAGAAGAGAACAACAGTAAGCAAAGTCCTTGCATGTAATAATTCCAAGGGTAGGTCTCTCTTTAGCTCCAGACAAAATTTTGCAAATACTAATGTCTTACAGTCCTCTTTTATGTTAACAAATCAGATATGTACCAATCTTACCAGGTGCAACCGATTCTATGAGTGGATCTCTCTTTAACATCAAAGAAAAATTTGCAAATAGTAATTTTTTACGGTACTCTTGTGTTTGCAAATCAGATATACCAACCTACCAGGTGCAACCATGTCCCAGGTGAAATTAGAAAAATTGCATAACATAAAAAAAAGCCTTTGCCAAGCAAAGAAGACCTCTACATGGGGGAAAACTAGGAAGCACCGATACTTCGCTGAATTGCCATACCTGTGTCCGATATGTATCCGATATGGCGATACGTTCCGATACATGGCGATACGATATCGGCGGAGTATCGGCGAATTTCAGCCAAAAAATAAAAAAAAAAACCCCGATACAGTGCAATACGCCATCGATATGTTGGCCCAATTGAATTCTGGACCAATAGAGAACACGGCCCAACTGCCTGAAGGCCCAAATGCCTCACACGACACCCTACATCCCGAGGGGCCGAGGCGGCGGCTAGCCAAACATCACCCAAACCATATTCTTGCCCCCCCATTCGCCTCCCTTCTCCTCGGTCGCCACCGCCGCCACTTGCCGGAGGTCACCGGCCAACCACCGCTCCCTTGCCGCTCGCGGTGCCTGGTGGTCCACCGCTCGCAGCGCCTGAGATCCACTGCTCCCTCGCCAACGCCTAGAGATCCGCCTCACTGCCGCCGCCTTTCCCGCCCAACGCCTGGAGATCCGTCGCGCCCTCATCGTTGCAGCGCCAGGTGGTCCGCCGTTCCCTCGCCGCTCGCAGCGCCTGAGATCCACTGCTCCCTCGCCAGCGCCTAGAGATCCGCCTCACTGCCGCCGCCTCTCCCGCCCAGCGCCTGGAGATCCATCGCGCCCTTGTCGTTGCAGCGCTAGGTGGTCTGCCGTTCCCTCGCCGCTCGCAGCGCCTGAGATCCGCCACCCCCTCACCAGTGCCTGGAGATCCGAGATCCGCCTCACTGGCACTGCCTCTCCTGCCGCTAGTGCCTGGAGATCCGCTGCGCCGTCGCGGCGCTTGATGGTCCGCCGCTCGCAGCGCCTGAGATCCGCCGCTCCCTCACCAGTGCCTGAGATCCGCCCCACTGCCGCCGCCAATGCCCTCTCCGTCGCCGCCTGGCTCGCCGACCTCCGGGTATGCCCGAGCCTTACCACCATCTCCTCCGTTATTAGTAAGCTCAGTTATTAGATGAGATGATTTGTGGCAAGCAGTACTCAGGAAGCAAGAGTAGTTTTCTTGTCATGGCCATCATTTCACATTTCACTAGTTGCATCAATTCTAAAAATCAAGGCTAAGATATGTTTGCTCAATTTGATGTTAGTGATCACTAGTGTTTGGTCCATACTTTTAATTTGAATGCTTGTTTGTAACATGAGTAGATAACAATACTATCATATTAAATTTCAATGCGAGATCTTCGCATTTTCTACCGAATCATTTTACAATTTTGTAATATATTTAAGCATTCTGATAGAGATGGCAAGTGGAAGTACTCCAATAGAGAGCACTAGTACTGGTGGTAGTAGTGTCAATTCATGAGCTGTTGTTAGTGGTAGCGGAGAGAATGATAACCATATATTTCCTTTGTGGAATCATGTTAAAATAATATATACACTTGCTGTATCAACATATCCTTGTTTTTGAAAAATATCGTATCGCCATATCGCCGTATCCATATCGCCGTACCCGTATCGCATATTGGGGCATCCTAGGGGGGAAAAACAAAAATGCACAGTAGAACTGCTCACTCAACAAGGCATGGGAATGGAACAATACAAATTCCAGAAATGGTAGCACTGAGCAGATAGAACAATAGCAAAATGCAAGCTTGTGAGCACACTATGGTTAACATACCAAAAAATTCTCAAACATGTGGAGTAAAAAAGCAGAATTCTATATAGGATATAGAATGGTTTCAATACCTGCTACTTTATCCGATTGATTAGTAGGACCTTCTGTTGAAGTAGGGGGAGAAGTAGCCTCTGACGAGAAAAGCTTTGCAAGACGCAGTTCAGTTATCTTCAGCTCTTCCTGTGCTGCAACCTCAAGTTCAACAATAGGCCTGTTTGCGTAACGCCTCTGAAAACAGCAGCAGTATAATAAGATAATTTCAAGGTCATTATCCCATTACAACAATAGAAAGGAAGCCATAATATCAAGCTTTGTGGTAATATGTTTGGTGATCAAGTCATAGAGTGCGCGATGCACTCTTATCAGGGATAAACTCAACATATGCATCCCCAATGGTGTCAAAAGCCAAAGAAACAACTGGACTTAGTTTCAATAACAAGATTCCTGATTCATGGAGGAAGGGTCCTATTATCATTCAAAAAACAGCGGTACTTGAGTGGTTCTCATTTTAGTTGTATTTCACGGATCACAATACCTCATTACTCAAAAGAGAGGACTATAGCAAACTTTTAAACATCACTGGGTGTTGAGATGGGCCAAATTGGCACAAATGTCAATTACAGGAACCTATAAGATGGACATATGCAGACCTTAAGCTCAGCTAAGACCTCAGGGGCAGTCTTCCCAGACGCACATATCATGAACACAAACCCAAACTTGTCCCTGTATTTGGCATTCCACCCAACCAACTCCTACAGCAGGTGAAGAAACAAAATTGAGTCCAGAAATCAGATCACAGATGCAAGGAACGCGGTGAACAAGGTGTAGCACCTGCGCGGTCGAATCAGTGGCCGTGGAGAGCGCTGCTGATTGCTCCTCCTTACTCCACCTGTAAATCAAATCAAACATTCGAATGTTCCCCCAAACTATAATCTAGGTCACGCAAGTGAATACGTTTCAATTCTTTAATTCATCACAGCGCGCAAGTATACACAGAAATTTGCTTTCATGAGGTAGTTGCACAATTCACACACACACCTACGGTCACTGACGATCGGCAGCAGCAAGAAGCGAACTGAAACGAGCGAACGAGAAAAAAAAAAGGAGAAGAATTGACATAAGTAAAAGAAAGGCACCGACTTGGAGACGGAGGGGGAGGTGGTGCCGATGGGCGGGTGCGCGGCAAAGGCCTCCAGCCATCCGCTCACGTCCACCTTTGGTGCGTCCCCGCCGCGTCCCAATCGATCGCAGGCGCATGAGCAGAAAGGATCAGTACGGGAAGCAAGACTGTCTGAAAAGAGAGGAAAGAAAGCGCGGGGAAGAGGGATCGGGCCATCTACCTCGTCGAGCCAGATGCGGCGGGCGGCGAGGAGGGCGTCGGAGAGGGAGGCGAAGGGGGAAGCGGCGGCCAACGCGGCGGCGAAGCGGCGGCTGCCGTTGACCCGCAGCACGTCCTCCACAGCCAGCGGCCTCCGCGTCGCCATCTCGCCCAAGAACAAGGGATATTGCTGGGAACGGTGGGAATCTTGGTCGGGGCTCTGCTCTGCCCTTTTATGTGCTTGGCTTTTTTTATTTTATTTCTTTGCATTTAACGATGTTTTTCTACTTTTCTGAATTTTTTTATTTTTTCACTTACAAAAAGATATAAAAAAAAGTCAAGAACTAAAACTTTCATCCTTTGGAGCAGGCCTATACAAACGTCGCGATGGTGCCCAGTTTGACGATAGTTTATAACTTTTTTACTATATCTGATGGTAGCTTATATGACGTAATTAAATTAAAAAATTAAAAGTAAAAAAACAGATTAATCCATCGAAGGAATAAGGAAAAAACAAGAAATCTAAAAAAAGTTAAAAAAAAAAGAAAATGATGAAATATAGAATAGTAAATTAAAAGGAAACGACCGGGTAAAGATGCTCACGTCTAATCACGGACAACTGCAGTTAACTCCGGAACGCTGCTGCCTGTTCCTAACGAAACACGTGTACGCTAGCTCGCGCACCAAATTGGTCATGTCACGTCATAAACGTACCGCGTTACAATTGCAAGCATGCGGAGGACGCACGAAACACATTTTTTCCAAGAGAGCAATCGCATCATCCTGAGAGAACAGTGAAAGGAAAATTTTAACTGTAATGTGAGTTTCCCCAGCAAGGCGGAAAATGATCGTCAGGAAGAGTCACAAGACGATTCTTTCAAGTCAAAAGAATTCTTTTATTTGTAAAGCTTTCAAAAAAAAATAAAAGTCGATCCCTCCGCTGCTCTGTAACTTGACGCCAGGTACCAACGTAGAGAGGCCGAGTTCTGCCTTCTGCACACAATTAGAGGGGTCCGGGGAAGGTGCCGTTTTCCCGTTGCTCGTTCCAACGCTCAACCTGCAGATCAAACGCAAATATGTCATCAAGGTAAGCAATACAACTAAGAAATGGCAGGTTTAATAATGCTTAAATGTGTGCATGTGCAACTATTGATTAAATATTTTGAATTATTAATACGCATATGGTCAAATGATAGCACAGTGAACAACGCAAATAATTCACTCTGCATTGTTGTGGTATCAATTCACTTCTATCACTAGCTCATGCATAGAATGATTTATAGCTTATTCACACTCAAATGCCAGCAGTGCCCAGCATAATACAGTAGAAGCAAAACAAGGGGCCAGCAAGCATAGTGAGGATTACAACTTTAGGCAGCGATATGAGCTAAATTATCAGAAGCAACGCAGTAAGCAGGAGATATTATTCTAGAAAATAGAGGTATCAGATTGTCATTGACCAGACAAACAGATTTAATACTTGAATCTGAATTACCATATTAATGCATCCACAGGTAGTCAACCTTTATTGGAAGAAGAACTAACATATCCAAGCTTATCGAACTTATAATACAAGGTAACCAAAGTCGTGGAATATTTTTATGCCGACAGTTATCCTTAATAAAGTCTGGGTTAATAACTAAAGCACTACAGAAGCAGGTTATTTTGGATTCCTCAAATTTCATGTACTACTAAAAAAATATCAACAGTGTTACTGCAAAGTGCAAGGGTTATCACCAACTTAGAAGTGCATACACAATGGGCTAATGATCTTCACATGCCACAGCTCTACCTCTAATAATCTCAACACCACAACAGGGACAGAAGGAATAACAGATTTTATAAAAAAAATTGTGGAAGCAAGAAACACATACCCATTCACCAGGGCAAAGAGATCGATAGTATTTTGCGAACTTATCACACTCAGGAGCACCCTCTCCTTTCGCAGCTACACACCTGATTAAATACCCACAGTTATTGAGAACGGCTGCAAGTAAACACATACCACCTATTTACCTCAACTTTCTGAAAGAGCATAGACCTACCTGTGATACTCAACATAGCGTGTGAAACAATGCCTTGTTTGATTTGTTGTTGGGAAACGAAAATCTGCTGGAGCTGTTTCAATCTGTATATTGGGAAACGAAAACATGCTTTGTAGTTAGTACTTATCAACATGAACTAATATTTCACCATCAGTTTTTCGTGGTACCAAACCTTAATCTCTGGTTTCTCCTCAGCCTCTTCCTCCCCAGCAGTCTCACTTGTTTCCTCTGTTGCAGGGTTGGTTTCCTCTGCTTCTGACTTGTCAGCAGCATCTTGCACTTCAGAAGTTTCACTCTTGTCTTCTACAGCAGTTGTGGTGTCATCAGCTGGAGGGGTTTCATCATTTGTTGCCGGTACAGCTTCAGTCTCAGTGCCAATAGCAGGCTTCTCCTCGGCTGCCTTTTTCACTGGGACCTCCTGTGGTGGAAGTGAATATTCCTGCAAAAGAAAGTTTAGTTCAAAAACACTGTTCTGATCGCAAAAGACCAACAGTGGAAGGAACAACGCATCAAGAGGAATCAACTTACAGAACAGAAAACTTAATAGATCATTCATTATTTGAAGGCCAAAAAAGCACATAAGGTTATCTCAGTAAAAATATACAGGCATGTGTTCAAAGGATTCAGATTTTGCATCTAACATGAACCAAATGATTCTTATGTCATCACACAGCAAATGCCTAAATACATGTATAACTTTGAGAAAGAGACATTTTTACACACATCTAACTATTCTACTTTACTCTAGATTCCTTGCAAATTCTCGCAATTCACAAACGCCAAAACCACTTACACTAAGGAAAAATATATATTCAAGAAGGAAAACTCATGCAAAAGCCTTACTCTATAACCTTCAACAGTGCTAAACTGCAATGTGCTAAGTGCAAAATACCATTCTAAAAATTCATTTTGTATTCATCATTCCAGTTCTTCATATGCAACTTTTGCAAACCCATATAACCAACTTAATCAGACTAACATCTATAACATTGCAAACAGCTTCAACAGATCATACAAAAGCGTCATAGAAAAACTGCAAAATCAAAATAAAACAAGTGCATTCAAGTTCCCTACAGCAGTTGTCTCCCACCTAGGCCTAGTAATGGGCCAAGGCTTGACCCTAATCCTACCCTACCCTAAATATTCACACACTCAGTGCAGTCCTGTCCAAACCCACTAGAATATTTGAAAACTCGGCCCAGCCAGCCTTCAAAGTGGAGAAACCCAATCTTATCCCTACCCCCATGGTTGTCACAGCGGACTTGGCAACCATGGCACCTGAGAGGCACCAGGTCGCCATGGCGTCCAGGCGGGCACCATTGCGTCCTCAAGATGAGATACAGTGAGCTTCCAGAAGAACTCAGTTAACCATAAGTTATGCAAATCATATTACGAATTATCATGTTTAGACAATAATTTAAATCTCAAAACAAGAGATTTGAACTCATTCCTGCTATCATAATTAGAAGATCACAGTAATAAAAGCTAATACATCTTGAAAGTATCACGAAACTAAGTATCTAGTATAATCTGCAGGTGTACATAACAAGAGATCATCACTAGGCAGTTTGTTACATCATATTTACATAAATCAGATCTGCCCTGTTTATCTTTTAATCTTGATGCAACAAGTTTAGTGAAAATATGAAATGTGCATGGTTCCAGAAGTCGGCGCCGCTTAGGCGGTCGGCGGAGGGCCGCCACCACGATTTCGTCCAAGGCGGCGGGCTAGGTGAGAAGGCCGCCTAGGAGCGGCTGGGCGATCAAAGGCAGTCATCGGCAGCGTGAGATGAGGCGGTGCCAAGGCGGCCAAATAAGAAGCTCGTGCGCTCGACTGCCCCGACGCCATCCATCGTCGAGCTAGGGTTCAAGCTCCCGCATCGCGCCGCCGAATCGAGGCCACCCCTAGCTTGTCCCGCCATCATCACCGCCTCCGAAGTCTGAATCGCAGTCGTCAGCCTCCATCTTCGCCGTCAAAGCGAGGTATTCCCATCCGCCACCGCCTTCCCCTCTCCTCCAGTCCCACGCCGCCGCCTACCCCTCTCCCCTCTTCGATCCCACGCCGCTGCCTTCCCCTCTCCTGTCCCGCATCGCCGCCTTCCCCTCTCCCTCTCCGATCCCGCGCCGCCGTCTTCCCCTCTCCCCTCTCTTCTCCGGCGCCGCCGCCTTCCCCTCTTCCCTCTCTTCTCCTCTCGTGCCGCCGCCTTCCCCTCTCAGCTCCAATGTCACCGCCTTCCCCTCGCCCTCTCTGCTCCAGCCTCCAAGCGTCCCCTCCCCCCTCTGGCCGACTGGCCCCCTCTGCTCCAGCTCCACTCTTCCCCTCTCCCCTCTGGCCGACTGGCCCTTTCTAGTCTGTGCTCTGCTCCAGGCTTTAGCATGACAACATGTTATAGGCTATAGCCATGCTTATTAAGGCGTCGCGACGCTTAGGCGTAAGCGGTCTTTGCAGTGTAAGCGTCGCGTCGCCTTGCCGGGAGGAGTATGGCGTCGCCTCAACCCCAAGGCGCCGCCAGCGTCCGTGAGGCGAAGAAAGCGAGAGACGGCAAGCGGGCGCCCAAGAACCCAAAAATCAAGGGGCGGTGGGGAACTGTCGATAAGCTCGGCGGTCGAACCTAGCGCGCCCATCCATCCCGTCACCTCGAGGCGCCACCATCGCCGGCGCGCGCGCCGACGGCCATCTCTGCCGCGCCTCCTCCTCCCCTACCTCCCTCCCCCCTCCCTGAGCCCACTCGGTCCTCCTTCTCCCGCCTCCCATGGTGGCTAGCGAGGCGAGGCGCGAGGCGAGGTGCACGGGACTCGGGAGAAGGAGGACCGAGGAGGCGGATTCGCCGAGGAGAGGAGCGAGCGAGCGCCGAGCGAGAGATGAGAGCGAGCGAGGCGCCGAGGCGGTTGAGTGGGGGAGAGAGCGAGAGAGATGAGCGAGCTGCGAGCGAGACAGAGAGAGGCGGGACTGATCTTCTTGTGTGTGCGCGGCTTGGAATGAGGGAAGAGTGAGGCGGCGACTGGGGTGAGGGTGTTAGGGTTAGGATATTTTACATTTGAGTCCTCAGGGGTTTACAAAATTACAATTAGGTCCTTTTAGATCCTTTGTCTCTTTAGATTTCTTCTGATTTAGTCCTTCAAAACTCTGTTTTCTTCGCCTTATGATATGTGTAAGGCGTCGCCTCGCCTCACGCCTTACCGCTTAAAAGGTGTGAGGGGGGTGGGTCGCCTTACCTCGCCTTACCGCCTTAATAACCTTGGCTATAGCCCAATTGCATGATGCATTGATGCTACAGCCTTTCCCTGAATGTTATAATAAATTTGCATGTAGTCTTGTACAACTCTGAACTTGCATGATGTTTCGATACATGTTTTAAAGTACTCCAGCCTAGTTTATCTTCATTGTTGACAGTAGACATCTCATTAGATAAATGTTTACACCTTGTTCTAGATTATTTTGTTATATTGGTGTGCAGTGTGCAAATAAAATCTACTTAGACAATAAATGACATGTTGTTTGAGTATTGTGAATCTTTGTTCATTTTGAATCAGTTTATAATTGACATGGTGCTAATTAAATCATAGAAGCACACTTTTACATATCTAATTTGCTTATTTGCATATGAGTTCTAGCTGTGTTTGAAATATATTGATATGTACCATATGATTTTGATTTGTCATTTTGTCAAGACTTAAGATCAAGATATCAAATGTTGCTTCCGGAGGTGCGGCAAGTTCAATCATCCTTAAGAGAAATTCCGAAGATATAGGATGGGTACTTTCATTCATTCATCAATCATCCATACATTCTTTCTCACACAATTGCAAAATAACCCATCATTGATTAAATATACATGTTTACATGATTATTTGATTATATACATGTTTATATCAAGCTTTTGAAAGGGAGATAATATACATGATTACATCAAATTGCCCATGTCTTGCTTCTCCAGGCAATTATCCTTCTATCTTTCTCAATTTGATGCCTGATGCTTGCTCAATTTATTACATTATTCTTGTTCTGGACTTATCTACATCATAGCCAAGCCGACAGCCTAGTTGCCGCCTAGTCCGCCTAGGCGCCGGGCCACCGCCCGCCTAGCGCCTAGTGCTTTCTTGAACCTTGAAAATGTGTACAAGGAACTTCCTTTGGACCAATGGCTAGTTGAGGTTATATCTTTACACTCTTGAAGCAATGATTTAAAGTTAGTTATGGACGTTGATTTAAAGTCAGTTATGATAGCATTGCACATTGATTGAACTTTCACTTCAATAGCCCAGACCCAGCCCTATTAGGTAGCCAAGGCGAGTACCTAGCCGCTCATCGTGGATGCTGAGACAACGCCGTGGGCGCCACAAAATCCTAGGTGCCCACTGTTATGAACCTTAGTTCATAACGGGATAAACACCACCAAGAGGATGGCCGGATGGCGTCGGCGTAGGGAGAGAGGAGAGACTATAGACGGGAAAGACTTTGTTATTACTCTGCTTGATGACAATAGCATGCGGCAGCCCCTTTATATAGATGGCTCCCCCTAGCAGATGAATCTAACTCCAATCATATCTCTAACTATATCTCTAATACAAGGAAACCAATCTCTAACTCAAATAGAAACCAATCTCTTATTCTTAATAATAACCCAACTGGCCCAAGGCCCACGTCTATAACATTACACCCCTCCCGGACAAGCAGCTTGTCCTCGAGCTGCTAAACGGCGGTCAATGTAAGACCTTCGATGCCGATGTAGAAAACGAACGGTGGCGGAGTGCTGCAGCGGATGGAGACGGATGGCCAGATCCACGCGGAACAAAGCTAGACAAAGTGTAGCTCTTTCGGAAATAGAATGCCTGCAAAATACCCCTTTTTTTTCAACACCTGCAAAAGTTTTTTTTTGCGCCCTAACTTAACCTAACCGGTCGGTTTTAAAACCGACCGCAACTCCCACGGGCCGAACGCATCGGTCGAACTCGAAGTGGCGCTGGCGAAGCGGCGACGGCGGCGGATCGGCGGCGCGGGCCGGCGGCGGCGGCTCCGGCGGCGCGGCGGCGACGGCGGTTTGGCGCGGCCGACGGCCTAGCTGGCGGAATGGCCGCGACCGGCGAGAGGCTGCGCCGCGGCGGCGGCTCGCGGCGACGGACGCATGGCGGTTCAGCCGGGCGGCGGCGGCGCGCGGCGAAGCGGCGGCGAGCGACGGCGAGGCGACCAGCGGCGAAGCTAACCGCGATCGGGAGCGGCGACTCCGGCAATGATGGCGGCGGATCGGCCGGCGGCCGAGATGGCGGCGGCTCACAGCACGGCAGCGACCACGACCGGACGACGGCGGATCTGGCGAGTGGCCGGCGATGGCGGCGGCGCGACCGCGGCGCGTGCCCGAGCGCCGTGACGAGCGGCGGAGCGGCTCGGCGCCGACGGCCCGCGCGGCGGAGCGGCCGGCGGCGACCATGGAGGAGCGGCGGCGACGACGACGCCGCGGCGGCGCGGCGAGCAGACGCCAGCGACGGCAGCGGGTGAAGTGTTGGCGAAGCGGCGAGAGAGATGTTGCGGCGATGTGGTCGGGATCCGCGATCCGCCGAGGGTTGAGAAGCTACGGTGAAGGCGTGGCGTGGTTCTTCTTGTTGTTGTTCTGAGATCCGATGTTGGATGATCCTGTGTCTTGCTCTTTGTTTCTTGTTGCTCCTTCCACCGATTCTCCATCCTCTCAAGGATGGCTCGTATGTTGAGAAAGTCGTCCGTCATCTTCTTATTGATCTTTGCCATCTCGTTGACGCTAGCTTTTAGCATGGCTAACGACTCGGCAGTAGGGCGAATCACAGAAACCATGGTAGCAGAAGTCGTGGGAAGGGATCGACTGCTCTGATACCAAACTGTTATGAACCTTAGTTCATAACGGGATAAACACCACCAAGAGGATGGCCGGATGGCGTCGGCGTAGGGAGAGAGGAGAGACTATAGACGGGAAAGACTTTGTTATTACTCTGCTTGATGACAATAGCATGCGGCAGCCCCTTTATATAGATGGCTCCCCTAACAGATGAATCTAACTCCAATCATATCTCTAACTATATCTCTAATACAAGGAAACCAATCTCTAACTCAAATAGAAACCAATCTCTTATTCCTAATAATAACCCAACTGGCCCAAGGCCCACGTCTATAACACCCGCCTAGTTGGCCTACACGAGGCGAGCCCCCACGGTGTCCCCCTGGACCACCAGGACACCAAGGCAACGCCGTGACAACCATTCTGACCCGTCTTGGATAAGTGGGCCGGCCTCAAATTTATGAAGTGCATAGACCCTTTGGGCCTTTTCCAGAAGCTGGTTGGTCTATTTTTCTTTTTTTATTTATCTGAATCCTTTGGCCCATGCAACTGATATGAGAGACTAGCACATATACATGTGAAGTATAGAGAATGACACAGACGCCGTTGTATAGTGGTTCGTCCGTTCGGGAAGGAAGGCTGCCATCTGAGAAGGGGCCTCCGTCGTCCGACCCCCCCCCCCCAACCAGATCTCAACGGCGCCCATCGCAGCGTCTACGTCTCGCCGGTGGTGTTCAAGCCACCGCCGATTTCGCCTCAACAATCCATCAAGGTGCCGCTCGCCTCATCTCCACACGGATTCAACGCCCCCCGGTGAGCTCCTCCATGCTCTCACGGTCTCGTTTATCCCTTCTCTGTTCTGCTGTGAAGCAATTTTTTCATTGCAGAGAACGTCGACAACGAACAGGGCAAAGCCCTCATTTTTTTCTTGTGGGGCTGACCAACAGGCCAAACCCTTGCTCGGCCCGTTTTATCAACCTGAACCCAGTCCCCCATTCTGAGCTAAACCCAGCCTGGCACTACCCTATTTAACAATGTCCCTTTTCAGAGCAGCCCAATGCCAGCCCTGACAAACCCAGCACATTACCAGGCCTACTCCCACCAATATACGCACATCCAGAAAGTACACGAAAGACAGCAACATATCATAACTTCCATGCAGAACTTTGGGTCCATGTCAGTCGCATAAGGAAAAAGATAAATACGCATGAGATGTATGTTGTCCAAAAATGTTGACAGACATGACAGATACTGTCCAAACGTGGTTACAACAAAGCATCACTCTCTGCTCGGGATGCTTACACATGAGCAGTACCAGCAAAAACCTATATTAATTGAACTAACCCAATTCACATTCACAGTGGCACTGACTCAGATTTTGTTAGAACCACCTACATCATCTTCTGTTCTCCTAAGGCAATGAATGAGTTCTTCATGGGACATCCTAATACCTTTTTTACGATTCCAACTACAAACACAGCAACTGGAGATTCAAACTCCTTAGTCTAAAATAACTGTTGAGAAGTAGCAATTCATAAATTCTGGAACATTCTAGAATAATTGGAAATTTGCAATAGTTGACACTTTGCTAAAAAACCTAGAATATCCCAAAAATAGAATTAGAAAAACTGCTACTAACTAGATATTTTGGAAGAAGTTTCTAGGTATTTATACAATTTCCTTGTAAGATAAGGATCTTGGCATATGACAAAGATCCAATGGTTGAGCTAATTTTTCACCCTTTTTATGGATTAGGCCTGCTGATTACGCTGACCATTGGATCTTTGCCAAGTGGCAAAATCCTAGCCTTACAAAGAAAGTACATAATGCCTAAAAACTTCACCTAAAATATCTAATCTCTAGAAAAATTTCATAATTATTTTTGGATATCTTATAACCCAAACAGCAAATGTATACTTTTGCAAAATCCTCAACTCTTCTAGAATATTTAAAGAAGTATACATTACTACTTCTCATTGGCACTTCGCGATTACAACAAATTCTTTTATTTCTAGGCGGGGATTACAACAAATCCTTATGATACCATCAAACTTCTGGTTTTTCAGCGTGAAATCGACCGCATTACTCAAACCTCTACACGTATCGGCGCCAATTCCCTCCAAACTTGCACCAAAAACAACCAAATTGTCCCAAATACAGCATACCAGGTTCAAAATTCGAATCCATCAGCACTCAGTACGAGCTAATCACTACCGGCTCCGAATCGAATCTAAACACAATAGCAGCTAACTTCTATTCTTCCACTCACAATCTTGATACTCTACACATCCAGCTCTCCAGTCCCACCCCACCACTCGCCATTTCGGAATCTACCACGAGAAACAAAAACACCCAGAACCGAACCCCAAAAAAACCCGCACGTTAAACAGCGCCGCCATCCCGCAAGAGGCGACCGAAGACGCGCATATCTGGAGGCGCTCGCTAGATCTACCGGGTCCAAAATTTCAGATCGGGGGGCAGTGGGTACAAGCAACCGGGGGGGGGGGGGTTCAGGGTTCTGCTTACCTCCGCAAGGGACGGGGCCTTTGCTTCGGCGGCCATGGACGCGGTAGTTTAGAAGCTTCTAGAAGTGGCGGCTGCGATAGAGTGGGAGAGGGAGACCAGGCAGGCGTCCCTAGAAGAGGTGGAGATGACTACGATTTACGAGCGAGAGCTTAGTGGGCCGTGCTGTAATTGGGCTCGTATTTGGTTCCTAAATGGGTGGCCACAGCGGTATATTTTTAAAATATAATAATAATACTGTACGAAAAAAATCAGTATTCTAGAAAAAGTATACGTTTACCATGTCTATTGAAGTCGATGATTTTGCGACGTTTGACATCGCATGCATCACAAAAGCCTTATGGCCATGGATGAACCGCTATATAGGTCAAGGAACGAAATCCGAAAACAAGAGTACAAACAACTGTTTCTCTGAAAACCCACAGACTACAAACAAAATTTAAAGTTTATTAAACACCTCCTGTTTCCTACCGGGGTAAATCCGGCATCTCACTCTCTCATTACGGGACCAAACATGTTGTATTAGTTGTCCCAAAAGAGTAATGTCGAACTTTAGGTAGCACTTTTTGATGGGGCGTTGAAGTTCTAGGAGTACAACTTCACATGATCACAATCATGCTCACTATTGCTTTAGCTTCTCGTCTCTGCATTTTAATTTCGTTTTTTTAATTTTTGAAATTTTTAATTTTTTCTTTGCATTGTCTATCTACCCTACTCTATAATACACCAAAATTTTCTTTACTAAATCCACCCCCTCAATCACCCCCACAGTCATGCCTAATCTAAGTCCACTCAGATTTGTGTACCAAAGTAATTCAACTTCATACAAATAAATGGCTTAGATCTCTCCTCAAACCTTCTTCTCTTACTCATTGAAGATCCTAAGGCTAAAATCATTTGGATCATGCACATCGAACCTGAACCCCACCGCGCCCACGCACCCTCCCTCCCACCCCGCGCCCACGCACACCGGCCCGACCCTCCCTCCCACCCCGCGCCGCCGCCTCCTCCCCTCCCCACCCCGCGACGCCGCCTCCTCCCCTCCCTCCCAACCCGCGCCGCCGCCTCCTCCTCTCCCCACCCCGCGCCGCCGCCTCCTCCTCCCTCCCACCCCGCGCCGCCGCCGCCTCCTCCTCCTCCCCACCCCGCGACGCCGCCTCCTCCCCTCCCTACCAACCCGCGCCGCCGCCTCCTCCTCCTCCCCACCCCGCGCCGCCGCCTCCTCCTCCTAGCAGCAACCGCTCCCTGGTTCGCGCACCGCCTCGGGATCCTGGCTCCTCCTCCGCGGCAGACCGATGGCCTCGTCTTCTTCGCATTCCACTAGGGCTCGTTCGTGGTGGCGCACGCGAAAGGTTCGGGGATGGAGGTGGTGGCCGCCGACGAGGATCAGGAGGGGCTCTCCGCGCAATCGCCGGCGCAGGCGCCGCCATCCTCCGCGTCCTCCCTTCCCAAGGTCGGCCCCTTCCTCCCGCCGTCCTCTCTACTCCCACCTCATCCCCCTTTATTTCGCTCCATTAGAGAAGTCGCGTGGTCTTGGCGATTGATGTATCTTCTTGTTTTCTTGGTGTCATAGGAGCAATCGCAGGTGGAGCTGGAGCTGAGGTTGCTTCAGGCTCTCGAGTTCTACCCCCCGTCCAAACTAAAAGGTGTAGTGCTGCGCCGTGCCCTTCCCGTAACCCCGTCCATTCTGGTCATGCGTCCTTTGTTTGCGTGCTCTTGTGGGTACGCATGTATCTAGGGTTTTGTTGCTTTGTAATCACATGGCTTTAGTCCAATTGCTGCAAAAGGTCACAAGGAATCTGTCTACGCAATAGCGATGAATGATGCAGGAAACCTACTTGTATCTGGGGGCACTGAAAATGTATTGTGTTCTTCAGCTTTAGAACAATTGACTTTTCTTTCTCTCTTTTGGTTGGAAGGCCAACAAAGTACCTGTTTCTGTGGATTTTTTGAAAAATCTCTCTATAACTACCAGTTCATTTATGTAGGTTATCCGTGTTTGGGATCCAAGGACTGGTATGAAAAACATGAAATTACGAGGGCACACTGACAACATCAGGGCTTTAGTCCTTGATTCTACTGGCAGGTTTGTGTATAGGCATCTCAATATTAGTAATTCATTCCTTACAAGATGAGTTCCCTTGGAAAATTGAACTTTAAAGATTTTCTGTAATTTTGCTCTACTTACTGTTCAGCACTTGATCCAAGTCCACTTGATGTTACTGATCTTTTTCAACTTGATGTGATGACTTTTGTCCCATTTAGTAGTAAGATTCCTTAGCTTTGCTTTCTTGTGACCTCAAGAGTCAAGGGATTTGGCATTGCATCATTGAAAAACTTCATTTTAGGATATTGTGGTGGCATCCTACGACAGGAGAGTTGGTGCTATTCTTTATCTGGTAATGCCTATGTTGGTCCAATGCATAGCTTAATCATATATTTTAGTACATGGAGGGTACATTGTGAATTTGGTCTTACTTGGATTTTGAAAATACCATTAAAGCATTGAACATTTGTTTACACCTGTTTCACAGTACTGAGTTTAGTTTTACTGTGTTGCTAAGGAACCTTGCTGAATCTCTAATTGCAGGTATTGTTTATCAGGTTCTTCTGATTCAGTGATACGGTAAAGATTTTCTTTGCTTGGTTGTCTAATCTAACTTAGATCTAATATGTGGATATCTGATTTTTGTGTATTTTTGTTATTTTGTAGACTATGGGATCTTGGTCAACAACGTTGTGTACACTCCTATGCTGTACATACTGATTCAGTTTGGGCCCTTGCAAGCACTCCTTCATTTACTCATGTTTATAGTGGTGGAAGAGATCAGGCTGTGAGTATAATAATTTCCATGGACTAAACGCTTCATTTAGAGCCATATTTCTAATCCACTTGCTATGTTACAACAGATGTACTTGACAGATTTGTTGACAAGAGAGAGTGTTTTATTATGCACAAAAGAACACCCGATCTTACACTTGTCCTTGCAAGATGGTAAAATATGGGCAGCAACAACTGATTCATCTGTGTATGGATGGCCGGCTGAAGGCCAGAGTCTCCAAAAAGTATTTCAAAGAGGCAGTTCATTCTTAGCTGGGAATTTGTCATTCTCAAGGGCAAGAGCTTCTTTGGAAGGATTAGCACCTGTAAGCTTTTCTGATACCATCAGTTTACCAATTAAGTTATTCATCGCTTACTTATATCTGCTGAGAAATAATGCTATCTAGACATGGTGTTTTTTTTATTGTTTACTGTGCTTTTTTTATTTGCAAAAGAGGCCACCTAAATGCCAGTGTTGTCTCCCATGGCTGACCTCATGCCTGTGTATTTATCCACATGCATTTGATATCATTAGTTTGTACTTTGTAATACAAACTAGCATAGGTTAGAAGGGGTCAGAATGAAAACTTGCAACCACAATCCAAATGAAGGCTTTTTATTCTTTCCAGTCAAAGTTTGTAGAGGTGATTTTGAAAGAATGGAGCACTTTTTTTGGCGCGTTCATTTCAGGTTTTGGGTTAGTCCACTGTCTGCTAATCTGTATTTGATTCTGTGTTTAGTACAGTTGTTACCATTCAGTCGTGTTTTTGTGTTATCATTGGTTTCATTCAGAGTGTTTGCATACTCATTTAGAACAACTTTTAATGAATTTACTCCACGCAGATGTTTTGACAACAATTCTGCTCACTCGTGTTTTTTGCTGTGGAAAATAATCAGTGATAAATAAGAAATACTTATATCTTGCATTCAATTTTTTAGGTCCCTGTGTATAAAGAGCCATCTTTGACTATTCCAGGACTTCCAGCAATAGTACAGCATGAGATACTGAATAATAGAAGACATGTACTTACTAAGGTGATTATGAGATTGTGCATTATCCTCTATCACTTGTAGTGCATTGTCCTCTGTTACTTGACATTGGCAAATTGGAATGAGTAGCATTATGATTTTTTTCCTATAGGATACTGCTGGTTCAGTCAAATCATGGGATATCACCAGGGGAGTTGTTATTGAAGACTTTGGCAAGGTTCTCGTTTCTTCTCAGTTGCTGGGTTTTGTTACATATGACTTACTAGACAGGGGGTAGCGTTGCCATTTTCCTGGTGTGTGGTAAACAAGTGGGTATGTGGTTTATGGGCAGAAATAGTATATTGGAAATTGTGTACCTTAACAGTTCGGAGTATGTTAGTTTTTCTTTTATTTTGATCTTTAGGAATGATTATTATAAATTTTGTGGACACAGACGGTAGGTATGGATATAAATTTTGTGGACACAGACGGTAGGTATGGATATAAATTTTGTTATCTTGATTGAGCTAAAGTCCTTGCTTGAGAACTGTACAATCACCTAAAGCACATATGGGAGTATGGGATACATTTTTTCTTGCAAAACATTTACTTTCCCTCCTTTTCTGTTAAAAGTTTAGGACCTGTGCTTGAAAGTGGCTTAACCTGGTGTTTGTCTGTTCAGTAGGAAACTCAGCATATGACTTAGTGGGCAAAATTCTCCTTCAGTTTTATTTTATTTTTATCAACAAGCTCAACATTTCAATTTGAATAAGGTGGTTTTAAGTCCCAACTTGAGTTACTCTTCTAGCTAGCTTATGAGCTGTGAGGATTCTTTGAAAACCAACTCCTATTCAATTATGGGTCATGTGCACTTTTCTGTTTTGAGAAAATAGTTTTGGCTGTACAGTTATAATTCCTATTATAGATGTCAACGATGTAGTTCTGTTGAGTGTGGATGTACATGAACTACTAAAACCTTTTGTTGACTGACTGTGGCTTGACTGTTTCTCCTTTATTTTCGATCTTTAGATACTTTGTTCGATCTTAAGCCAAATACTCATACCATTATCAACGACCCCTTCGGTTTGGAAATTACGGAAAGGTATGCAGGCCATGCATCGATAATTCCTGGTGACAGATCAACACCCATTTATTTCGTGATATTCCATCTGCGGTGGGAATTGATGCAATCTTGCACTCCTAATCGCGGTCTATTTCTCCAATCGATATAACTACTACAAAGAAGCGGAAAGAACAACAACAACAGCTTGGTCCTCGTGCACTAATACGGCAAAGGGAGCGCAACCAAACTCGGTAGCTTTAAGGATCGTAACATTGAGAACGGGAGAGTCAACTATGGTCGATACAAGTCCTAGGATCGATACATCAACAGATCCGGACATTGATGAGAGGAATCACATGGTACCTACCATTACGAGCTCACTGCTTTGTCGATCTGTTTTTTTATGACATGCTTGATGTTTACAAAATTGTTTATACTTATAGGTTTTGGAGGTTTGAAATTTCTTTCAAAAGTCCTTTGCAAAGAATTGCTTGAATTTGCGATGAGTTCATTTTGAAATCTCAATATTATATACATGTATAAATGCCTTGAATGAATTTTTAGGTGTTAATGTTCCTATACGCATCTAGGATGGTGCAATGGATAAATCCATTGGGTGTAGCATACACTTTTTCTTCTTTAGATTTGCCATTGCATGGTTTTTGTCATGGACGAGAGGGCACATTGGTGGAGTGGCTTCACCATGACGAAAAGTGTTGTATGTGGTTGGGAAGGGCTTCACCGGTAGCGAAACTCGATGCATATGGTCGGAAGTGGCTTCACCACGGCGAAAAGTGTTGTATGTGGTCGGAAGGTGTTTAAATCACGCGATACACGATCGTAGCTTCATTGTCGGTCGTATGGACTCGCGAAGTGGTCGCAAGACACGGGAATCGATCGTAGGCTTTTGAGCATTGCGTGTTGGGTGGTTCCGACCGGTCCACGTATTTATGTGACATTCATTTTGTGACAAAAATATTTGGTTATACAATATATGAGACGTGAATCTTAATGAATCGATTATTTGTTTTATTTTTACAAATTTTATCTTATTTTGTATTTTACCGTAGCGTTAGCACGCACACTACTATGTACCAAAGTAATCCAACTTCATACAAATGAATGGCACGGATCTCTCCTCAAGCCTTCTTCTTACTCATTGAAGATCCTAAGGCCAAAATCATCCGGATCATGCACATCATTGAATCCGAACCCCACCTCGCGCACACGCCCCAACACCGCATGCTTTTAATTGATCCCTTCTCTCGCGCCACGCATTGCACCGACCAAGAAACGTGCTACATACGTGCGGTTCTTGGGCGGCGACGCACTCGGGGACGTCTGCGATCTTGCCGCCTCTCGTGCCGGCGATGATGATGGTGATGGGCTACCACGGCGCCCAAGTTCTCGTCATCGACCAATAAGGGCGGGGAGGAAGAAGGACAAGTCTTGCGGCGCGCGCACGAGGAGGCGAGGCTCGGGAGAAGCTGCTGGAGCGGCGGCCGGGTCGCCGGGCGGCGGATTTCCCAAGGTACCGCGGTGTATGTCGGGAGGGCGCGGCGGTTCGTGGTGCCCACGGGCTACCTCCGGAGCCGGCGTTCCAGACCTCATGGAGCGCGCGACGACCCGGCCGCCGTGCGGCGGCGGCGGCGCGCGCGTGCGCCGAGGAGGACTTCGAGGAGCTGCTGCGCGCCCTCAGCGCAAACGGCGGCCGCCAAGGGGAAGAAGAACGCCATTAGCTAGCTAGGTTCTAGCAGCTAGCGATGGCCGTGCGCACATACGCACGTAGGATTACTTCGTGTTTAACTCTAGATTGGTCGAGGTGCGATGTGCAGAGTGCAAATGACCACATGCATGCATACGTAGCATAGTTGCATGCAAATGCATTGCGTGTTGACCATCATGGGTTTCATGGATAAGAAATAGCATAGATAGTGTTAATTTATCTTCATCGAACTATGTGCATCTTTGTAGAGTATAGTGTTATAAATATTATGTATGTATCCATGAGGTTAAAAGAGCAATATATATAGAAAATATAAGGGAGGTATATAGAGCAATATACCTTAAGAAAATTAAGACATAAGGAAATAAATAACAATCTTATTCTATCCTTAACTCATGGTGGATCACATACGGCGACGGTAACGATCGAGGCGAGTGCGGGGCGCAGATCGGCAGGTGGACAGCAGCTCAAATGACGGCGATTTCGGTAGGCACGCGACGGCAGCCGGAGGGCAGCGCGGCCTCGGGATGCGGCGGCGAGATAAACGTTGGATTTAAGACCGACGAGCGACAATGCTCGAGGCGAGCAGCGGCGACGAGAGGTTGGTGGCGCGGTATCCCGAGAGCGATGGCGCCGATCCTCAGTGTGGGTGTGGAAAAAACCTGGGGTTAGTGCCCTAGCTCTGATACTATGGTATAAATATTATGTATATATTCATGAGGCCCAAAGTGTAATACATATAGGGAGTATACCAAAATATTATGTATATATTCATGAGGCCCCACCTCCGTTTCGGCCGCTCATCAACGGCATCTGCCGCCGCCGCGAGATCCCCTTCCGTGCCTTCCCCTTCTTCTGAACCCGGGTCGGATATCGTAGGCGTGGAAGTCGACTTACGACCATGGCAAACGTGGTCGTAAGGACTTACGATCACAGCAAAGCTACAGTAGATTTACGACACAGCAATTCTACTGTAGACAGGGTCGAAAGGTGTTCGACCACGGCGGAAGCGGAAGACGGTGAGGTCGAGAAGAGATACGATCACTTCCCAGAGAAATCGAAGGTAATCTGAAGGCTTACGACTGCAACAAAGTTTGTACGTGGTCGTAAGGAGACTACAACCACGTTGTAAGAGGGGTTGCGATCACGTTGAAGGCTACGACCACGGTGTAATTGATCGTAAGGAGTAGCGACTTCAGCGGGAAGACTGAGCGGTCGTAAACGTGGTCGTAAGGACTTACACCACGGCAAAGTTACAGTAACTTTGCATGATGATCGTAAGGAGGAAGATCGTGGTCGTAAAGCTAGCAGGCGTGGTCAAAAGGCGGTCGACCACGGCAGAATCAAAAGCAGGTGTGATTGGGAGCATCTACAACCACGAACACGCAAAGTCGAAGGTGGTCTGAAGACGTACGACTGCAAAGAAGAAGATTAAACGTGATCGAAGGAGGCTACGACCATGTTGTTAAGGTTTTGACCACGGTGAATAGTGAGGTCGAGAAGAGGTACGACCAATTCCCAGAGAAATCGAAGGTAATCTGAAGGCTTACGACTGCAACAAAGTTTGTACGTGGTCGTACAGAGACTACGACCACGTTGTAAGAGGGGTTGCAATCACGTTGAAGGCTACGACCGCGGTGTACTTGATCGTAAGGAGCAGCGACTTCAGCGGGAAGATCTGAGTAGTCGTAAATGTGGTTGTAAGGACTTACGACCACGACAAAGCTACAGTAACTTTGCATGATGATCGTAAGGAGGAAGATCGTGGTCGTAAAGCTAGCAGGTGTGGTCGAAAGGCGGTCGACCACGGCAAAATCGAAAGCTGGTGTGATTGGGAGCATCTACGACCACGAACACGCAAAGTCGAAGGTGGTGCAAGACGTCGATCGCAAAGAAGAAGATTAAACGTGGTCGAAGGAGGCTACGATCACGTTGTGAAGGTTTCGACCACGGTGAGCGGTGATCGCCAAATCACCGCGTGGTCGTAAAGAGTTGCGATCACGATAACTCGAGAGCGGTGAAGGAAGACGATCAATGATATAGCGGAGCGATCGTGAATCGACATCTGATGAAGTTACGACAACGACTCAAAGCGATCGGTGCCGAGTTTGAGTGGTCGTACGTCGACGTAAGCACTCGGAATCGGTCATAAACGACTCTAAGTACCTCTCTATAATACACCAAAATTTTCTTTACTAAATCCACCCCCCTCAACCACCCCCACAGTCATGCCTAATCTAAGTCCACCCAGATTTGTCCATGATCTGCATCTCGCCGCCAGTACAGAGAGCGGGCGGACCCATAGGGTATGCTTGGGTGGGCCACTTGCATACAGGGCCCAAAGATAAGTCATACATAATATAGATATTACATGTAAAAGCAAAAGAAGAAAAAGCTTACTGTGTTTCATATTTCTTTATGTGACAAAAATGTTTGTTTTCTTTGTAGCCTCAAGTTTAAATAATGTGGGGATGGAGAAAGTCGTGGTGGGTGAGTCCAATGATGTTGTCGCCTCCTCAAAGGATCAGTCGTTATGTGATATTTATTATGTGACAAAAATATTTGGGTATACAATATATGAGACGTGAATCTTAATGAATCTGATTGTTCGTTTTATTTTTTACAAATTTTATCTTGTTTTGTATTTTACCGTAGCGTTAGCACGGGCACAATACTAGTGATGATATAAATTTTTAAATTTTTTTAATTTAGTTATGCCGAAAAGCTAACAGCATCTACAGTGCCCAAAAAAATGCTACAGTTCAAAAGGCTAGAATCTCGGACTTTGAAGCCCAAATGAGCACCACCATAATCCCTGTGTTCGTTATATATATATACACACACACACATACATACATATATACATCTCAACTAGTACTAGGCTGCCAATGAACCACGCCTAAACGGAGCGTTATATGGTCATGCTCCCTTATCTGCTCATGAGCTTTCTAGAGAATGCCCTTTCTCGTGAACTACGACCACATAGTTAAGCTCAAGTAGGTGTATTCTTTCTAAGTATCCTGCAGGCTAATACATTTTCCTTATTTGGACAACAGAATACATTAAGGCTTTGTGCCAACCTTCCATACAGTCGAAAGTACATTGTTTTTTAGGACATAGATACAATAAATATGTACTCTCTTGTTACAACATCAATTTGTTTTTCCCATTGCCTAAGTCACAGGATCTCCGATCAAGAAGGTATGGGTTACCATTGTGATGTAACTTAAATGTGCCTCATTCCCATGCCATAGATGCAATGAAAATCGCTTTCCGTGCTAACCCCTTTGTAAAATGGTCTGTCAGATTTTTCTCAGTGTGAATATAGTTCACAATAATCACTCCGGAGTTTCTCAGTTTTCTGACAGATTTAAGCCTACGCTTCACATGTCTAGAGAACTTCATATTATCCTTTGTACTTGTGACTTTGGCCAACACTGTTTGATTAGCACAATACATTAGGATTGCAGGTATTGGTTTTTCAACCAATGGCAAGTCCAATAGGAGCTCTCTCAGCCATTCAACCTCAACTGTGGCTGTGTCAAATGCTACAAGTTCTGCTTCCATGGTTGACCTCGTCAATATAGTTTGTTTGCAAGACCTCCATGAAACTGTAGCACCAGCTAAAGTGAGTACTAACCACTTGTAGCTTTGATCTCATCCGCATCAGAGATTCAATTAGAGTCACTATATGTCAGACCCTAGATTATACCATCCAGAATCCTCTGTGATTCCACCACACTATTCCCTGGATCAGTAGATAGTGCTCACAGATTACAGTTCTGAATATCAAAGAACATATCATACGGAAGCATAAATATAATAGTAAACTTACTCATGGGCCGTTTAGGCCGAATTCAATAAATTGAAGCAGCGGAAGAACGAAGCACACAGGTGGGACTTTCAGGACATGCCCACAGGCAGCCAACTGGAGGTGCGCGACCTAGCCCTTGACATCTTCATCTTCTCGGCCAGCATGTCCAATTTTGTTGCTGAGGCGAGGTGATTTGATTCCTGATTCTGAATTTTGTCGCAAAAGCGAGTGTGAGCACTCCAACCCCGTGCTCCGCGAGCCAACACAGAATGCAAATAAATAGTATGCATGGCTTAACAAAGGAGAGGCTCGGGTTATTTTATTTGCCAAAAATCGCTTTTAGCAGCATTGTTATTATTTAATCATAGTGTTATTGCTACTGCCTGCACTCCACCTAGCGACTATCATAATCGACTTAATCCACCAAAATACACTTTCTTTATTGTTTGCTGTCTAAGACTCCCAACAGCGATTATCATCAATTATGCAATCACCGAACAATTACTGCCTAATACCCCAAACAGCTAGCGACATCATTTATCTAATATCATTTATTTAATCCACCGGTATCTTTTGCATTCTAAATTCTTAACAATCCAATCGTTTCGTAATTGATCCACAACCCTCTAACATAATCACTTTCAAATCCACCGATATCATTCGTATTCAATCCTTTTCGTCATTGATTCAAAACCATAATCCAACAATCAATCTTATTTTTACATTATCTATCTCTAACTAATTCATGAGTATACATCCACCAAGAATATCATTGATCAAGTATATGATTCACTAGTATGTATCCACCAAGAATATCATTGTCCAAGTATACGATTCACTAGTATAAATCCACCAAGTATATCATTGATTAGGTCTACGATTCACCAGTATTCACCCACCAGGAATATCATTGATCAAGTTTATCCTCCAGGAATTAGTATCATACCCCAAACTCCCAAGATCAATTCATCCATCCAGAACTTGTTCAAATCCTATTAATCCCAATATTACCAACAACTCCCTAGAATTTATATCAAATATCAGTGTTGTAATCCAACCAATACCCTTGCTCTTCCTAATACTCCAAAGATCATATAAATCATCTATCTAGTCTAGGAATCCATTTGGGCTCATTTCTCCTAGAATCTACACTATCATTTTCTTTTTATAATCGACATGAGTCCACCAATATATTTATGTTTTTACTACAAACTTCCATCTTCATTACTCCCGACTTTATTTATTTCCCCATATAGTTTATTTTGTGAGAAGAGAAAATATTTTACTTTTGAAATATGATACATAAAAATTTCCTGAGACCTAGCAGTTTTGAACAAAAACATAATGTTCAAGAAAATGCAATAATAATAGCGATCCAAATTCCATCCACCGTTACATGGCATCCGCACCATATAGCATCAAATCAGGGCTTTCCACTGCCCTCCACTTTTTTCATTACCACCCACAAAGTTTTTGAAATAGAACTATATCTAGTTAAGTTCCCATGTCTGCCATGACCGTGGGCACGGCTATTCGAATAGTTTTGACTCTGCAGAGTTTGTACACTTTCACCACAAGAGACAATCAACTCGTTACCCCACATGATGCCTTAGACATGTGGTTGAGCAGACCATCACAGTGACTTTTCAAAGTATCTAGTCCCTTTTCTCATTCACCTTATGGGTAGCCGCCCACTTGCGGTGGGTCCCATCTATGCGCGGGATGTTTCCCACAGCCACTAACGCAGCTTGGGCTCCTACTTCCCGCAATGTTAGGACAGCTGGGAAAACTTCACTCTCCACTGGTGTCCCTTAGGGCCTCCCTTGCCCGTGCGTATCCACTTCTATCCACTACCAGTGAGATGAGTCCAGGGTTTCGATAAGTTTACTTAGCCAAGTTGTACTTTACAGACTTGTGGTTGTACTGTTTTACACAGAAGGTCATGACAAGATTCAGTCCTTAGTAGTATCTGGGCGGTCTACCACTAACCCACTTTGTGCTTCCACTGCACCACACATACACACCCCTCGAACCAATCCGCCCAGATATTTAAGCAAGTTGGGGATTTTGGGAACATAAAATAATCATACCAACAAATACCAGTCATTACCACAATGACTTCCCAAACCAGTTTCTCATGATTGAAAATGATAATGATGTTTGGGGCATTTCAGCGCCCCCGAGTATCTATGCAGTACTAAGCATGGCGTATAATTAGGGACTTATTTTCACAAGGTTACTTTTATCATTTTGCTAGGGCGACAAGGTTCACTCATTCAATTATTCCAAAGGAGGTATAATAATATTCAAGGTAAACAATGGGCATATAACTATAATATCAAATTAAACATGTATTTGCATATAAAATAACAGCATGCAATTTGATAATTTAAACCAAAGTAATTTGCAGAAAACGTAGGTTCAACATGATCAAAGTATTGACTCGCCTGGCGTGGTTTACCGCGGTCTTGAGCTCACACGATGCTTTCTCTTGGGTTTTTGGCGTTTATCTTCACTTCGAGCCTGACCTCACTTGATCCAATGAGTCTTCACAACTTCCAATTTCTAATTACGCGATAAATGACTGAATCCAAATAAAAGCAAATAACTCAAAGGATCCAAATAAATCCGAATAAACTCAACTTTTGTTTTATTATGAATTAATGGTTGATTCGAGTGATTTGAGGCAAGGTCTGTGGTGGGGTACGATGACTTGATTTTATTAATAATGTCTTTTATTATTTTTGTATTTATTAAGAAAGTTCCATGAGTTAGGTTAGACCTATACGTAGATGTAAGACTGTAGTAGGGTGTTGAGTATTGCCTTGTCTAATGTTAGTTCTTAAGAGTTAGGGTAGGAGTTATATACACGATGTACATGATTTTTGGTTTGTCGAATTAATCATATAGCTTATATTTTGGGATGTATTATTTTAGGTCGTGCTAATACTACCTTGTTCACTAAAAGGTGGTAAGATTATTTCAATTACCGATGACGTAAGGATTTTAGTAGATACGCCAACATGACTTTTAATTAAAGAGGCTCTTCGGATTAGGTATCGTAAATATTCTACGTATATTTTAATTATTATTATAGTGTTGACATTATTATTATTGTTATTTAAATTTATTTATCTAGGGCCGAGCATGCTATACCAGGTTATACTTTACTATCAATATTCCACTGAATCTACGGTTGAGATTTATTTGTCGATGACACGCTAGTGATGACTACTATTCACATCGCTACATTAGGTAGACTACTTTTAGCATCGGATGACCTAGGGGTTACTTTATTATAATGGCCACATACGTATATATCTTTCTAACAAGACAGTTCTACTTAAAGACACCCTTTTGATTAAAGGTTGTTATCAACTTATGTACCTTTAGTTGTTATTTAGTGCAACTTAAGTCTTAAAGAAATAAATAAATAAATATATATATATATATATATATATATATATATATATATATATATATATATATATATATATATATATATATATATAGACACACACACACACATTTAGGTGATAGCCTAGCTTGCTATTTGATTAAAGTTACCATTGGTATTTATTTGATGGGGGCATGTTAAAGGTTGGAGCACATGTTTTAGTTATTATTAAGGGTAATCTTTAATCTAAATCCTTATTTTTATAGTCAAACATGGGGTCAAATTTATTTTCCTTAACTTTAACTTGAATGTCTTTATTAATTTTAGAACCATCTTATACTAATGTCTTTACTTAATATTTAGATGACGATAAATAATAAAGGCATATTAATTATGCACATATGGTAACTAATCAAATATTAAATCTTCCAAAGGATGTGTAATATTAAGCAAGTTAAATAGTGGGAATAGATATATGGGTTATGGTTTAAACTATGTAATGACTAATTCTATAACGTTTATTAGTAAAAAATGGCTTATGATATATTCTTTAAACCATCCTTATTTATTAAATTATCATTCCATGGAAGCATAAACCTAAACAAGATTTTTACTCAATTTCTTAACATGCCTTTAATTCATAATTTAAGCTTTAAGACAAGTATTCAAAGCACATTAGTCATTAACGTATGATGTTTGATCCACGATTAGATATTTAATAGGCTCATTTATACCTCAATCAATTTTTTGTATTATCTGTGGATTAATCTCATATTTTTCTTGATTTCTTTTTCTGAAATTACTATCACAAGGATCAAAACAAATGAAAAGAAAACCTAGTCTAAATGCTGCGGGATGGGGGATCGAACGCGGGTCAGCGAACTGGGTGCAGGCGCTGCTAGCCACTCGGCTATTCAGTGTTACCTGATGGAGGCGGGGTGTGATATCAGTTGAAGCGTGCAGTAGGGGCGCAGAACAAAGGAGATCGGGGCGGCGTGCGGGCGGCGGTGCCGGCGGCGAGGGGCGATCGGAGAGAGGCCGGGGAGGTCCAAAACGGAATGCTGGGACTGCGGGGGTGCCGGAAGAGGTGGCGACGGGGACCGGGGAGCACCAAGGCGGGCTGGCGACGAGCGGCGGCGGCAACTTGGGGAGGACTTCGACGCCGGCGAAGTACGGTCCACGAGAAGCTTGGGGAAGGCCGGGAGCAAGTTTGCAGCGCTCCGGAGATGGTTCGGGAAGCAGGAATTGGGTTGTCTCGGCGGAAATTGGGGGAAGGCTTGGCGACCGAAGTTGGGGAAGGAGAGTGGCGTCGGCGAGCTACGGGTGATGGAAACTAAATCGTGCGCTGTGGAAAGAAGTAGGGAGCTTGGGGAGTCCATGGGAGGTCTCAGTTGCTCTTATAGGCGAGCGGGCCGGGCTGGCGTCGGGATTCCGCCCATGCGGTCGCGTCGGTGAGCGGCGGGAGCAGAGGCGGGCGCAGGCGGCGGCAGAGCAGGGAATCCCGAGGCGGATATGGCATGATGGTCTGCAGCTGACGACGCGCGTGGAGTGGCAGAGAGGGAGCTGGCGCCGCGCGCGTGATAAGACCGAGCAGGGAGGGGGCGAGAAAAAGAGGCGACGGCAGAGGATAAGGTGGCGCGGCGGTCCAACGGTCAGAGGCGGCGGTCCGTTGGTCCGAACGGGAGGCGATGCGGGCCGGGCTGCGGAGGCGGAGCGCGATGGGGCAGGGCTGCGGCCTGTGAGGGGAAGGAGAAGATGAGTGAGGAAGAAAACAGAGTTGCCGAGGGCCGCTCGGAGGAGGAGAAGGAGGGGGCTGCACTGAAATGAGGAGGAGTGGGGTTTGGGCCTGGCTGGCTAGTTTGACCCCCACTGCTTTTCTTCTTTTTTTTGCTTTTTATTATCAATTTCTTTTGCTATTATCTCTACTTGTACATATATATTTCTATTCCCCATTTACTGGTTATTCCCCTAGATGCCTTATTCTTATTTTGTATGGATTTATATTTATATATATGTGTATATATATATATATATATATTTATATATATGTGTATATATATATATATATTTATATATATATAAATGTTGACCTCCTTAATTTGCTTGCCCCTTTGCTATTCATACCATTATTTTCATGGATAAAATTTTATGCTTAATTACAATTCTCTCCTTATAATTTATGGATCATCTTTTCAGATTCTTATTCTAGATTTTAACTCCCTAATGTTTTAAACATGTTTGTCTCTTTTTGATTCTTTTAATTTTTTAAAACCCTTTGCCAAATGTTCAGGAAAACAATACAAACTACAAATTCAAATGGAATACATTGCAAAATAATCAAAAACTTCACATTTCTAGAATTTCATTTTTCAGGATGTTACACTATATCCTTTTAATACAGAAGGATGTCCAGTATAATGTATTCCAAAAGATGTTGTGCCTCTCAAGTAGCGCAACACTCTTTCAAGTGCCTTCCAGTGATCATCTCCCGGGTTAGAAGTAAACCGACTTAATTTGCTCACAGCAAATGAAATTTCAGGTCTTGTGGCACTAGCTAAATACATTAGTGACCCAATAATTTGTGAATATGTTAATTGATCTTTTCCTAACCCCTGGTTCTTTCGAAGCTTACTGTTTGCATCATAGGGTGTTGGAGAAATTTTATAGTTTTCATAACCAAACCGGCTTAATATTTTCTCAGCATAATGGGATTGATTTAAAGTAATCCCATTCTTGCTTTTGATCAGTTTAATATTCAAAATGACATCTGCCTCTCCCAAGTCTTTCATATCAAAACACCGAGATAAGAAAGATTTGACCTTGTCAATTACGGCAGTGTTTGTTCCAAATATAAGTATGTCATCTACATACAAACATAAGATCACTCCTTGACCCCCACCATAACGATAGTACACACATTTATCAGCTTCATTCACAACAAAGCCAGCAGATGTTAAAGTTTTGTCAAACTTTTCGTGCCATTGTTTTGGTGCTTGTTTTAGGCCATACAAAGATTTCAATAATCTGCATACTTTATTTTTCTGTCCAGAAATTACAAAACCATCCGGTTGATCCATATAGATT
The DNA here is from genome assembly GCA_036346575.1 of Dendrocalamus sinicus. Classification (NCBI taxonomy): domain Eukaryota; kingdom Viridiplantae; phylum Streptophyta; class Magnoliopsida; order Poales; family Poaceae; genus Dendrocalamus; species Dendrocalamus sinicus. Next base: position 30,990,663 of record CM070648.1, read on the forward strand.
TCTTCCTCCAACTTTCCATTAAGGAAAGCTGTCTTCATGTCCATTTGATGAACATGTAGACCATAGGAAGAGGCTAACGCAAGGTGCACTCTGATGGTAGTTACTCTGGCGACAGGAGAATAGGTATCAAAGAAATCTTCTCCCTCTCTCTGGGTGTAACCTTTGGCCACAAGTCTTGCCTTGTACTTCTCAATTGTTCCATCAGGCCTTAGTTTCTTTTTAAAGATCCACTTACATCTTACAGGTTTACACCCGATAGGACGATCTGTGATCTCCCAAGTCCCATTAGCCATGATAGAGTCCATCTCACTATGCATTGCCTCTTTCCAAAACTCAGCAGCAGAAGATGCATAAGCCTCCGAAAGAGTCTTTGACACATCATCCACGAGGTATATAATAAAGTAGTCACCAAAGGTTTCTCAACCCTTTGTCTCTTGCTCCTGCGAGGAGCTTCTGCGACTAGATTGATGTTCTCCTCAGGGATATCACATATTTGTTCAGAAAAGATGGGAAGTTCAGAAGTTTAATTATTCTCACTTTCAATATTATCAGTTTGAACATTCTCTGTTCGTGAAGTATTGCCTGCCGTTCTCACAGGAAAGATATTCTCAAAGAATGAAGCATCTCTAGATTCCATTATTGTATTAGCAATAATCTCAAGAGTTTCTGATTTAACTACTAAAAATCTATAAGCCGTGCTATTTTGTGCATATCCTAGAAAAATACAATCGACTGTTTTTGGTCCAAGTTTTCTCTTTTTCTGCAATGGTATATTGACTTTTGCCAAACACCCCCAAGTTCGCAGAAAATTAACATTAGGTTTTCTCCCCTTCCATCCCTCATACGGAGTAATCTCATTCTTTTTAGTGATTACTCTGTTTAAGACGAAAGTTGTTGTTAGAATAGCTTCCCCCCACCATGCCTTAGGCAATCGGCACTCTCTAACATGGCATTAACCAAATCTGTTAGTGTCCGGTTTTTCCTCTCAGCTACCCCGTTTGATTGGGGTGAATATGGTGGTGTAAATTCATGGACTATTCCATGCTTAGAACAGAATTGGGAGAATTCATGAGAGATATACTCTTCTCCACGATCAGACCTTAATCTTTTTATTTTCTTCTCTAGTTGGTTCTCAACCTCGGCCTTATAAGTTTTAAAATAGTTGAAAGATTCATCCTTAGTTTTCAGCAAATACACATAGCAGTAGCGTGTTGCATCATCAATAAAAGTTAGAAAATATCTTTTGTCTCCCTTTGTCAATAAGCCATTCATTTCAAACAAATCTGAATGAATAAGATCTAAAGGTGCCAAGTTTTTTTCATCCTCTAATTCCTTAAAGGGTTTTCGAGGTTGCTTTGCTTGCATACATAACTGGCACTTTGATCCTTTGACAATTTCATATTTTGGAATTAAATCTAATCTGGACATTCTAGCAATACTATCAAAATCAATATCACAGAAACGAGAATGCCAAATATTTGCCTCACATTTATTTAAACCAGTTGCAACATTCAGATTATAACATGACTCTAAAATGCTTAGGCGGAACAAGCATCCACTCTTATAGCCTTTACCAACAAATTTTTCGAACTTAGACATTACAATTTTATTTGACTCAAAAACTAGCTTTTAACCGTCCCTGCATAGGAGAGAACCATTAGCGATGTTCTTCTTTATTGTAGGAGCATGCTGCACATTCTTCAAGTGGACAATCTTCCCTGAAGTAAGTTTCAGATCCACCGTGCCAACACCAAGAACAGAAGTATGCGACCCATTTCCCATTAGGACGGAGGAAGCTCCTACTGCCTGATAAGAAGAAAATAAGAAAATATTAGAACATACGTGAACATTAGCTCCAGTACCAACCCACCAATTAGTGGATTGACAAGCTGAAAAGACAATAGGTGAATTAATATACCCTCCTGAAGTCGAGGCCTCGTCTATGGTCACGTTAACAGCCTTCTTCTTAGGTTGTTCACTATCTCTGATCTTGCGGAAACGACAGTCCTTCGCCATATGACCGTCTTTTCCGCACACAAAGCAGGTGATGTTCTTCAAATCTTTTTTCTCGGTTTTATTCTTAAAGCTAATTGTCTTGTTCGGTTTGTTGGATTTGTACTTCTTAACGACAGTCTTATTCTGTATGACATTTGCATTGTTCTGGCCAGATATGCTAGGTGCATCTTTTGCTCTTGCTTTTTCTTCCACATCGAGGGCTGCAATGAGATCCTCAACAGAAATCACTTCCCTCTTATGTTTCAAGCTAGTAGCAAAATCCCACCAAGAGGCAGGGAGTTTAGCAACAATGTCCGCAGCCACAAACTTTGGAGGCAACACACAACCTAGGTGTGCAATCTCACCGACTAGTAGCTGGAGGTCATGAGCTTGTCCAACTATGGACTTAGCCTCATCCATGCTAAAGTCGAAAAATTGCTCACATATGTAGAGCCAGCGACTTGCCTCTGCCTCTGCATATTTGTGCTCTAGTGCATCCCACAACTCTGTGGCGGACTTTTAGTCCATGTACACATCATAGAGCTAATCTGCTAGAACAATCAGAATGCAGCCAAGAGCAGTATTGTTCGCATTTTCAAACTGCATGTACTGCTCAATCGTAAATGGATATTGTGGGTGGATAACCCACCACAGCCCCAAAGATATGAGCCAAAACTTGGCTCTAGTCTGCTATCTACAAAAGTTCTGATCAGAAAACCTCTCAAGTTTCATCACATCAGAAGCACTAGCCATTTCTGTATTGTAACAAAATTCACAATAAGGTTTCTGAATTGTTACAAATGTGGGCAATATTTTAATTCCAAATTTTATGAGGAGACAAATACAATAAACTAGTGATGCAAAGCTTACTACTAACAGCAGGCTACTCATCATATTTCAGAATATACTCAAGAAAATACAGTAACAAAGTCGAACGTGCGCGCGAACGACTTACTTGTTAGTCTAAAGAAGAACAGGAAGCCGCGCAGGCTTGATGCAGTGCAGAACGTAGATAACGCAGTGCAGGAGCGGTCGCGCAAATGCGCTGCCCAGAAACCTTATTGCCGCCCCGTGCAGGTACTCTCTGCGGCAATGGTTCGAAGATAGCTGTTCTCCCTTCTTCCAGGATGGAGCGGTTGGAGGAGAAGGGACGTACGACCACTAACTCGTTCTTTTATAATAGTAATGATACATAATTTTTGGCAACATAGCTAGCCTTCGTTAAAAATATTAACTAGAAGTAATCTTGTTTTGTGAGCAATTATTTGAAAAAGTGATATTGTTTTGCTAGTAATTGTTACAAAAAACAACTGGGGCTCTACCGGGGGAGGACCGCATGTATGAATCATACAATCCCGAGTTTCCCTTTTGTATAACATTGTATTATTTAAACAAAATCAGTGACATAAACTAATAAATTTATAAATTTATAGTTGTATAACTTGTTTATACTTATCTTACAAGTTGTTATATCTATGATGTATTTTACGTCACTAAATATATATGCTTTTTCTGAAGTGGCATGAAATAGAGGGTAGCAACACGCACCGAATAACAAAAAGTCTCAAGCAACAACTTCGTTCAACAATTTTTAATGCTTGACTGTAATTTTTAGCACAGGGCTTCTAAAATGTCTGATACGGATTTATGCGTGTTCTAAGGAGCGTGATCACATATGCATGTGCAATGGTATATCCAGGATTTTCAGGATAGATGTTCAGAATTAACAAAAATTTGTTCAAAGTATAGATTGTTCGTATTAGAAACAACATCTCAAAATAATTTAGATAAATTATAAAATAATTAAAATAATATGATTAGAAACAACATTTCAAAATAATTTAGATAAATTATAAAATAATTAAAATAATATGATTTAACTCGATGTTCTCCGTACCTGGGAAGCGCCTATGTTATCTGAACTCTGACGTGTGCACCCTTTGTAAGTAGGTGCAGTCCCTGGCTTGCCCTTGCCGACCGAGGCCCCTTGTCGCCCTCAAGTCTCCTATGCCGGCTACCAGTGCACTGCCCTATTTTTGGTCCGAAGCATGAGAAAGAAACTATTGACAGAGAGTGAGGTAGGGTCTTTGGATGGGAAAATTTGAAGTGGAGGTGGATGGGTTGTTGCGCCGTGTTACTTGAGGCGAATCGGGGAAGTGTGGGAAAAAGCTACGGAAAAAGGCTGAAATCAATTGAGATACAAATATAAAATATTTGGTCTAATTATTACTATATATATTTAATACAGTGTAAATAATTTGTATTTTACAAAAAAAGAATCCGGTGTTCAACTGACACCACCATTATAGGTCCGTCACTGCATGTGCATCTTCCTTACCAGCCTACCGAGGCCTACTATGTCGGGACCCCGGATTTCCAAATCCGGACCCTCTGTATATTACAGCACTAGTCCCAGATCAAAGCTAGTGCACACAGTCAAACAGAAATGATTACATAACCAACCATGCTTTATTACAATAATAGACAGTACTGACCGAAAGGTCTTATTATTACAAAGGAGGTTTCGAGACCTCACACACATAGAACACAGCGAAAGCAAAAAGATAAATCCGGCGAAGACCCATCAATACGCCACAGGTAATTGACTGGGGAAGCGCGACCTAGTACTCCGGGAATCCTTCGTCGAATCCTCAAGCGAAGTAGTCGTAGTCTCCCTCTTGAGCTTCATATTCTTCTGAGTTTATTTTAAGTGCAGCATGTGAGTACATAAAGTACTCCGCAAGTCTTGTGAAAATGCAATAGATGCAGGGCTTAACAAAGAAAGGCTATATGGTTCTTTTGCACAAAGCAATGTTTTGTTTTCAATAATAGTAAATATTTTCGAAGGCATTAATTTAACAAAGTAATTGTTTTAACTAAAATTAGTAAACTTTTTATAGTGAAGGTTCTATCCACCAACACTACATAACCAGCTCTAACCGATAAAGTTTAAAATTGCGGGTTACATCCACCCACACTGGCTCCAACCGCTAGGACAACCATCCGAGAGTTCCCTCCACTCTCGGAATACCAAAACTTTGATTTTAAAAACCAAAACAAAAGATCTACCATGTGAATGCATTCCTTGCCCGCCCTTGACCGTGAGCACGACTATTCGAATAGTTTGACACTCTGCAGAGGTTGTACAACTTTACCCCCAAGAGACAAATTATCTTAACAGTCACCACGCTTCCTTTGGCATGAGACACAGATAAATTATCACAAAGTCTTCTCCTCACTCTAGTCTAGCTAGACACCACCCGCTGAGGTTTCACCGCAGAAGGGTTAAATCCACCCAATCCAAAGCCCCCTCTTGCGCCATATGAGTACAGTAAATCCCTGTCCCTCACTGTGAATAACCAGTAAATCCCTGTCACCCACTTTCCACTGGTGGCACCTAAACTAAACTATCATGATTTAATCAGCTAGGTCGTACCCATATAGACTCGGGGTTGTACGGTAGTGCTCAGTCTGGACAATCACAAGCGTCGGTTTTTAATCAACTAGGGTGGAACATACACTTTACAAGATCTCGTGCTTGCCGCACCAACCCAAACCAACCAACTTTACAAGATCTCGTGCTTGCCGCACCAACCGAAACCAACCATCCACCCCAATCTAAACCAACTTCCACATTTTATTTTATTTTTAAAGAACAGTGGCAACTCCAATCACCACTAAATTTCTGAATACAAACGACTAGTTTAAATAATTATAATTTCTCATTTCCAAGGTTACTAGGTTAATTAGCATGACTAAGCACTATACTACCGCTCTAACATTCACAAATAATTATACTACTCTCATTATTGAGACAAAAGAAATCCTAAGGTTACAAAGGTACATGGCATTCAACTTCAATTGAGGGCATAACAAGGTTGGATTAACTAATACTTTAAGATTGGAACTAATGTTTTATGTAAATAGTAATGCACATAATTTAAAATATTTCACAAACATAGGTTCAAAATGATCAAAGGAGACTTGTCTTCTTGTGCGCTATTTGGTCCTTCTTGCTGCGGCTCGACAAATTCTTCGGCGACGTCGGGTTCTACGCGCGAAACGACAAAACAAACAAACAAATAAATACAGATAAAATCACAAAAAAACATAATATATATACTAGAAGAAAGTTTATGATTTCATACGAATTTAGGAGAAAGATTCAGCGGATTTGGGGTTCACACGAGGGAGAACGAATATCTGGAAGATCGGTTGGGAAAAGAAATTACTGAGACAATATTTGGACCAAGGAAAATAGAATGAATTTTATGGAGATTTTGCAAGATTTGAATTTAAATTTTGAAAGTGCACAGAAAATTTGGAATGGAACCGAGGCTTTGAAATTAAACTAGGTATTGGAATTTGAAATTTAAAATGTGAAATATCAAATAAATTTTAAATATTTGAAAGTATGGAATAAATGGATAGTTTAGAATTTTTGATGAATTTAGAAATTTGAATGGGCTCAAACGGAGTTAAAATGAAGGAGAACGGGCTTCGAGAAGTTTAAATTCAGAGGAACAGAAAAACTGAATTTTTGGGAATTATTTTCCTAAAGGAAAATCTGAATTATTGCGTCAGCAGGGAATTTAATTTCGGCTGGATTATTTTTGTATTGAAAATCCACGCGAGAGGAGGAAGAAGGGGCCGCTCGGGGAAGACGCGCCTGACAGGCGGGCCCGGTCGGTCAGAGTGAGCGCGGATTGCGGGCGGCGGGATGGGCCGGACGCGTGGGGGTAGGAGGATCCCGACCGGACGCGTGGCAAGCGGGGAAGGGGGCTAGGCGGGATCCGGGCGGCGGCGTGGGTGGAATCCGGCCGTCCATGTGGCGGCCGGAGGAGAGGGGCGATTTGTTTGTTTGGAATTGATTTTGATTTTCAGAAAAGGCTAGAAAATTCAATAAAGCTCAGAAAAATATGAAATAAATTCCAAAAATTCCAAAAAAATTCACAGAAGTTCCTGGATAAGTTTTGGACTTAAATAAAATATTTCCAACTCAAGTTGGTATTTTAATTTTCATACTTGAAATACTTTTTATTTTTAAAAATAGGTTTTAAACTGCAGAAAAGCTCAGAACTTCATATAAAAGCCAATTAAATCCAAATAAAACTCAAATACTTTAAAATAATTAATTTGAAATTAAATTTTTCAGAAAACGAATTTTTGGATGTTACATACTATATCTCACCGAATAAAAGTAGTATTTTTCCGGTTCGGTCAGAGATCGCACGCTCCTTACCGGAAGCACCGAAGCAGCTAGCTGATGTTGATGGGCGGGAGCCGCAGCAATTTTCGTTTGCGCGTGCAACGCAGGACACGTACGTTGGGCTCCAGGGGGCACGCGGCGGGCGCACATGGAACGGCAGGAACTAGGCCGTTCTGTTCTGAGCGGCGCGCCGCGAGCCCCACGAGCTAGCTCCCCAGGCGATAGCGACCGGCCGCTGCTGGGTGCTGACCGCCGACTTTCGCGTGACCGGACCGACTCGGCCGCCCGCAGCGGGGCAGGGTAGACGAAGAGCACCTCCATCCATGACTCGATCCATACAACCTACGTGCTCTGCCGGCCATGGAATGGAACGGCCGGTGTCTACTTTATCGGCGTACCGTATGCGTACTTTCAACTATAGGCTCTATTCATATAAATTTCGGCTTTTAGACGTCACAGCTTTTATAAGTTATTTCGTTTTCATATGTTGCAACATGTTTTTCGCTTTTATATATTGTAACGTATTTTGTATTTTATTATATAACAATTCCACAAATCGTGTAACGGTCCAAATATTATAATTTCTTTTGTTGCACCGTTTTTCCTTATATAATACACTAATATTCATTAGCCACTACTATTCATCAGGTACAGCTAAAAGTTATCAACAAAAGCAAATATGAATATACCCTATATATATGCTGGCACTGTGGCACACTAGGGGTGTGTTTGGTTGCCTGCATCTCCTTCGTCCTGGATGGGTGGATCCGTATAATATGAGAAAGAGTCTGTTTGGTTGCCTGTATGAGCGGATACAGCCTGTATGAGCGGATGCAAAATACGCCTCATCTCGGATGGGTGGATACGCTCAAAATGAGCTTCACTAGCCATCCCGGATGAGTGGATGCAGATGTATCTTATGCGGTCCCACGTGTCGACCTCTCGGTTTGGTAGATCGCATCCGCTCATACAGGCAACCAAACAACATCTCAGTTTTTTTGTATCCGCTCATACAGCCTGACCAAACATCTTCTTTTTCTGAAATACGATTTCACTCAGCCTGCATCCACTCAGCCAGGATATACGATGCAACCTCCATCCACGAACCAAACACACCCTAGAGCTATTGGCAGAGGGTCGTGCATGTAAGTATAGTTGTTGGGCTTTGATCCGTGCTTGTGCTTATCATTCTCAGGCCGTTGGTTCGGTGACACCTAGGCAGATCTAATAAGAATTGAACATTAACTTTTTTTATTTTTTTGTATTCGTATTTGTATGCAAATATGAATATGAATTGAATACAGTAACGAATATAAATATTTACTCTATTCGGTCAGATCTGAATATTCTCATATATAGCTTATATAATTACAAGATATTTTATTCTTATATATAGCACACTTAATTATTCTAAATTATTATTTCACGTAAAGGTACATGAATTACCACAAAAAATATAAATACTCGTCCAACTAATTAGCAGTATTACAATAATAAAAAATATATTGTTTCATTGGATTTGAATACGAATATGAATAGTACATATAAAATAACATTTTAAATGGCAAAAATCTATACTATATTTGTACCTATATTTTTTATACGAATTTAAATACACATACGAATACGAATAGAGGTGAAACTATTAATCAAATGAAAAATCTAAACCAAATTTATATTTTATTAAATACAGTAGCCGAAATTGATATCCGTTTGACACGCCCAATGACACCATCACACATGCATCGATCCCGTATCTCTGCCACCGTAGCTAGCTTTGCCCATGTCGCTTGTAGAACAGATCCGCCACATCCGATCGAGCCTGGAGATTCGTGCTGACGATGTGTGCAAGTTGTATCCTTTCGTGCAAGCGATTATTGCAGTATCCTCGAACCACGCCGCCACTGCCGTACGTTGCGGGTTGAGCGGAGGCTGCAGCGGTGTGCATGTAACGCCCCTGTTTCTGGGAGGAACAAGAATGTCACTAATTCGTAACTACCCAGGAATTTGGTTACAGACTGATCGAATATCATGCCTGCTTACGAACATTTAAGAAGAGTTAGCTTGATTGAAATAAGATCTAACGGTCAATTTTTAACAATAAAATGGGCGCACAAGCCCAATAGTACTTACATGCAGAAGAATCGCAAATGCATCACAGGAAAGCCTGAGTGCGGTCGCAACCCTAACACGAACCCTAACTCAGCAAATCACAAGGGAAACCCTAACATACTACTTGCACGGATCAACAAAGGAAGGGAGTATACTTTGTTTATTAACTTTGAGTGGATGCAGTTTTATTTACAAATATTTTGATAAAACGGACCCAAAACTACTCCTCAAGATCTCAGGGATTTTTATGAAAGGTGAATTAACCAACTGAACAAGTTAAAGCATGTACAAATCTACTTAAACTTCGCTGCTGGAATCACCCAAGTGACACAGGTCCATTAACCGGGAGCACGGCGTATTCGAATACCATTTATTTGACTCTGCAGAGTTTACTCAGCTTTACCCACACGATCCCTTAACTCCCGCTAAAGAGTTAAGAAAGCCAGGTCGTTTCACTGCTCAATTCTTTATATAGGCTCTACCCGGTAGAATTCATTCGGGTCTGGCACAAGAAAACAAACGTCCGCTTCGAGTGAACTCTACCGTTGTTAGGCATTCGCAGCACGGCCTACCTCACCTCACCTCCCAACCTCCTCCTCCTCCACACCTGTAGAGTTTCAATCGAGTTGAGCAGCTACTAGATCAGTGTTGACAAGTCAACTCCTGTGGTTGAGCAATCACTATGACATTTGCTTAGCGTAAGGGTTTAGTCCTTATATTTTCACATGGTCCGCAACCTCGCCAGGCCCGCGACCCAACCTAGGGTAAGCGGTGGGCGTAGACCGTCTCGCGGTTTCCCACAACACTCTTACCCTAACTTCAATCTTAGGGTAAAAGATGGGTGGAGACCGTCTCGCGGCTCTTCCCCAACCTTTACCCTACCTTGTGCACGCCGGCACTCTCCGCTTTAAGATACGGTGTCCCATACCACTCTACCTTACCATGTGTTTGGTTGCAAGGACTAGATGGGACGGGATGGGATGGACCCGTTTTTGTAGGTGTTTGGATGGGAGACAAGCAGAGTCAATGACATCCCACTAGGAATATTCCTTGTAGATTCGGGACCAGGCAATCCTCTTTTTTCATGGGACGGAGTCATCCCACCTCTTTGTTTTTTAAGTACTGTTTTGTTTAAATTTTTTTTAAAAAAAACTCAAATGCCACACATGTCCCACCTTCATCCTTCCATCCAAACAAAGGATGGGACCATTCCATCCCACTTTATCCTTCCAACCAAACAAAAAAACAGAGATGACTCTATCTCCCCAACCAAACAAAAAATGGGATCATCCCATCCCAAAACCAGGGACAGGACCATCCCATCCCACCTTGTCCCTAAACCAAACACAACCTTAGAGTCGGGTTTTCCAAAATTCTATTGGCCCACAGTCACAACCTTATTAGTGTAAAGACTTTGCATGATAATAATAACCTACAGTTATCTAGATTAACAGATAATTAATTCTAGGGTTACAAAGGCATGGCTACGAGTTTAATATGGCATTTGTCAACGGTAAGTTTATCTACATAACATGTTATTCTAAACATTTTATTTTACTTTGAACTAACATTTCAGAACCAGCTTAATGCAAATAGCATAATAACATAATTTAAATGGCATGGGATTTCAACATGGTCAAGGACTTGTGACTTGCCTTGCGATCAACTAGCTCAGCGACTTCGTAAACTGTGCTTCCTTGATCTTGACCTTGCACTACAACTTCCGAGGACTCCGACACTAGCGCAAACACACACAAAAATAACATAAGTCCGGCTTGAGCCTAATCAAGCAAGGAAAAACAATCTATGAAAAAGGAGTAAATTGCATAAATCCTCAAATTAGAATTTTAGAAATTTTTCTGGGATGAATCTGGAGGAATGGAGGTCAAAAATGGGTTCAGGACATTATTTGGAGCAAAGTGGTGAAAATTGGAAATTTTTGGGATTTTCTGTGATTTTCTAGAATTTATTTGGATTTTTCTGATTTCTGGAAATTGGAAAAGAGTTAGAAATTCGGGATGAACAGTGCGGAGGTCGGCCCGGCTACTGTGCGGCCCAGCACTGTGCGGCTCGGGCGGGAAACAGCCCGCGCGGTCGGTCGGCCCATGCAGCCCATGCGCGCGCGCGGAGAGGCAAGGCAGGCCGGGGCTTCGGCCCACGCTCGCGCGCACCCACCTCGCTCGGATGGCCGACGCGTGGATCCGGTGGACGACTAAGATGGCGAGGAGGTTGAGCGGAGGGATGGTGCACGGGGTGAAGATCGGACAGCAGGGGAACGGTGAGAGCGGGCGAAGCGGAGGGTTTGATCGGGCGGCTGCGAGGGAGCGGGTTTAAGAAGATCGGACGACAGAGGGAGGTTGTCATCCGACGGTTCAAGCGAGATGGCAACGGTTGGGATGGAGGGCCGGGATGCGGCCACGTCACGGGGGAGGGGGTCTTCTTCCTCCTCCCGCTGCTACAGTGCCCCGGGGCAGGGATACGGTGGCGATGGCGGCCTGGGCGCCAGGGGGGCTCGCCGGCGGTAAAGGAGGGTGTCAGCGGGGAGAACTCACCACGGTGAGTCCATTTTGGGGTGTTGGAGTGCAAGGAAGCTCAAGGAAAAGGTAGGGGAAAGAGGGGGAGGTTTCGGTTCTCCGACGGTGCGGGTGCTCACCGGCGACTCTTCAACGGAGAGGAAGGGGTTTTCACGGTCTTTAAGGCGTGGGGATCACGATGGTAGGATCGGTGTCAGCTAGGAGATCCTCTGGGAAGCTGGCCACGGGAGAGGCAATTTGGCCGGCGGGGAGCCTCGACGATGGCGCTCCACAGGGCTTCTCCTGTCCAGAGGCAAGCATCAATGTAAAGAGGGAACATCAGAGGTGCTTTGGACGTGAGGAATCGAAAGATGAGGGAATGGGGAAAAAGATCCGCTTTACAGGGTCACCGGAGTAGGGGAGGTCGGTGGCGGAGCTTCGGCCAATGAGAACTCAATCGGGCGCTTTGGGGGGTAGCTGAGGGTGGCAGGAAGTGGTCAAGGGTGGTTGGAAGGCTTGGGGAGCAAAGGGGAGTGCGAGGGAGGAATGGGGTTTTTATGCCCGAGCGGAGGGAGCAGGATTCGTGGGGGTTAAGGAATGGCGCGGCCGCGGAAGTCAACAGAGAGATGGGGCGAGCTGGTGGCGCGTCGCTTCCGCGAGATGGGCGTGACAGGGCACTGCCAGATGTTAATGCGAGCGACAGGAGCAGGTGGCCGGAGCGGCATGGGCAGTGGCGGGCCTTGCGGGGGAAGGGAAGCGAGGGGGAGGCTGGCAGGTGGGGTCCAACGGGAGGGGGAGGCGCGTGGCGCGGCGGTGTCGGCCGGACCGGGGCGGCGGTGCGCGGGCTGGGGCAAAACCGCGGGCGCGGTGCGGCGCAGAGGGCGGATAGGCGGTGCGGGAGCGGCGCGGGTGCCAGCGCAAGCGCGAGGGAGAAGGCGGGGGGAGCGCAGCGCCAGCGGAGAGAGGAAGGAGGGAGGCGCCGGGGAGCGGGAGTAGGCGGAAAGGAGGGAGGCGCCAACGGGAAAAGAGAGGCACCTGGCCAAAAAGGGAAAGCGGGGGACTTTCCAAAAAGGGAAAGTCTCCGAAGAACACTCAAAAATTCAGGAAAAAGGCTCAAAATTTTGAAATTTTTTAGGGGTGTTTCAGTGCAGGAGCGGACTGCGGCAGCGAGCAGTGGTGGAGCTATATTGTAGTATAGAGGTGCAGTTGTATTTTTAAAACTTTTACATAAAAATTTGATATATATATCTTTTTTTAATATATAAAGTATACGCTATACATAATAACATACTCCTGTCAGCTCATTACACCTAATAGGCAATAAATTAAGCCTATTAGTCAAAGTACGTAAACTATCCTCACTTTCTCAGTAGATCGGCCAAGAAGTGCTAGGAGCTCTCCAAACAGCTCGTCTACACCCGCCTCGCCAAGTCCCTCGCGTTCCTGACTTATTATGTTTTGTTTTTTTTACCGCCTAGCTCTTTTATGCATCTGAGTTCTTGATGTCGATTAGCTTATTGAATGCTGGTAGATCGTTTCCTAACGTTCATGTGTCAATTAGCTATCAATTCGATGGTGCTAATAATGTTTCTAAATCCTTGTAAATTGTCCAAATTAAGATATGATTAGAACATTATGGGGCTGCAAGATACGTCTTTGGAGAGTTCTATGGTGTTAATTTGAGTCTTGGTATACTAATTTCTGAACTTGTATTGAACTTTTGTACTATGTCATTTGAACTTGTTTTAAACTAGACGTGTTCTAAGTTCACACCCTATTATCAAAATCCTAACTTCGCCACTGGTGGCGAGCTGGCTTCGGCCATGTGAAGGAGAGAAACAGGGGCGGTGATGTTTCTAAAATGCGTTAGAGACCTAGGAAAGCGTAAAATGATAAGAACTTGCCCGAATTGGGTAAGGTTTTAAACTCAAACCAAATTCAAAAAAATTAAGAATAGTTGAAAATTTTGGGGTGTTTCAACTACTTCCAAAACATAGTTCCAAAATAAAACTGGAATAAAGAAGTTCCAAATAGCACGCATGGCTTGGAATTAACAATTTTTCAGTTACGGGTTAGCTACCACATGAGATGATGACATGCCTTTAAAAACATGGAAAGCTTTCAGAAAGGCACTGCATAGTGATTAACTAACGTACTTTTTTTTTAGCTTTTCAGTCGGTTTCTAACTTTAACTTTTATCAATTAATATTATTTATCAAATCTATCAAGTATAGCTTAAAAAACAGCGCCAACATACTTTTTGCTGCGGGTCACTGTGCGTTCTGTGTTGTGTAGCCATCCATCTTCGAAGTTTTTTTCATGGGAGTACTTGGGATAGGCCTCTCAAAAGTATGCATCAGCTATGATCTGCAGAAAGAAATGCCCAGTATTTCCCTGCCCAAAAGTGAGACAAGTGCTTCGACAACTATTTTTCCTCTTTTGCCTCTCATGGTGTGGAGTGATGACATATGGTCATATGCACATTCCATATGCTTTTGCGAATCTAAAATAGTGGCGGACACAAAAATTTTAGAATGGATGTTCGAAATTGTAAAAATATTTTTCAGTACAAAACACCAGATCCATTCTAAATTACAAGTTATATAGTCAACTAGTTCCAGTTCTCATAACCAAGCCAAGTAACCAATTACAAGTTCTATGGTAGTATGGTACATTGGTAGTAATCGCAGTATGGTTGAATCTAGTCATCTGGACATGTTGACATTTTCAGACCATAGTCACACAGACACACACTCACATGACTATGACTCACATCATTGCCATTTCCAGTTTTTGACAGTTCACTGTTAGCCAGGCACCGAAGTACTCACCGGTCACCGGTCACCGGAGGCCCAGAGCTACGGAGCTAGACTGCTGCCTGCTGGACAGCAGGTCAGCGGCTGCAGGTGGAGTGGAGACGCTGGAGGGCGGAGGTGCGGTCGGTCAGCCGGAGGGCAAAGGTGTGCTCGCTGGTCGTGCCGGAGGGTGGAGCGGAGGGCCGGCGCGGAGGATGTATCGGGACCATCAAAAGGAAAGCAATCACTCCATATATGGATGCGTATGTTCAAGCCCATTTCACGATCTTCCCACATATGACTGAAATGTCTCCGTATATCGAACAACACAAGGACATGCTTCGACAATAGAATCTAGAGTGGCTATATGTTTGGATCACAAGACAACACAATAGTCGATTCAACCAATGGTTGAAGGAGTGAGTCGTTAGAAACTTGTCAAGTGATATGTTGACATGGTTAGCAAAATGGCCAACATTTATAGTTATGACATGGCAAGGATACGACATAAATGGGTACACATTCTATACACTGCCTCAGGATATAAAAGAGCACTAACCAGAACAGCGGTGTCCGTATAGAGGCGTTCAATACCGATGAATTGAGGAGCTCCTACTATGAGTTCATTGAGGAGATTTGGAAGCTCGACTACGTGCTTTTCAAGATTCCCCTGTTTTGGTGCCTTGGGTCCATCTCCCACAAGTGAAGGTTGACAAATATGGTGTCACTACCGTAGACCTCAAACATGTCGGATACAAAGGCGAACCATTCATACTTACTAACCAAATTGTTTAAGTTTTCTATATAATCGACTAGGCAAATAAGAAGCGCTATGTAGTTTTTCATGGAAAAAGAAGGATTGTAAGAGTTGAGAATGTAGTAGACGAGGAAGAATAAAATCAATTTGTTGAGTTGCATCCTTTTGAAAACGACACAAGGGTCAAGGAAGAGCAATATGACGAAACTAGCTACATACACGTCGATCATTATGAAGCGCTAATTTTTAAAGGAAATAAGCAGGCGGGATGATGAATGAAATATTTATATGTCATATGTTATGTATTTGCATTTATGTATATGAGAATGCATGTGTGTATATATGTGAATTTGCATTTATGTATATGAGAATATGTGATATATATATATGTGTGTGTGTGTGTGTGAATTTGCATTTATGTATATGAGAATGAGTCATATATGTAAATTTATATTTATGTATATGAGAATGAATGTATGATATATATGTGAATTGCGTTTATGTATGTGAGAATAAGTATCATAGATAGTTATAAAGTATCACCGGTTCTGTAGTAGTACCGTATGTGATGTGTATTATCACAGACGGTTATAGTTTAGAACTGTCTGTGATGTCCAACCTATTTACATACAGACTCTAGGGTTTCCTCGTGCTCCTATACACACAAGACTCCCGCCGTCTCCTCCCCAAGCATGAATCGCCACCTCCTCCCCAAGCATAAGTCGTCGACTCCTCCCCCGAGCACAAGCTATCGCCTCCTCCCAGAGCATGCCACCTCCTCGCCGGCGTGCCTCCTCCCTTGAGCCATCGCCTCCTCCCCGAGCACGCTGCCTCCTCCCCTGAGCTTGCCGCCTCCTCCTCCAAGCCCACCACCACCTCCCCAAAGCATGCCACCCTCCTCCTCGAGCACGCCGCCCTCCTCCTTGGCTCACCTCCTCCCGAGAAAGGTAGTTACCCCGGTCATGACCTCATTGCTCTACTGTCCTCATGCCTCATGGCCTCATGGGGTACACCGTTCTTACGACAAGCCTTGCCCCAACTGCCTTCTCGGTGGCTTGGATTGCCACTGCCTAGTGAGCTTTTACTTTCTGAAATTTCTATCTTGCATAAAGTTTGTCATGCTAGTAGTTTAGTTCATTATCATTGAAAATCTATATATAGTGCTAGCACTGGGTGGACTTTTGCAAAAATAGATTGTGGGCTTTTTTAGATTGCTCAATTAGGAAACTTGTCATATTAGATATCATTGTGACTATTAATTGAAGTATTCTGCTAGCTTTTGATTTTGTCGGTATAGTTTACTTCTATCTTGATTATTACTAAATTCAGTTGAAAGCACAGTAGAATATATCTGTTATACACTTTTGGTTATTGCTGAAACTCTGTTGACACTATAGTTCTCTATTTCTATTTGTACTTATAGCATGCAATTGGCTTTGTCTCTTATCTGAGGTAATTTATACATTGTCAGACTAGCAGAATAGTAAAGAGATAGTCACTTTGATTATTGATATATTGACAAGAGTAGAAAAATGCCAAGATTTAATCTTGTGTAACTCCTCAATTGAGAGAAAATTCACAACTTTAATCTGTGCAATATGTAGTTCATAAATGCCCACTTTCTTGTACAATCCAACATATTATCATGTGTTAATCATCTGAATGTTTTTATCTATTTTGAGCTATAATAGGTTTATCTTCATGTCATTTGCACATCGCTGAATATATGCTTTACTGTTAATACTTGGATTTAGAATTAACCTGAAAGTATTGCTAAAACACCTAATTTTGAAAAATCCAAGCCATTAAGAAGATATCGCCTGCTTATTCTTCGTCGTCGTTGCCTGATGCGTGTGATGTATCATCCTCTAGAAAATCCAAACGCCATGGAAGAGGACTATCAAAAAGACCCAAGGGATGATTTACCAACACAGATGTTGATGCATCTAGGATCCCTGTCAATCCTCGCCGAGCAGTGACCTCAAATGTCTGCAAGTCCCAGACGACCATGAAATATATATGCGCCAAGATCATCCTCCGAGGTCGTGGGTCTTTGACCACGTTGTTTGACCATGGTCATCCAACCATGTTGTGTCAACCTTGGTCATTTTGACCACGCTATCACAACTTTTTGACCACAGAGCTATAGCTCGTGAGTACCAACTGGTTCACTGTAGCTACGACTGGTTCGCTACGTAGCTCGAATCATGACTACAACTGAGTCTCTGAAGTCTTCGACTACTCACCGACTCTGAGGCCCTCGACTCCTACATAGTACTTGAACGCACCGAGTACTCAATGCATGACTACACAGTATTCAACACACGAGTACTATCAACAACAAGATTAATTCCAATAGTCGATGCGTGCGTGGCGCTGTGCGCAGCCAACTAATGGCAGATTATGCTCCAAGATGGAAGGAAGAGATTTGTTTTGGGTGAATCATATTTACAACAGAAAGATGATTACACCGCATCTCTATTTTACAAAAGTATGTCCCGATAAATCTTTTTGATATGGAAAGTAAAGGTTTACAAAGAAAGAATCGGCAATCAGATCAGGAATTCGATCTTAGAAAACAGGTGATGATTAGCATCAAGCAGGAGTCGCGTACGTTGCCGACGGCCCTTGCTAATGCCTATAAAATGACACACACCCGATTGCACCGAGGGGAGAACACAAATTAGATGGGGAGGGTACCCCGGAGCAAGACGCACCTCAACACACGTCACGTAATTAGAGTTAATGGCGGTCAGGTAAACCTAAGCTCACTTACATGTGGGCCATACCTTTTAATCCAAAATAGTAACTGGTCCCACATGTCAACATCTAAAAAATAAAAAGATAAAAAATAAATTAAATTGCCAAGAGCCCCTACCTATCGGTCTCTTTCTCTCTCTCTTTTTATGTGTCCGAATTTATTTAAACAGATAATTTTAAATGGGCATAACTTATTCATCTTAACTCCAAATTGAGTGAAACAAATTTCTAAATTCATATAAATTCAATATATGTCCAATGGAACCAAAACCATAATCTTTTAAGCTCATTTAAATTTTTATAAAAATTTATTTGGTTTACTGATTTTTATTCAAATTTCTGTGCAACGTAAAATATCGTACGAGGCACAAGAGGAAGAGGCAGAAGCTGAAGTGAGTCACGACAACCAAGACCAAACTAACTGTAACCAAGGTGAGTCAATATTTTGATCATGTTGAACCTACATTTTCTACAAATTATTTTTTTAAAATTATCAAATTGCATGTTGTTATTTTAAGATTCGAGTTATATGCCCATTATTTAACTTGTTAGTATTACACCTTTTTTGAAATATTTGAATATCTAAGCCTTGTCGTCCTAGCAAAATTATAATGGTAACCTTTCAAAGATAAGTCTATAATTATATACCATGCTTAGCACTGCTTAGATACTCAGGGGCACCAAAATGTTCCAAGCATCAATTTCAATTATGAGAAACTAATTTGGAAAGTCATGGGTGAAAATGACTGGTATATTTTGACACGATTATTTTATGCTCCCAAAAAACCCCCAACTTGCTTAAATATCTAGGCGGATAGTATGGAGAGGCTGGTGCAGTGGTGCACGAGAGTGTGGTTAGTATTAGAACCACCTAGATAACCCTAAGGATTGAATCTTGTCATGACCTCCTATGTAAGACAAGTACAACCACAAGTCTATAAATTACAACTTAGCTTAGTAGATTTACTGGACCTTGAAAGTCATCTCATCGGTGGGGGAGAGGGGTAGTGCAAGTGGTTGTCTGTGTGACGGCTTGAATAGAACACTCGTTGAGGGTGAAGTTTGCTGCAGTGAGCTAGTCAGTGTGGGTAGTCCAGCTGAGCTAGTCGCTGGGGGTAGAACATCCCGCGCAACTTATGGGACCTGCCGCAAGTGGGAGAAGCCCATATAGGTGAGATGATGGAAAGGGCGAGGTATTTTGAAAAGTTATTGTGATGGTCTACTCAACCGTATGACTAAGGAATCGTGTGGAGCAATGGGCAGATTGTCTCTTATGGATAAAGTGCACAACTCTACAGAGTCAAAAACTATTCGAATAAGCGTGCCCACGGTCATGGCGGATATGGGAATTTAACCAAATATAGTTCTATTTCAAAAATTTTGTGGGCGGAAATAGAAAAATGGTGGGCAGTGAAAAGCCCTAAATTGTGTTGCCTTGGGTGTCGCTCTAGTGATAAGGTAAGCGGTGATGCAGAATTTATGTAATGGTGGATGGAATCTGAATCACTATTATTATTGCATTCTTTCATACATTGATAAAATTTATTTTAGTTAAAACTACTAGATCTCAAGAAATTTCTATGTATCGTGTTTTTAAAAGCAATTTCTGGCAAGCAAAACAACTCGAGCCTTTCCTTGATAAGTCCTACATGTTATTTACTTGCATATTATGTATTGGCTCACAGAGCACGGTGAATTTGTGCTCACCCTCGCATTATCAAAACCAGAAACAGGAAATCAAAACCACTACGCTTATGAGAACCTCCTGCCGCAGATGGAGGAGCCAATGAAGAAAATTATGACAGCTTTCACAAGTTCGAGTCCTAGACGAGTACACTTGATGGAGATTGTGTGCACATATATTATCTAGACCTAGATAATACATGTTGCGCGCTTTTACCCCTCAGTCGCTTGCCTATGGATGTTGGTCTTACTTTTGCTTATGCTTTCCAGTGTTGTCTTTTATAATGTAGGTATTTGGCCTAATCGGCCTTTTTGTAAACTGTCACCCGACGTGGTGTATTTCAACTCTTTGATATGTAATATTATGGTTCGGTATATTTCATGCGATGTATGAATTGATGCAGTAATGTACCTGTGAGCACTATCTGCTGATCCAGGGAATAGTGTAGTAAATCATAGAGGATTCTAGGTTGAAAAATCCAGGTCTGACACCCGCCTTTCTCACTCAAACGTCTCCAACTGCTTCTCGTGCTCGAACACCTTCGACTGCTTGCTATTCATGAGTGCCTTCAACCGCTTGTCATACATGGACACTTTTTCTCGCCTTCAATACTCGGCCATTTACGACTGCTCAGTGTACTCAAGCGTCATCGACTGTGTTTCATACTTAGATGCTTTCGACCACCCATCGTACTCGTAAGCCTTCTGACCGCCCGTGGCACTCGAACGAGGTGTGCTATATTAACCGGACCTTCTACAGTACCGACGTTCAACCCATTGTCAATGGTTTCCGCCTGCAGGCCACACTGATGGTCGATCGTTTCTGACTATCGGCTTATGACCGATCATCGTTGGCTTCTGACTGCCAACCACGAGCTATCGTCAATAGCTTCCGACCTACCATCACAAGCAATGGGCGATGGCTTTCAACCTACAACCACGAGCAATGGTCGATAGCTCCTGGCTTCCGATGGATTTTGACCACGTTGGCTTACAATCACTGACAAACTTCCGATGGGTTTCGACCAGGATGGCTTTTGACCATGGTCGATTTATGACCACAGACAAACTTTCAATGGGTTTCGACCACGTTGGCTTACGACCATGGTCGACTCTAGATGGATTATGACCACGATGGGTTTCAATCATGGACAACTTCCGCTGGGTTTCAACCACAATGGCTTTCGGCCAGGGACAACTTCTGATGGCTTGTGACCATGAATGACTTCCGATGGTTTTCAACCATGATGGCTTTCAATCACGAACAACTTTCGATGATTCTCGGCCACCGACTACGTTCAATCACTAAGGGTTTTTGGACTTTGACCTTCGACTACTCCCAATTGCTGACGGCTTCTGGCTTTCGATCTTTGACTATGTTTGACTGCAGATGGCTTCTTGCTTTCGACCACCAACTATGTTCAATGCTTTTGACTTCCCGTTTTCGTCCTTTGACTATTTCTAATTGCCGATGGCTTGTAGCTTTCGACCACCAACTACGTTTGATTGCTGATAGCTTCTGGTTTTTGATCTTTGACTATTTTCGATTGTTGATAGTTCTCAATTTTCGATCACCAATTATGTTTGATGGCTGATGACTTTTGGATTTTGACCTTCAACAATTCTGATCACGATGGCTTACGGCTTTTAACTAATTGCGATGTTCTGTGATCGCTGACGCCGTCAGAGATGAGATGTAAAGGTTTATGAAAAATCAGTTAGAAGCCACTGCGGCTCCTGTGCTAGCCAACCCTCCAACCATCAAAGTAGCTGCGCTTTCAACCCTACCTCGTAAAGCGATCACAGATTTCCTATCGATGACATCCTGGTAATAATTATTATCTCCAAAATGCTCGATCCATGAATAGGCCTGTTGGAGTAGCTAATTTTGTATGTAGGTGGCTACGAAGTGTAAGCTCCAAGTGAGATATGCCTCCATTGCCCTATGCACTGCTTGGGGTCAGGCTATCCATCTGGTGCTGAGGCCTTGGTGCACGATGTAACTCTAGCGCCAGGTTTTGCAGAAGTGAATGTGGACCGTATTCATTCTAATTTTGAGGTCATCTTGCTGTAGATGCCCCCAAACGATGAGATCATGACTCTAGGGCAAGCCATTGGAACATTCAGTTAGTGGCCCAAGAGGAACATCTGCCTGGAGGCTCCTACACTGGTGCCAAGTCCAAAGAAGCTATCTACACTGATGCCAAGTTCACGAGAGCTATCTGCACCGGTGCTAAATGCATGGGAGCTACCTGCACCGATGTGGCAAGGGCGCAGTGCATCTATATCTCGTGCCCGGTCAACTACCGTGAGTTGGCCTCTAGTAACCAAGGTGGCAAGGGCAAACGAAAAAGATTGATGATATCCCCTATTTACCGTTGGTCCAGAAATTCGTGCTAGGCAAGTTGTTGGTTATCCCGATAGAGCATCTCCAAATTCTAGAACTGGCTTGCCAAAGATTGCATGCATGGTACATGGAACAGGCCAACAAGTCAGAGGGACAACGACGCTCAGGTGTCAACGTCAAGTTTAGGCTGCATTATCTTCAACACGATATTCATGACTGTGCCTTCACGGTGACTTTCGAGGACTTGTTATTACTCTTCAAACTCGATGCCTCACTCATTCAATACTGGGCAGTGTAAGTATGTACAATCACAGTCTATGTTCATATAATACCGATAAATACCATATATAACTCATTGCTTTTGTGTGTGTGTGTGTACATGGTGACTGAAGCCAGATTAAGCAAATCATTGATAGGTTTTCTCGATCCACACTTGGTCTACATGGATATCATCAAGGAGAATACATCCTTCATCGAGAATTACATGACGACGACAGTGGTGACTTACCACAATAAGAAATTCATACTTATACCCTACAACCAGGGGTAAGTGCTGTACTAATGGTTATACTTATTTATTATACTTTATAAGTAACACGAACTTAGGTTTAATGACCATGACGACATACCTATGTAGATTTCACTATATTCTAATTGTAATTATACCCAAATAGAACAAGGTAATATATCTTGATTCCCTAAAGAAGGTCAAAATTGACTTCACAGTTATCCAACAATTAATCGACAGGTAAACACATTTCCTCCATAGATAATTCTATTGTAGTCTTTTCTTCCTTCGCAATAACAAAAGCTAACTTTTTCGAATCACGTAGGTCATTCACCTCATACGTTGCTACTGTACGAAAATGCAAAGGAGGGATCAACGCCCTGCGACACGATCTAGATTTATCGGTGTTCGCTATTACACATTAATCCTATATACTATTTCATAGTAATGCCTCTCGAACTAACAAATTATATTTTTTCAGTGCTACCAGCAGCCGGCAAGCATTACCTATGGATACTATGTTTGTCACAACATGGAACTACTCCTCGGTTCCGCGGTAACCAATGATTCTCAGGTTTGTCAATCTTGCAATAATTATTTCGTACGTATTAATTTATATGTATGCACGACTTAATCTTCCTACCGATAGGTTGTGGCCATCGCTACAACTGTGTTGGAACAGACTGGCCTCTAAAAAATTCGAGGACAGTATGCATACTTCTTAATGTCTCAGGTCATAAACAAAGATGGAGAGTTCCACAATGTAGAATGAACTTGATTGAGATAAGATTGAGCTTAATTGTACATGTATTTATTTGTTTATAAATATGGTTAATTAATTTCATTTGAGTTAATTGATAGGTGAAATGGATATTCTTGTCTCTGAAATGAATGTGAATTAGATGTGTACATGTACTTGTTGTGTTTCTGCTTATTTCAGAGAGCATGGCTAACATTTTCTGATGCTAGCCAACAAACAGAAATAAATTTAAGATTATGAAAGAGTATCACAGACAGTTATAAACTTATAACTATCTGTGATATTAAACTATCACAGACGGTTTGTAGTAGAAACCATCTGTGATCACACAAACCGTCCGTGATAGTTTAATATCACAGACAGTTATGAGTTAATAACCATCTGTGATAGTATGTATCACAAATAGTTTAAAAACCATTTGTGATGATCTCATGCCATTACTGACCCATAAACTCAGACAGCTCACGAAACCGTCTGTGATAATATTTTTGAATTATCTGTGATGATCTTTTTTTTTGTAGTAGTGCGTACTCCCCCCATTTGTCATGCCAACATTTCGTCTTGAACTTGCACATCTAGTGAAACCCTAGAGGCAGCGATGGCGTGCGGAGGAAGGTAGCAATGATGCCAAAGACAAGGGTTGGCACAGCCATGGTCCATGGACAAGGTATGCAAAAATTAATTGAGTCTAGGGTTTGCCACATATTTGGGATTTTGGTTTCCACTTGGTGGTCTATCGAAATCGGTAGTGCTAGGTTCTGATTTCAGTCGAGTCTTAGGCCCCGCTCTTTTCAGCTTCAGTTTCTGACTTATTTTTTACTATTCATAAATTTCGTCTTTTTTTTGAACTTTTAGCTTTTTTTGAGCTTTTTTGTCTATTCTTTTTTTCCATATTTGTTTGTATTGTCTGTGATGAGCTATCATATTTTTTCTATTTTAAATTTTTTTAAAATTTAATTACGCCAAATAAACCACCTTCAACTACAATAAAATTTTAGCCATTACAGTACAATTTCAACCATAAACCACAGCTTTTCAGCCCAACGAGCCATAAGAGTCCACTCTTCGTCCATGATCCTACAAATTCAAACAAAAGCAGCTCAACATAACTGACGATATCGCCGTGCTCATACATTGAACAAACAAAATTACTACTTTGAATTTTGAGGCTATCTCAACCGAATCCCTAATTACAAGAAACCCTAATCTGCACACAAGAACACAGCCACTACAATCCAAACTCAATTCAAGCACAACACAAGCCAAATTTTCAAGAAATATTCGATTTTCACACATGTCGACTCGCCACAACAAGCACACCAATTCCCCTAACCCCTAACCTAGGGTTTAACCCACCTGCCCCCAAAATCGGCATAACAACCGAACCCAAAACCAAATTCCACTAAAGGCTATTGCTTTGCTGCAGGCGCCTCTCCCGTCTGCGATCGCCGCCGTAGGAGCCCGCAATGGTCGCCCGGAGCATGCTTCTCCCGCCGCCTAGCAACCATCAAAACCCATCTTGGCACAGGGGGAGGGTGCCCACCGTTCAGCGCCGCGCCCGCTTCGCATCTTAAGTGGCCTCCTCGTCGTGCTGGCCTGACGGGTGGGCTTGTTCGCGTGGCCACGCTGCCCCGACAGCTGCTTCGTGTGCGTCTGAAGGAGAGAGACAAGCTGAGTTGGACATGGCAAGTTGAAAACATGGGGTTTGGTGTTCTAAAAGATGAATACCTGCGGTTACGTGCAAGAAATTCTAAAACCTGGAGTTTTATAGAAATTTTTTATAAATAATCTATATTTTATTCAAAATAACAGAAATATACCCGCACAAACATTTTTTTTTATAGAAATAGCTTCCAGTCGCCGAGCTATTGGACGACTGGAACCTATCGCTCAATAGCCACGTGACCCACAAGCTGTCCATGATAGGCCGTTGGGCGACAGGTTCTAATCGTTGAGCCGTTGGACGACTGGAGCATGTCGCCTTATGACTGGTAGTCGCTTAGCTGTTCAGCGACTGCAAACGACCGATTTATATGCGTCTCCAGTCACTAAAGGGTTGGACGATTGGATTTGCAGTCGTCTAACCACTAGACGATTGGAAGCAATTGCCTGACAGTTCAGCGACTGCAATTATATCGCCCAACGGTCTACAGATTGTTTGTGCGTCACGTGGCTGTTGGGCGACAGAATCCAGTCGTCTAAAGGTTGGGTAACTGGAGGTCATTCCTGTAAAAAAATATTTACACGGGTATATTTCTGTTATTTTAAATAAAATATATATTATTTACAAAAAAATCGAGTTTTATGTCACAAGTGGTCATTTACGTGGGTTATGTGCTTCCGTTTCCATTGTTTAATAACGAGCTCGACGTCCACAACTGGGTAGCCCCGGACGGCACCCGCGGCGACACATGGTCGAGCTGCAAGGAGACGTCTCACGTCTAGGGGTGGAAACGGATCGGGTACGGTCGAATAGTCTTAAATACGAATACGAATTTATGTTTTTCAAACGAATACGGATACGAATTCGAATATTTTCAAATACGGATACGAATATTCCCGAATACGAATACGGATATTTTCGAATACGGATTTTCTCGGATACGAATATCGGATAAAACGGATTCCTAGCGGTTTTACCGATTTTTCACCAGTTTTGACCGGTTACCGGTTTTAAACCGCATAAATTCAAATTTTGAATTACAAAATTTGTACGATTTTTTCATAAGTTCTAGAAACGGATCGAATATGAATTGAATAGTCTCAAATACGAATACGGATATGAATATTCTCGAATATGAATGCGAATACGAATATTCTCAAATACGAATACGAATATTCTCGAATACGAATACGAATATTCTCGAATACGAATACGAATATTTTCGAATACAGATTTTTATTTACCATATTTGTGTTTTCTCGGATACGAATATCGGATAAAACGAATTATCCGTTACCGTTTTCCATTAATTTGTGTTTTCCACCCCTACTCACGTCTACCTCCGCACCTCAACCCCAGCTCGGCTCCCCAGTTAACCAGTCCCCATCCCCATCGTTAAGGGGCTCGAGTACCCAGCTTCCCCCAAAATCACCATCCACACCTTCTCCCCCTTCCTCGTGTGCGTGCGCCTTCGGTTCCACGAGCTGCTCTGCTTGGTCGCTTCATGTTCTTGGCTTGTCCTGGCTGCAGCTCCCGTTCTTGATCAAGAAACGGCGGGGCGGATGGAGCGGTACGAGGTGATCAGGGACTTAGGGTCCGGGAACTTCGGGGTGGCCAAGTTGGTGCGGGACGTCAAGACCAAGGAGCTCTTCGCCGTCAAGTTCATCGAGAGAGGCGAGAAGGTAATCGATCGGCTGCCTGGTTCTTACCTCCCCTGATATTGGATTATAAGGGTCTAAGGCATACAGCAGCTTTGTTTTCTTGGTGGAGTGACTTTAATTGGTTAGTAGTGCGTAGCAAGATTCGTGTTTTGGCTGGATATACTTGTTATTAATGGACTAAATTAAACTTGCTCAAGCGGATAACCCAGTTACTAGTCTAAAATTGTTTGCCCTCCCGTGATCTCTCGTATTTTCTTCTCGGATTGGGGATCTCTACAAAATGCCCCCCCCCCTGGTGCACACGTAAAAATTTAAGTTTGGCAGCCTATTTTTGTTTCGTTTTTTGTGCTTACGTAAAACTTGGGAGATGGCTTGACTTTGGAGCATGGTGTGGCTGACAAATGCGGGTGTTTGCAGCACTCTGCTGATGAGTGTTTCAAATTAAAGAGCTGAATCTTCACATCCGGGCATTGAATATCTTTTAGTTTTGTCGGATTTGGTGTTTGTAGCTTGTTGTACAGTTTATTGGTTAAAGCTTGTGCATTTGTTTTTAGTCTAGTCCTAGTTATGAGTAAGTAGTTCCAGAAAAAAAAAATCAGCTGGGTAGAGTCTCTTCCCCATAGTTTTCTCGAAAAACAAGAAAGTGAAAGATTTCTCAAAATTCTTGTCCCTTTGTCAACTAAATTGCAACTTGTGTGATCGGTCAAATATATCTTTTTTTTAGTTGGAGGCTCCCTGTTTCTTTACACGTGATTAAATAGCTCAATCTCTTATCTATAGCATTACTCTCACAAGGAAGCTAGCAGAACCAGACTGTTCTAGAAATAGTACAGTTTTGTCAGGGCAAGTCTTCTAAATATGCGAAAGCTATTAGCGTGTGTTGGCTATTGTTACATATATAGTCTATTATTTAGCAGGTTTTTCTTTAACTCTTTTCAACTAGTTCTTTTTGGAATATATATTCCATTTCTTTAGTTTCTTTGGTGTTCTCTTCTGAGTATACTTCAGCTTTTGATGGATGTTTCTAGCGCCTGAATGAGCTGTCCATACAAGTCAGCGAGCATGTTCCCGTTCATTAATTATACTACTGTTGTAGTGTGCTATGCTGTCCATTTCTTTTTCTTTTTCCTCTTTTGAGATGCGTTGTCCATTATTTCGAGCTGAAAATCTTGTCAGAGCTGTGTTCTGGTTCTGTACTAGATGCTGTTATTACGTTCACAACTCTGTTTTTGGTATTTTCTCTAGTTCTTTTCCTCGAAGGACCTTTTCTTTTGAACCTTAAGTATCTCTGGTTCATTACTTAACTCCACATGTTTCTTCTTGTTGCATAGATCGATGAACATGTTCAAAGGGAGATTATGAACCATCGGTCACTGAAGCATCCAAACATAATTAGATTTAAGGAGGTAATTTCTCGGGCCTCTAGAACGGTAACTATCCCTAATATGAACTCAAAGATGAAATGAGTGTTGTGCTTTAGTTCTTTACCACTCAAGATCACCCTTTGATGAAATTTAACTAGAGTAGCTGATTGCATATTCTACTTATTTTTTATTGGTTATGTGAATTTTTTAACAGAAATTGCAGATGTGTTGTTGTTCTTATGGTTGCAGTTGTTGTTCTTATGGTTGCAAGTTGTTGATCGAGGCGATTGATTTCAGGGGCTGACCTATAGAATTATTCTTATGTAACACTCAATTGTTTCTGCTCTTTTCTGGGGAAGACCTTTTCTAGATATAAAGTGATTGCTATATGTAGTCCACCTCTATTTTTATTTTAAATAGGAGGACAAGTGGAATATGTAACGTGAAAGTTCAGTTGCACATTTTGGAGGACTTTTGATGGTGACTCTTTATCTTTTGAATTTCATTATTTCCATCATTGGTGTTTTCTTTTCTATGTTTAGTATGCTGTTTAACTGTAAACATACTGACTACTTTAGCGTGTATGCCTTGCGTGTGAAACTAGATACCTTTTTTTTTTGCCCTAGTAGGATTAGTAAGCTACTTCCATTGAATTGTTGAATGCTTATCAGCTTAACTTTATCTTGCTCCTGGCAGTGTTCCTCACTACTCAGGGAAGTTGATTTGTTATTTAGATTGCCAGGGTGTTGATCAGCACATCATGATTATTTACAACCAGTAATGCAACTAATCAACAAAAGAAATGACCATTCCAATTGATACCTGACGGGCTTAATGCCTCTTGTTCTCCTGCTGCAGCTTGTTGGGTGTTCTGTGACATATCTCGTTTCCACCCCCATACTTTCCACACCGGTTCTACATACCTGATTTACTACTTTAAATGTTCCTATTGAACTAGGCTATTGAGGGTACTTAACCAGTAGAGAGTGGTTGGCCATATGCTTTTGAATAATCTTTGGTGTAAGCATTTCTTCTTGGTTGGAAGAATTTGATTTTCCAAAACTGTTTGAAATGGAGAATAAATTCTTGTATGGTATCGTCTTGTAGGAAGAAGCATCTTTACATTATTTGCCTTTTTTTTTTGCTTATGCACAGTTGTGGTCAGGGCTACTTTAGATTATTTGTCTGTTTCCTTTTGAGAATATATATTCTTTGCTTTTTGAGCAGGAAGTTCAGAAACATGGGAGCCTTGTGAATGTTGCTAGTAGTTTCTGTAGCTGTTTCTTTCCATTCATCATGAAACATCTATATTTGTCTGATTGTCAAGGTTTAATATTCAAAACTGTATCCAGGCTTAAAAATTAAAGTAGTACTTAGTTTTTCAGGTCGTGCTAACTCCTACACATTTGGCAATAGTTATGGAATATGCCTCTGGCGGTGAGCTATTTGAAAGGATTTGCAATGCGGGGAGATTTAGTGAGGATGAGGTAGAGAATATTTGCGACAATCTTTGGGATTTTCTTGTGAGGGCACATGTCATTACATTTACTATTTACTCATTATTCTCATCAGGCAAGGTTCTTCTTCCAACAGCTGATTTCTGGAGTGAGCTATTGTCACTCTATGGTACCTATTCTATCAAGTCGACTTGCAAATAGCAACTCAATGAAAACTCCTCACACTATACCATCTTTTATCTTTTTTTCCCCTGCAGCAAGTATGTCATAGAGATCTGAAACTAGAAAATACTCTATTGGATGGTAGTGTCGCACCTCGGCTTAAGATTTGTGACTTTGGTTACTCCAAGGTACACCCGACCAGATTATAACCTCTGATGATCACATTTTTATTGCCTAAACTATCGCCCTTTCTTTGACTCTTTTCGTTTTCAGTCTTCTGTCTTGCACTCTCAACCGAAATCAACCGTTGGCACACCAGCATACATTGCCCCAGAGGTCCTCTCTAGAAAAGAATATGATGGAAAGGTAAAATCTGTTTTGCAACTGCATAATTTCAATGGTCTAAGTACTGCATCTGAAGCCTTAAGGCACCACCATGTGAAATCTTAGGTCGCTGATGTTTGGTCTTGTGGAGTAACACTATATGTGATGCTTGTCGGCGCATATCCTTTTGAGGACCCTGATGACCCTAGGAACTTCCGCAAGACAATCACTGTGAGTGCACCCATTGCCACCTTTTCTTTGTGATATTTTTGAATCATGTGTGCCTGATCCTCAACACTACCTTAATATGAAACATATTTGTGGTTTTCACAGAGGATACTCAGTGTACAGTACTCAATTCCTGACTATGTTCGAGTCTCAATGGAGTGCAGGCATCTGCTGTCCCGGATTTTCGTTGGAAATCCTGAGCAGGTCATTCTTGTCTTAAAATAATTCAGTTCTTACGCATCAAGCAGCATCAGTTTTGCAAGTGTTAATAGTCACCTTTTTATTTGTGCAGCGGATAACCATCCCAGAGATCAAGAACCACCCATGGTTCCTAAAAAACCTGCCTATTGAGATGACTGATGAGTACCAAAGGAGCATGCAGTTGGCAGACATGAACACGCCGTCGCAGAGCCTGGAGGAAGTCATGGCGATCATTCAGGAGGCACGGAAACCAGGCGATGCCCTGAAGCCTGCTGGGCAGGTGGCCTGCCTGGGGAGCCTGGATCTTAATGACATTGATATGGATGATATCGACGACATTGACATTGAGAACAGTGGGGATTTTGTATGCGCATTGTGATGCTCATGCGTGGTTCAAGTAGCAGCGAGCTTTCTTGGTGTTCGATCTGTATGTGGATCCCTGTTGTAACATGTTTCGCATTTCTTTTGGATCATATATTTTCTGTAACCGAGACTGGCATTGCTGTGTATAAATAAGATGAATTTACATGCTGGTATTCTTAGCATAATCCTTGGTGTTCTCAGTTCTGTGGGTGGGTTATTTTAGACTGTGGCTTAAAGTTTTTAGCTTGTGGCTTTTGTATTTTGGTTCGCGGGGAAGAGTATAAAGAGAGACTGTCGTATGTTTTTTGGCCGGTATAGTTGAAGTTAGTATGGTGTCTATTATAATAATAATTGATCTATTAAGTCCTGTTTTGAAAGGACTCACAGGTCGAAAGCTAGTTTTGTAGGAAAAACTACAAGCAACAAACCCAAAAGAAACAGAATATATTTAGCCGGCCCATCAGCTCCTCTGCAAATTCCTACCATCATTTGCAACATTTTAGCTGGCATTCCATCGCAGTATGCATGTACAATATGTTAGCTACTCTAGTCCTAAAAATCGAACTTGAGAGTTGACGTCAAACTATTGGTGTATGACGCATGTACGGTGAATACTGGTTAAACTTTACATGCTTAGTTTTGGAACATGAAGTTGTGCAAACATCTGGAAACAGACAGAAGCTAAGCAAAGCAAAGCAAATTTGCTCTTCAGGACTCGTTTAGATGGGCTGAGATTCGGTCCGATCCCGCGGCCCATCCAAACGAGGGCTCAACGAGTTGCTATATATTCAAACGTAAGTACAAACAAAGCCAGAGAAAATGTTATATAACACTCTTGACTAAAATCGTTTGTAATATAATCAAGAGGCCATCTAATCTATCTCCCCCGACGCTCTATCTCCCCTCTCCCCCATCCCTCACCTCCTACCCGGATCCCTTCTCCTCGCCGTCGTCGGAGCGCGCCACCGGTCACTGGTGGACGCAAGGAGGGCGGCGGCGGGGCTTTTCTCTCTTCCCCAGCTCTGGTCGGTGGGGAGCAGTGTTTGGGTCGCGAGCTCTCTAGCTGCAGCTTCCCTCGCCGGCGGCGGATCCAGCGGCCTGGTGGCCGGATCTGGCGTCCCTTGGCGGTGCTGCGGCGGGCTCCCGAGCCGGCGAGACCCACGCGAAGGAGGAGGGCGTGGAGCGCGCTGGGAGGGAGGCAGAGGAGCGCGGTGGGGTTGAGGAGCGGCGGGTGGGTTTACTCGTCGGCGGGGAGGCAACGGACGCCTATTGGTCGGCGAGGAAGCGCGGCCGCCTCGCCGGCGCCGCCTCCGCTCCATTCACCTTCACGCTCATCTCCGGCGAAGGAGGAAGAAAGGCGGCACGATGTTCACGGCGAAGAGGAAGGTACAGAAGGACTAGGGCCTCGAGCCCTCGGAGTTTGTGGACTTCGTCGCGCAGGCGTTCTTCGACCTAGAGAATGGCAACCAGGAGCTCAAGAGCGACCTCAAGGTCCTCTACATCAACTTCGCCTTCCAGTTGGTTGCGGCCGGGAGCAAGAAGGCGGTGGTGATCCACGTGCCGTACAGGCTCCATAAAGGGTTCAGGAAGATTTGTGTCAGGCCCTTCCGTTGTATTGTTGTAGGCTTGATCTGTGGCTCATGTCCCTGGATCTGCTCAGTGGTGGCGCTTAGACGTCGCATAGTGGTTTCTACAGTGGCGGACATTGCAGGAAGCGGCTCGTCGTGGAGTTCAAGGGTGGCTATGCCATGGCCTTGAGGCGTGCAGGGCCCCGGAGGGTTGGTGGCGGTCTATTTTGTGTGTGGGTAGTGCGTGGGGTGCAGTGGAGGTGCTGGCGAAAACCTTGCCGGTGATCTTACCGGTCTCGACAACAATGACGCCTTCGGGCGCCATTATCCTTCCTGGAGGTGTGTCGTGGCACTACATAGCTCTCATGTTTACTGATCTCCAGGTGAAAACCTTGCCTCGGTGAGGCGAGCGGCGTCGGTGACTCTCGTCGCCTCCTTGGAGACGTTGCCTCGGAGGTCCATCTTCACGCAAAGCAGACCGAAGTTTGGATGGCACAGTCGGATGAGGATAGGGGCTTGGTTGTAAGCAAGGACGGAGAAAAAGTGCTGAAGCTTAGCCTTTCTAGTTTTTTTTCATAGTCCTTAAGCTATCTTTCCTGTTGTTTTATGCACCTCAGTTTTGAGGCTTTGAGCCTAAGAGCTCGTGTAACTTTTGGCTGTATATATCCTTCGTGGATATAGAGGCCGGATTTTATATCCTTTATCTAAAAAATCGTTTGTAATTGCAGTTGAATTTCTCTCCATCGGATGTGCTTAAAGACCAGTGCGTTTCCAATCCTCCTCCGGTTCTAGCGAGTGCGAGTGGTGAAGAGCCAACCCACCCATTGCTGTTGGCGAAACGTTTGGCGTGGTCGCACCCGTTGCCTTGCCGCCCAGTTCCATGAGGGGTCGCTTCGACGAATGCGCCCTTGCTTCCTTAGAGTTGTATGGTGTGGATCAGGTTGCCGCCGTCTTCGTTTCGGTGCTGAAGGCGACGGTCGTGGCAGTGGTGAGCGGAAGCAGCACCGCGGGGAGAGGCGGTAGCCTTTGGGAATATGAGGAGACGGCGACTGTGCCAAAGCAACCGGAAGGGCTCGGGGAAATAGTACCGGGTGCGTTCTTTCGGCTGCGGCTGATGGTTTCTGTCTATAACATAAATGTTTATGCGAACGAACCTAATGTCGATAAGCCGTTTCGAAAAAGCTGTTCCGATAAGCCGTTTTGAAACAGCGACGAAAGCCGTCTTATTTATTTAAGAGAAGCCATAAGCTGAAAAGAACGCAGCCATTGTTGTTACATGTAGGGGTGGGAGCAAGGTATACCACCCAGTGTCACAGGACACAAGGTCCAAAACTTTTTTTAGCAGGGATCAACACCTCTAATCTCTGTGTGAACCTCTCAGCCCAAACTTAGTGCACCTGCTTCATTCCTTGAAGCCCAACAAAAGAAGCAAGTAGCCCAAATTCTTAGGCTCTGTTTGTTTTGGTTTAGACTTTTTGGCTTATAACTTAAAGTTAGCCTTTTGGCATAATTAGCTTATAAGCACCTAGCTTTTAAGCAAGTCATGTGTAATCCCTGTTTGTTTAGGTTTAGACTTTCTGGCTTTTCATTAGTCTTCAATCATGCATGAACACATAACAAATTCATAAATAATACACAAACACACAACAATCAGCACCGACGGCAGCGAGCACGGGAAAGAAGGAGGCCGGCGGCGTTGAGCGCGTGGAAGAGGGAGGTCGGCGGCAGTGAGCGCGGGGAAGAGGGAGGCCGACAACGTCGGGGAGCGGAGAAGGAGGCCGGCAACGTCGGGGCGCGGGGAAGAGGGAGGGCGGTGGAGGTGGGACGCGGGGACGAGGGAGGTCGGCAGCGTCGGAGCGCGGGGAAGAGGGAGGCCGGTGGCGTCGGGGCACGGGGAAGAGGGAGGCCAGTGGAGGTGAGGCGTAGGGACGAGGGAGGCCGGTGGAGGTGGACGTGGGGACGAGGAAGGCTGGCAGCGTCAGGCACAGGGAAGTGGGAGGTCGGCAGCGGTGTGCACGGGGAAGAGGGAGGTCGGTGTCGAGCATCGTGGGGTGATGGTGAGGGAAAAGAAAATGGAGTGGGAAGGAGGAAAAAGGAGAAAAAATGAAAGGATTTGGAGTTATATATGAATAGCATTTGGTGGGGAATTTTAGCGAACTTGAGTGGCAAAGAGATATTCCATTCTGCAAAAACCAAAAAAGCACCTCTCCAATGGCTTTTGGCTTTTAGGCTTAAAATGGCTTAAGCTTTTCATAAACTGGATGAAAAAGTCACCTCTTTGTTTAGACTTTGGCCTTTTTGCTTATAAGCCAGATGAAAAGCCAAAATGAATAGGGCCTTAGTACCTAGCAGCAGCAACCAACGAGGAGCCTCCGCTTTCTTCAGCCCATGAGGCAACTGTAGCAGGCTAAGCCAGTCCTTGCGTGCAGCCCAAGAGGGAGGACCACAACAGGGCACGACGTCCATTTGATCGATCTCCAAGCATGCCATATCGCAGCAGTCCTCGACACATGTTCATCTTGCATGGTCTCCTAGGAGATGTGGACCACGCCCACTGCACAGTCGCACCTAACCAGGCAGTGACCGGTCACTGAAGAACATGAGAAATCGGCACCATCGGTACCCTTGCCAACCATCTCACCGTGACGCTGCTTGGTCCCTATTACCTTGCGCCCTCGTTGGCTGTAGGAAACTTAGGTCCACCCGATAAGTATGTACTTTGCTATAAATTTCTCTCAATTCTTCCGATTTGTTTCCAGAACATGGCTAAATTTGTGAGTTAGGGTTTTAATGTGATGATTGTTAATTGATTTTTGTCAAGTTATAGGGTTAAAACTTAGGTTTCAATTTTGTTTTTTTGGAAAATCGGTTTAGCTCATTGCAAATTAGATGCAAATTTGTAGTATTTGACACAATGTCAAGTAAATTATGATTTGTTGCTTTATGAACTTGAAAGCACATAAATACTAAAAGTTAATGCATGAACTTACGTATAATCAATCTACTCCATTTACTAGAAAACTTTAAATAATTTTGTTCTCTTTTAACAGGTCATTAAGGTCAGATAATGTATTTTACCAATACGGACTAACTTTTGTCTGTCATTTCGCCTTTATTTCATTCAGTTTGCTACAACTAACCCATATTATTATCACGCTTCTTTATTTTGGTAAGCATTTCGATCACTATTTCTTTATCATCATACAGTGCCATCGGTTATATTGAAGTATGATACTAGAAATTATTGGACACATTACTAATTAGCATAATATTAGTTAAAAATTATATATTGATTTATATATATATATATATATATATATATATATATATATATATATATATATATATATATATATATATATATATATATATATATATATATGATAAAGTAGTAAGGGCTCTGTTTGGGAGAGCTCCACCACTCAAAACGTGGATCTGGAGCAGCAGCTCCACCATGGAGCAGCTCCACCGTGGATCTGGGATCTCACCATGGAGTGTTTGGCTTGTACAGCAGCTCCAGATCCACGAAATTGAGGTTTTGGTGGGAATGGCCACTTTTGGTGGGATGAGGTGTGTAACCAGTGGCATTGGTGGGTAATTACCACCCAACTCCACGATGAAGCACCCCTTGAGGAGCTCCATGAAATTCATGGATCTAGCCTTCAGATCCAGGATTTTGGTGGATCCAGATTTCACAGAGCTGGAGTGTTTGAGTAAAATTTCGTGGAGTAGAGCTGTTTTTCATGGATCTGAAGCTGGTGGAACTCTCCCAAACAGGCCCTAAAACTCAATCATCTTCGTTTTAGTTGTGTACAAGTACTTTGTATCTGTGATCGATATGACCAGTTGTTCTGTTGTTGTTACGACCAGTACTAAAACTACACCGAGTATTATAGCTCCGAGTACTCCGTGGTTGTAACATCGTAGTCGATAGTCGATGGTCATAGTTGATTGTCGCTGGTCGTGATCGACAGTCGATAGTCGATGGTCGACAGTTGTAGTCGAGAGTCATGGTCGATAGTCATCAGTGCATACTCGGAGGAGTACCGTGGTCATCATACTCAGAAGAGTATCGTGGACATTATACTCGGTGGAGTACTGTGGACGTCATACTCAGAGGAGTACCATGGACGTCATACTCGATGGAGTACTGTGGATGTTATACTCAGAGGAGTACAGTGGATGCCATACTCGTAAGAGTACTGTAGCACTCGGAGGACTCGAAGCCTGTGTACATAGTCGGTTACGACCACGTTGTGTGCAGTCGTAACAGGGCGCCTGTGTGAGTTGTCGGTTACGACCATATTGTGTCTAGTCGTAACGACTAGCATCGTAGTGCCTGTGTGAGTGTTCGGTTATGACCACGTTGTGTGTGGTCGTAGCAACCAGTGTTGTAGTCGTAGCACTGTGGTTGTAGCACTTGTCTGTGAAGTTGTAGCGACCATGGTCATGGTCATAGCGAATAGGTCGTAGCTGCACTGAGTACTGTAGATGTCATAATTGGATGAGTAATGTAGATGTCATACTTGGTACATCCACTGTAGCAGTCATCAGCACGAATGGTCATGGATGACGCAAGTCGTCCTTGGTCGACTAACTGTCTGGCGTGGGCAGACAACTGGTGACTGTAGCAGTCGGGATGTGGCTGAGCGAAGTGGCATGGGCAAACGGCTGAGCAGCGTGGGATGTCTAATCATTATGGGCAGGCGGCACGGTAGTTAGAGTCGTGTGGAGTGGGTGAGTAGCTGACTGAGTGGTCGACTGTGTCTATATATACCATATAAGTTGTTTGAAGGATTGAGCCAGTGTGTAACAGTGAAAACATAGTGAACAGGTGCATCAGTTTGCACCGCAAGAATCATGCCCCTGTTCATTGTGTTCAGTCATGTCCACTACTCCACCTTAACGTTCCCACCTCCGGCAAGTCGTCCACGATTGTGTATTAGAGTCCATAGCCAAAGCGTGCGTTTGAGAGAGAGAGAGAGCCAGAGCCAACTGCGGGTGAGAAAATTGGAAACGAGTTACGACCACTAACCCTAAACCGGTTACAACCACTGAATGAAGGTGTTCCGAGTGGTCGTATCCCTCCCTTCGGGTCTGCTCTATTCCTCATCCGACAATAGAGCACTCAGACGTGTTCCGATCGAGTGTTGAACTGGGATTAAACCCATCAACAAACTCCTTGTCCTCGTCCATGAGGTTCTCCGAGAGCTTCACCAGCTCCTCCTTCCACATGGCCGCAAAACTGAGTCCCTCGTCGCCGACGACTACCGGCGCCGACGCCGGCGATGTTGCCTTCTTCTTGACCATGCTTGTGTACAGGTGCTCAACTGCACGCCTGAGATAACATACTAGGTATAGGCGTATAACTGAGAGGATGGGAAGATGGAATTGCTGCTGGGTGCGTGCGTACGGGAGATTTATATGGAGACAAGCATGCAGATCTATTGATGTGAAGCGGACTGGGTTTATCAGTACCCGATCGAATTGGGCAATTTGGGACCGAGCAGCAGGGCAATCTTTTCGTAGGCTTGTGAAACAAACTGAATTTTTCAGAAAATTGGAAATTTCTTTTTGAATTTGATTCCTTGAGTTTCCTAGCCCTAATCCCTACCTAGACCACCCATCTAAGCCCTAAATATCCTGTTGCTTTGCCTCAATGAAGGAGATTTTGCGCGCCACTGTTCACGGTCAAGATTTTTCATCACCGCCGATATTTCTTCGCTGCCCAAGCTCTCCAGTGCCCTCTCATGCCTTCGCGCGCTCTCCTTCCTCTGCCATGCAGCTGCTAGTACCTGACGGTCATACAACCCTACCATGACGCCCTAGCCCCCCTTGCCGCGCGTCAAGCTGCTTGCCGCGTGCCGCCTCCGCCTCTGCTCTCTTCTTGCGAACTCCCTCTCTCGGCCGACCAGCCGCAACTCCTCACCCGAGGTGCCCTGACACCTGCTGACCTCCCTGTCGCCGTGGACAAACTCTCTCGAAGCCTCCCGAGCCGGCCTGAGAAAACGCCGCCCTACTGCCATCCCTTTAAACTCGCTATAAAAAGCCCCGAGCTCCCTCCATTGAGATGCACTAGTCTCTGGTAAGCCACCCGCGCCCCTAATTGCTCCGGTGAACCCAACACCGTCGCCAATCTCCAAGAATCCTCAAGTAAGCTCAAAATCTAACTCTCCTTCTCCGGTCCATTCCAGTTCAATTCCTTGCACCTATAGTCTCCTCAAGCTCCTAGGAAACTCCCCGAGCCATCACCTTAACCTCCCGAGCCTTCCTCTCCCCTGCCGGTGAAGCTCGCCGCTCGGCCTTGGGGCCTCGCAGTGGCCAGCCTCACACGGGCCTCCCTAGCCCGAACCACCACCCCCATGAGCTTGCCCTAACCCCAGGGATGCTCAAACCCCAAAGCCTCGACTCCCTTAACCATAGGAACTCGCTGTTGCTGTTAAAAACTTCCCCAAGCCTTTGAGCTCGCCGCCGGCGAACGCCGCCTCCCCGGCCGCCGTTGACCCCAAAAATGAGACCGTGATACTCCTAGGAGTCCATTCATGGTCTCCGATTTCATCGCAGTTTGCCATAGCGCCGCCGGTCGCCGCCTCTTCCCTCCTCTGTTTTCGGCCGTGCGCCGACGGATGTCACTGTTCATCCGACCCGGCAAACCGAAACCTAAACCCTTAAGTGCACAGTACCAGATCTGGGTGGGCGGACCGGCAATGAACAGTGGAATTCACGGTGAATAGTAACCATACCCGCAAGGAATAGGAACCGGACCCGTTAAGCTATTTTAAACCCCAAAAATACCAAAAAAAATATATAGTCATTTTGACCGTTTCGAGCCCAAGAACCCATTTTCAACTCGATTTCACCATCCCAAGCACTCAAAAATCCAAAACCCTATTTTATTTGAATTTCTTTAGTTTTCTTTTTATTTGTTTTCTTTCTTCCTCGCTCAGTCTTTTGAGCTCGGAATTGATTTATTTTCTCCTTTTTGCGTTAGCTCCTGACGTAAATTTCCAGGAAGTCCAAGGAGGAGAAGCACAAGCTCAAGGGCTAGAAGGTTACGAACTTGTTGAAATAATAAATCCACAAGGCAAGTCACATGTCATTGATCATATTGAACCTACATTCCGTTAATTATTTATTTATCAATATTTTGATTACATTATTTGTGCACTGTTATTTTATGTACAAATATTGTTTAGAATGACATGCTACTAGCTAATGTCCTACCACCTGAAAAGCCCTGTTTAATTTGATGGCCACATTCACCTTGACAAAACTTAGTAGTATTAAAAATTATTATTAATGTAATCACCGTAGATTAGGAAACTCAACAATCTTCTACTACTAAGAGTCTTGGCATTTTTGTCGATAGAATTTTAAAAGTGATGCTAGGATAAGGAAATATCACGGGGAGCCACGAGATGGCTTAAGCCCATGATCTTATTCTAGGGTGGAGGCATGGTATGAGATGGTGGCAGTGCCTCAGGCACTGAACATGGGTTTGTGATTGGAGTTTGCCTCGGTGAAAAATATAAGGACTGGACCCTTATGCTAAGAAAAGGACATAACAACCGCTCAACCACAAGCGTTGACTTGTCAAACCTGGTTTTAGTACCTGCTCAGATCGATTGAATATCTACATAATGGTATGATATACTGTTCCGAAAAAGGGAACAGTCGGCGTTGGGTGTGGTATGGAAACGGTAAAACCATATTTCACAACGGTAGGCTCCGCTCTGTCAGGCCGCCGTATCCCGGATAGAGGGTCCATAGTCTATTGGGTAGAGGCTACATAAAGAGATGAGCAGTGAAACGACTTTGTTTTCTCAACTCAGTCATGAGGGTTGAGGAATCTTGTGGGTAAAGTTGGGCAACTCTGCAGAGTCATTTATAAAAGTATTCGAATACACCGTGCTTCCGGTATATGAAGCTGCGTTTAATGGGTGATTCCAATAGTAAAGCATAAGTAGACTTGCAATGGTTTTGGAAATGTGAAGGTGTGTTAATCAAGTTTGAAAAACCCCCAATTACCTTAAGAAGTTTATGATTTGATATTTCATGTTTAAAAGAAAAGTGTTTACAAACAAAAGTGCATCCACATAAAAATAATGAACTGCTTTATCCCTTTTCATGGCAATCTCTATCATATAGTTAACTAGCGTTTCCCATGTGACTTGTTGAGTACGGTTGATTGTACTCATACATGCTAAAATCATTACCAGATAACGCTTGTCAAGAAAATGAAGAGGTTTATCAAGACGACGCCGAACTCTACGATGTAGACGCTGCCTGTTGTTAGGGTTTAGTTCTACACTCAGGTTTACCTGTGGAGTTTCTTTTGGTAATGTAATTTTGGGCTGTATGCCCCTTTATGTAAAACTTGGCTGTTAAGCCTTACTTCTGCAATAAAGTTTGGTTTTATGTTTAAGCTTGCTTTGGCAATGGTATATACTCATATACAGTACTTGCAGCTGAACAGTTCTGGGCAGTTGCGAGGATAATCTAACATCCCCAGAAATGGGGGTGTTACAGAGTTGCTTATGCACCCTCCCACTCTCTCTGTTTGCCCCCTAAACTCTGCTTGCCCTTGCTATCTCTCCATCTCTCTCTTACCCCGAAGCCGCCATGCAAGGCTAGGCGGCAACGGTGGTGGACCAGGATTTTTCTTATAGGTGTTTAGAGTTCAAAAAAATATTGTTCAATGGAGAAGGATATAACACCTCCATAATTTAGAGAAATTATAAAATAATGAAGAAAAATTGAACTAGGAATTTGGGTTTTAGGACTGAGGAACTAAGGAATGGGGTTGTACATGTGCTGATATCGACGTGTGCATCCAACCTCGCCAACCTTGGTGGGCTACCTGCCGCCTCGTAGTCCCTCCCCAAGGCTGTAGCTCCTAGGCGGCCCAGCTAGGCCCTGCTCACTGTCCTCGTTCTTTGCATTTGCTACCTTGTTCCTACCTCCTAACTAAATGTGCTACCACTACTACAAAAAAGGGTCATTCTAAACACCTCATCACAAACAGTTCAACACAAACCGTCAATGATAAAGTTACCATAGACAATTTTACAAGACGAACCGTTCAAATTTACCGCAATGGAAAGAACCGTCTGTGATGACCTACTTATCACAGATAGTTTTTGTTCTGAATTGTCTGTGATATTTGTACTTATCACAGAAGGTATTTATTCCGAGCCACAGATGGTTCGGAACAAAAACCGCCTGTGATGACTTACTTATCACAGATAGTTCTTTATCTAGAACCGTCTATGATGATATTTTAACTTACTCACTCTCACTGAATTTGAATTTTTCGCTCATCGCGCTGGGTTTACTCTTTAAAATAGAAGGCTCAACTATTCTTCTCCTCATCTCCTCTTCTTTCTTCTCACTTCTTCTCCACTCCTCTCCTCATCTCTTCTCTTCATCTCCTCTTCTCTTTTCTCACTTCTCCTCCATTTCTCCTCACCAAATTTTTCCATAAAAATAGAAAGCTCGGTCGGCTCTTCTTCTCCTTATCTACTCTTCTCTCTTCTTACTTCTCCTCCTCTACTCCTCTCCTTTCCCCACCTCTTCTTTAATCCCATCTATCTGATTTTACTATAAGTTGGATGCCCAAAAATTTGGCTAAGTCTGTATTTTTTTTACCGTGGCTTGGATGCCCAAAATTTGGCTAACTCTACATTTTTACCATGGTTGGATGCCCAAATTTGACCAAGTCTACATTTTAGCTCTGGTACAGCTATCATAGATAGTTTTTAGCAAGAATTGTATGTGATAACTAATTATTATAGATGGTTCTAGTTTAGAACCGTCTATGATAACGGATGATTACAAACGATTCTAGTTCCAAACCGTCTGTGATAATGGACGATCATAGACTGTACTAGTTCTGAACCATCTATGATAACAGACGATCATAGACAGTACTAGTTATGAACCATCTGTGATAACAGACGATCACAGACGGTACTAGTTTTGAACCGTCTGTGATGCAGTTTTCACAAATGGTTCAAAAACTATCTGCGATAACCCCTATTGTCACTAACCCATGAAGTCAGACGGTTCAAAGAACCATCTGTGATGACCCTTTTTGTATTAGTGTATCAACCCGCAGCCTAGGAGCTGCCCTCGCCTGCTTGCTTGCCACCAAGTTGCCTCACCCGATGCCTGGTGGACTCGTGAACTCATGCACCAGCGTTGCCCGACAACCTGAGAAAGAGAGAGAGAGAGAGAGAGAGAGAGAGAGAGAGAGAGAGAAGGAGGGAGGGAGGAAGAAAGATAGATTAGGACTTGGTTTGTGGGGAAGGGGATCTCCAAATTAGCTGAAAGATATTGGGTTGGGCAGCTAGATCTCACTACTTAAGATGAACCTAAGGAGGAGGGTGTGGGACTGGGTTGAAAGCTACTAGGGGTATAAATGTTAAGTATTTGGCTTAATTATCAATATATATGTATAATATACCTACTAAATACATGATATTTTACAACAAAAATATTGAGTTTTCAGCTGAACACCCATGACCCATGCTGGGTCTACCTCTGGGAGGTGGCCCGGTGACTTGAACGAGAGGGGGCGACAGGAGGTGACAGGTGGTGGCCAGAGTGACGACAACTGGATCTAGAAGGGGCCCAATGTGGCTTCTTCTCGAGGTCCGACGTGACTTTGTTTATTGGCTTCTTATCAAGGTCTAGGTTGGCGACTCTCTTGCATCTGGTAGCTCCGCCAGCGTGGCTTCTTCTCGAGGTCTATTGCGGCTTTGTCGGCTTTGTCATCTCGTCGGATCTATCGTCCTGTGTTTCTTCTTAAGCTCTAGTGCAGCTTCACCTACTCACCAGAGCATTCCGATAGTTTCCTTCCTCTTCGCATGCCATTCAAGTGCCCATGCTACATTGACCTCATTTTCCATTTTGAGCTCTCTCTGTCTCTCTCTCTCTCTCTCAACCTCTATCTCTCTCCCCCTCACGCTTTGGATTTGTGAGCAGCGATAGACAACGTGCATGATCAGAGAGAAATGCTGAGTGGTCGCTAGTAGCAACGATAGTCATGCGATAGTAGCAAGCGAGTGCACGTGTGGGAGAGGCGGTGAGTGAGTATGGTGGGCAATTGTTGATGTGTAGACAGGCATAGGCTAGCCATCGGGAGAAGGCGGTGGGAGCAGGCGTGTTGGGTAGCGCGTGGGCACGCCTTGCAGCGAGCAATGCTCATCGCATTCAGGGGTTCAAATTCATTATCGATGTGTTTGGAACTTGAAATTTGCTATGTTTCTTTGAATTTTGCAATGAGTTGTTCATCTTTTGTTGAAATTTATAGAAACTTTATATAAAATAGGGTGAAATTTCTTTGAAACTTGTGGAATTTTTTTGAAATTTCCTAGAACTTGCCGAAATTTGCATGAACCATGCTGGCACTTTTTGAAACCTTGTCGAATTCCATCTGAAACTTGTTGATTTTTTTTGGAACTTCACTGAAATATGATGAAACATCCTTGAAACTTTTGAATCTTGCAAAGCCCAGATGAAACTTGTTTGGAACTTTTGAAACGTGTGAAGGACCTAATGGAACTTCTTGAAACCTCCCTATATGATGTAGCTATAGAAGCTCCTTTTACTTGTACCGTAACATCTTCTATAGATATATGCACCACCTTGATCTGTGAAGTTCAAATTTGATCTTGCCACTTGTATACGAGTTATAGTTATGTTATTGTTAAGTATTTCTTACTATATACACTCAGTTGTTAATGTTTGAAAAGTTTAGCTGTACACATTAATAAATAACATCAATTTAATACAAGAAGTTTTGAAAACTTTAACAAGTTTGAACAACCGAGACTACTATATATTTGACCATAATTCAAACACAAACCCAAAAAGGTCAAACTTGCGTAAGTGAAGTGTGGCAAATTGCGGCTTTTCAAGTTTCAACCAAACGCTCCCATAAAATTTGGAATAGAGAGGCCTATTTTTGTAATACAATGTGTTAATTGGGTCGTTTATAAAAAAGAGATTGCTAAAAAACTATCAATGTGTTTTTGGGGGGGGGGGGGCAATTGAATTTCTAACCTTGCGATTTTGCTTGGAGATTTGTGCTCTGCCTCGTGGGTTCTTCCTATCCGATAGTGAAGGCAAGTTGGGCCGGTGGTTTGACGGATTAGGGTTTGGGTTTACTAGGACCTAGATTTAGAGGGAGGTTGGGGCGGCGGAGGATTGGTGGTGGGTGGTGTCGAGGCGGCGCCTTTGCTGTGGGCTTGGAGGAGGATGGTGGAGGTTGGTAGGACAACAAGAATAAAAGAATATTAGGAGGCAGCAGGTGATGGATCTGGTAATGGTAGACATGGAAGAAGGCGATGGTGGGGGAGCAGGCGACGCCCGTAGAGGAAGAGGAGATGGTAGGGGCGACGGGGGAGGTAAGTGGCGCTGGCACAAGAGGAGGTGGTAGTGGTGGTAGGGGTGGGGACCAACAAGCCTCGTTGGCAT
This sequence comes from Dendrocalamus sinicus, assembly GCA_036346575.1. Classification (NCBI taxonomy): domain Eukaryota; kingdom Viridiplantae; phylum Streptophyta; class Magnoliopsida; order Poales; family Poaceae; genus Dendrocalamus; species Dendrocalamus sinicus. The sequence continues at coordinate 31,035,573 of CM070648.1, forward strand.
CGAAGACGGAGGTGAGGCAGCAGGAGGTGGTGCATCGGAGGAGGTAGAAAGAGAGGAAGGTAGGATTAAGGTTTGGGGGTGGGGGAGTTTGTATAGGATTTTGGGTTGCTTTGGGACATTAGATCTTCGTTCGACAGCTCAAAATATGGCTGTTTTTAGGAGGAAAAACTCTATTGAATATACATCTGACAATCCCTATAAAAAGATACCAGCGGTGCTTGCAACTGATGGACCAAGCGACTCCTGAGTCACCACACCGCATGCGGACGCAAAACCAAACCCATGACCCGCTCCCCCCACCACTAATCCAATCCAACGGTTCAGGCAACGCTCCAACGGCTGAGATCAACTCTCGCGCGCGCTCACAAACCCCTAGCTTCCCGTGCCCACTATATAAGCTCCACCCCGCCCCATCTTCTCCACTCTCTCAGCAGATATCCTAACCCTAGCACCGCCGCCGCCACCCAGAGCCCGGGCTACCCGACGCCTCGAGCTCGCGACGCGGCGCCACCATGAAGGTACCCATTTCTTCCCCCTTGCAATCCTCCCGATCCGATGAGATCTTGTCGCGGTTTGATCTGATTCTGTCCCTGCTTTTTCTTCGCAGTTCAACATCGCCAACCCGACCACCGGGTGCCAGAAGAAGCTCGAGATCGATGACGACCAGAAGCTGTGAGTATTCTTGTCTTTCTCTCGATCTGTGTTTAGATACATGGAAATCGCTAGACGCTTCCGAGTGTTAAGGTTACTACTACTTTGGGTATATTAGCTTTGCTTCAGCACTAGGACTTGCCTTAATTGAATCTGAACCGTTGTATGATCGAGTGGTGTTGTTTGAGGTAGTGATAGATAGTGATGCTTCTAGTTTTGCTCTCTAGTTTACATGGGAAAAAGACTAGAAGAATTGGTTGGGTTAATAATTTGGTTACGATTTAGTGCGAAAGAGTAATGGTATATCAAATGGGATTAAGGAAATCTTGAAGATTTTCTGTTCGCACTGGGTTAGGCTGGCATGTTTTGTTAGAAAGCATAATGGAATGGGGATGTGTATTTGGTAGCTGCGTTTGATCTTCTTGCTATGCTTCGTATGATCAATCTTAAGTAAAAATATTCTTGTCGCACGAGTCTAAAGAGATTGGTAGTATTTTTTTGTCTCTGTTTTGTTGTTTTAATTGAACTATGGGTTTGGTTTAGCTGCGAGCTCATGTACTTTGTAACTTGTATGATGATCAAGAGTGTGATGCTAAAAAGTGAGCTTTGCCCGTATGTGTTGGAAAGAGTATGCTTGGTTTTATTTATTTCTTGTTGGAAACAGAATGGTGTTAATTATCTGTGATCGTTTGGTGTGAAATTTAGTTAGGAACTTTTGTTGTAATGATCTTGTAACTAATGCTTTTTTTTTTTATCAATTGTGTAGGCGTGCATTTTATGATAAGAGGATCTCCCAGGAAGTTAGCGGTGATGCTCTTGGCGAAGTAATTCCTTTTGACAATTTATTTGATGATTCTTAACTGATTTACTATGTAAAGAATTGGGCCACTAAATCTTTTTGTTTTTACAGGAATTTAAGGGTTATGTCTTCAAGATTATGGGAGGTTGTGACAAGCAAGGTTTCCCCATGAAGCAGGGTGTGCTAACTTCTGGACGTGTCCGCCTTCTTCTCCACAGGGGTAGGTGTCTTCTACTTTATTTTCACAGTGATCCCATTCCATATATACCTGTGCAGAAGCTCTTATGTGAATATTGACAGGTACCCCCTGCTTCCGTGGATATGGCAGGCGTGATGGTGAGCGTAGAAGAAAGTCTGTCCGTGGTTGCATTGTCAGCCAAGATCTCTCTGTCATCAACTTGGTGATTGTTAAGAAGGGTGAGAATGATCTTCCTGGCTTGACTGACACTGAGAAGCCCAGGATGAGGGGACCCAAGAGGGCATCTAAGATCAGGAAGCTGTTCAACCTTGCCAAGGATGATGATGTCCGCAAGTACGTGAACACTTACCGCAGGACCTTCACTACAAAGAACGGTGAGCATCCCTAATATCTGATGTTAAACTTTAGTTGCCATGCTATATATTATGTTTATCTTTGTCTGCAGTGCTACTTTTCTGGCTGCTGGCAATGTGTGATCTGTGATGCCTTGCTTGTCACTTTACAAAACAGATCAATTTAAAGAAGGATTTATTGATCATATACCCTCCATTTAGATGGAAATTCAGGATTTACCCTCCTGGCCCACGTGTCAGTGACTTATGATAGACAATTTCCCAACTAAAGGGAGGGTATATGATCCAATCCCCCTTTAAAGAATGTGCAAATATTGATAGACAATTGCAAGAAAGATATAAGGTGTCAATTCCATGACCCTTTAGTCTTGCATGTGCTTGCATGGGCATAAGTCAAATGGAATGGCGAGTTTGGAGCTGACATGAAACTACCCTTTCATTTATCTTAACGTTGTTTTCACTATCCAATGGTTAATTTTGTCCTTAAGGCAAGAAGGTTAGCAAGGCTCCTAAGATCCAGAGGCTTGTCACTCCCTTGACCCTCCAGAGGAAGAGGGCGAGGATTGCCAAGAAGAAGCAGAGGATCGCCAAGAAGAAGTCCGAGGCTGCTGAGTACCAGAAGCTGCTTGCCCAGAGGCTCAAGGAGCAGAGGGATCGCCGGAGCGAGAGTTTGGCGAAGAGGAGGTCCAAGCTTTCTGCCGCCAAGGCTGCTGCTTCTACCACTGCATAAGTTGCCGCCTATAAGCCTACTAAGTAATAGATGAGGAACCGCTTGTTATTGTGATGGATAGACATGCTACTGCTGGCTTCCTTGGGTAATTGGTGCAATTTTCCGTGGACAAGATGAGTTTTTGTCGCAATTTTTGAGTACTCGTCGTTGCTATGTTATTTCCGAAGCTATAACTTGTGCCAACTATTTACTTGGTTTTGCATGTGCTGTTTGTGCGGTATCGTGGCTTCATCTGCCTGTGATCTTTTAAGTTAGGCTTATCTCAGCGATGGTTTGTTTCTGATACGAGGCTTCACTCGTACAGTTTGCATGTGATCCGATGAGTTTCTGTTGCACTTCACGATTCCCATATGATCTGGTGCTGTCTGACATGAACGGTAATTGTAGATGGCTTTACCTATCGAAACATGAATCGTAAATGTGCGCGAACATAATTGTAACTAGTTTGATCCATTTCGTCTGACCGATGTTAGCTATGTATGTGGCAATCTTGCAAGTTGCTATGTTGGTGCTGCGTGAGCATGTGTTTACCAAGCAATCAATAACGTATCTGAACGCAAGTAAAACAGAAACGCCTCAAAATGGGTCCCTCTCCAAGCAGCTGGTGTTTCGCAATTATGTGGTGTAAGTGTGTTAGTGCACAGCTGATGCAAATTTGCATTGTTATTATGTGGTACAACACAAATAAGTTACATGATCCATTCAACAAATCTTCTACGCACCGCAGTGTTATTGCATAGTACTGCTCTTTAATGTTGGATATGTTAGATAATATTGCACATTTTTTGGGCATCTTTATTTTGTGTTACTGTGTGTTAGTTGTGCCGAGTCAACTAGAGAGTTCAGCAGGATTGGTATCGATTCAGCTCGCCCCAGACGAAGTGCTCTACATCCTCCCAGGTCGTCGCGGTCCTCAGCTCCTTCCACAAGCTAAATATAGCTCCCAAGGCGTTGTCATCGTGTAGTATGCAGTAGCACCTGTAAACAGCGCAGATCAGACATGTTTTCCCCTTCGGCAAGTGAGAAACCAGGAGAATCAACAAAGATGCCAAGTGATTGGGGGGAAAAAAACTCAGTTTTTCAAATGTGAGTAAAGTGGAGCTATGGATTGTGGATGCTAACCCAAGGTTCAATCCTAGAGGGTCATGCTAGGCTCATGGATTGATTTTTTAGTAGACTGATTCAGTAATTACATGTGATATGTCATAATTTTCCGGGCCAGGCTTATTTTATCAAATAACAGCTCTGCTTTGCAGCAAACCTCAGTCTGCTGCATACTGTATACCTATGAAACTAGTATTTCAAATGGCAGAACTGCGTGTCATGGAGCCTTTATAATCTCTACTCTCTCCTATTATATAAAGAGAAGTTGGTGGTGGATCATCCATTCTTCGTCTCTCAGCGGTCCATTCTCCTTCGACTATTCGTAGTCGTCCGATCTCGTGATCCCTCTCCCACTCGTGCAGTCTCCTCCACAACCGCTCCCGATGACCAGAAAACCTCCCCCTCATAGGCACGTCTCAACTCCCCCTCTTAGGCGAATTCCCTTCTCCCTCTCGCTCTCACGCGACGCCCTTCTCCCTTCCGCTTTTACCCTACCCATCGCCATCGCTCCCCTCGCTTGCCCCTCCCTCGCTCCCATTTCCCTCGCTCCCGCTCCTTTTCACCCGAGAGTTGAGGCCTCCTCGAGCAAAAAGGAGACCATCGCCTCGATCTACCGCACCGGCATCCCCCTCGCTGCCGCCGGCCTCCCTAGCTCCCTTTGGTCTCCCTTGACCTCCAATCGGCCCTGGTTAACACCGCTGCCCTCACCGTCGACGGCCTCCCTAGCTCCCTTTGGTCTCCCTCGACGTCTGGTCGACCCCGGCTAGCCCGCGCCTTCACCTAGCACCGCACCACTCCAAGACCTTCCCTTCCTCCACTATCGCCGCCTTTGAGTTCATCACCATCTACCCCCGCCAAATCGACTCGCCGGCGGCTAGATCTGGTCGCCATCCTCGCCTTCTCCGTTGGTGCCCCAGCTCCACTTGAGGGCACCATGGCCTTTACTTCCCTCCTTTGTTTCTAATTGGGAGCGTCGATGTGGAGCGGAGCGCATGGCGGAGACGAAGCTCGTGGTGGCGGCAGATGCAAAAAGCGGGCCTCGACTGCTCTACCTACTTTTGTCACCCGTGTTCTCTCCAATGCTGCAAGTCCAACCGGCGGAATTGCTCGTGCGTCGCCTACTTCGTTCCTCCTCGCCCGTGCCTCTTATCTCCTCCCCTTCGATCGGCTCGCTCCTCTCGTTCTCTCCCTCTCCTCTCCCCCAGACCATTGCCAACGCCACCGCCGCTTGGCTTACCGTGACGGTACTCCGACAAGCTCTTGTGCCGGCACTCATCCTATCAGCCGATGTCCTTCTCTCATTCCCCTCTCTGTCTTTACACCCTGTTGTATTTCCATGCCTCCCCTCTATTCTTGTCTTTGTTTTTGCTTGGTACAGATTTCTTCAAGATTTTTTGGGCCAACAAATGAATAGGTTAATTCGAGGTGCAGCTTTTAAATCTGTTGTTTCATATTTATTTGATTGGATAGCCTGCCAATTGCTCGATAGTGTTGGATATAGAGTGTGATCGTAGTTGAGTACTCGGTGTGTTCGAGTACTGTGTGGTCGTAGTTGAGTACTCGGTGTGTTCGAATACTGCCTGGTCGTAGTCGAGTACTTGGTGTGTTTGAGTACTACGTTTCGTAGTTGAGTGCTCAGTATATTCGAGTACTGCATGGTCGTAGTCGAGTACTCGACGTGTTCGAGTACTGTGTAGCCGGTGTGTCTGAGTATGTGTAGGAGTTGAAAACCTAGAGTCGGAGAGTGGTCGGAGACTCCGAACCGGTCGAGGGCGTGGTCGATGCCATGGTCGAAGCCACAGTGACTCAGTCGGTTAGTCAAACTGTGCTCTAGTTGATAGTCAATAGTCGTAGCTACAGTAGTCGATGGTCGATAGTCGTAGCTACAATGGTCGATAGTCGTAGCTACAGTGTTGATGTCGATAGTATTGGATATAGAGCGCAGTCGTAGTTGAGTACTCGGTGTGTTCGAGTACTGCATTTCGTAGTCGAGTACTCGGTATGTTCAAGTACTACGTTTCGTAGTCAAGTACTTGGTGTGTTCGAGTACTGCGTAGTCGGTGTGTCTGAGTATGTGTAGAAGTTGAAGACCCGGAGTCGGAGAGCGATCGGAGACTCCGAACCAGTCGAAAGCATGGTCGACAAGCCGTGGTCGATGCCATGGTTGAAGGCGTGGTTGAAGCCGTGGTCAAACCATGGTCGAAGCCAGTGAGTCAGTTGGTACTTGGAGTACTGTCAGTCGTTAGTCAAACTATGCTGTGGTCAATGGTCCATATTCTTAGCTACAGTGGTTGATGATCGATAGTTGTAGTTACAATGGTCGATGAACGATAACATTACTATAGTGGTCGATGTCGATAGTCGTAGCTACACTGATCGATGGACGATAGCCGTAGCTACAGTGGTCATGGTCGTAGCTACAGTCGGTGCTAGAAGACCTGTGTGGTCGGAGATGCAGTCGAGGTGCTGTGGTTGACAAGCCTTGGTTGGTAAAGTGATCGACAAGGCGCAGTCGAAGACGTGGTCGTAGCTACAGTTGCTCATCTAAAGAAGCCTATTGTTTAATCTTAATTGTCTTTTTCTTTGCAGAGTTTTCAGCTATCAAGAAAGTGTCGCAACATGCAGCATGGTGTTGCGATCAAACTAACATGAACTAAAACAATTGTACATATCTACATCATAAACCATCTAAATAATTAATAGTTTTCTGTTTTTTTATTAGGGAAATATTGGGGGGGGGGGGGGACAACTGCACGATGAACAATAGATAGTGCATTCTCTAATCAAGCTACAGCTATAGGTGAAACGCTAATTTAGTGATGCTTGCCCTTTAGCTAGATTTATTTTTGAGAAGCCCGTGACTGATATGGTCTACTTTTAGCACTACTAGAGCTGTTTTAAAAATAACTGCATTTTCCCGACCTTTGTGCTTTCCTGTATGCCATCTATACGTTGTGCAAAGCAAAACTATTTTAGATAAGGTGAGAACATATATGAATGCTAAGCTATGCTTACATAGATTCTTTCATGTCAAAAATAGTTGTGCATGTTAAGATATGCGTGCCATGTTTTTGCTGTTATTTGCTAATAGATGGTTCTGCCATTTTTGTGTAAAGAAAAAACAAGTTGTCATCAAATCAGTATCATGCCTTTGTTAAAGCACATACATTACACTTGAAGTGCTAATTTTCCATTCTTCAGATCATTGGTGTAAAGATGTCAGTGTTTCCCATAATTTTTTTATATCAGTATCATGCCTTTGTTAAAACACATACATTACACTTGAAGTGCTAATTTTCCATTCTTTATGTCATTGGTATAAAGATGTCGGTGTTTCCCCATGCTTTTTTTAGGATCTTGCCACAGAGAAAGGTGTACTTGGAGGGAGGACGTATTGTTATATTGCTAGACTACATGATTACCTAATAGCGGTAATTTTTTTTATACTATGTTGTGGTCACCTAAATGAGGTTATGTTTTGTTGTTCCAAAATTTTGGATTTACTAGCTGATGCCCGTGCATCACTACAGATTTTAAAATTTTAGCATACTATATATTCTAAAACTAACGGGTGGTAAATTTTTTAAAATATGTATACAAATATGTTCTAATTTTTTTTAAATCCGTAGCAACGTACGAGCATTCAGCTAGTAAATAACTAATGAGTAGTTATGCTTTGCAATTTGCATGAAACATGCATTATATATGCCTAGGTTATTTACGGACCAGCTGTTACAATTTTTAGGTTCTATTTTAAACTTCATAAGTCAGCAATTCGCAGGTTTTAGCCAGCAGTTTCATGTTCCAACTACTAGAGTAAGCTATACTGACCAATCCAAGAAACAACTGAGAGAAGGATAAAGCATGAGTGATGGGAATTAACTCTTGATTTCTGACAAGCAAATGTACTTACATTGCACGATATGATGCCCTGCTGAACTTTGTATTTTGCACTAACTTATAGACATCATTATTTGATTCCCCTCTCAGGAAAGGAAGCTCATAGCTTCGCAGGAACTCCCTGAGAAGATCAATATCACCACGGAAAACATCCAAGTGCAGTGGAATTAAGTCACATAAAGGATCCCCTGTTAACAACAAAAACAACATTTACATTTAATCTCACAAGTTCAATGTAAGGTTTATTTGGAATTTGACAAAACTTTGATTGCTCTCTCGTATATCTTGTTCTCTCTCCAAGAAGAAAGCAGTGAACAAGGTAAATGTGCTCAATTTATACATCTCTTACACATGGTAATACCATTTCCAGTTTCATCAATCAGTGATGCATCATGCAAATTATTTTTAATATAGACATGAAAAAAGGAGTAATCAATGGCTAGTTTATAGGAAACAAAGTTATGGCTGCTCACCTATGGACAGATCACTGAAATCAATTATATGAATTGCGTTCAGTTTCTCTAGCTCTCCTCCATCAGTTCTTTTGCCGTCAGTGGAAGAAACCAGTTTTGTGGCCCCCTCAATGAGAATGTTATCGTCCATAATATCTGAATGTATCCAAGAAGGGAATGTGTAGATCGAGTCACCATCGTCATCCTGATTGTTCAATCAGAAAACATTAAACACAGTTTGACAGAAGATTACATATAAAGACGACAAAACTGCAAATTTACCTTAGCAAACTTGATCAGAAAGCCCATATCGGGAGGGAGATACTCTTCAGCCTTCTCAAGTAGAACTTGTGGGACAGAACCCCCCCTATACACATACGTAAAGAATGTTCAGGTAAAAGGCAATGCTTATTCGGTAGCAATAGAATATCGTGATACCATCTATGTTGCACGGACACAGACACGCGTATCCGACACGGCACGGACACGGGGATTCGCCATGTTCCCAAAAATATCGACACGGGGACACAGCTATACATAAAATCAATTATAGATGGAAAGACTTAATCATGAAGCTTGGCCACCATGGTGCCCCTATTATTTAATATTATATAATTATTATTACATATATACAAATGTAATAGTGTAAGCATAATCACAGCAGTGCAAGAATCCAGCGTATAAATGCAAATACAATGAAGCCAAGCTAGGCACTATTGTCTTTTCCTACTTTTGTGAAACAAGAGTTTTGTTTGTTTTGAGCTGCATAACATCAAAATTAAACCATGGTCTAAATGCAACCCAACTGAATCAAAATGCGTTAAAAATTCAAGTTTATTGTGCATATCAGCCAACTGGGAAATGGGGGATTGGCGCCCAGGAGGAAGCCGCCAAGTGGAGTTAGGGCACCCCTCGCGCGGGAGCAAGCAGGCCGTTACATGGGCTATGTCCTCACCCGTGTCTTAGCCGTGTTCGACTCGTGTAATCGCCGTGTTTGACACGTGTCGATAATTTCAAAAATTAAAATTTATTTAGAAATCAGCCGACACAGCACGGACACGTGTCTGAGCCGTGTCCGTGTCGGACACGGATACAGCAGTTTAGGCACGTGTCCGTGCATCAGAGGGTACCATATCAAGATAAAATAAGTCAATACCAAATCAATGCATAGCCATTGCCATTTAAACTTTGCTAATGTTAAAGTTTAAAACCGTTAAAAGAAAAAGGAATGGACTAGTAGTGTACTCCATATTTATTCAAGACCTACCTGATATGCCTCTAGCAATGATTTTGCAAGTACACCGAAGTATAAAATTTTACCTTTTTGGAACTCCATGTACACCGAAGTATAAAATTTTAAGTTGGTACTGAAGCCTTCTATAGTTTGACACTATTCTTATTATTCACTTTACATGCAACTTGTTTTGGAGAAAAAATTGTCTTAGTCTTGGAGACCCTCAACGATTGAAACATCACATGTTGTGTATAAAATAAACCAGACCAAAGAAAATACCCTATTTTAGAGACAACTCATGAAATCTATGCTGAACAAACCTGCTTCAGAAGATATTCCACTTACCAGTAAGCGAGGTGCTTCTTTATATTCTTCTTTCTTCCTTCTAGAGTAGAAACTAGTTGTTTCCATTCAGGTGGAACATTGGCAGTACAAAATGATTTTGACATTTCTTTCACATTATTTTCCTCAGATTTAGGTACAGGTTCCAGATGCGGAAGGGGTAATAGATGAATATTTCGCATTTGAACTCCCAAGGATGATGCAAGATTCAAAATGTCAGACTTGGACAACGTATCACGGCTGAAAAATAAAGAAGAAAAGTAAGTTCCTAGTTTCATAATTAATTACATAATCACAATTTCTCTCGAGAAAAGAACAAAACTTACACGCGAGCAAAGATATCCCCTTTGCATTTCCTTGTAACCATGTAAGGCCAAATTGGTTTGTTTGAAACATCACTTGAACTACTCATTCCAAACTGCTGTTGGCTCCATAACCCAAGAGGGAAACAGCTGTTCCCATAAGAAACCTCCAAAGGATAGTATTTAGCCAAAACATCTGGTATTCCTTTTCCATCCCATGGTACTGTCCTGTAGATACCATCCTGACACACAAGAAAGCCAATTGCAATGATCTCAGGGATGTGATTGATCAAAGGTGAGCCAACTTTTCGCAGAAGATCATAAAACTCAAGCTGCATCAGGAAAAAGATCAATATCAGAAAGAATGACATTCAATTGTATTAAATTGCAGAAGCCAATGCAGTACCTCTGTGCCCAAACCGTGGACAGAATAACCCAACCCTCCTTCAGCATAAATTTTAATCACATTGTCAGAGACAATGAAGACCTGAAAAAAATCGTAGTATAGGTCACATATAACGCCAAAAACCGACCATCAATCATATATTGCAATTTGACATTATGTGGCATTTTAATAGAATACTAAATTTCACTGTAGCTCAGATCTGTTCCATGTCATGGTACAGGAGGGAGCAACTATTCAGCACCTATAAATCTGCTGAAGTTAGAACCTCACTGAGGCTCTGTTTGGCTTTACGGTGGTTTTCAAAAAGCACTTAATTTTTTTTCTAGTTTTGGAACAACAGTTAGTTGGGAGCAAGGTTCCAAAAACCGGTACCGGCCTAAATCCCGGCTGGAGGCCGGTACCGGTTCCCGGCCGGTAACCGGAAAAACCGGGGAAAACCCGGTCAAATTTTGAATTTTAAAATTTGAATTTGAAACCGGTAACCGGAAAAAACCGACCGGTTACCGCCCCAAAAAACCAGAAAACCCGCTAAAAAACCGGGAAACACAAGAAAAAGTTGAATTTCGGATGTTTCGGAGCATATATAGCTCATACAATAGGTAATCTAATACAAAAAGGATTTAAACCAATCTAGAAGATGCATTATGCAATCACAAAAGACTCACAAATATAAATGCACTTCGAAAAAACCCGGCCAGTTTTTTTCATCCCGCTCACCGCCGGGAAATCCAGTTACCGGCCGGTAACCGCCGGTAATCCGATCCATGGTTGGGAGCATATTTTTTTGGAGCCATAACAGCAAAATCTTACTAGAATTGGGATAGATTCCACTAACTAGAATCCACAGCACCGCAACCACAAACTGGCCCTAAGCTGAAGCCACAGATGCATTAACAAGTAAACTAGGATATGCTACATGAATCAGTTTCTGTGTGCGATATCAGTAGCATGCGAAGTATTTCGAATCAACATAATACTATGAAGATTCTCAGCATAATACTATGAAGATTCTCAGTACTTTTTTATGAACTTTAAAAACTGACAAGCTAACATGCCACAATAGTTTATTGATAGTTTTAGCTTTTAACTTAGAGACATTCATTTAAAATAAAAACAAAAGTGTATACTTACTGGGTTGCTACCTGTGCCAACAGGAAGCTTCTCATCCTCAGAGGGTGGTGGTAAATTATGGCATGCACTTATTTCCTCTAAGCATGCATACCACTTGTCCACATTTATTGCTAGGCACGCACCCTACAGGAATAAGCATATCAATTAGTACAAGGAACAGAGCATCCTCAAGAAAAGAGATAATATCTTCCAAAACACACACACACACACTGTAATTTCGTACACAGTAAATCGAGGGCTAAGTAAAATTTTACATAAATGACAACAAAACTCACCTTCCATATTAGTCCTCTCATTTCAGGTTTAAGAACCCATAGTCTGCGCAGCCATTCTCTTGCTTCTCTCTGCCCAATTGAATTAGTAGGGCTCCACACAGAAGAATAGTGATCTCTTTCTTTCTCAAGGAATTGAGACAAGAAATTTATATCATATGAGAAAATTTGGTTCCCCAAACTTTCATGAACATCTGAGAACTCAAATGAAGAACACTGATTTACACTATTTGAAGTTCTTACAGGCTCTGAACCTTTCAGTCTTTTTTCCTTACGGGTCATGTCAGGGTGGTCCCATCTAGTCATTGTCCCAGGTGGATGATTTTCAATGTCTTTAATAGATTTGCTTGGAACAGCAAGTAAGCCAGCACGGCAAACTCCTTTGTGACAGTGGCCAGGTGCCATGTCCAGACACACATGCTCAAAATTTGATTGATTGACAAAGTTTTGTGTCACTGCAACTGTCATCTCAAGGTTCAAAACACAATGCCACCACCCACTCGGAACAGATATGGTCTCTCCTGGTAATTGTGTGCATTCCAGTGGTTTCTCATTTTCAGCAAGATGTGGATAGATATCAAGCCACCACTGCAAATGAACAAATTAATGTTGAATGATATGGAGAAAACAAGAGAATTGGATGAAAAGGTAAAACAGTAGTAAGTACATTACCTGCAAAGATGTTGGAGTCTCAATATCAACATCACCATTTTCATCACTTACATGTACTGTGACACCACCGGGCACTCTTCCCGGAGGGTACAATGCCCATCTATGAAATAAGATGGTCATTGTTAGTGGAAAGCCAGAATCTTACCCCTTCCAAATTTTTAGCATTTTAGAGCATGGGGCAATCAGTTTAACAGTGCAAACGCAGTACAGGTTGGATCCTAATATACACATTCATTTGTCCAGAAATATTAGTGTGTTGAACATAAGCGAAGTTGTGATTAATGATTAAAAACTACGGTAAGCAGATCGAGGTTTAAAATATTTTTGCTGTGATTTTTGGAAGATAAATAAAACTAGAATAATAAAAAAACAATGTTATGACCTCAAAATGCCATAAGTTGAGGAATTGAACTGATTCAGTATATGTTCATTTAATTGTTACTACCTTCCAAGATTACAAGTACATACGAGTACACAAATACAACCTTTTCCGGCCACGAAGAAGAGTATTCCATGCGCTGGTCAATCCTGGATCAACATGCCAAGAAGCACCTGATCTCTCTGGTCCAATAATAAGCCATCTGAAAGCTGGCCGTTGGTCATAATCCAAGGCATCAAAAAAATCTTCTTGGAATAAATGAGGGGCACTGTAATCTTCCAATAGTGCCGGTGTTGATTCTCCAAACTGTAATGATTTGTCAGCTGAGATTTTTCTTTTCATAACTTTTGTGGCAAATGAAATGAAGTTATGATCACCTTATCATCAAATATGTAAAGAGGATCTTCATCATGCTGTTGTTCCATGTAAGAGACATAATCCTTTAGTTTCATTGTAATCTTCTGAGGGCTTCTTTGTGATATCCTAAATGGAACTTCACCATAATCTTGCAGCAGTTGTTGCATTGTCCATTTAGTCCTTGCTGGCCAGGTTTCAGCCAGCTTATTAAGCAAAACCTAGTGGTGTGATACCAACAATATGCTTTCAGAAAAATAAACACAAAAACAACAACGTATAAAATCCATATGTTGTTAGATGGGAAAATTTTGTTTTTGCCAGCAAAGGTTTATTCTCAACTATGCCACAATTTTTTCCACTTCTCCTTTATGCCATCGGTCCATTAGTACACTTCTCAAAAATGCCATTCCATCTGGTCAACCAGGTTTGACCGTTAAGTAATTTGTAAAAAATTCAGAAAAATGAAGAGAAATACCAAAAAAATCATAGAAAATTCAGAAAAAAATCATGAAAAATACCAGAAAATACAGGAAAAGGGAAACATTTCTAAACAAAAATTGATATTTTTTTGAAAATTATACAATTTGAAATTTTCTCAAAAGTTTTAGACTAGGAAAATGTTTCAATCTTGCTCAGCTTTCATAGAACATCCTTAAAATTTTATGTAGTGTCAATTTTTATTTAGATGCTGTTCCTGATTTTTTTCCTGCATTTTTGGGTATTTTTCATGGTTTTTTCTGAATTTTCTATGATTTTCTGGTATTTCTCTTCATTTTTCTGGTTTTTTTCGAATTACTTTTTTTTTCTCGAACAACGCAGGAGAGCTGCGTGTCATTTCATTAAGAAGAAATAAATGTTCGGAGAGACAAGAGTCTACTCCTACAACAAGGGAGAGAAACTCCCAAACCCACACTCACACCTTAAAACACTAAAACACCACTCCTAACTCGTGCTTAGTCAAGAAGCATCTGCTTTAGAGTAGAGGCTCTTGCCATGCACCAAAGAACACCCTCATTAGCTACAGCTTGAAGCACCAACTGGACATCTGGAAGAGCTCCTTCAAACACACAATCATTGCGATGTTTCCATAATTCCCAAGCGACCAAGATAATTAAAGAATTCAGCCCTTTCCTCATCTTTTTATCAAACACCTTGATTGCTTGGCACCACCATCTGGAAAAACGAGTCACATCAGGCCGAGGAGCAATGGACAGGAGGCCTAGCCTATTCAAGACCAGACTGCAGACCTGTCTAGTGAATACACAGGACACCAGGATATGTTGAATTGACTCCTCCTCTTGATCACAAAAGGGGCAAGCCGACGGGTGAGGTAAACCGCGTTTGGCCAGACGGTCCGCTGTCCAACACCGGTTGTTGATGGCTAGCCAAATGAAAATTTTGCATTTTAGAGGAGCCCAACTCTTCCAAATTCTTTGCCAGGGAGAGAATTTGATGGTTCCCAGAAAAAAGGCAGCATATGCTGACTTGCTGGAGTAGGAACCGGATTGAGTGAACTTCCAGCGAAATTGATCAGGGGTATCTTGCTGCAGAATCAGCCCATCCACCAAATCCCAAACCTGCAAATAATCAACCAGGACTTGGACAGATAGAGCACCTCTTATGTCTGCAACCCAACCACAATTCACAAGGGCCTGTGCAACTGTCCTAGTCTTTACTACCCTCTTTGGAACCGAATTATACAGGTTGGGTGCAAACTCAGCCAGGGTCCTTCCTTGTAGCCAACGATCTTTCCAGAACTTTATAGATTCTCCGCTGCCCAAAATACAATCAACAGCTACGTCAAAAAGGGCTCTGGCATTTTGCGGCACTTGAATAGATAATCCTGCCCAAGGTCGCGAACGATCAGTTTTTTCTGCCCACAACCATCTAATTCGAAGAGCCCAGCTCAAAGACTCAAGGTTATGAATGCCCAGGCCACCATACTGCAATGGACATTGGACTTTCTTCCAAGAAACCAGACAATTACCACCGTTGGCCTGCTCCTGACCTTTCCAAAGAAACCCTCTTCGCCTCTTGTCAATTGCTTTAATCACCCATTTTGGCAAGTCTAAAGCAATCAAATGATGAATAGTAGTGGCCGTCAAAACAACACGTACCATGATAAGTCTTCCAGCCTTGTTCATGAGAGAAGCCTTCCAACCCGGAAGATGATCAGCTACCTTATCAACCAACTGCAAAAGGTCAGACTTTGTAGGCTTGCGGATTGTGAGCGGCAGACCAAGATAAATACAAGGGAAATCTTTCACCGCACAAGCCAAAATATTGGAAGTGCGAGCTAAATCCTCCTCCGAACATTGGATGGGTGCAACCGAACTTTTTGCCATGTTAGTCTTGAGGCCCGAGGCATGTCCAAAAATCTGCAGCACAAGCTTGATAGTATGGAGATCAATACTTGAAGGCCGAAGGAACACTACTGCATCATCTGCGTAGAAAGAAACTCTATGCTTGGCTTGTTGGACAGCAAGAGGTTGCAACATATTTAATTCAGCGGCATGGTTCACCAGGGAGTTGAGAACATCCATCACAAGTATAAATAACATTGGGGACAGAGGGTCTCCTTGACGAAGTCCTCGTAGGTGAGCAAAAGATTCCCCAGACTCGCCATTCAAAAGAATCTGTGACGAAGAAGTGGATAACAGAAGACATATCAGGTTCCTCCAACGCCATCCAAATCCCATAAGCTGCAGGACTTCCAACAAGAAGGACCAAGACACCGAGTCGAAAGCCTTAGAAATGTCCAACTTTAGGAGGATGTGTGGCTCTTTCTTTTTGTGCAGAGTTCTTGCCATTTGCTGTACAAAAAGAAAATTATCATGGATATTCCTTCCTCTCACAAAAGCACTTTGATTTGTAGATACCAAGCTGGGCAACAAAGAGGCTAAGCGGTTGGCCATGATTTTTGTCACCAACTTCGCAAAGCTGTGAACAAGACTAATTGGCCTATAGTCCTTTACTTGCACGGCGTCCACCTTCTTGGGTAATAAAGTTATGAAAGCCGTGTTGAGGAGTTTAAATCTGAACACATGACCACGCTCAATAGCTGAAAGGGCATGCAACACATCACCTTTTATAATATCCCAACAGGACCTATAAAAGCGGCCTGTGAACCCATCCGGCCCTGGGGCTTTGTCCAGCGGCATGTCTTTGATAGTCGCCCATACCTCCTCCTCCGAAAAAGGCTCATCAAGGGATGCAAGATCATGCTGCTGCATATGGATGGCAGCAAGGTCTATGGTATAATCCCTGTCTTCAGCCGAACCTAGCAGGTTGACGTAGAAATCCAGGACAGCTTCTTGTTTATCATCTTGAGAAGTGACAACCCGATCACCAACTTGAAGCTTAGCAATGAAATTTTTCTTTTTCCGGTATCGAGCTTGCTGATGGAAGAAAGATGTATTAGCATCTCCTTCACTTAGGTACAGCACTCTTGATCGCAGGTGGGCAATGGTGCGTTCAAGTGAAGCCAGGCCAAGGCAATGGAGTTTGAGTTTTTTTCGAAGCCACTCCTCTCCATGAGAGAGCAGCCGGCTATCCCTTGCAATCTCAATTCGATGGAGTATCTCTTTGGCCATGCTCAATTGCATTTTTATATTACCAACTTTCCGCGGACTCCATTTTTGTAGCCCCTTACTAAGTCTCTGGAGCTTGAGGAAGAAGCGCTCAACCGCACAAAGTGAGTTCACGGGAGCATTCCAACACTGCTGGACTGCATCTCTGAAGCCAGGTAGTTTAGGCCAAAAGCTCTCAAAATGAAAGCGTCTCTTGCCACTGGTACTAACTTTCAATCCCAGGATAAGTGGACAATGATCAGAGATCACAGAGGCAGTACTTTGCAGTACAGAATCAGGAAAGATCTCCTCCCAACCAAGAGAGCAGAAAGCTCGATCCAACCTTACAAGAGTAGGAGAGGACCTCTCATTAGACCAAGTATACTTGCGGCCTAGCAAAGGAATTTCTTTGCAATCAGTATCATCTAGGAATCGTCTAAATCTCCCCATCATTGCTCTATCAAGATTGGTATTATTTTTATCAGAGGCTTGATAAATCATGTTAAAATCTCCAGCACAAAGCCATGGGCCAGCGCAAATGCTGCGGATGTCTCGGAGTTCTTGCAAGAAGAGGAGTTTGCCTTCATCCTCTTGTGGTCCATAGACACCCGTAAACCACCAGTTACGACCCTCTTGCTCAATGAACTGGACAGAAATAGAATAGTTGTCAATTCGCGAGGAAATTGCTTGACAAAAAGCACTCTTCCAAGCGATCAGCACCCCTCCACGCGTGCCGTTAGCAGGCAAGGTTACAAAATTGTCATAATCTGAACTAAAAACTGAGAGAAAAAGACGTTGGCTCATATCAGCAATTTTGGTCTCTTGAAGGCATACAATCTCTGCATTTGTGGAGAGGATCACATCTCTAACAGAATTCTGCCGATCCTTCCTGTTCAGGCCACGCGCATTCCAGATCAGGATGGACGATGGATTCATCGGAAAAAATGCAGGGACGACCCAGACAGGCAGATCAGCAGCCGGCCAGCACTTCTGAATGGAGAGCCTGATCATCGACATCTACAGTCCAACCAAAGATGGCAGCTAGCGCCGTCAAATGTGTATCAGACAGAGTCTTCTCAAAGAGCTGGAAATATTCATCCTGTGCCTTAGGACTAATCCTCTTACTGACTGAAAAACCAAGACTTCGAATCACGCGCTTTTGTGCTTCCGAGACCACCAGCCCTGGGGAGCAAGGGGTGGCACCCGCGATGCGTCTACTTCGTCGAGGGACAGAGCCGGTTGGAGGCGCCTTCTTTCTTCTCTTATGACAAACAGGTCGTGGTAGTAACTTGTCTACCGGCCTGGTGACTTGGTCTTGAAGAATGTCTGATGGGGTAGTAGAGGCAACAGCAACATCAGGCGATGTCGAGGAAGGAGCTCTAACGCGGCGACGTTGCTGGGAATACACACGTAGAGGGCGAGGTTCTCCGTGTGACTCGACCAGAACATCACCAGGCGTGGAAGGCTCCACCTCAGGAGGCGCAAGAGCAAACGAAGGCTCCTCCGCCGGCTATTGGAGGCTCGCGTTCGGAGCGACGATCGCTGTCGTATCCAATTGAGATTTCGGTGGCCATTGTTGATCAACCGTCAATGGAAGTGAAGGCAATTGGAATTAGTAGATTGATTTGGAGGCCAAAGGGATTACAGATATATAGGCAAGGAGGACCGGGTTGGTTTATGGAAACAGAACCACCGTGGGATCTCCTTGCCGAATACAATACCAATCAATCTATAACTAACCATAAAAGCCCAAAGAGTCCATGCACTATATATGGCTGTCTAACACCCCCCCGCAGTCGGAGCGTCGCTGCAGACGTTCAGACTGGACCGGAATTCCTGAAAAACCGTCGAAGGCAGACCCTTGGTGAAGATGTCAGCATACTGGGATGACGTTGGTACATGTAGAACGCGGACAGCACCAATGGCAACACGCTCTCGAACAAAATGAAGATCAATCTCAATATGTTTGGTGCGTTGATGCTGAACCGGGTTGGAGGACATGTAGACGGCGCTGATGTTGTCGCAGTACACCAAGGTAGCCTTGCTGGGTGGGGAGTGGAGCTCACATAAGAGTTGGCGCAGCCAGGATGCCTCAGCCACAGCATTAGCCACACCGCGGTACTCGGCTTCGGCGCTGGACTTGGAGACAGTATTCTGGCGCTTGGAGGACCAGGAGACGAGGCTGTTCCCGAGGAACACAGCATAACCTGAGGTGGACTTGCGAGTGTCCGGGCAGCCGGCCCAGTCAGCGTCAGAGTAGGCAACCAGATCTAACTGTTCGGAAGGTCGAAGGAGCAGCCCAAGGTGAAGAGTGCCACGAAGATACCGCAGAATACGCTTCAAAGCGGCAAGATGAGGCTCCCGAGGATCGTGCATGTGAAGGCAGACTTGCTGCACGGCGTAGGAGATGTCCGGGCGTGTGAAGGTGAGGTACTGAAGAGCACCAGCCAAACTCCGGAAATCTGTGGCGTCGCTGACGGGGTTGCCATCCTGTGCTGAAATGAGGACGCCGAAGGAGCTGGCCGATGCCGGCTAAACACCTTGGTGATAGCAGGGTGCGGCGGGAGCTGGACAGCCACACGTGGCTGTGCGGGAGAAGACGTCGAGGCTGCCGCACGTGGCTGTGCGGGCGAGGGAGCGGGTGACACCGCAGGAAGAACGTCAGAGGGCATTGCCGCACGTGGCAGTGCGGGTGGCTGCAGCGTGGAGTCTGCAGGAGGCGTCGAAGAAGTCGGTGGAGTTCCTGCAGCAGGGAAGAATGGTCGCGTCGGGCCTATGGGCACCGGAGCGGGGTTAGTGAAGATGTCCAAGAACTCAAACTCCGAGGAAGAGGGTGTGGTGGGCTGCTCGGCAAAAGGAAAAGAAGACTCATCAAAGATCACATGCCGAGAGATGATGATCTTGTTGGAGTCGATGTCAAGGCAGCGGTATCCTTTATGATGTGCGAGTAGCCAAGGAAAACACACGGTGGAGCGCGAGCGAGTTTGTGGACAGTTTGTGGCGATAGGTTGGGATAGCAGCGACAACCGAAGACGCGCAGTGTTCAGATGCTGCTGGAGGAGAGCCAAAGAAGGCTTCATGAGGCGTATGGGAGCGCAGCGTCTTGGTTGGTAAGATGTTGAGAAGCATGGTGGCGGTGTTCAGGGCCTCTACCCAGTAGCGAGGTGGAAGACAGGCCTGAAAAAGAAGAGAGCGAACAACATTGTTGAGGGAGCGAATGGCCCGCTCAGCCTTCCCATTCTGAGCAGACGTGTAAGGACACGACATACGAAGGTGAGTGCCGTGAGTGAGGAAGAAGGTGTGGGCGCTGGAGTTGTCAAACTCGCGCCCATTGTCGCATTGGACAGACTTGATGGTACATCCAAACTGTGTGGAAACAAGAGCGAAGAAATTAGACAGGGTGGTGAACGTGTCAGACTTGAGTCGTAAAGGAAATGTCCACAAGTAGTGAGAGCAATCATCGAGGATGACCAAATAATATTTGAAACCGGAAACACTAGGAACTGGCGAGGTCCATAAATCACAGTGTATGAGATCAAAAATAAATGAGGCACGAGATGCTGACACAGGAAAAGGAAGACGTGTATGACGTCCTAATTGACAAGCATGACATATAGAGTGTCTAATTTCTTTATTGCAAGCCATAAGTTTGGATAGAGTCTCGAATCCAGGATGACCGAGACGACGATGCCATAAGGTGGACGCGAGGACGCAATGCGAGGTGTGCAGCGAGGAGGGATGGTGCGCCAGATGGGCGAAGAGGGTACAACGGCCCGGAGCTATTGCACCTGGTGATCACTCTCTGGGACTGCAGATCCTTCACAGAACAACCAGCGGGGTCAAATTCGACGGAACAATTATTGTCAGAAGTGAATTGGCGAACGGAAATTAAATTCTTAATAAGCCCAGGTGAAACAAGGACATTATTAAGACATAAAGGACCGGGGAGATGAGCTGTGCGAGAGGAGGTGACGGGCAGTAGAGGCTCGCATCGACAATAATTGAAGGTGGAATAGGATACCGCGAGGAAGAGGTGGAGGAGAGTGTACCGGCGTCAGAAGTCATATGCGAGGTGGCACCGGTGTCGAAGATCCAATCGTGTTGCTGAGGTAGGATTAGTGACATGGTGTTTGTTAGCAGCCGGGGAAACAACACGGCTGCGCAGATTATACGTGTGCTCAACGGGAGGGCGAGGGCCTGCGCCTCGCCTCCCCGGAGCCGTGTTGCTTGGGCGGAAGATACTAACAGATAATTCTTTGTTGCTTTATTCTCAATCGTTGGCCTATATATAAAGGCCTTACATCCAAACCGACTCCTATTCAAACTGCTAGAGAGGACAATCTTATCGCTACTAATAAGGAAATAACAAATTCCATATGAACTAGGACTCTCGGCTATCCCTAGCCTTACGCTACTGTATGCACTGCCGCCCACATAACATCTCTCCCTCCTCGAGAAGCGTGTCGTCCTCGAGTGGAATGCTTGGGTATCTTGTTTGGAAGTCATCCAAATCTTCCCAGGAAGCGGCAGATGCCGGCGCCCCTTCCCATTGCATGAGGACTTGGCGCACCCCTTGCACAATGCAGACCCGGAGAGCTTTGGAAGGAATCGGTAGAGCAGCGCCATGTTGCACCGGCGGCAACGGAGGCGGAGAGTCCGACGGCGTCCCGACGAACGGCTTGAGCAAGCCCACATGAAAAACATTGTAAAGCCGCGTCCCGGGTGGCAACTGAAGGCGATATGCAACCTCATTAACAACCTCCATGATTTGGTACGGACCATAAAAGCGAGGCCGTAGCTTGCCTTTGACGGCCTCGGGCAGGGATGAGGGCACACGATGTCGGACCCGGAGCCATACCCAATCACCCACCACAAAAGAGAGCGGTCGATGTCGTTTGTCGTACTGCTGTTTGGCCACTTGCTGCGCTAGCTCCAAACGGGCCCGGACATCCCTGATGAATGCGTCCCGTTCTTCCAAGGCCTGAGCCACAGCCGCTACCCGCACGCCATCATGGTCATAAGAGCGAAGAGTAGGCGGATCCCGACCGTAGACGACGCGAAACGGTGTATCCTGGAGGGCGGAGTGGTAGGAGGTGTTGTAGATATACTCAGCCCATGGAAGCCAATGCACCCAATGCCGGGGCCGGTCTCCCGTGAAACAACGAAGATACATAGCGATAACCTTATTAACCGCCTCGGATTGTCCGTCTGACTGGGGATGAAATGCCGAGCTCATGTGAAGTTTAGTACCTGTGGCCGCAAATAAAGCTTTCCAAAAGGCCGAAGTGAATACTGGGTCTCTGTCTGATACTATAGAAGTTGGAATGCCATGGAGACGGACGATGTTCGCATAGAAAGCCGTGGCCACTGTCTCTGCACTATATGGGTGGGCGAGAGCGATGAAGTGGGCGTACTTGGAGAACCGATCCACCACGGTGAGGATCACAGATTTCCCATTGACACGTGGAAGCCCTTCAATGAAATCCATGGCGATATCTTCCCAAATAGCCGATGGTACGGTAAGAGGCATAAGCAACCCGGCCGGATGAAGATGATCCGTCTTGTTGCGTTGACAGACCACACAGCCTCGCACATATGTCTGCATGGTATGGCGGTCCCTGGGAATGTGAAAATCGCGCCGTAGTTGGTGAAGTGATTTCTGGACGCCCTCATGCGTCTCGTCATGTGCTGCGGCCAGCACCTTGGGCAGCAGCGGAGAGGTTTGCGGAATGTGTACACGGCGACGAAAAACGACCATGTCGTCCATCACAGCCCATGGCTGCTGAAGTGCACCCGATTGGATCTGCTCCCTGAGCGTGATGAGGCCCGGTTCAGACAGATTAGCGGTGCGAACTTCAGCCATCAGGTCGAAAGTAGGGCCTGACAAGGCGCATGCGGCCACCTCATCTGCTTGTTCGCGGCGCGAGAGCGCATCGGCCGCTGCATTCTGTCGTCCTGGTTTGTAGAGAACCTCAAAATCGAAGCCTAGCAACTTGCTGACCCAGTGATGTTGCGGAATTGTGGTGAGGCGTTGATCTAACAGATACTTGAGGCTATAATGATCCGTCTTGACGACAAATCGGCGACCCCACAAGTATGGTCGCCAGTGCCGAACTGCCTGGACCAACCCGATCAGCTCCCTTTCGTAAGCGGCCAGGGTGTGATGGCGCGGCGCCATGGGCCGGCTGAAGTATGCGAGCGGACCCCCGTCTTGGTGAAGCACCGCGCCGAACCCTGTGCCGGATGCGTCGCATTCCACCACGAATGGGCGATCAAAATCGGGTAGCTGAAGGACGGGAGCCATAGTAAGACTTGACTTAAGCTGTTGGAACGCCAGGTCTGCTGACGGAGACCATAAGAATGCATCCTTCCGTAGCAAGGCTGTGAGTGGTGCAGCTATCGTCCCAAAATTTTTGATAAACTTCCTGTAGTATCCCGCGAGCCCAAGGAAACCACGTAATGCCCGGGCTGAACGAGGTCGAGGCCAGTCGACGACGCTATGGATTTTGGAAGCGTCCATGGCGACCCCTGCTGCGGACACCACATGTCCTAAATATGCCACCGACGTGTCACCAAATGAGCATTTGGAACGCTTGGCAAAGAAATTGTTGGCCCGCAACACGGCAAAGACGGTGCGAAGATGTTGTAGATGCGATGACCACGATGGGCTGTAAATCAAGATGTCGTCGAAGAAAACCAAGACAAACTTTCGAAGGAATGGGCCCAGTACCTCATTCATAAGAGCTTGAAATGTGGCCGGTGCATTAGTCAAGCCGAACGGCATCACCAAGAATTCATAAAGACCCTCATGAGTGCGAAATGATGTCTTCTCGATATCGGCCGGATGCATACGCACCTGATGATACCCAGAATGGAGATCGAGCTTTGAGAAGAAGTGTGCCCCATGCAATTCATCCAGAGCTCATCCACGATCGAATAGGAAATTTATCCTGGCGGTGCAGTCATTGAGAGCCCCGCATGAGGTGGAATTGGGTCGCGTCGCGTCGCAGCACGCCCGTGCCCACCGCGTGCCGGCCGCTTCGCGCCGCGTGCGGTTCGGCCCATCATCCCGTCGTGCCGCGTCGCGCCGCCCGCCTCGCTTCGCCAGCCCAAGCACGGCTCAAAGCCCACCGTGTGGCGTTAGTCGCCGCGCCACCAAGCCCAAATTTCAAAGTAACTATACACGACAAAAGCGATAGCGCCAATGGTAGCGGTGGCCGCTATCTTCCTTTCTCTTGTATCCGCCTTATTAAAAACCTACTTAAAATTTGATTCTATTGTCTCATGCCATTTCACCTTCGAACTTGGTCATCTAGTCCAATGGAATGCATATCTTGGTGCAAATTAGACTATGGCGTACGTGGACATCGCCCGACAATCTAGCATAGGCCTACCTAACTAGTCAAATAGAAAAGCTCAAGGAGAGTCATGAGTACAATTTACTATAGTTAAGAAATCAATTTTAAATAGTTTCTGGCCAACCGTGCTCTTCGTGCCGTGCCAGCCCGAGCACGGCCCGATCTGCCGTGCCGTGCCGTGCCGCCCACCGTGCCGGATTTTGAAGCCCACCGCCCACCGCTTCAGTGTCGTCGCGGCGCGCCCGCCACGTGTCGGGCCGGGCCGTGCTTGGGCCGGGCCGTGCCGGCCGTGCTTCGGGCTAGCCCAAAGAAGCCCGGCCCAAGTCCCACCTCTAGCCCTGTAGTCCACGCAAAATCGCCAGGAATCATCCTTCTTCTTAACGAGCAACACCGGGGAAGAGAACGCCGAATTGCTGTGCCGAATAGTTCCTTGAGCCATCATCTCCCGGCATTGGCGTTCCAACTCGTCCTTTTGGCGGTTGGGGTAGCGATACGGCCGTCATCGCATCGCCCTTTGCCCGCAATGGTGGATGCGATGATCACGCACGCTAGGCGGCGGAAGACCGGATGGTGTATCGAAAATATCCGCGAACTCGTGCAGCAAGGCCTCCAATAGGTCATTGCTTTGACATGCCGCGACGCGCGCTGGAGCCCTGGCATCATGCGGTACTCCGTGCCACTTCACCCGATGGTTGCCGTGCCAGAATGACATGGTGAGTTTGGTGAAATCCCAAAGGATCGGCCCCAAAGTGGCAAGCCATTGAGTGCCCAGTACCAAGTCGTAGCCACCGAGCGGAAGAACGTAGAGGTCAGTGGAGAAGGCTTCATCACCAATGAGCAGGCGTGTGTTAGGCAAAATACCCGGCGATTGTACCCTATCCCCATTGGCCACGGTCACCATCAGGCCCGCGCGCGGCACCAGCGACAGACCCGAACGATCCGCGCATGATTGGGACAAAAAATTGTGTGTGGAGCCGGAGTCAATCAGGGCTGTGAGCGTGACGTCGCCGAGCTGGACACGCAAATGCATGGTCTCGGCAACACGGATACCCGCCATTGCGAGTAGAGAAATCCGTGGTGCCTCCGGTGCGTCTTGTACGTCGTCATCCAATTCCTCTGCGGTTAACTCCAGGAAGAAAAGCTTTTTGCACGCACGGTTGTGTCCCCGTGAGTATGGTTCATCGCAATTGAAGCAGAGACCCTTACGTCGGCGGTCCTCCATCTCATCTGGGTTGAGGCGACGTACCGTCCGGCCCGCCACCGTGGTGGACTGGGACGTTGGTGCCGATGAAGAAGGAACAACCACTTCGGTGGCGGAGGCGGAAATCCCTGGCGGAGCATGAAAGGCGCGCGGAGGCCGCAATGGCCGTGCCAACTCCCGGCTGATCTGCTCGCGGCGCTCGAAGGACCGAGCCAAATTCATCGCCATCTCCAGGGTGCTAGGGTTCTGAAGTTGGACGTCAATGCTGAGAGGTTCTTGGAGACCCACGGTAAATAATTGCACTTGTTGATCTTCCGTGAGTGTCCCAGCGCGCGCCAATAGATCAATGAAGCGCTCAGCATAAGCGGTGACCGTGGTGGTGCGGCGACAGGCCGCGAGCTCACCCAAAGGCGCCTGGCGAAGGGGCGGACCGAAGTGAAGATTAAGTAATTCGGCGAAACGGCGCCACGTCGGAGTACCTTGATCGCGCTCAATGCGCATATACCATCATGGGCGAATCAAGGAGATGATAGGTAGCCACCAAACCTTTTCCTCCTCCGAGTACGCCGCCACGGAAAAACTGCTTGCACCGATTGATGAATGGAAGTGGATCACCCTTGCCGTTGTATTTAGGAAAGTCCAACTTGTGATATCGAGGAGGCCTCTCACCGGTCGACCGTCACCGCCGCCGTATCGGCAATCGCGCCGGTTCCCGCCAACACCCACGCGCCGCCATCCTCGTTGCGCACGCCAAGCTGAAGGGATGGTTCGTGGCGTGCTTTCTCGAGGCGTTGAATCGCCGGATGATGGGCTGCCGCTGATTGTTCAAATCGGTGATGTCGCGCGCATGGCCTCCGTGACGGTTGACAATGTCGGCGAGTGTCGCCTTGGTCGTCCGGAGCAGCGGCGCCGCCATCGTGGCAAGAGCAGGAGGAGGATCGTGGCAACTGATACCAAGATGTTAGCAAATGGAAACAACACGGCTGCGCAGATTATACGTGTGCTCAACGGGAGGCGAGGGCTGCGCCTCCTCCCCGAGCCGTGTTGCCGGCGGAAGATACTAATGAGATAATTCTTTGTTGCTTTATTCCTTAATCATTGGCCTATATATAAAAGGCCTTACATCCAAACCGACTCCTATTCAAACTGCTAGAGAGGAAAATCTTATCTGCTACTAATAAG
Source organism: Dendrocalamus sinicus (assembly GCA_036346575.1). NCBI lineage: Eukaryota > Viridiplantae > Streptophyta > Magnoliopsida > Poales > Poaceae > Dendrocalamus > Dendrocalamus sinicus. The sequence goes on from CM070648.1 coordinate 31,062,166, forward strand.
GAAATAACAAATTCCATATGAACTAGGACTCTCGGCTATCCCTAGCCTTACGCCACAGTATGCACACGCCCACATAACATGTTGAAGGAGGAAGCAAGTCCTCGCGCATCCCGTGATGGCGTGCCGGCGGTGGGGTAGTAGTAGCCGGAGGAGCGCCACGATCCTCGGCGCCGGGAGGAGCGCCCATCGAGTTCGGGCGCGGCCACAAAGGCTCGGGGCGTGGCAAAGGAGAACGAGGCACCGGATTGGAGCCGGGAGGACGATTCCCGGGCCACATGCTGATGGAGCCTGACCACGGCCTGTAGAAACTAGGCCACGGGCCACCGGCCGAACTCTGGGCTGCAGGCAGAGGGCGCGAACTGCAGGCGGGTGTGCCGGCATCGCCGCCTTGCCTTTGCCGCCGCGTGTGCCACGTTTGTCGCCTTTGCCGGAGTTCCTGGAGTTGCTGCCGGTACCAGAGGAGCCGCTGGAATGCGGTTGAGGGGGTGTGGCCGGCTTGTTGGGTTGCGGATGATGACCCACAGCTCCGGCGGCACCAGAGGCGACGAGGGCGGTGGGCGAAGGCGTCGAGCGATGGGCCAGATTGAGCTCCTCAAGGAGGAGGTCAGTACGGGCCTCCAGGAAGGTGGGGAACGGACGCCCACACTGGAGATGCATGCCAATGGAGGCGAATCGCTCATTGAGGCCGCGGATGATGTTGAGGACGAGTGTACGATCGGTGACGACCTCCCCCAAGTCGCCTAGAGCGTCGGCCATTGACTTGAACTTGCGGCAGTAGTCGGTGATGGAGAGATCGCCCTGGACGAAGTTGCGAAAGGCGGCATCGAGGTAGAGAGCTCGCTGCTCATGATTGCCAAGGAATTGCTGTTCCAGGGCAAGCCAGATGGAGCGGGCGGTGGGGCGATCTTCCCGGACGATCTCCTCAAGATCGGGAGAGATAGTGCCGTTGAGCCACGTCATGACGACACAATCCATGCGCTCCCAGTCGGGGAAGATGTGATCAACGGCGCCGGCGAGGACATGGCGCCGGAGGAGAACTTCCCAGGACCGAAGCATCCGTGGCGCCGTAGAGTAGTTGTTGGACTCCATGTCGAGGGCGGGAACGAGGTTGCGTATATTCGGACTCGGCGGCTGCGCGTGAAGATTGATGATGGCGACGGCCTCGTGAGACGTATGACGTCCCAAAGGGCCGACCGCCGTCGTTGGCTACAAAGGAAGCGCGCATCGTCCGGGGCTGAACAGCGGCCGCCGCTTCCGCTCGCGGCGGCGCGGGCGGCGCATCACGAGCGCGGCGGCGGTGGCGTCGCGCTCTGGCAGCAGCCGCGCCTCTCTTTCGCCGCTCGGGCGCGCTGAAGAGCGGCGCCCGAGCGCCTCCTCGGCGGCGGCGGAGATCTCTTCGCCTGCGCTCTGTCATTGCATGCGCGCGGCGACGGCGGCACGGCAGCAGCGACGTCTGCAGCAGAGGGAGCGGAGGGGAGAGAGCCGGGCATTGCTGCAGGAGGGGGGAGGCGCCGCCGGATGGGAGCGGGGGGCTGCGCAGCCTTGAGGGCGCGCGGGCGTGGTGCGCAGCCACAGAGGCGCGCAAGAAAGGGCAGCGGAAGAACAGACCTAGGCGTCTGATACCATGAAGGCAATTGGAATTAGTAGATTGATTTGGAGGCCAAAGGGATTACAGATATATAGGCAAGGAGGACCGGGTTGGTTTATGGAAACAGAACCACCGTGAGATCTCCTTGCCGAATACAATACCAATCAATCTATAACTAACCATAAAAGCCCAAAGAGTCCATGCACTATATATGGCTGTCTAACAGGAAGATCGCCCTCCGCCTCCTCCTTCGTTTCCAGATGACGACGAACAGGGACAGCATGATCGGCAGCGCCGGCGTGTCTCTTCTGCCCTTCAGCCCCCGGCGACGCTGGGGCCGACGTCGGCAAGCGGCGCCCCACGCGTTTCGGTGCACGCTCGGCTGGGCAGCCAGCCTTCTGATGCCTGCCACGTGCTGAATACCGGGACGAGTTCGGCTCCCCCCCCGGCCCCTCGGCATGACGTTTCGGGGACTGTGGCTGCCTTTGATGCTACGGTTGGGTCTCCCCACTCGGGTGCTGCGCCCGCTGATCACGCGGCTTCCACCTCCAACCTTTTCTCGATCGGATCGGGTGTTGAGGCACGCATTGATCACGTGGCGGCCACTCCTGGTACCGAGGCGCCTCCGTCTCATACGGGCTGCGGGGCAGACCAGGCATCTTCAGGCCACGCTGTGCCTGGGGAAGGGTCTGCCAATGCATGCCATTCGATTGCTGTGGAGGATCCTGCTGGGCCACCTCTTGGGCCTGAAGGCCCCCAGAAGCAGGCTGGGGTGAACCCTGCCCCTGTGCTACTTTACGAATTACTTAACCGTCAAACCTGGTTGACTGGATGGAATGGCATTTTTGAGAAGTGCACTAATGGAGAGATGGCATAAATGAGAAGTGGAAAAAAATTAGTGGCATAGTTGAGAATAGACCTTTGCTTAATGGCAAAAACAAACTTTTCCCTTGTTAAATCTGAATTAAAACTAAAAGTTAACTCAATTCTTACGGGGCTTTTTCCATCGTATTGAGAACGAAATTGATCCAAAGAAAGATCATCTTTCCTTTCCACATGTCCATTGTCAAAGGAAAAACTACTCAAAGTAGTAAAACATCTATACCATCTCCTGTATAAGTACAAGGAATTGAATCCTGCAGAAAAATATGTGTAAAAAGGGAGATGATACAAGCAGAAGCAACAAACATACAGCAGATGGATCTTACCATCAAAATGACGGGGCTTCTGGCAAATCTCCTTATTTTCTAAACAAAGACTAAGCCTGAAAGTGAAGCAATCAGTGCCCAACTTTTTCAGTGGTGATTATAGATCACTAAGAATGATATCCGAAATACTAAATGTAACGCATTCGAATGGGCTAGACATAAGTATATAACACTTTACTAAATGTAACTTGACAAGATAGAAGGGCCACATACCTACACAATGCTGTCTTCTTCCAAGAACCGTTGTACTCAAGAAGACCCCCAACTGAAAGACATTTGCTCATCCAGAGAGGTCCTTCGTTGCAAAGTATGTACATGACACTGCAAAGTGATTTAAGATAATGTCGCAACCTACTACATTATAATTTCCGTAAATAAAATATAGATCTACTACACAAGCATGAAAAATGTTTTAAGAAAGCAAAGTTTTCAACCTCCTATTAGGAACTGTCATTTTATCCTCCCGGCGGTCCCAAATGGATGTCATGTGTTAGAAGCATGTACATAGAACAAGGAAGAAGTTAATGGTTTAGTTTTTGATTGCTTGGCCCTATTAGGCCATTCTCAGTGGAAAGTTTCATGGCGTTGTTTCCAAGACTGCCACATCATGTAAAATGAAATGAAACATGGATGAAACATCCATCCTCAATGCATAGTTTCATTCTATTGTTCCATAGACATTTAATTTCATGACTCATATAGAGTTGGTAATCGTGCCAAGAGAGTTTCATCTAGATGAAACTCACTTCTTCTCTCTCTTCTTAAAAATATTGCCATATCATCAAAAATGCCTATGTAGCAACCTATTAAATGCAGATGAAACTCCCAAACTCCCACTGAGACTAGCCTTAATTGTATAATTAGTACCAATAAGCATTTAATATGGGCATTTGGTGGGGTATGTTGCCCAGGGAAAACAAAACAAGAAGTGTTCAGCAGAAGGGCTTACTGTACCACAAATCGTTTTATCTTTTGATTTTATTTCCCCCCCCCCTAACACCGTGTAACTGATATCTTCATATGCTAAAATCCTAAGACACCACCATGAAGTACCATTCCTTTAAATTCGTTCAATTGTATATAAGGCCCTGTTTGGTACAGCTTCATCAACAACTTCACGAGCTGTTGTGAGCTGTTTTTTGCCAAACACCCTTTTTGCAAACAGCTTTATGGATGAAGCTCCTTAAATCATGCTCTCACAAGGGAATGGGGTGGGGTGAAGCTGAAAATAGTAGCTTTTCACAGCTCTCTCCTCAAAGCTCATGATTCTAGGAACCCACTGCCCTTGTAGTTGACAGAAATTACAACACTTTGCCACTAGGTCCCCACGCCTGTTTCCTCTCCTCCCGTTCGCACTTCTCTACCGTTCGCACTGATTTTAATTTTTTATTATTTTATTATTTTATTTTTTTAATTCATACTCATTCAAATATATTATTTTTTAATTCATATGACCATATACAAACATACAACTCCAAATGTTAGAACAAGTTAGGTAGACAGGGGCATCTTGGACAATTGCCTCTCTCAATATGCATGAAGTCGTTTTGCCAAACAGCTTTTCAAAATGTTTTTAGCTTCACCTATGTGAATGAAACTAAAAAATAGCTTCACTAGTGAAGCTGAGCTGTGCCAAACGAGGTCTAAGACTATAATCTGTGCAATTCGGCTCATTCCACTCATATATGACCGCAATCAAAAAGAATTCAGATTCGAGTATAATTTGCTAGATAATAATTTGCTAGCCCACTTGAGTGATCATGGTGCTAGTAGCAACCCAAACATCAGAGCCCGACATTTCCAGCAAGCACAGGGAGCTAATTGCACAAGGACAAGACGAGAGGGACCAACAGAAGGAGCATAGAAGAGAGAGCTGCTGCGAACCTGCTCACGCACGCTAGGCGGCCGATGTCGGTGTGCGAGAGGAGCTCGACGACGGCGCAGAGCACCTCGTCGGGGAGCACCGCGAGGCCGCCGAGCGCCGCCTCCCTCCGGCCGTTCCCCGCCTCCGCCGCAGCCTCCATCGCCGGCGTGGGCTGGGCTCACGCGGGTTGGGTTGGGTTGAGCTGGGCGAGGTATCAGATCGCGCGGTGCGAGTGGAGACGCGGAGCACGCGGCTGTCCTGTGGGGCGGAGGGATTTATAGAGATGGCGAGTTCTCGAAACAGTGATCGGGCGGCCGGCGGCGTACATCTTGCCGCTGCCTCCGACGGACATCCATAGTGTATGTAATCTAAAGGGTTTTAAGATAGGTCGTATCTAAACTTTAAGGTCGACTTCATAGTGTATATAACCTAAGGGGCCTTAAAATGGTCTCACTCGGCAGATAAAGAAAAATTGTATTTTAATGTTTGTGGCCAGGTCTTTAACTTGAGAACCAACCTTAAGTCTTTTTTACTTATAGCCTACTTAAGGTCACCCCTGTAATGTATAAGGTTGACCTTAAGGTGGTTTAAGACCCTCTATTTTTATACACTACAGATACCCTAAAGAGACACAAGACAGTCGGAACACATGGATTTTTTAATTTCAATTTTTTTTCAGTTTTTCCATTTTTTTAGTTTTAGTTTTTTTCGTTTATTACTTTGTATTGTTTTAAAAGCTATAGTAGTGTTTTACGATTTTCTTATTTTTTGACTATTTCATTTTTATTTTTTAACTTAAAAAGCCTAATAACTAACGTCAGCCTTTATGCTGTTTCGAGCGGCATCTTATTATTACTAGCCTCATAGGTAAGCCGAAGTGAAAGATGCGATAATTCGTGAGGAGTTTTTTAAAAAAAATTTAAAAAAATCGAGGGCACATGTGTATTTTAAAAAAAGTCGAAGGTCTTTTTTGTAAAAAATTGAGGGCCTATACGTAATAAACGAGGACCCGTACGTAATTTAGAAACTGCGGGGCGCTATCCTGCAAAGTGGAGGGGCTTGAAAAAACTGGTAGGGACCTTTTTGCGAGAACCAAGGACCTTTACGTAATTTCGAGAAAATACGGGGGCTTTTTCGCAAAACTGCTCCCCCGACCGTACGCAAATTTTCTCTGCCACGCGCCGGCCGAGGGAGCCCTGGAGGCGACGTGGACGCCCTCCCCGCCTGGGAATCCCCCCTTTGTATAGCTGGGGATTACTCCATTTGATGCACACTATTTGACTTCTTCTAGCTAGGAAGAAACGATCTGATAATTCCCGCTACATCACCAGCGCAGCAACACCAACGTACGCGTGTCCCGTGTGATAGGTACGAAGCCGATGCTGGAATTGATCCAATGCTTTTTCTTCTGCTTTTGGTTAGTGTCGAATCTTGCGGAAGGAACTTCTCTAGGTGCGTCCTCAATTTCTCTTGATGGAATCTACCTCAGATCTCTCACATGTGACGCACGAATCTCAGCGCAACACCTCCCTCCCCCAAAAAGCAGCGCTGCCCTCTCTAGTTCTCCCTCCCTCATCCGCGCCGCACGAGGTCTCCCCGCCGTCGACCTCATCGGCCCCTCCGCCAGCTGCCGGCCTCTCCAGCCGGCGCTGGCCCCTCCGCGGGCCGCCATCCTCCACACCGCACAAGGGAGCCCCCGCTGCCGACGGCCCCTCCGTCGGCCGCTCTCGTCCGCGCCGCACGAGGTCTCCTCGCCGCCGACCTCATCGACCTCTCCGTCAGCTGCCGGCCTCTCCAGCCGGCGCTGGCCCCTCCATGGTTAGAGGCCAGCTAGCCTTGTTGGGCCAGGAAAACCTCGCTCACGAGGAAGATCTCTTTCTCTTGGGTTTCGTACGCGATTTAGAGCATGAATCATGAACAGAATGAATGATCCTAACTTGTAGGTATCTAATAAGCTAAAAAAAATCCTGCGAAATTTTGAAAACAATTAAGCAAGAGAACAAATTTAATTAGGCAACTATCATTTCATGAAGTTGTTAAGCACAAAAGACTGCGCAAATCAGAACAGAAAGTTCACAGAAGTCTATAACAGAAAGTTCACAGAAGTCTTTACCTAGGTATATTTTAGATTGTGGCATGTTTGGCCCCTGTTCTTTTCTTATTTTTCAACGGCTTTTGACTTCTATCAGTAATCTCTATTCACTATACTAACAAACCATAGCCCAAAAGAATAAACCCGCTAGCTTTTGTGCCTCAGAGGATGAACAATAATGATAGTTAGAGCACTTAGGAGGTGTTCGGTTGCCAGTTACAGTTTACCACGCCTAAGGTTAGGCAAGTTTGACCAACTCAAGGAGCTGTTTGGTTGCAGCCACAGTTGTGGCAAGATTCCCTTCCAGCAAACTAGGTCCCACACGTCAATGACTCAAAAAAGTGTGGCAAGATTCCCTTAGGCTTGCTAAGATGTGACAAAGAATTTGAGCATCTCAACTTAGGCAAGTGTGGCAATTTTTGTTGGCAAAGTATGGCTAGCAACCAAACAGCCCCTTAGTTATTCACTGGTAAAAATAGGGCGACAAAACCAGGCTGAGTTGGGCATCCAAAAGTGGAATATCAATGCTTGTTTTTAAATATTGATATATTGAATGTTTATAACCATGCAGATCTTATATGTTTCAAACCAAGCAAAGTCTGTTTTATGTACTTCTAAAATTTTGGATGCAAGTGCTTCCTTTCTGTTGACAACTGCCAAAAGCTATGCTAGTGTCTTAAGACCTGTTTCAATTCATATGTACACTAGAATTTCTATTCTGCAACCTCTAAACAAACTCTTAATCCTGAACTCTACATTGTCAATACCTTTTAATATTATTGACTACTTAACAGCACCTATGCACCTCCCACTGTGCACCTACATTCTAGTATGCTTTCTACTAATCATACGGATTGATCTGATTTGAGTTTGGTTCAAGGAGCAAGATGAAGTTTCTCTCATGGACAGGTTGGTACGCAAGCATCTTTATTGGCCTGATGGCACTAGGAAGAAATATTCCAAATCGCAGGCAATTCAAAATATCGATAATCGAAGACGCCAATTAGCTCAGGTGCTATTAGACAAGTATAATGACGATCATTAGACAAGTATAATGACGATCACAATCTTTAAGGGTCTGTTCTCTCTCTATCTCTCTCTCTCCATTGTAATTGTGTCTTTATGATGTAACACCTGTCGATCTTATTGTGCTGCTTACTGCAGGATCTCGATTATGAGCACAAAGATGTTGTTAGCTACGAATCAAAATTTTTGAGAATCTTAAGCGGTTCAGTCATTTCAATAACTATCACAGCCAAGACCAAAGGAGCTAATGAGTTGGACTATCCACCATTATTCTTTGCTGAATTGACGTCTTTGCAAGGAGAAGACGATTGTGTGGTCACCTGTTGTTGCTCGATAAAATCTAATGATAATGGTGTTGGATTTGACTTATGAGAAAACTCACACATCGCAAATAAATTGAAAGAACACGAAAGAATTTCTGAATCTCTATTCTCTTACTTGCTTCTTCTTATAAAACTAGTTACAAATCTTCTTAAAATATAGGCTAATACTGTCCTACTAGCATACGTATTCGGACTTCAAGTTGGACATAACTTCAACTTGTGTTACACACGGAGACGGACTCTATTGCATCTTGGACTTTAAGTCAAGATTATTTCCAACAATCTCTCTCCTAATCTTGACTTGATATATTCTAGTTTAGTCTCAATGCATTATGAACTACCAGCCACACCTCTACATGAAGTGTTCTACATGCAAACTACATGTAGGAACTCAACTTAACTGGCACAGGTTCATCCGAATGCAAAGATTCTAACTCGTTGAGGTAGTCAGTCTCACCTATGACTTACCCAACTCATACTCAATATAAAACGGTGACACATATCCTCAATGTTTTGGCCACAACTCTAATTACTTGAGTTTGGACACGACACATCTTCTCAACATCCCAGACTCAACTCTACTTACTTGAGTTTAGACGGCGAACACATCTTCTCAACGTCCAACGCTCCTTGAACCCTTATGTACACATTCATTTTGATTGTCTAGACTGTATAATTGCTTGTCGTGAGCATCGAAAAATGCAATGAGACAACGGAACTTTTCTTCGCCATCATACTTGATGATTGCCTCATCACCGGTGACATAACTTCCTGGACGACGTGGTATGATCTTGGGCACAGATCAAGAACTCAGGCTTGCAAAACTTCGGTTACTTAATGAAGGATAGAACCTTATCTTCGGATCTAGAGTAGACAGATGTTGAGCACTAGACTTTGCTTTTCCACTTGAACTAAGGGACTAAAGCAAAACACTGCTTTTCGTAGTCACCTGTTGGACGGCTTGGTTTCTACTTTTAACTGAAGGCTTGAACTGAAGAAAATTGGTATGTTACTATGCATCGACCTTTTCCTCCAGACAGACGGACGAAAAACTGAAGTCGCTTCGCCTCGCGCGCTTTGTTGCCTCTTCGCTTGTACTTGCTTTGCATCTACTTGGTAGACGACATGCGCCTTTTATTGGCGCTACTACTCCTGAACTCGAAGATGGACATGGCTTTGGAGACAGACTCAAAAAACCAGGAAAACCTCGGCTCGGAGTATGTTTCGGCTCCTACCTTCCGTTTCGTGCGGAACTAGGCGAAGAGAAAAAATGCTTCTGTGTTCGCCCCCACTAGACGCGACGGCAGAAGGATAGCCGAACTGCTACCTTGCGCCAAGCCTTGGCTAATGCCTCAAACCGATGTCTTTGCATGTGGAACCAAAGACTTCTTTTCTCGCTATCTTTGGGAAAAACTCGCTCTCTCTCTCGATATTGCACCGCTCAAGGAAAAAATGCTTTTCTCTCTCTGTTTTGTCTCGTGTTGGGGGACTAGAGATGGCAATCGGGCGTCGTGGGCATGGGTAGTGCTTGCCCATACCCATGCCCGCGACACTGATTTACGCCCACGGGTGTACCCACGAAGGACAACGAGCGAAGAACCTCGCCCATACCCGTTGCCCGTAGGTACCCGTCGCCTGTGGGAATGCCTGTTTACCTCGTGAACTGAGAGTCACCATATGAGAGTTGAACTAATCACAGATACATATAAGCAGCAGCTGTTGCTAGGGAATATAGTAGCATCACATTCACAAATACATATAAGCATCACATTCACATCAAATATATATGTCCTTAATAAAGTAATTTCTTCTAACACAATGATTCAGCACAGTGATTTCTTCAAATTAGTAATTAACAAGAACCCATAAGAGATTAGTTTTGCTCACTGTGAGTAGCAGCATCGGTACGAGTTGGAATCAAAGCCAATCTCATGTCCTCCTTCTTCGCCGCTGCCACCACCTTGTCCGCCGGTGCGACCTTTGGTGCCGCCCTCATGGACTTCCTCCTGCACGCCCTCCTTGCAGCATCCTCCTCCGCCTCGATCTCCTTCTCCAACCTTCGCCTCACCCGTCATGTGTTCCTGGGTGACGCCCCTGTGGGCGCCACGCACTGCTCCCCAGCCCCACGCCACCTCCGCCTCGTGGCGTCCTCGCCATCTCCAGGCTTTCATCCATACCCGCGCTAGCCATGGCCCGCTGCCTCGAATGGTTGCAGCGTGAATATGAATTTTTAGGCAGGAGGAGGCTTACTTGCCGTGAGGAGGGGCGGTGGCCGGGAGGAGGATGGGGGCGACGGTCCGCGGTCAGGATCTGGATCTGCAGGCAGCTATGAGGATGGCGGCAACTGGGAGCAGGATAGGGGGCGATAGTCGGCGGCCGGGATCTGGATCCGCAAGCGGCCATGAGGAGGGGCGACGTCCGGGAGGAGGATAGGGGCGATGGTCGGCGGCTGGGATCTAGATTTGCAGGTGGCTGTGAGGAGGGGCGGCAGCCACGACGAGGATAGGGGCGATGGTCGATGGCTGGGATTTGGATCTGCAGGCGGCTGTGAGGAGGGGCGGCGATCGGGAGGAGGATGGGGGGCAACGGTCTGCAGCCGGGATCGAGATCTGCTAGTGTGTTGGTCCACTTGTCAGTATATAGGTTGCGGGTAAACGGGCGAAACGGGTACGAGTAGAGCTTACCCATACCCGTGCCCATCTACCCGATGGGTAGAGAGTTTCCCCTATTTTCATACTCGTGGGCAAAAAAAATATTCCATACCCAGCTCCATTAGGATATTTACCCACGAGTACACGAGTAAATGGGCACAATTGCCATCTCTAGTTGGGACAGTTGTTCAGGGACCTGCCTACCTCCTCTTGGCGCTTTGACTTGCCATGCTGCTCTATGCTGACTGCTGCTCGTTGCCTCGAAACAATGCGGCTTTTCCCTTCCTCATGCTCGGACCGAGGAGAGAAGCCACGCAACCGGTTGGACAGAGAGACGCGCGCGCGGTGGCCTCGGGAGCGTCGCTCAAGATGAGCGTGAAACAAAAATCGTTGAGACAATTTTTTTTCTGACAACTCGGTTCTCGCCTAACTATTACCAGCTTGGACTCATGATATTGGTACACGAAAGTATCTGGAAGAATATTTGTTTACGCATGCATAAATTATTCTGTATCAAATTCATATGTTGTGCACATCCTTTGGGTTTAGGCTATATTGCGCAGGTTGTGCATTTTCAGTGACTCAACAGAACACATGAATTCATGTATTTTACCCAAGCACATGGTTACTCATTACTACAAATTATAAAAGAATGCCCAGTCGCAGTTTCTGATTCACACTAACTGAACTTATCTGTTAGATATAGTTGTAAACTGTAGCTACTTGTAGCATATGATGCTGGATATATGGATTTCTCCATTTCTTTGCCCACCATCTTATGTTTCCCGAAATAAAATATTATTTTTTATATTAAATCTAGTGACAAAATGCATACATACATACATACATACATACATACATACATACATACATACATACATACATATGTATATGTATATATATATATATGCATGTATATGTATGTATATATATATAGGAAAATTACATAAGGCACCATGGTGCCTAGGCACCAACATCCGATACACGTGTATGATTGATAATTTTTTTGAGTTTGGGTATGAAAATGTTTTATACCCTTGATATATTTATGGTAAGTAAGTTTTGAACTCAGTTCAAATTAGTTTGAACTACTTTTGAGTTCAATGCAACTACAGTGAGTATATACCATAAAAATAGTTCAAACTAATTAAACTGAAGTTGAATTTAATTTTTTTCGGAGTTTGACATCTCAAATATACTTTTTATGGGTATATGAAGATACCCACATCAAACGTTATGAATCTCAAGCATATATATATATATATATATATATATATATATATATATATATATATATATATATATATATATATATATATATATATATATATATATATATATATATATATATATATATATATATATATATATATATATATATATATATATATATATATATATATATATATATATATATATATATATATATATATATATATATATATATATATATATATATATATATATATATATATAAGGAAAATTACATAAGGCACCATGGTGCCTAGGCACCAACATCCGATTACACGTGTATGATTGATAATTTTTTTGAGTTTGGGTATGAAAATGTTTTATACCCTTGATATATTTATGGTAAGCAAGTTTTGAACTACTTTTGAGTTCAATGCAACTACAGTGAGTATATACCATAAAAATAGTTCAAACTAATTAAACTGAAGTTGAATTTAAATTTTTTCGGAGTTTGACATCTCAAATATAATTTTTTATGGGCATATGAAGATACCCACATCAAACGTTGCGAATCTCGAAGCAAATCAACGGGTATTGATATTGGTGCCTAGGCACCATGGTGCATGAAACACTCGTCCTATATATATATATATATATATATATTGCTGGGCTCGGGCCTAAAGAACTTGAAACCAAAGCCCAAGTGTGGCATGGGCCGGGCTGTCCATGAACATACCTATTCTCTATTAATTCCATATTATTATCCGCGTGTTTTGCATTTGTGATTTCTCAAGCTGGTTGGTGTCTGGGTGCCCAGCCTACTGCCTGCTTGAGCGTATTCCCTGCATGCATGTTTTTTAACCTTCAATGGCTCAGCTAATATTTAAGATAGTTTTTTCTATAATATGGTGCCTAATTGATGTTTTGGTAGTTAATTGACAAATGGGCCTTCGTTTTCTTAAGGTAGATGTTACAGCTGCAAGATTGGGAATGTAAATACAAAGCATCCAAACGATGTCAATGCATATGCCGGTGGTCACCAGTTTCTAAGTACGTCATACGACACTGCAGAGTTGAGCGACTCTGAAGAGGTGCGATGATTTATTTATAATTTTTTGTTGATGCCAAGCACTTAATATATTGTAGTTCACAAGAAAGAAGCGATGAAGATTTACTTTACTAAATTCCCAAAGATGATATGAGCTACAAGATCTCAAGGTTATACTTAGTATTCTCTCCGTTTAAGTTTATAGAACGTATTTTTTTAATAACGTTATCCATAAATATAGGACATAGTTCATATTCCAATACAAGATTAGTGTGATGTTCGCTTTATACCTCTAATAAATATATAACTTTATTTGTTATTTTTCTACATGCATACATTAAATATAGTGTTTAAAGATAATAATTAGAGATAATGTAGTTACTTTCACCATCTCTTTAATTTATGTGCTAAGAGAAAATACATTTTATAAATTTAGACAGAGGAAGAAGCTCACAAGAAAGAAGCCACGGAGATTAGAATCTTTGGGCCTGTTCTTTTCGGCTGCGGCTTATGGCTTTTGGCTGAAATTTTTGAATTTTGGTCACATTTCTGATCTGATTACATTGAGAGACAGATACTCACTTGCGATTTTGGCTGGTACAGATGTTAGGCTTTTAACGTGTAGATTGTTTAACTTGTAGATCCCGTCTTAAGAAAATACTCTGTTTGAAAGTTAGATATTGTAGCAAAAGCCCAAAGCCGTCAGCTTGTGAGGTAAAGAACATGCCCTTTGTTGGCCACGTCAGGGCTAAGTGCAGGGTTATGATTGGGAGCTTGAAGGTTTCACTCTTTGTCTCTTTCACTGGACTGTGAAAAGCTGAAGCCATGTGTGTTTAGGGATGGGAAACATAAAAATTAATCTGTTTTATTAAATATTTGTATCTGAGAAAATATAAATGTTGTAAGTAAATTCATATTTGAGAATGTTCATATCCGTATTTGAGATGTACGTATTTGTATTCAAATTTGAGATTATTTGATTTATATTCAATCTGTTTTTATCTCTGGCGATCTCCCTGGGGATATTATACGAAGCAATTTTTTTGATAAACCAAGATTTACACTAAGAAGTGAAAATTATTTTGCATAATTTTCAACTCTAGATGTGATACTGCTAACTCGTGTAGACGTGTAGTCATGTTACATAATTTTATTTTACTAATATTTGTTACAAAAATTTTAGGATATTCGTATTCGACTGAACGAATTAAATACATATTTCATTCAAATTTATATTTATTTTAAAAATATAAATTCATATTTATATTTATATTTATTTTTAAAATATAGTTTCGTATTGGTATCTGAGATTATTCCATTTGTTTTCAAGTGATACTCGATCACACTGTCCTCGTCATCGGGCACGGCGCTCGAGGGGGTGAGCCGTATCTGGTGGTGCAGGATAGCCATGGATCGAAGTTCTGGGACGGCGGCTTTGGCCGCGTCTACCTCGAGGACATGATCTCGATGGCTGTGCTGAAGCTTGACTAGCTACAACTACTGGTGTATGCTTTAATGGAACTTGTGCCGAACTGATTTTGATCTGAGTGTCTGATTCCTGTGGCTGTGGGAGCAATTCCAGCAGAGCCTCTACTTGAGCCCTCAAACCTCATATTTGAGAGCCAGAGTAAAAAATTAAACTCCAGCAGAGCCGCTACTTGGCTCTCAAAAATAGGAGGCATCTCAAATGAGGTCTCCAAGCCCTCATTCCTAGGGGCCCCCTACTCCGGCTCTCATTTTTCAGCTTTCCTCGTTTTTTTGTGGAACATTTGTGCTTTCAATTTAAATTCAGAACAGATTTGAATTTAAATTTGAATATTCGTATTTGAATTCGGAACAAATTTGAATTTAAATTTGAATGTTATGTGATGAACTTTGTGCAATTTAAATTCGGAACAAATTTGAATTTAAATTTGAATATTCGTATTTGAATTCGTATTTAAATTCGGAACAAATTTGAATTTAAATTTGAATGTTATGTGATGAACTTTGTGCTTTCAATTTAAATTCGGAACAAATTTGAATTTAAATTTGAATATTCGTATTTGAATTCGGAACAAATTTGAATTTAAATTTGAATGTTATGTGATGAACTTTGTGCTTTCAATTTAAATTCGGAATAAATTTGAATTTAAATTTGAATATTCGTATTTGAATTCATATTTGTGCTTTCAATTTAAATTCGGAATAAATTTGAATTTAAATTTGAATATTCGTATTTGAATTCATATTTGAATTCGGAACAAATTTGAATGTTATGTGATGAACTTTGTGTTTTCAATTTAAATTCGGAACAAATTTGAATTTAAATTTGAATATTCGTATTTGAATTCATATATTTAAATATTGTCCCTCATTGTGAAATCATAAATATTTTATTGTGTATTGTGCTTTTGTCCCATACATATGCATATAATGTGTGAGGAAATAGAGGGAATTGAGAAGTAGGGGCCCTGTTTTGAGGGCTCCTACTGGAGTGCAGCCCAGAAAACAGGGCCCTCAAAAGTAGGGGGAGCCCTTAAATAAAAAGTAGGAGTCCTATTTTGAGGGCTATTGATCTAACTGATCGTGTTGTGCAACTGTCATATGAGAGCGTCCACGGCGTTGATGTTTTCTTGTCCGCCAACAAGGAGAGAGAAGCCCTTTCAACGCCACCTCTAAACACCGTGGATGACTAGAGCTATTCTAAACGCCGTGGATGTCCTAATAGCAAGGAATTTATTTTACCTTTTTAATCATAGTTGTTGGCTTCATCTTAGAGGTACTACTAATCTAAATTATGCTATGCTTAGTTGTTGGTTGTGGGTCGCAGTTTAAAGGCTGTTCTAAACGCCGTGGATGTCCTAATAGCAGCACTAAGTCCTCTCTCCGATCGGTTGGGCTTCTGGTTTCCGGCTTATTTTTCACTATTCATAAATTTCATCTTTTTTTTGAACTTTTGGCTTTTTGTTGAGCTTTTTTACCGGTTCTTTTTTTCTGTATGTGTTTGTATTATACGTAATGGGCTAACATATTTTTATATTTTTTAAATTTAATTATGCTAAATAAGCCTATGTCAATTACAGTATTTTTTAGCCAGTTACAGTGTTTTCAGCTATAAGTCACCAAAAAAAAGCCCAACTAATCACCACCTTGTATGTTGGCAAAATCATTCGAGCCTACTGCCACTTGTATGGCTGTATATTGCCTGACCTTACCTGCACTCTACGTATTAAGTTTTGCTAATTTCCCGAAGGACATTTGATACACAGCTATTCTGTATGTCTCTGATGCAGCGCTGCAACACGCTGCAAGAAGAAGCTGACGTCGCGGCGAGGCCAATGCAAATATGCAACTGCAATGCTGACAAGCTGATCCGACGTCGTTTGTTTGGTCTTTGTGCAGGGATGTGCTCCAAAACTGCGTAGCGCATTTCACGTAGGGTTAAAAATTTTGTCCAAAGTTTCATTGAAATACCGAAACTTCGTCTCTTCCGTACCCCCGAAAGAGCAATAGTTCAATCAAAGTTTGACCGAATTTCTTCATTTAAAATTTATCCAGATTTTGATTAAATTTCATCAAAAGTTTGAAATTTTCTTCTGCATTTTTGAACAAAATGGACGAAATTTCACCCTTTCGTTCCTCCCGGTGACCTCCGAAAATTTTTTGAGGCGGAAACATTTAACCCTGATTTCACCATAATTACTAAGGGTATACAGGTAGAACAAGTGAAAGGGAAATAAGAAAGAAAGGGAGCAGCTGACATGCACTTAATTCACAAAACCTCCTCCTCTCTTCGCATTATTTTCTTATCATGATAGAAATAGAAACCAACGTGCAGAACCGTGCAGACGTACAAATCCTCCCCGGCGCGCAGAAAGCTCACAAGCAGTGTACGATTTTGCAACAAATGGAATACGCATCGAGTGCGGCTGCAACTATCTACCCCGGTCCGTCCCTGGTTTACCCATCTCAGAAACCGAAGGGAGGCAACGGCAAGATGTTGTGCAGCTCCGACGACCGGATCCTCCTCTTCCTCAGCCTCTCCGCGATGATGAAGGCGAGCTCCAGAGACTGCGACGCGTTCAGCCTCGGGTCGCAGTGGGTGTGGTAGCGGTCGCTCAGGTCGTCGAAGGTCACGGTTCGGGATCCGCCGATGCACTCGGTTACGTTTTGCCCGGTCATCTCGAGGTGGACGCCTCCTGGGCGGCTTCCTTCTTGCTCATGCACATCAAAGAATGCCCGTACCTCAGCCTGTTATTGATGAAAAGTTGGTGGTTAGTCCGTTAGCATAATTGCTAAGACTTGAGTGAAGAATACAGTATTAACAAAAGAAGCATGTCCAACTTATCCTAGACAATAGTCTCCACTGCACACTTTCATCAAATGAAAAAGAATTGGGCAGTGCTTTCGGTACCGTCATTGAGCAGATACATCTATCAATGAACAGCTGTTGTCTTGATTTTGCAGTTCAAAAAAGTCCCGAGTTATTAGTAAAATCTAATTATGTCTAAGATTCATACAGTTTGGTGACCAAATCTCCTTAGTATTATATGGCTACATACAACAGTAGCTCATAATTAATCAACAGCCAGGTGACAAGATACAGCTTTGGTAACTCAGTATATTGTTTAAACTTAACCATTATTATTTTGTGGACTGCATTTAAGTTGTTTTTCTGTTTGTGAGATAATAGTACAAGAGATCCATTGCTTCAATATTCTTCAGTTAAAGTAAAAGATTTATATGACGAGCCACCTTTCTTTGGATTTAATCCCAGCATCAAGAAGTGATTTCCGTAGATCCACTTCCATCAGAATCATTAGACCCACTTCATTAGAATCATTTAACTGACATGTACTACATTGTGACCACCTATGACAGTGACCAAAAGAAGGTTTCTCTATCTCCCCGTACCAGTCCAACAACCACCGTCACGATGAAACAACATATGATGGGCGTCTGCATCTACACCTAACACACCATTCCATAACTATATGATTTTTGGCGGCTAGGTCCTTCCCCGAGCATATAGGTTATTACACTGACCAGTCACCAACTTTCTTATATTACTAGTTCAATGAAAGTTAAAATAGCAGTTCCCCATTATGATTCATGTGGAAAAGAATAGCTGAACCAATTAGTAGAACATGACATACTACATCATTGTCTACTTAGAAAATTCATCAGCCAATTAGCTGGTTCCATTGTTCCCCAGAGAACTAACACCTGTGTTACTTTTATCTTCGCCCATATGCTCAAAATGTGTTCCCTTTTTTTTGTTTGATTTTTCTATAATGAAGGGGTAGCATGCCACATGAGAACATCAAGAATCACAATACTTGGTATAGACGCGAAGGCAAATTTGGTGCTTGTTTGAATAGTTCCTAATGTGAGGTTGATCAGATTGCACATAGAGGCTGCATCATACTTGTGACGCAAATAAAGGGGATGCAGCAGATTAAAAATGACACATACCAGAATGGAGTCAAAAGGGCGAGTCTTCAGACCGCAAGGAGCCTTGATGGTGTTCCCGTGCATGGGATCAGTGATCCAGGTGACAATTTGTCCAGCATGGCGGACAGCACGGATAAGATGAGGTAACTTGACCCTCATGTTCTCCGCCCCCATCCTTGTAATGATGGTAATCCTCCCAGGCTTGTTTGATGGGTTCAATATCTCAATCAGCTTCACCAACTCACTGGGGTTCATTTTGTCACTCACCTGCAATCCACAAAGTGCAAACAGTTTTCGTCAGCATCATTTTATTTTGTCAATATGATGTTGGTTTTAAAAGCAACCTTGATGCCAAGAGGGTTGGCAACACCCCTGAGGAACTCAACATGAGCACCATCAAGCTGGCGGGTGCGCTCACCGACCCAGAGCATGTGGGCAGAACAGTCATAGAAAAGACCGGAGGTGGAGTCCTGACGGGTCAGAGCTTGCTCATACGGTAGGAGGAGGCACTCATGAGAGGTCCAGAACTCAGTAGTCGTCATCAACGGGTGGTCCACTGTTAGCCCAGCTGCAGACATGAAGCCAAGGGCTTCATCAACCCTGTGTGCCAATTCACCGTACCTACATAGCATTCCGAAAATAGTCCGATACTCAGATCATTAGACAACCTCACAATTGACCAAATAGACAAAAAAAAAGGAGACATTTCCAGCAAAACAATAAGATACTCAACAATCCTATGATTCTTAACATCTGAACAGTTGTTATCAAACTGCAATTGATTTTGTTTTTCCCACTACCACAGTAAACTAATATTCGTCAGGGTGGAAGCCCCTCAGTGGAGAACAACAATATCAGATATTAGTATGGCGTTGGCAATGTGCATTATTTAGACCTTATATCAACAACCTGTGGAAACTGCCATCCAATGACATCATAAAAAGGTTAAGGTAGTTGTGGTCCATGCTATAATGTTCAATTTCCCCAAAAGAAAAGAAGAAAAGTTAATGCAAAAGAGGGTGTGCTCTCCCATCAAATAGGTTGCTGAGTAGCATTCGATGAGACAATGACAATTGCGTAATTTATTACCTAACAACATGATATTATAGGAATATAGGCTTATATGACCAAACAGTACAAAGTAGAATCTAACTTCAGAAATCAGAATATTTAACTGAATGGTAATGACGAATGATGCATTTCTTCAAAGCCTCCCTGAGAAAAAGGGCAGGAAAAAAAGTAATAGAACAATGTAATAGAATGACCGTTGCTCCATTGCTTAACCCAAGATAATCACCTACTTTACTATAATGGAAGACAATCAACTATTTTACTAATCAATTCTCAAATGTCAATAACAAGAAGACTGATTGTAATGGGTGTTTATTTTTCCCACTAGAGCACCTAACTATTTGAAGAACAAGTTGGGATGCACACCACTTATTGCTTCTCCTGATGATAGAAATAAATCAAAATTTTATCATTCACAACCTATATCATGCTCTTGAATTATCTTCTCTTTTCTCCTCTTATCTTTTTCAAATCAAATTCTTGCCTTATCTTGATAGGGAGGTATGCGGAAGCAATTCAATAACCATGCTTTTTAATTCAACAGCGACACGATGCCAATTTTTGCAGCAAAAATATCTAGACGGCTATCCGAATCACCAAAAGCCGCACTAAAAATCTCACAAAAAGTGCATGGAAGATCTTTTCACCTGTCGCCCTGCTCGCTGTGTTCAGTGAAATCGAGGTTCCACTGCGTGACGCGCTGCATGGCGGCGTACCCTCCCGTGGCGAAAGAGCGGAGGAGATTGAGCGTCGCGGCCGACTGGGCGTAGGCCCGGATCATCCTCTGGGGGTCAGGGATGCGGCTCTTCTCGTCGAACGCATCCCCGTTGATGTTGTCCCCTCTGTAGCTCGGCAGCTTCACACCGTCCCTCACCTCGAACGGCTCCGACCTCGGCTTAGCGAATTGGCCGGCCATCCTCCCAACCTATTACCAATCATACGCATATCAACTCAAAATTAGATGAGATTTTAAGGGTTTTTGCGGAGGTGGATTCGAGGTGGGTGATGGGTACCTTGATGACGGGCATTTGGCCGCCGAACATGAGGACGGCGGACATCTGGAGGAGGACGCGGAAGGTGTCGCGGATGTTGTTGCCGTTGAACTCCTTGAAGCTCTCGGCGCAGTCGCCGCCCTGGAGGAGGAAAGCGCGGCCCATGGCGGCGTCGGCGAGGCGCTCCTCCAGGTGCCGCGCCTCCCCGGCGAACACGATCGGTGGGAACGCCTCGATCGTCTTCAGCACCGACTCCAGCTCAGCGGCGTCGGGGTACTCCGGCAGCTGCAGCGCCTTCTTCGCCCTCCAGCTGTCCACTGCCCACTTCGCCGGCGAAGCCGGTTTCGGAGCCGGAGGCGGGGGAGGCACGGCCTTCTCCGGCGCCACCGTCGGCGACGAGGTCTTCGCCGCCGCCGGCACGGCCGCAGAGTTCTTCGACGGCTCCACGGCGTGGACGGCGCACATAGTACGGCGCTTCAGCGAGAGGAATGCCGGGGCGCGGGGAGGCTGAGAGGCGGCGCCTCCAGACATGGCTGCCGACGCCGCCGCGGCGGCAGTGTTGGTGGCGAGCGCCATTGCGGATGGAATGCGTTGGCGGGAGATCGAGTCCAAGCAAACGAATCTAATGTTAGGGTTCCGGTAGTGGAGGAGGCGGTGCGTACGGCGCGGTGTCTCCTGAAGCGGAGGGGATGGGAGAGGGGGGTTATTTATAGGTGGCCGGAGGGGGGGGGGGGGGGGGTTGGTGAGACAGGGAGGAGGGGGTCGAAGCGCCCGAATGCGGGAGAGGGATTTCGGCCGTCATGGGTGGCTTGCTCCGCTTGGAGACGGGCCCGGAAGATTAGGTGGTGAGGATGACCGGTGGGGCCGGGTCGTGGGTTGCGGTGGTCGGCTCGTCTCGGCTCGGCTTGAGCTGAGCTGACCTTAGCTGAGACTGGGAGTCGGGTTGCAGTGTTGGTGTACGGTGATTAGCGAGTGATTAGTGGTGGGGTGGGTGATGGAAAATGGATTACACGGTGATGTTAACGTGGCAGCAAACGACACGTGTTGATCTATGGTTTGGTCTCGGTTTTGCTGGTTCGGTAATTGGAGCGGGAGCATCAGTGTGTGTTCATACACATTACAGTTTTATGGGTTTTTTTGTGTCGCATATTTGTGCTGCTAATTCCATGTTTGACGGCTCTGACCCTTAATAATTTAAGGAATAATAAACTATGCATATTTGACAGTAAGTAAAGAAAGAATTCCACTTACTTCACTAGGAGAGGAAAAAATAGAAAGAGATTCTCCCCTACAATTCTTAGGGTAGACTCTTGAAAGGAAATTATTCATGAATTATTTGGCTAGTTTTTGGTTCCTCCAATTTGAATCACCTCCCCCATTAGTCACATCCTAATCCATAGGACTGTCCTGCCTCATTGATTCGCTTAGTTGTCGACATGTATGCTTTTATTCTGTATGACATCAACATCTTAATTTATCGTGCAATACTTTACACCATATAGATGTTTCTATATGGTATAATCTATATGTTATTTTTGTTGAATTATTTAATTATGTATTCTTGAACGTTTGTTACAACTTACAACAGTGTCTGATTGACTAACCTGCCTATGGTAGTTGGTGAGACATGATCAAGAGGTCTAAACTTTATATTATGGGATCCTAACCACTAATGCCTAATCACCACTGCACAAACAGAGGAAGCCTACATACATTGAACTTAAGCCTAACATATTGGCTCAATGGGCTGTGCAAGCCGAGCCACAGGGCGGAACTGCTATAACCACCAGGGCACCCACCTAACTAGCCTGCATAATGGCCCCAGCATAGATTGTTTTCACGAGAGGTTAGATTGTTTTCACGAGTGGTAGGCGCAGTCTTTTGAGCTTCTTTAAAAGCTAAAATAAGTGAAATGGTTTTCCGAATTAAATTCTGTAAACAGCCTTTTTCAATTAAAAATCATGTATACCATTTATGTCGGTATCTCTACTATCTGCTACTATCTCAAAAAGCATACATCATAACAACTCAGCTACAGTAAAAATCCATTAGCCATAGCTTAAAAGAATACGCCATACTTCTGTCTCACATTTGACTATAGAGTGGGATCGGTATGTCGGACCACTGGCCCCACTACCGGCCCTGGGTTCCCGGGTGATCTGGAGTCACATGGACAGAGTAATTTGTGTCAAATTATATGTTCCAAACAGAGGAAGGCTTTGGTGTTGTGGAACTGTCATGTTAGTGTAGGGTAAGGATCTGGTCAGTGAAACTATCATGCTAATGGTAAAGAAGAAGCTATCCAAAACGCCGGAGAAACGATGAAGCTGGCAAACATTTTCTTAAAAAAGGGGGAAAATTAACTAAGCTAAAAACAAGAAAGAACTCTCGCAAAAAAGAAATGGAAATTATTATTTACTGTATCGCCACACAAGCTTTTGGTTTTTGGTGAAAATTGTACTGTACTAACTGTTAGCTTTTTCTAGAAAAAATAACAGGAAGAATTGAAAAAAACTGTTATATCATCATAGACAATGTAAAAAATAAGAGGAAAAATGAAAAATTAGAAAAGTCAAAATAATTCGAAATTAGAAATCGACATATTCTAAGTGGTATCTAACTTAAATAAATCGAAAGCTAAAAAGAATCAGTAGCCAAAACTGAATGAAGTGGAGTCAAATAAAGCAATGGAAAGGGAAAACAGAGGGGATGCCTGTAAAGTAGCCGGTTCATGTTAGCATACGCGGCCCGGCAAAGATCAGTGGAAATCAAGCGCCATTGTCAGTTTGTCACCTGAGTATCGCTCGGTTAGATTAAAATAAACTAATTTATAGTTAAAATTATATTATAGTTAGTTAAAATTACAGTATAACTGATGATGATTTATTTAAGATAACTAAATTTAAACAATTTAAAAATAAAAAACAGATTAAACAATTATAGACAACATAAATGAATAAAAATAATTTAAAAATAATAAAAAATAAACTAAAAACGCAATCCAAAAGAAACGGACCTTGATTTCACCTACCAAATCAAGGCCGAGGTCCGTGCATTTGAGCATTTCGAGCATTTCCTTGGCCTGCTAGGTCCACTGTGAGGAAGACGCCAGAAAACTCACCTACCCAACGTACTAGTGCTACCAACCATCTTTCTTCTCGGCCTCACCGTCTGGGATCGATCGATATTCGATGGGAGATAGCAACTCTCGATAACAGTGATTAGCTGACAGTGTCAGTTACCAACTTTACTATCAGCTCCTTTGGCCCCGACCGATCGGTGTCCATCAAGGACACCAGTGCTGTTCGATCCTGAAATGAAAAGAGAGAGTAGTGTCGCATCGGATCTCTCTCAAAAGAACAGATTTTCTCACATGCAAGAACGAGAACAACATATTAGTTATAGATATGGGAGCATACCTGAATTACTAACACGGTATAGATGGATTGACGGAACCATACTTTGGAATTTGATATAGACAACCATGGCTGAATCTTTTGAGCTTTATGCTTAGGGTTTTTAGTTTTTATTACAGTAACTAGTTTTTAAACAGTGTGTTATTTAAGACGAGATCTATAAGTCGATTGTAGTAGATACTATATCGACTTTAGCTATATTGACCAAAATTATATGTGACAATCTCTTTTCATACCCTCTTTTACGATCAGTTAAAATTTAAAAATTATAAACCAAAATCCATAAACCACGATTCAAAAGAACCCACCTATATATACCTATAACAGGATGTTGGAATAAATTAGATCCAAACCACATGATCTAATAAACAGAATTCACAAGCAAGAATGAGAACACTATATTAGTTGCAGATGCGGAAGCGTACCAACCATATGTGCCTATTTTCTATTATAACCCATTACAGAGTACGAATTAGCATATAGTCTACACACTCATATGTCTCTGTGTGTGTGAGCCAACACGTTATAATAATCAAATGCTTGGACCCTAAGCAAATAACTTCATTTAATCATTTTGTATCGAAACATTTGTATTTCTTCGAAACATCTTTCTATGTCAAATAGCGAAGATCAACATGGGTTGGGGATATGCCGGTGTGATACATCAAAAATAAGGAGCAGAAATTATGCTGATCCCTTCGGTCAAACTTAAGTATCATCCTGTAATAAGTAGTAGTCTAACTATTTTTTACCAACAATATTCTATGAACATTATATCGGTCATATAAAATGATGTAGGTACTGGTAGAAATTGGTCAATGTGAGCAAGACCTATTTTCTTAATTCCAAAATATACACAGTTTAGTACCATACCGATAAGGCAAGGTGGATGTGACCAATTTATAAGGTGAAGCTATTGTCACTCCTTGAATCATGTGACACATAGATGTGGATGGCACGAGGAGGACTATGGTTAATCACACACACGCGCACGCACGCGTGCGCGTATTCATGCATCTTCGCATGAAAAGCACGTGACTTGTGACTTGTGCCGTGACTCGCCACTTGGCAGACCAAGTCCACCTCTATTTGTGCTGAACCATGCATCATTCTTTCTCTCTGTTTAAATGAGATTCAAATATTTGAATGAGGCTTTATTGGATTTGATGACAGGCAGTTACCAGTGGATAAATAACTGGTTAAATATGTCAGTTATCAAAGGGTAAATGACTATTTTAATCATATCAATTATCAGTCTGTCTATATATATGCTGGAGACGTTTAGAGTATGTGTAAAGAATCTGACTGCCTCCATTCTCTTCCTCCTGTGAATTTGTGCGCTGTTGTGCTACGCCGTCTGAACTTCGTCGACTCTTCTTTCTGGCGTGCACTGTGAAGAAGAGGAGCGGTATCTTCGGATCGTTGCTGCCGTGAAGACCTGCACGGGGGCAGCAATAAGGTTCTGGGCAGCGCACATCTGCGTGACCGCTCACTTCGCTTCGTCATCTACGTTCTGTACTGCATTAAGCCTACGCTGCTTCCTGTTTTTCATCAAGCTCAAAAGTAAGTCGTTCGCGCATTCTTTCGACTTTGTTACTATATTTTCTTTGTGTATATACTGAAATATGATGAGTAGCCTGCTATTAGTAGTAAGTTTTACATCACTGGTTTATTGTATTTGTCTCCTAGAAAAATTTGGAATTAAAATATTTCCCACATTTACAACAGGTACTGGCAGATTTGTCTCAGAAAATACTTTGTAATATTATAATTTTGTGAAGTTTTACAAATATAACACAACAAAATTGAACTCTTGGTCGGACTCATGTTTTGGAAGCCAGTTTTATTTGTAACCGGAGCGTGTATGTCGTTTCTCTTTTTTCTTCTACTTTTCAATCAGCAGTTAGACCTGTAGTTGTTTTCTCTCTCTCTCTCTTGAGATTCAGACCTGTAGTTCGATACTGACATTGATCGTGCAAAAGATGAAAAATATAGGCCATTACATCTCCACGTTTAAAATGCGTACATGCAGTCCGATTGTGTACTACGAAAATAGGGGAAAGAATCATTTAGAAATGGTGTGTGTGCATCAATGTCTGTATGGACAGAGGCGGAACTAAAACGAAAATAATCGGAGTTCACCATTTCACCGTATATATAACAACATATATAGTTTTTAAGTAATACTATACTAAATAGTAATATGTTCAGTAATTTTTAGTATCAATACTTTAACATAACCGATAACAACGCATGATAGTAAAGAAATAGTGATCAAAATACTTACCAAGATAGAAAAGCCCGATGATATTATTGATTAGTTGCAGCAAACTGAAGGAACCAAGCACGAAACCACATACAAAAGTTGGTCGGCATTGAAAAGGGTGAAACCATATACAAAAGTTGGTTGGCATTGAAAAAATACATCATTTAACCTTAATGGCATGTTAAAAGAGAATGAAATTGCTTAAAATTTTTAAGTAAAAATAGTAGAATGATTAAATGTAAGTTAATGTATTATAGTTTGGTATTTACGTTCTTTCAAGTTTATAAAGCGACGAACTATAACATCATTAGTAATTTTTTTTTGTAAATTCTTATTTCTCCACATAGCAAATAAGTATATCATTTATGAAATTATTACCAATTAATTAAAAAGTCAGTTAGATATTTATATGTTTAATAGTTTAAAAATAATATAATAGAAAATATGTCCACTTGCTTACTTACATGACATTGCGGTCAAATACTACAAGTTTACCCCTGATTTGCAATGAATTAGGCTGGTATTCTAAAAATCAAAATTAAAACCCTAAGTCTTAACCCTACAATTCGACAAAAATCAATTAACAATCATCACATTGAAACCCTACTCACAAATTAGAATAATGGAGAGAAATTTAGAGCAAAGTACATGTTGATCAGATGGTTCTAAGCTTCCTTTGGTCGGCGAGGGCGTGAGGCAATATGAACCAGGTGATGCCGCAGTGAGATGGTAGGCAATGGTGGCCAATGGTGCCGATTTCTCCTATTCTCTGACAACTGGTCGCTGCCTAGCTGGGTGCGGCGATGTGACGAACGTGCTGCACATCTCCTCACCAACCACATGAGGCGAACAAACGTCGAGTGTTGCTACAAGGTGACATGCTTAGGATCATCAAAAGGATGCCGTGCTTTGTTGCGGTCCTCCCTCTTATGCTGGCTTAAGGGCTAATTTAGTCTACTGCAGTTGCCCCATGGACTGATGAAAGTGAAGACTTCTCGTGGACTACTGCTAGCTATTGTAAATTTGGGCTGTTAGTGCTCCCTTCATTGAATTTCAAGGAAAGAACCAGGTGCACTGAGTTTAGCCTAGGGGTTCACATATAGGACGAAAGTGCTAATTCTTGCTAAAAAATTTTTCGAATCCGGTGTGCTATGACACCGGACCCAACAACATGGTTCCGCCCTTGTGTATGAACGTATGTATGCATGCACACTAGACGTACGTGGACATGAATTTTGGATGGACGGTCAAGAGGTGAACAACAGCGACAAATACGAATACAACCAGAATTAATATCTTTGCAGGTATGATTGTGAAATAGCTACGTAACTCCAATGGAATATTACCACGCGTTCACGAGTCGAAACAAACAGCGCAGATATTACCACGCGTGTACACACACGCGCACACAAATACTAGTATGTTTTTCTTTGAAGACTAACACAAGACTCAAAACTTTTACTACGTACGTGTTGTCATGCATGTTGAACACGTTCTGCACGAGAGATATTAAGAAAAACTGATATAAAATATTTTTAAAAAGGTCTGAATTTTCGCCAGTTGAGAGACGGACGGCTATAGAAACAGTCCTTGTCAGAGGGTGCTCGATTGAGCATGACAACTGCGTATTCAGGAGTACGTCTGGCCTTTGATCTGGTCATCGGCCGTTCTCTTTTCCCAGGTAGCTTTGAACATGATCTTGTATATATACGAGACCAGATCATCTAATAGCGTAGGTCATCTGTTAACTCTCTTTTGTTTTAAAAAGAAAATTTTGTGTGTGCCAATATAATGGGACTTGGCTAATTTGTTTGCGTGCCATCCCGGAAAAATTGCTAGTGCCATTTCCAACCGGTTGAGCAGGCTGGGAGTGAAAGGCGCAGCTGAAATGGCCTTGCTGCCATCGTCATGGAATTTTTTTATGCCAAGGGATTCTGTAAATACTAGTTGGTTACCCCGCGCGCTGCTGCGGGCCAAGTTGAGAACACCATTTGCTCATTACCAATGTATTAGCAATCATGTTTAAGAAACAATTTGGTAAAACACAAACATAACTTGCAGTACACCTTTCTTTCTTTCTTTACTTCTATGGCAATTGCATTAGATTTTTGAACCAAAGATTTCAACTCGGGAATTCAAAAGTGAAAGATTTCAATTTAGGAATTTAAAAGTGAAAACAAACTGGTCTGGAGTAGCAAAATAATTCTAATGGAGCTTTAAGCTTCACAACAATATAGCCATGAAGTCCACTGATATCGTTATTTATGGTAGAATACATTAACTCAAAGACATCAAAGTGCTAACACAAATTATTTATGCAAGGAATGAATCTGGAAGCCAAAGTTCTACCAATGGCCAAGAAAGAAGGCAAATGATATGTGCTGATTTGAGGCAGATCTGTGCCGCCAATGTTTGATCCAACAACCGTGAGAACTTGAGATGATGTAGCTTCACCGGGGAAGAGATAATTCTGCAATAACTACAGTCACTACTACAGAAAGGCTAATAGTAGACGCCAAAACACAGACGGTTTTGTGAAACCGTCTGTAATGTAAACTATTACAGACGGTTTTAATTTGAAGGCCGTCTGTGGTATTTGTGGCGGGAAAAAGGAGTATCACAGACGGTTCTTACCGCTGAACCGCTCTGTGATATCGATTATCACGACGGTTTTTATTAAAAACCGCTCGTGTTGTGTTGACTATCACAGACGGTTGTTGTTAAGAACTGTTCGAATGTTCACGCACGGTTTTTAACAAGAACCGCCTCGTGATGTCCCTTTGCTCGTCATATTCTAGATCGAGGTTAATATATAAGTACACATTGCTTCTAATAACTTAACTACGTAACTACTGAGACAAGAGATCACAAATTAAAGGCAAATTTATTAATTTCAATTAGAGGCAAATTTATTACAAAAGTCGCACAGGTAAAGAGTTTCCCAGATTGTATTCTTTTGGGTTTCGTACACTTCTTCTTCGACTTGGGGACTTGGAGGATCAGCCGCTAAATTCTCGAACGCCGTTAAGGTTGCCCTTGTCCTCAGCACTTCCTCCTCCAGCCTGGGCAAATGATCAGCAACATCCATAATGTCGTAGAGGATAGCATGAAAAGATTCCTCAGAATTTGCCGTATTTGCTTGATCGGCAAGGCTATCCATCAGTCTCTCCAATGCGTATAGAGCTTCTTCCGCTTTGCGCACATTGTGGAGAAGAACCAGGGTGAGGGATGTTTCCCTTTCTTGAGCGGCAGCGAGACGCCTCCGTCGACGGCGGATGATGAGGTCGAGCTGACGGATGCAAGAAAGTCGGGGAAGGAGAGCAGGGCGTGTGCGGAGAAGCTGCTCCAGATGCAAATTGCTGGCCGCCTGTGTAAGGTTCCGGCCGAACAATTCGTGATGAACAGATGAGAGGAAGGAGATGATCACAAGAATAGTAGAATCCATATTGTACGTACGTAGAAGAGACCTGGATTAGGCGCGCATATTTAACCTTTAGCATCGTATACCCAAACATTAATGATATAGACGCTTCGTATAATGATCGAGGGACGTTAATTAGACACGATCGAAACACGAAGCGTTCTGGCAATCGAAACACGGAGCGTTCTGGCAATGGAAACACACGCGAAGCATTAATGATATAGACGCTTCGTATAACGATCGAGAGACGTTAATTAGACGATCGAAACACGAAGTGTTCTGGCAATGGAAACACGCGCGAAGCATTTTGGTATGAAGCTTATCATAGACGTTTTTTTTATATAAAAAACCGTCTGTGATAATATTTATCACAGACGGTTTTAATAAAAACCGCTCGTGATAAGTTGTTATCACTGACGGTTTTAGTTAAAACCGCTCGTGATAATGACTAAGGCATTTATTGCGCCGCTCGCATCGCATCTGTCTTCATTTCGATCCGATCTAGCCATCGCTGCGCACTTTTTCACTCGGGAGGAAGCTAGGCGATTTGTGCCGCTTAATTTGGTGGGAAGAGGCGAGATTGAGCTTTGAATTAAGATTCAGACTTTCCGGTTGCTGTAGATATGGTTAGTAATGAAATTTATTTTTCTTTAATTGCATTACAATTTAGGTCTAAGTAATCCATGAGTGGTTATTGAAGATATGGTTAATTTGCAAAATTGTTGGTTATATAATAGTCATTGTGTTTGCAATATGAATTGAGCTAGCAAATTAATTCTCAATATAATAAATGTGGCCGGTATATATGTAGTTATAATTAGTTAATCTAGATTTTAATACTAAGTTGTTATATATGTACGTAACATAGGACCGAAGCTGGATGTATGCCGCGAGCCGTGTGAGTGAAGAGTACATTAATGGCGTTTCGCTTTTAAGAGCCATGAGGAGGATATGTTGAATAAGGGGGTGGAATATATGTGCTGTCCATACACTGACTGCGAGAATTTGAAGATGTTTAAGAACCGAGGGCAAATTGAAGCGCACTTGAATCGGAG
Source organism: Dendrocalamus sinicus (assembly GCA_036346575.1). NCBI lineage: Eukaryota > Viridiplantae > Streptophyta > Magnoliopsida > Poales > Poaceae > Dendrocalamus > Dendrocalamus sinicus. The sequence continues at coordinate 31,092,814 of CM070648.1, forward strand.
GGGTTTCAAAAAGGATTATATGTGTTGGACCAGTCATGGCGAAGTGAATGATCATATGCCACCGGATGACATCGCCAGTGAAGTGAATGATATGCCCCCGGATGACATCGCCGGTGAAGTGAATGACATGCCGCCGGCTGATGTCGATTGTGGCTCGGATTCGGATAGGTTGCACGATGATAATCTGGATCAGATGCTTCGCGATGTAGAAGAGAACTATGATGAGAGAGAGTATGTTAAATTTCGTGGCTTGATGGAGGACTCAGAGAAACCTTTGTACATGGGCTGCAAGTACACGAGGTTGTCGGCCGTGCTTGAACTATTGAAATTGAAGGCAAGCAACGGTTGGTCCGATAAGAGTTTCATGGCGCTGCTAGGTCTTTTAGCGGACATGCTTCCGGAGGGAAATGAGTTGCCTAAAACCATGTATAAAGCCAAGAAGGTTCTTTGTCCGTTGGGAATGGAAGTAGAAAGAATACATGCATGCCCGAACGACTGTATCCTCTACCGTAAAGAGTATGCAAACATGCATGTATGTCCGGTGTGTAACGCATCCCGATACAAACGTAACAAACAATCGATGATGGCGAGGAACAGAGGCGAAAAAGGACCTCCTACTAAGGTGGCATGGTATTTTCCTATAATTCCCGTTTGAAAAGGTTTTTGCAAATCCAAAGGAGGCAAAATGCTGCGTTGGCACTCGGAGGAGCGCAAGAAGGATGGAATGATAAGACACCTTGCTGATTCCGCATGCTGGAGAAACATCGATAGGAGTTTTGCAGAGTTCGGTGCAGAACCAAGGAATATAAGGTTTGGGCTGAGTACAGATGGGATGAATTCTTTCAGTAGCATGAGCAGCCGACATAGCACATGGCCCGTGACTCTCTGCGTCTATAACCTTCCTCCTTGGTTGTGTATGAAGCGAAAGTACATTTTGCTGTCGATACTTATCCAAGGGCCAAAACAACCTGGGAATGATATCGATGTGTTCCTAGCATTGTTGGTGGAAGATCTAAAAGTACTGTGGAATGAAGGGGTACAGATATGAGATGCATACAAACGAGAGAACTTCACTCTGCACTCCTTATTGTTCTGCACCATAAATGATTATCCTGCCCTTGGTAACCTATTGGGCCATAGTACAAAAGGTGCCAAAGCTTGTACTCACTATTTAGATGGTACCGAGAGTGTGTGGCTGAGACACTCACGCAAAACCGTCTACATGCGTCACCGCCGGTTCCTTCGGAGGGCTCACCCATACCGCAAGATGAAGAAATAATTTGACGGAGAGAAGGAAGACGGTTCAGCTACAAGGCATTTAAGGGGACACGAGGTTTATGATATGGTTAAGGATTTAGATGTTGTCCTCGGAAAGAGACGTAAATTGAGGGCTCATGAGAAGAACACCTGGAAGAAGAGATCAATATTTTGGGACTTACCTTATTGGGAGTACCTAGATGTTCGAAGATCGCATCGACGCCATGCACGTGAAAATAATGTGTGTGACAGCTTGATTGGTCTCTTCTGAACATCCGTGATAAAACAAAGGACGGTGTCAACACACGCTTGACTTGGTCGACATGGACATCGGGCCCGAGTTAGCACCGACAAGCACCGATAATGGACGAACGTACCTTCCCCTGCGTGTTACACTCGGTCCAAGGCTGAAAAAACAGAATCGTGCGGTGCTTGCATGGTGTCAAAGTTCCGTCTGGTTACTCCGGCAACGTGAAGAAACTTGTTTCGATGCAAGATTTGAAGTTAAATGGCATGAAGTCTTATGATTGTCATGTGTTGATGACACAGATGCTCCCTATTGCAATTAGAAATATTTTGCCGATCAAAGTCCGAGAGACAATCATGAGGCTATGTTATTTCTTTAACACAATTGCTCAGAAGGTCATCGATCCCGAAGGACTAGATGCTCTGCAGGCGAGGTGGTGATGACTCTATGTCACCTTGAAATGTATTTCCTCCTTCGCTTTTTCGATATCATGGTCCATCTCATTGTTCACGTTGTGTGGGAGATAAAAATATGCGGGCCCGTATTTCTACGTAGCATGTACCCATTTGAGAGGTTCATGGAATTCTCAAGTCCTACGTGCGGAATCGTTCTCGGCGGAGGCAGCATCGTCGAAGGTTATGCAAGAGAAGAGGTCATTGAGTTTTGTGTCGATTATATGGCTCGATTCAACCGATAGGTGTCCTCAATCTCGTCATGAGGGGAGGTGAAGGGTCTCGGAACTATCGGAAGGAAAGTAATCACTCCGATATAGACACGCACACTCAAGCCCATTTCACGGTGTTGCAACACATGACCGAAGTGGCGCCTTATGTGGACCAAAGACAAGGATGTGCTTCGCAATGTAATCCAGAGCGCCGGATGTTTGGATCATGAGACAACACAACCGTTGGTTCAACCAATGGTTGAAGGAGCAAATCGCTAGGAGCTCGCCGAGTGAGACGCTGACATGGTTGGCAAAAGGGCCGACATTTACAGTTGTGACATGGCAAGGATATGACATAAATGGGTACACATTCTATACGCAGTCTCAGGATGTCAAGAGCTATAACCAGAACAGTGGTGTCCGCATAGATGCATTCTGTACCGATGGGTCGAGAAACTCGTACTATGGCTTCATAGAAGAGATTTGGGAGCTCGACTATGTGGTTTTCAAGATCCCCTTATTTTGCTGCCGTTGGGTGCATCTCCCACAGGTGAAGGTTGACAAGTACGGTGTCACGACCGTGGACCTCCAACGTGTCGGGTACAAAGACGAACCATTCGTACTCGCCAATCAAGTTGTTCAAGTTTTCTATGTAACCGACCCAGAAAATAAGAAATGCCATGTAGTTCTTCATGGAAAAAGGAGAATTGTCGGAGTGGAGAATGTAGTGGACGAGGAGGAATATAATCAATTTGACGAGTTACCTCCTTTTGGAAATGGCATATGGGTCGACGATGAACAACGTGACGAAACTAGTTACGTACGCATTGATCATGATGAAGGGCTAATTTTAAAAGGAAATAATTAAGCAAGTACAATAAGAATTTATATGTGAAAATGTGTGACAATTTTGAGATGTATATGTGAAAATGTGTGACAATTTTGAGATGTATATGTGAAAATGTGTGATGTAGTCAATTTTGAGATGTATATGTGAAAATGTGTGACAAAATGTATATGTGTATTGCCATTTATATATATGTGATGTATATGTGTGATGTACATGTGATGGTTGATATGAATGCAGCTGGTTGGTGTTGTATATGAATGCAGCTGTTTGGTGGTGGATATGAATGCAGCTGTGGTTATTGGTGTTGTCTTAATAACTACAGTTGCAAAGGCTTATCACAGACGGTTCTAAGTTTAGAACCGTCTGTGATAACCTCCCTATACATACCCTCTAGCTAGGGTTTTCCCTGTGTGCTGCGCAGTTATTCGATCTAGATCTAATTAAATCCCGAGCTCGTCGTCGCCTCCGCCTCCCCGAACCCTCGTCGGCCGCCTCCCTGAGCCCCTCGTCGGCCGCCTCCGTCGAGCCCGTCACCGGCCGCCTCCCGACCCGTCGCCGCCGCCTCCCGAGCCCTCGCCGAGCCCATCGCCGGTTGGCTCCCCAAGCCCCTCGTCGAGCCGTTGTCGGCCGCCTCCCGACCCGTCGCCGCCGCTTCCCAAGCCCCTCGTCGAGCCCATCGCGGTCGGCTCCCGAGCCCTCGTCGAGCCCGTCGCCGCCGCCTCCCGAGCCCTCGCCGCCACCTCCTCGATTACCGTCGCATTGTGAGCACTTTCGTGATGGACTAGGGTTTTGAGTATTGTGAGCGCTTCGTGATGGACTATGGTTTTGAGCATTGTGAGCATTGTTTATCGCAGTAGCTTAATTATTTTGCTATTTGGTACATATTACATTGGTACATTGTTTACTGCAGTAGCTTAATTAGTTTGCTATTTGGTACATTGTTTATCGCAGAGCTTAATTAGTTTGCTATTTGGTACATACTACATTGGTACATTGTTTATCGCAGAGCTTAATTAGTTGCTATTTGGTACATATTACATTGGTACATTGTTTACTGCAGTAGCTTAGTTTAATTTGCTATTTGGTACATACTACATTGGTACATTGTTTATCGCGATTGCTTAATTAGTTTGCTATTTGGTACATATTACATTGGTACATTGTTTACTCCAGTAGCTTAGTTTAATTTGCTATTTGGTACATACTACATTGGTACATTGTTTAGTGCAGTTGCTTAGTTTACATTGGTACATATTACATTGCTTGTTGTGTTAGTATATAGTATAGGCACATAACCCCTCTATCTGTCCACATCACCCCCTCCCTTCTCCCCCTTCCCTCTACTCCTCTCCTCTCTTCCTAACATTGAGCATCATGTTTCACTTTTCTTGCTTCCTCATCTTATCATGTTTCACTTTTCTTGCTTCCTCATTTAATAGCGGGACGGCCAAGATTAATCTTGTGCAATCCTACAATTTGAGAGCACAAATTAACCAATCAAGGACCACTCTAGTGTATATGCCACATAGACCTTCAAGGGGCATGAAGTAAGTGACACACTCGAGTGTTCCCGTTCAATGAACCGGATACACTAGTTTATGTCATGTTTCACTTTTCTTGCTTCCTCATTTAGTAGCGGGATGGCCAAGATTAATCTTGTGCAACCCTACAATTTGAGAGCACAAATTAACCAATCAAGGACCACTCTAGTGTATATGCCACATAGACCTTCAAGGGGCATGAAGTAAGTGACACACTCGAGTGTTCCCGTTCAATGAACCGGATACACTAGTTTGTGTCATTTGCTTCATAGAACTTTGTTTAGAGACCTCGTAGTAATAGTATATGCCGACTACTGCCGAGATGTGATGTCTACTCCCACAATCCATCTTTTTCCTTCTTAAATGCAAGGCAATTTTATTACAAAAGTGGAAAAAAGACATTCCCAGATTCTTCGTGAGCAGCCGACATAGCCGACTTCTTCGGTGAGCGACTATCCATCCGCTTCTTCCCACTCCTTTTCTTCATCTCTGGTCTCTAGATCACGTACGCCAGTAACGATGATTCTGAATCATCACTATTGGCGTACGTGATCCAGAGACCAGAGATGAAGAAAAGGAGTGGGAAGAAGCGATGGATAGTCGCCACCAAGAAGTCGCTATGTGGTCGCCACTAAAAAATCTGGGAATGTCTTTTTTGCACTTTGTAATAAAATTGCCTTGAATTTTGCGGAAAAAGAAGGATTGCGGAGAATGATATGCTCTCCGTGGCCTCGGAAACAAGGAGCACCTGTGTCGTGCGAGAGGCCTTGGGCTTTACGTTCCTTGGAAACATGGTTTCCAAGATGACTCGGATGTATCGGCGTAGGAAGAGAAACAAAGCGAGCGTGACGCACAGCTACGAGAAGAGATCAAGGAATCTCTTAGAGAGGAGCTATTAGCTCAGATGGCTGATGTAATCGAGAGATGAGGTGCGAAATGCATGAAAGTCACAGGCCGCTCATCGCCGCTCCTGTGCTAGCTAGCCCGCACAACCATCCGAGTAGCTGCGCGTCCAATCCGACGCAAACCGTGCCAAATTTCCTGTGGACGACATCCTGGTAATAATTATTATCTCTCGAATGCTTGCTCCATTGATAGGCCTATTCGAGTAGCTAATTTTGTATCGTTATGTAGGAGCCTACGGGTGCGTGCTCCAAGTGAGATATGGCTCCATTCCCTTGTACGCTGCTTGGGGCCAGGCATATTCGTCTGGTATCGGGGCCATGGTGCATGGTCAAGCCTTAGCGCCAGGCTTCACAAAAGTTAATGTGGATGATGTGTATGTCAATTTTGAGGTGGTCCCGCTACCGAAGCCCCCCAACGACGAGATCGTGACTCTAGGACAGGCCATTGGAACATTCATCCAGTGGCCCAAAAGCGACATCTCCCTGGAGGCTTCTTCATCGGTGGCAGGACCAGAAGTGCAGTGCGAACCACAGCAACATGCACTGGTGCCATCTCCACACGGCGATCGGCGAGCTACCGCACGGTGCTATCTCCACGGTGCTATTCTCGCCAGAGCAACTTGCACCGTCTGTACCATTACAGTCGACTAGCATAAAGTCGACCGACAATCGAGGCAGTGGCCAGGGCAAATCAAAGACGAAGGATGACGACGATATCCTGTACATGCCATTGGCCCGCAAATTCGTGCTAGGCGAGCCGATGATAGTCCCGAAAGAGCACCTCGCAAAGCTAGGACTTGGTTGCCAAAGATTCCACATTTGGTATATGGAACAGTCCAATAGACCGAGCGTAACGATGCTCGTATCATGGTCAAATTCAGCCGGAACATTTCTTGCACGGTTCGTGAATGTGTCTTCCGATTACTTTGACGATATATTTGCTGTTTTCACGCTCAACGCCTCGACGCCTCACTCGTTCGATGCCGGGCCGTAAGTCCGCACAATCACGATCTCGCTTCACGTAATACCGATATATGTCACAATTTGTTGCTTTTCGTATATATATAGATTCATGCTGATCGAAGCTAGATCATCGAAATCACCAATTGGTTTCTGGACCCACGCTTGGTCGCCATTGATACCATCAACGAGAATGCATCCTTCGTCGAGGACTATATTACAAAAGCACCGCTGCTCACCAAGATAAGGAATTTGTTCTTATGCCATACAATGAGAACTTCCATTGGATTTTAATTGTAATTATACCAAAATGGAACAAGGCTATATACGTTGATTCTCTAAGTAAGAACAAATCCAAGTACACGACTATCGATTTAAATACTCGATAGGTAAGTACATTGTACAATGTACTCTTTCTTTCCTTCCGAATGACTAATCTAACTTTTTCGAATAACGAAGGTCGTTCGTCACATATGTTCAACAAACAAGTGGCTCGACGACAGCTGCCAAGCCCTTGAAACATGATCGCAATTTTCGGGTATTGGCTAGCTACACATTAATTAATCATATACAATACTTAGTAGTAATGCCACTTGATTTAACACATTCTATTTTTTGCAGTGCCACCAGCAGCAGCCGGGCAACATGTGTGGATACTACGTGTGCCACCATATGAGACTGCTCCTCGATTCCAGCAAGATCTCCACTCCTAAGGTTTGTCAATCTTTCCACATTTATTTCATACATGTCAAGTTTTATATGTGCGCGTGTTGATATTCCTATCGACAGGCTGCGCCCATCTCTACATCTGCATTGAAATAGCCGGATTTTGCAAAAATTCGAGGAGAGTTCATTTGGTTTTTGTGGAGTAAAGTCGTAAGATCAGATGGAGAGTTCCACTGCCCAGAAGATTTTTTATTGTAATTCTAAGTGCAAATGCAGTGTAGATCTTTCACAATTGTGTATTTGTTATGGATATTTTATTTCAATTCAATGAATTGATTTGCGAAATGGATGCTTTATGTTTGTGAAATGAAGTGCCTTGTCAATTGGATGTTTTATGTCTGTGAAATGAATTGAGATGTGAAATGTATCTGAAATGAAATGAGATGTGTGAATTGCATATGTTTTATGTCTGTGATTATCTGCTTGTTTGAGGGCATGGCTAGCATTTCTGAGGCTAGCCAATAAACGAAATATATTTAGGGGTTGAAGGGAATATCACAGACGGTTTTTGAGTAAAACCCGTCTGTGATAGCTGATAATCACAGACGGTTTTTGAGTCAAAACTGTCTGTGATAATAAGTATCACAGACGGTTTTTAATTCAAAATCGTCTGTGATTATCAGCTGATAATCACAGACGGTCAGAAAACCGTCTGTGATGACCTTCGATTATCACTGACCCATAAATACAGACGGTTCACAAAACCATCTGTGATGACGTTTTCGAATCGTCTGTGATGACCTTTTCTGTAGTAGTGAGTTAGTGGGGATCAATATTTTAGTATGATAGGATTAACTAAGTCCTAAGACCTATCTAAGAACCTTCCTAAGGTTTTTACCCTATAGTCATATGTTCTGATACCAGCTCTGTCGGACCCAAATTTTACAATCCAGAATTCTTTGTTATTCTACTGCACTATTCACTGAATCAGTAGATAGTGCTCACATATTCATTACTGTATCAATTCATCCATTGCACGATATATATACCGAAGCATAATAATATTAGATAACAAAGTTACATACACCACGTCAGGTGTCAGTTTCTAGAAGGGCCGATCAGGCCAAATATATACAGTATAAAAGTTAGTAGTGAAAAGTGTAAACAAAAGTAGGACCAAACATCCGCAAGCAAACGACTGGGGGTAAATATGTGCGACAGATATTAACTAAGGCTAGCTAATATATGTGCACCCAATCTCCATCAAGTCTACTTGATTAGGACCCAAACTCGCAAAAGGCGCTCTAACTTCCTTCATCGGTTCTTCCTTCCGTGGCAGGTGCATCATCATAAGCATAGTGGTCTTTGTTACCTTCTTCTGATTTTGAATAGCGAGGGTGAGCATAATCAACCATGCTCCATGAGCTAATACACATGATGCAATAAATATTATGCACGGCTTGTCAAGGGAAGGCCTAGGTTATTTTTATTTGCCATAACTGCCTTTTAAAGAAATACAGTACTTACATTTCCTGAGACCTAGTAGTTTGAACTTAAAACATGTTATTTGCAGGTAAAAGAATGCTATAATAGTAGTAGTACAGATTCTATCCATCGTGTCTTGGCTCCTGCACCATATGCTAACATTTTAGCATTATATCTGCCTACATTATCACTAAGGCAACATCCAGGGCAACACAAATCAGGGCTTTTTATGGCCCGCCACTTATCCAATCCCACTCACAAACTTTTGAAATAAAACTATATCCATGTTAAGTTTCCATGTCCACTCTTGACCGTGGGTACGGCTATTCGAATAGTTTTCACTTTGCAGAGTTTGTACACCTTACTCACAAGAGACAATTAGCACATTTTGCTTAATAAGATTCCTTAGTCACGTAGCTGATCAAATCGTCACAATAACTATTCAAAATATCTTATCCCTTTGTCTCATCTCACCCTATAGGCTGCGCCCACTTGTGGTGGGTCCCATACATTGTGTGGGATGATTACCACGAATACTAGTGCATTCAAACTCAACTCTCCACAACACAAGCATGACTGGCAATCTTCCCCTTGGTGTCCCTTTAGCCCCTCCTTGCCCTTACACTATTCCACTCCTTTCCCCTACCTGTGAGATGAGTCTAGGGGTTCGATAGATTTACTTAGCTAAGTTGCAATTTGTAGACTTGTGGTTGCACTGTTTTACATTGGGAGGTCATGACCAGATTCAGTCTTTAAGGTTATCTAGGCAGACACCACCCGTCTTACCATCTGCCCAGGTAAATAAACAAGTTGGGGTTTTTGGGAGCATAAAATATCCGTGTTAAAATATACCAGCCATTTCCACTCATGACTTCCTAAATTAGTTTCTCATGATTGAAAGTGATGCTTAAGGCATTTTGGTGCCCCCGAGTATCTAAGAAGTACTAAGCATGATGTGTAATTATAGACTTATTTTTGAAAAGTTACCATTATAATTTTCTAGGGTGACAAGGCTCAAATGCTCCAAAGAATGTAATACTAACAAGATTATATAATAGGCGTGTAACTACAATCTTAAAAACAATCATAGATTTGCATATAAAATAACAACATGCAATTTGATAATTTAAACAGAAATAGATTATATAAAATGTAGGTTCAACATGATCAAAGTATTGACTCGCCTTGGTCACAGTTGACTGGTCTTGTTGGTTAATGTGACTTGCTTCGGCTTCTGCCTCCTCTTCTTGTGCCTCGTACACTATTTCACGTCGCACGAAAAAACAGTAAAACCAAATAAATTTACACAAAAAATTCAAATGAGCACCAAAATTCATGGTTTTTGTTCCATTGGACAGATCTTGAATTTAGATAAATTTAAAATTTTGTTTCACTGAATTTAAACTTAAAATGAATAAGTTATGACCATTTAAAGTCCTATGTCTGAATTAATTCCCTAAAATAAAAACGGAGAGAGAGAGCTCTCACAGACAGGTGGGGCCTCAATTAAAATTTTCTTTATCTACTTTTCTAAATCGGTTCTATGACTGACATGTGGGGTTGGGAACTGTGTATACAGTGTATGGGCCCCACTGTCAGTGAGTGTTTAGCATTAAACGACTTCATAAGCATTATTAATATTTAATTACAATGAACAGTGCTCCCATGTCTTTTGCCAGCAAGGGGGGAGCTCGTCGCTAGCGGCAGAGGTGGTGGCTGGATATGAACATTTCCAAAATGGATTGCTCATGCCCGCGCACACTCCTAGCCGAAGCCTTGCCGCCCAATTCGGCTAGGGCAGCAGCCGACAGCTACCATGGGCGGCAGTAGAATAGGGAAGGGACAGATACGGTGGTATACAACACTGGAAGCCAGTTGGCTGCTAAAGGAGTATCTAGGTGTGGACAGGAGGCTACCTCGAGGGTTGGCGTAGCTCGGGAGTGGTGGTGGCGATCTGGCGGTGTGAGACAGCGTCGGGCGGTGGTGGTGCACGGTGCTGGTGAAGTATAGGTGGCGAAGGCTTCGGCCGAGGGTGGGGATGGTGTCGTGGTGCTCTAACGAGTCTTCAGCTAGGCAGAACCAACTCATGGCAGCTCTAATTTATGGTCCTCCCATTGGCCAGCATTGGAGAATATGGGGCTACTGATGCTCCTACAGGCTGCTGAAGGGTGATTCTTCGCGGTGGGAGGGGGAGTGAGGTGAGGCAATGAGGCTAGGGGCATGAGCGAGGTTTTATAGCTAGCAGAAGGGGCTGGTGATGTGAGGGTCCTGGAGGGGTCATGGCGGATGGCGTGGTGTCGGCATGGCGGATTCAACTTGGTATCATGATGGTGGTGCGCTACAGGGTATGGGGATGGCTATCGCATGGGTGGTGGGGCACGTGCACCGAAGAGCATGGGCTGCAGTCCGAACGACACACGAGGAGAATAGCCAAGGGAAGGTGCTGCTGAGGCGGTGTGCTATGGTCAGGGAGACGCACACGATGACGTGTGCCATAGCATGATGATGCAGGTGGCTGGCCACGACGGTACAGGCACGCACTGTGGCTGAACTGAGCAAGCGTGGTGCAGCAGTTCGAGCGACGCTTCGCCATCCTTCTGTCGAGCGGCGAGTCAAAAAAGGGGAGCTGGAAGCAACGGTGCCATTGTGGTGATGAGGGAGGCAAGCTACAGCAGCACAGGCGACTAACCATGGCAGCATGGGCAGGGAGGCACACTTGAACTTGGTAGTCGTAAGGGAGAGGCGCAGTAGAGGGAATGAGCTGCCATGGCAAGGTGCTGGCAGGGTAGGAGCCAGCCTGGGGCTGGCCTACCCAGGCCGAAAGGCCCAAAAATTCTTGGGCTGGCCCACTGTGATTTTCGGATTTCCATTAATCCCCTTTTAAACCATCTTCATTTACTCTAATTTCCATATTTACATTCATTAAACCCAACTAACCTTAGACCTAGGGTTTTGTTGCTCATTTACATCTTTCCATCTTATTACCATTTATAAGTAAAGGGAATATGGTAATCTATGGGTTTACTTCACAAAACCAATTCTCGCTTTTCATTGTTCGATGCACGATCAAATTTCCACCAAACTGAATCCGCGTGAGTTCTCCTACCCTGATTGTTGGATCATCTTTTTAGATTCGCATTTTACTTTATATTTAATTTCTATTAATTGCACCTTTCTTTTAGAATTTTATTTTCATGAATTCCTTATTTATTGGAACCTAAACAAAGAATAAAGGAAAATCCATTAAAAACCCAAATGCTGAGAAGATGCATTTCAAAAAATTTAAAAATTACACATTTTTCATAGTCCTGATTTCTAGGATGTTACAAGTCTACCCCTCTTAAAAAGAATCTCGACCTTGAGATTCAACCTAGTTTGAGAACAAGGGTAATCTACCCTCAGTTGGTCTTCGCACTCCCAGGTGGCCTCCTTCTTGGTATGATTGTTCCATTGTACCCTGCATAAGTGAATGGCCTGGCTCCTTGTGTTCTTTTCGACAACATCAGGGATCTTGATGGGATGCTTCTCGTAGGTCAGGTTGCTCTCGAGCTTGATTGTCTCCAATGGAGTTTGGTCTTCTGGCACCCGAAGACACTTCTTGAGTTGGGATATGTGGAAGACATTGTGTACATCGGCTAAACTCGTAGGCAGCTCTAGTTGGTAAGCCACTTCTCCTTTCTTGGCCACTATTGGGAATGGCCCAACATAACGTGGGGCGAGCTTGCCTTTGACCTTGAACCTTCTAACTCCTCACAAGGGTGACACCTTCAGGTAAACATAATCCCCAACTTCAAAATTTAGTGGCCTATGCCTTTTGTCAGCGTAACTCTTCTACTTAGATTGTGCTGCTTGCAACCGATCCCTAATTATGTTGGCCTTCTCTTTAGCCTGCTTTAAAGTTTCTGGCCTAAAGATATAACCCTCTTCTACTTCTGACTAGTGCAGAGGAGTTGGGCATTTCCTTCCGTATAAGGCTTCAAACGGGGACATCTTTAGGCTAGATTGGTAACTATTGTTGTAGGCAAATTTGGCATAAGGCAGGTATTTCTCCCAATCCCTAGGGAAGTCCAGGGTGCAAACTCGAAGCATGTCCTATAGTGTTTGGTTTACCCGCTCTGTTTGGTCGTCAGTTTAGGGATGGTTGGTGATATTAAAATCCAAATGGGTGCAGAGGGCTCCATGAAGGCTAGCCCAAAAGTGCGAGGTAAATTGAGAACCCTGGTCTGAGAGTATTTGTTTTGGCACACCATGCAAACACACGATGCAGGACATGTATAGTTTTGCTAGCTTATCTCCTTTAAGGTAGTCTTGATAGGGATAAAGTGGGCGACCTTGGTCAGTCTATCCACTATAACCCATATGGAGTCATACCCTGATTTCCATATTTTAAACCATCTTCATTTACTCTAATTTCCATATTTACATTCATTATACCCAAGTAACCTCAGACCTAGGGTTTTGTTGCTCATTTACATCTTTCCATTTTATTACAATTTATAAGTAAAGGGAATATGGTAATATATGGGTTTACTTTACAAAACCAGTTCTCGCTTTTCATTGTCTGATGCATGATCGAATTTTTGATAAACTGAATCCGCGTGAGTTCTCCTACCTTGATTGCCAGATCATCTTTTCAAATTTGCATTTTACTTTAGATTAAATTTATATTAATTGCACATTTCTTTTAGAATTTTATTTTCATGAATTCCTTATTTATGGAACCTCAACCAAGAATCAAGGAAAATCCATTAAAAATCCAAATACTGAGAAGATGCATTTCAAAAGATTTAAAAGTTGCATATTTTTTGGAGTCCTGATTTCCAGGATGTTACACTTCTGCTTGTTGCACACATCGCCATGCCCGCGCCTATTGCTCCCGCTCTGCGTCTGCGCTACGTGCCTAGCTTCTTCGCGCCTGACCGTTGTGCCCCTGCATGCCTTAACTCGCTTCTGCGTCAAGTACCAGTGTAAAGCGTCAAGCGCCGAAGCCGCCGTCCTCAGCTTTCGCTTGCCTTAATGACGCCCCAATGGCCAACTCCCTATATTCGGCTATAAAGCCCTCGGATGGTAACCCCTTCCCCTCAATTGCTCCCCTACCGCTCTAATCGCCACTAAACGTCTCCCATGCCCCTTATTCCTTAGCTCTAACCAATTCCCCCATTGTCGGTGTCATCCTCAGTTCTTCGTGTCTCTGCCCGATTCGGCATGCTAGGAGCATTGTGTGGAAGTCTTGCAGCCATCACAAGCGATGCCGACCTTCAACCCCTCCGACGAGCTACCCTCATTGCCCTCCTCTCTGCCGCCACCATCTATGCGCCAGCATGCTCTACACCTCTCTATGCCCCACCTTCAACTCCAATGAGCCCCCTTTGGTTCCGAGATGCTCCCCTAACTTTCAATTAGCTTTTGGTGCCATCGGTCGTCGTGGTGCCATGTGCTTGTGCTTTGCTGCCGGTTGCCTCGTGTACCCAATTAGGCTATGCCACCTTGCCTCTAGGTGCAGTTCTGCGTGGGTAATCCATTTTTACCCTCCTTGCTAGCCGTCGTGGCTCCTCTTGTTGGTGATGAGCCGCACTCTCCTCGGTGGGAAGGAGAAGCACTGTCCCCCTGAGATTAATTAGGGCATGTAGTAATTAAGTTAACGACTACTGATTTGTTTAGTTAATCCCTCGCTGATGTACAGGCCCCATTTCATTAACTGTTGACTCTATGACTTGTGGGCATCCGCCTGTTTGAAACTCCGTTAAAACCGGTTAAATGGTTAAGAGCCACTAACAAGTGGGACCTATTTTACTATGCTCTACAGTGATTGGTCTCACTAGTTAGCCCTTGAGCCCATTTTTCCTTTAGAAAATTATTTCAAAAATAAATTAAACCCCAAGGGCCCCACTTGTCAGTCTTTGTAACAAATAATTCAAAGATGGAATTAATTTTAGTAGACCCCACCCGTCAGTGACAGAGTACTCTCTTTGTGTTTATTTTTGGATTTAATCCTAATTTAAACTTTAGAGAGTCCGTTCTCACTCATTTTAACTCCAATTTATTGAAACTTATTTCTAAATTCATCTAAATTCAATATCTATCTAATGGTAGTGAAATCACTCAATTGGAGTTTATTTGAATTTTTTGGAATGTATTGTTTGTTCACATATTTATTTGCTTTCTGTTGCGATCGTCCGAGTAGAGTACGAGGACACAGAAGAGCCGCAGTTGAAGCCGAGTCAGGACTTTAAAGACCAACCTACTTGTGAGCCAGGCGAGTCAATGCTTTGATCATGTTGAACATACAGTTCTATGCAAATTATATTCATTTAAATTATCAAATTGCATGCTTCTATTTGTTATGCCAATGTATGTTCATCTTAAGGTTATAGATATATGTCTATTCAATATTGTATTATTATTACACCATCGTTTGGACACTTGAATTACATAATCCATGTCACCCTAGAAACTTAATGCTAACCATACTAGCTATTAGTTGTATTTAAGCGCCATGCTTAGTCCTGCTTGAATACAAGGGCATTAAATTGCTCTATCATCATCTTTCAATCATGCAACTAAATTTTGGGGTAGCCATTGGAAGGAAATGGCTGGTATGTTGAGATAACTTTATTTTGTGCTTCTCAAATCCCTAAAACTTGCTTTACATATCTAGGCAGATGGTAAGAATGATTGCTGTGGATATAGCACGAGAAATTGTGGTTTGTGGTAGCACCATTTAGATAACTCTAAGGACTAAATCCTATGATGACATCTCAATGTAAAATAGTATAATCACAAGTCTATAATGGGTACAACTTGGCTAACTAATTTACATCTACTTGTGTGGGTTGCACCATTGGAGTGACCTATGGGTTATGTCGCTGGTTTTAAGCCGCCATGGACACGAGTGATGCGGGGGGTGCCTGATCTTCATGATGCAGGATCAATAATGATAACTTGGATCTATGCAACCTGACAAACCGATGATGCCAACCACTATTAGAATAGCAACCTACGATAAAAGAATTTGCCCAACCACACGCTCGTAATCCCGTCTATCTGACCACAGAGCAGATGTGTCGCAGCTCCCGAGAATCACAAGGAATCACAAGAACAACGATGTAGAGAAACGCCCAATTCCCCTCTAGGTTGCAATTAGATGGCAAACTCTAGAAAGAGCAAGCGTATAGCTCTCTCTTGGAAATAATAGATTCAATCGTGGTCTGCCAAAAAGTTACGTATTACAAGGCTTATATAACCCTTGGAAGGTCGCAAGGTCTGCTACACAATTCCTAAGTGTTTTAGACTCGGACTCCCACAAAAAGGAAATAAAAATAAAAATCTATGATGCTTTTGAAGATAATTTCTCCTCCATTATGTAGCCCTTGAAATAAGCTTTCCAACAAATCTAAGATCACCTCAATTGGACCTTGTATGTGAAAGTTATTTCCTTTATATGCCAGGTATATGATCAAGGATACGGTCATACTGTTTAGAACACCTCCAAGTCAATCGAATGGCTACAAGTGTCTCCAGCCAATCCAACAGCGGGATCATTCGGCCTGGTCCGCACGTTACCATCAATATCGACCGTCCAAATATGATTGAACGACGCAGAAGAGTAAACGTTCGGAGCAGTCTAAACATCACCGTCGCTATCGACCGTCCAAAACTGACTGAACATCGCAGAATGAATGAGCGTTCGAAGTGGTTCGAATGTCTCCAAGGCGATCGGGTAGTCCATGAAAGATCGGTTGGCATAACTCATTTGGAGTGGGCCGAACATTTCCAAGGCGATCGGGCAGTTGATGAAAGATCAGACAGCGCGATCATTTGTAGCAGTCTGAACGTCTCTGAAGCATCTGAGCGTCCAATGCTAATCAGACGATTCAGACAATCGAAACCATTACGACTAGCACGAATGTTCTGAAGGTATTGCAAGCGTCCGATGTGGATCGGACGGTCCTGAACACATCTGAGGTCGATCAGACCGATCCAAAGGTAGTTTTTGATACCAGTTGAAATCGTTTGAATGTCTGGAGCATCTTTGTGAGTTTGATTGTTCTTGTGGTTGATCCGACATGGCAATGAGGACTTGAACATGTCTTCACTTGCTTAACTCCAAGTGTTTCTTCTCCATTAGCTTCTCCTCCATGGCTCCAACTCCAAAAGCTTCACATCGTTCAAACCTGAGAACGCACAGCACATTGGAATGAGGTAGTATCCAGTTCTCATGTAAATTATAACCAAATTTAATAGGAGTGAATTCACCTATTGATTAATTTGTTTAGCTCGTGTTCATGTAATCGGTCCAATTGGGATGTCCTCGTCATCTTGTACACTTGAAGTGATGAACGATGCACTAGTATCGATGAGACTTTCTAAATGCATCTTCACTTTAGGTTTGTATAGAACGAGTATGGGTTTGCATATAAATATATAACATAGTAGTAGCTCTATATCTCCAAATATAATAATTAAAGATCCAATTTTATGACAAACATGGTGAAGGAACCCATCACACAACAAAAGCATGACTAAGCATAACTTTGATTCCCATGTTGGTATTAAAATATGTCCAACTAAAATTACCCAACCTATAGTGCTCAAGAATATATGTCATTCACAATTATTCAAGGTGGCATAATATCAAGTAGGTATTTAACTAGTCCTGAAACCGTTTAGTATAAAACTAAAAAAATGTTAATTTAAAACAATATAATTTTATAAAATGGGTTCAACACGGTCAAAGGTCTACAACTTGCTTTCATTAAAGTTGGAGTTTAACGCTTCCTATTGGTCCAAACTGGCGTCGGCGACGTCAGATTCTACACGCACGAATTGAGAAGAACAAACAAACAAATAAATAAAATCACAAAAAATAAAATATATACTGGACGAAAGATATTGAATTTATATGAATTTAGAAAAAAGAATCAATGGATTCAGAGTTCATATGAGAACGAACATCCGAAAGTTTGGATATCATATGAAATGACGAAAATCCGAAAAGCACTGTTCTAGAAACACTAATATGGTGTTTTGCTAGTCAAACCATATGCTGGAGCTCATGGCCATGGCAGTGGTGCCGACGAGGTAGGCTGCAGGTGGCTGGTCAATAGGAAACATGGAACCCTGGCGACATGGCAGAGATGATGATGCGAATGGATTTTAGGGGAAACTCACCAGAGAAGGGAGGAACATGAAGAAACTTTTTTAGTATCGCGGCTTGACAAGATCGGTGGCAACTCGGAGACCTTTGGGTGATGGCGATGGGAGCACGATGTAGAACGCGTCGAGGTGAACTCAATGGTGTAGACGGCTCGGCCGGAGGACGTCAGATGTTGTCAGAATGTGGTAGAGAAGACTTTCGATGGCCAGCGGGTTAATGTCGGCGTTCTAGGCAAACGGAGAGGAGATAACGGGTGGGGTTTGAAGTGAAACGAAAAGGGAAATGTGGGGAACTCAATGCTAACCTTGGTGGTAGTGAAACACGCACGATCGGTTGGTGGCAAGGAGAGAAACGGCGGCACAATGCGGAATCATGGCGGCGGCGATGTTCCAGCAGTGTTCCGGTGATGAGAGGGCGAGTATGGTGTAGAACACATGAAGGCGAAGACAAAGGTGAAGACGGTGGTGGTGTAGACCCCTGGATGGTGGTGCAAATGGCTAAGAAACAACGTTCAGTTGGCGAGAGAAAAATGCCGTTTGCGATGAGGAGGAAGGGAGGGAGGACTTGAGATTTTCGGGGATGGATGAGGATGAGAAGGGACTCTGAGGGCTCTCTTTTATAGTGGCTGAGGACGGGGATGGGAGATTAAGCGACGATGTTAATTCAGGGCAATAGTTCGTTCCTGTGTAAATGCAAATGAAGGAGGGGAGAAACGGTCGAGAATGTAGGAGTCTTAATGAGAGGAATTGAATGCACTTGATTGCACGAAGAATCATGGAGAAAATCCTATGTTTTGAAGAGCTCGTGAGAGGCTCTCGTGCTGGCTCGTTACATAGAGCTCACGCAATGGAGAAGAAAGAGTGGAGAGAGAAAAAAAGAAAAGGAAAAAAAGAAAGAAAATTCAGAAAAATCCAAAAATAAAATAAATTCAAAAAAATTCAAGCAAATTCCAAACAAAATCCTTGGAACCTGAAAAGATCAAATAAAATAATTTTAGATTTATTTGAAGTGTATTTTAGTTATTTAAAATGTTTTTCTTTTTCTAAAATTTCAAATTAAGCTTTAAATTAATCCAATAAATTGCAAATGATTCCTTTTATTTTTAAAACTTCAAAAAGGCTCTGAAAATTGGGATGTTGCAAACCTACCACCCTTAAAGAGAATGTCGACCCCGAGATTCGGGCTAGCTAGGGAATAGGTGTGGAAACTCGACCTTTATACCCTCTTCACGTTCCCAAGTGGCTTGCTCTTCGGTGTGATTACTCCACTGAACTTTGTAGAAACAGATGATCTTGCTCCTTGTCACACGCTCTGCTACTTCTAGAATCTTGGTAGGCTGTTCCTTGTAAGTGAGATCTTCCTGCAAATCAATGGCTTCCAATGGCATTTGCTCATTTGGCACTCGTAGACACTTTTTCAATTGAGACACGTGGAAGACATCATGAACATATGTCAACTGAGGTGGGAGCTCTAATTGATAGACAACTTCTCCTCTTCTGACTAAAACTAGAAAAGGTCCAATATATCTTGGTGCCAGTTTCCCGCTTACTCTGAAACGACACATTCCCTTGAGAGGTGAGACCTTCAGATACACATGATCTCCAGGTGCAAAAGCTAAGTCTCAGTGACGATTATCAGCATAACTTTTCTACCTGGTCTGTGCTGTCCTCAGCATTTCAAGGAAAACCTAATTTGATCTTTGGCTTCCTTCAAAGTGTCTAGCCCAAATATTTGTCCTTCTCCTGTTTCAGTCCAATAAGAATGTGTTTTGCATTTTCTTCCATAAAGAGCTTCAAATGGGGACATCTGCAGACTTGATTGATAACGGTTATTGTAAGAAAACTCTACATAAGGCAAACTTTGATCCCAAGTATTCTTATTTGCTAAAGTGCAGGCTCTCAACATATCTTCTAGAATTTGATTTACTCTTTCTGTTTGTCCATCTGTCTGCAGATGATAAGCTGTACTAAAATTCAGATTGTTACCTAGAATACTATGCAATTTCTACCAAAATCTTGAGGTGAACTGGGATCTTCGATCTGACACTATCTTCTTTGGTGCACCATGCAGACATGCCATATACAATTCTGCAAGTCTGTCTCCTAAGTAGGTTGTCTTGACTGGGATGAAGTGTGCAACTTTTATTAGACGATCTACCTCAACCCAAATAGAATCATATCCTGATCTTGTTCTCGGTAGACCGGTGATGAAGTCCATTCCAGTTTCTTCCCATTTCCATTCAGGTACCTCTAAGGGTTGAAGCAATCGAGCAGGTCTTTGATGTTTAGCTTTAACTCGCTGGCAGACATCACAATGAGCTTCCAGGGTGAATGGAATATAAGGTTTCATGAGCTTCTTTGAGTATCAACTGCTTAAGCTCTTTCTGATCGGGCACGCATATATGTTTCTCAAACCAAATAATTCTTTGCTCATCTTCTGAAAATCTTAGGGATTTACCCTTCTTCATGTTGCTCTTGATCTCCTTGATATTGGCATCTTTAATCTGAGCTTTCCTGATCTAATTTTGTAGAGTGGGTTGCACTTCTAAAGTGGCTAAGAAATCTTCTTCAACCAATTCAGGCTTGAGCTTTTGAAACTCCTCATGTAGTGCTGGCTGACTCTCCTTGATCATTAGGGCATTGCAGTAGACCTTTCTACTCAAAGCATCAGCTAATACATTAGCTTTGTCACGATGATAATGAATTCCAATGTCATAATTTTTTTATCAATTCCAACCATCTTCTTTGCGTAATGTTAAGATCGATTTGAGTAAAAATGTATTGTAGACTCTTATGGTCGGTGTAAACTTCACAACGATTACCAATGAGGTAATGTCCCCATATCTTTAAAGCATGCACTATGGCAAACAATTCTAAGTCATGAGTGGGGTAATTCACTTCATGATGTCTTAATTGCTGTGAAGCATAAGCTACTACCTTCCTTTCCTGCATCAGAACACATCCGAGACCTTGACGTGATGCATCACAAAAAATCTCAAAATCCCTCCGAACATCTGGAAAAATTAACACTGGAGCAGTGGTCAAATGCTTCTTCAATTCTTGAAAACTCTGCTCACATTCTAGCATCCACGCAAATTTCTTCTCTTTCTTCAGCAACTGAGTAAGGGGTCTTGCTTTTTTGGAGAATCCTTCGATGAATCGACAGTAATATCCTGCTATACCAAGAAAACATCTGAATTGAGGCACTGTCTTGGGTGACTCCCAATTGAGCACATCCTTGACTTTGCTGGGGTTGACGACAACTCCTTCTATAGACGTGATGTGATCCAAGAAGGTAACTTTCTTCATCCAAAACTCACACTTACTGAATTTAGCATAGAGTTGATTATCTCTAAGCTTCTCAAGAACCAAACAAAGATGCTCCTCGTGTTATTCCTCACTCTTGGAGTACACTAGGATATCGTCAATGAAGACAATGACAACTTATCCATGTAATCCATGAATACTTCATTCATCAAATTCATAAAGTAAGCAGAAGTGTTAGTCAATCCAAAATACTTGACCATGAACTCATACAGCCCATACCGGGTTGAGAAAGTTGTCTTGGGAATATCCTCTTTATGATTCTTCAGCTGGTGATATCCTGATCTCAAATCTATTTTTGGGAACACTTTGACTCCTTTCAATTGATCAAATAGATCATCAATTCTGGGTAAAGGGTACCTGTTCTTGATAGTGACTTCATTGAGCGTGCGATAATCCACGCACATTCGCTGAGTACCATCCTTCTTTTCCACAAAGATTACTGGGGCACCCCACGGGGAAGAACTGGGTTTGACAAAACCGTTATCTTGCAACTCCTTGATCTGCTTCTTCATCTCAACCAACTCATCAACAGGCAAACGGTAAGGTCTCTTAGAGATAGGCGCAGTTCCAGAAAATAGATTGGTGACAAACTCTATGTCTCTGTTTGGTGGCATTCTAGGTAAATCATTGGGAAAAACATCTAGAAATTATCTAACCACTGGCACATCTTCCAAAGTTATAGCCTTGATACTGCAAACTAATGCTCCATCACGATTTTCTGTGGAGGCTTCAAATTTTACTTTGGTTCCATCCGGACTGACCAAAGAGATGCTTCTATCAGCACAATCCAAAATAGCTTGGTGATTAGCAAGAAAATCCATTTCCAAAATCACATATAAGGACTTGGTATCTATGATTATGGGGCTGGCTAAAAATTCTATGCCTTCTATAGTTAACTTTAGGATAACCTTGATTCGTACTCAACTCTGAACCGGGAGATTGAACCAACAAAGCAGTTTTAAGAGTCAAAACCTTTAGCTGATGCTTTGCAGCAAAACTCTGAGAAACAAACAAATGCGAAGCTCTGAAATCAAACAAAATAGAAGCAGGTGCTAAATTAACTAGGAACTTTCCCAGCACAACGTCCTGAGCTGTCTAGGCTTCCTCCACTATGACATGGTTCACATGGCCTCTCCCAAAAGACTGTGAAGTCCTGATGATTGCATTTGGAGTCTGAGGTGCTCCACGTCCTACTCTTGGCATGGGGGTTCTGGCCGGAGTAGCTCCCAAATTGAATCTGACAGGCGTTGGAGCTTGCTTCCGTGGGCAATTGTTGCGTGGTGGCCCATCTCTTGACAATTGAAGCAGGTAATTCCTGTAGTAGAGTTGTTTTTTCTTAGTGGCTAGTTGTTGTTGTTGTTGAAAATGAGGAAACCTGAAGTAGCTAGGTGAGGAATCGGTGCAGGAGTCCTAGATGCAGCTGGGGAAGTGAAGCGGACAAAAGGCTATGAACTCATCCTGGATCTCTGCTGATGACTCGTGCTATATCATCTTCCTCTTGCGGGATTCTTCCAGTTCATAGCGAGACTCCTCAATAAGCATGACCTTATCCACCAGATGTTTGAAATCCACATAATCATTGCCAACTATTTGAACCTTCAAACTAGGGATGAGTCCCCGCTTGAAACATTTCTGATAGGCATCGTCCATGGCAACATCCTCATGAGCATAATGGGAGAGTTGTGTGAACTTATTGAGGTATTCACTCACCAACAAATTTCCCTACTACAGCTCACGAAACTCGTTCTTCTTCATCTCCACATTTCCATCAGGAATGTGAGGCTATCGAAAAGCTTTAGAGAAATCAGCCCAACTAATAGCTTGATGATTATCATGGGCAGCATAATAATTCTCCCACCATTCTGTGGCAATACCTTCGAGCTGGTGTGAGGCATACAAGACCTTCTCACGGTCATCACATCGAGCAATGGCTAGCTTCTTCTCTACGGAGCATAGCAAATCATTTGCCTCCAAAGGCTCGGATGAGTTGGAGAATGTAGGTGTATGCGCCCTCATGAATTCTACCAACTTGGACTGCTGAAAAGTTTGGGGTGGTGCGGTGGCACAGCAGCGGCTTGATTGTTTTGGTTCATTAATGCCATTAGAGCAGTAGCGGTTTGGTTTTGCTGATTCATCATCTAGTTCATGTTTTGCATCATGGCATTCATCAACTCTGAGCTGCCATGAACTAACCCAATCCCTGATTTGGTACAGCAGTCGGAGGAAGGGCATTACAATTAGCACTAGCGTTAGGATCACCTTGGCTTGCGGTGTTGCGAGTCTGAACCGTCTGGAGAACATTCTAACGGTTAAAAGATGAGAGGGAACAAGCAAGGGGTAAATGGTAAAGTCTTCTAAGGGAGCAGGCTACCCAGAAACAGAAAACAACAGAGACCATAGCCAAAAAGGCTACAAAAGAAACAATAAATAAGAGTAACCAAAAATCCTAAAAACACATGATCTAGGCGATGCTAACCAGTCTAACATTTATGCATGGTTGCTCAGCTAGTACTACAACTGCAGATCTTGAGACTTCCATTCCACCCATTGCTTTGATCACCGAAGACTCAATCCTATAGAAATGATTGAGATGAGAAAGGTTAATTAAATTTGAAAATAAAGTTTCAGATTAGACAAGAGACAGACCTAAGAATGATATTAGAAAAGATTAGAATAAGAAAAGAAAGGAATAGAATGAGACAAGAGAAGAATAACTATTCATGTCATTTGGTTGGTTTGATTTATAAAATAAAATTTGGAATTTTTGACTAAAATGACCATGCTAACTATGGTAGCATCCTAGAGTCAGTATGGCTCAGATACCATCCTTGTCGGGACCCAAATATACAAATCCGGACCCTCTGTGTATTTGGAACTAGTCCCAAGATCAGCAGCTAGTTCACACAGTATCAACAATGATGAAATCATATCCATACAACGAAATAGGTAAGAATAAACTAGATTTTATTAAATAGTATCAATAGACCTTATGGTCAAGGTTTTACAACTACTACCACGTTGGGCTTAATGACAAAAAATAAACTTGGAACGGAAGAAACACTTGTGGTAGCCATCTGATATGCCCATAGACAATTGAGTGGAGAGCGCACCCTAGTTCGCATAGTCCTCGAAGTACTCCTCGTAGAACTCGGTGTTCCTTGGGTCTTCTTCGATGACTGATCAACAAATGGTGTAAAGCCGTGAGTACATAAAGTACTCAGCAAGTCGTAGGGAAATGTATGCAAATAGTATTTCATGCAAGGCTTGAACAAGGATAGCTTTATCGCTATTTTACAGATAGCAATTTTGACAGTAAATACAATAAATATATTGAAAAGCACAATTGGAAAGAATACATACATAAGTAAACAAGTACTTTGGAACAACTAGTGAACTACATGTTCACTTCGCAACCATTCTACCAACCACAATTTTAGATAAACTCTATCTCCCATGTGAAATCACCAGGCAATGTCCATAATTGGGGACACGGCTATTCGAATAGTTTTTAACACTCTGCAGAGGTTGTATTGCTTTACCCACAAGACATGATCATCTTATATTGCCATGCAATTAACATACTTCCTTGGGTGTGTGGTGGAGAGATCATGACAAGGCCTTTACAAAGCTCTGTTTTAACCCAGTTCTGCTCGCTAAGGTTTCGCCTCCATCCGGCCCTCTCTTGCACCTAGTGTGAATGTCCATCCCAAACACACTTAAACCCAAACAGAACTAAATCAAAATATTATTAATTAATCAGCTAGGTCCATCTCATACTGGACATGTGGTTGTACGATAAGGTCCAGCTCAATAGCGCACATGATTAAGTCCTTAGTGGCTACTTAGGCGAAACATCCTCATCCAAAATGTGCTACCTGCACCCCCTTTACTGCATGATCATTCGCCTGAGTATGAATTCAATTTTTATTTAACCAGGCTCAATGGCATCCCCTGCCATGGCACAACAAATTTTATCAAAAGTGGCTACTCGCCACAATTCCGTATATAGTTAAGTCAAAATTTTATGATAAACATGGTGAAGGAACCCATCGCACAACTAAAACTTGACTAAGCATAGTGAGAGACCATGTGGAAGTGACCCCATGTTTGTGATGAGTAATTGATGCTTGGTTTGGAAAAGATTGAGTTTGGTTTGAGCTATTTCTGCTAAGTCGTAGCCCTGGAAATAGTCAGACCTCGGCTTTGATTCCTGCGAAGTCAATCGAGTTCGATCCTGTCTCCGCGTCGAAGCCTCTGGTCTTCGACTCCGAACTCACTGCGGAGTCTGTGGTCTTTGACTTCAAAACACTCAGCGGAGTCAGCAGACTTCGATTCCAGACGTGGTTTGTAGCAGTCGTAGGGAGGATACGACTTTCAGGGATTATATTTTGAGTACCTTCTATTGATGCGAATATGTGTTTACATTATCTCGAGTGGTGCAATGTGATGTTTTCTTGTCTGTGATGGATGCAGGACTTCGAAGTTGAACTGTGGCGAGGCATAGGATGGTCGGACTAGGCACGGGCGGTGCTGAGGTCAAAGTGGTCGAGAGATGCCGAAGACAGCAAGGATTCGAAGTGGTTGCAGGGCGTGGACAGCAAGAAAAGAGGAAGCTTCCAGGAAGGTGCAGGAGTGGCATTATGGTAAAATGCGCAAGGCTGCAAAGTGGAAGCGGATCTTGTTCGAGTTAGTGGGTAAAGTGTTGAGTTGTTGGAGCTAACGGGTAAAGCAAATTGTAAACCCGGTATTCTGAGGCTATATATAGGTGGGTTGCTCCATGGTGAAGGTAGAGGGGGTTTTTGTCTTTGCTCCTGCGTGGGCAGCTCTGGTCTTGAGGGTGTTTGTTTTGTCTCTTGTCCATATGAGAGTCTGAGAGCTCGTTCTACGTTTCTTGTTTTTCCTTTTTGGGTGAATGCTCTCGATGTGAGTATGGGGATGAACCGGCTGTAGCAACTCATTATGTAATTATTCATGTCTCTGAATCAATATGAGAAGGAATGTGGTTGAGCTATTCTTATTCCCTATTTCTCTGTCTCCTTGTTTCTGTCTCTTCTTCTTCTTTGCGCTTTGTTTTTCTCTGCTTCTCTTTGGCTTTGAAAGCGGTGACCTTCTTACTCTTAGAGAAGGATTGCTCCAATATCTCCTCTTTGTTCTTATTGTACAACTCATTGGTTATTAGATTGCCCAAGAGTTGTGTTGGTGTCATCCTTATCAACTTGGGGGAGTTGAGAAAGAGAGTCACTAAAGTCTCATATTTCTCTAGCATGACCCTAAGCATTTTTCCTCACAATATCAACATTGGATAGTGACGTGTCTAGGCCTTTGAGTTCATTTACAATGTTGTTGAGGTGAGAATACATTTCATTAATGTCTTCATGTGGCAACATTTTAAATTTCTCATATTTGATTCGGAGTCTATATAATTTGGCCTCTTTGATCGTGGATGTTCCCTTATGGATTTCTGAGAGGGTGGTCCATATCTCATGAGCGGTTTCCAAATTGCTCACTCGATTGAACTCATCCGCATCTGTAACATCCTGGGAAATTCGAATTTGAAAATATAAAGTTCTTCAATTATTTTGCAATATGTTCTGTTGAAACTTGGATTTTATGGCGATTTTCTAAATTTTGGTGGAGGATCCAAAAATTTAAGAAAGCTTAAAAAAATATAAAACTAATATTAATAATGCCATAGAAGGAAATAAAGGTATGAAGATAATAACATCAAATAAAATAAAAGGGCTATTATATTTTGTATTTAAGTAATTGAACAAAGACTTGGAATAAAATTTCAAGAAATTAGGAACCATAATCTTAAAGAGAAAATAGAAGTTCAACATACAAATTTAAAAATCCAAATTCAAAGCCATTCTCTCTTTCTTTATTCTCTCTATTACATGTGGGCCCCACTCATTTTTCCCTCTCTCTCTCTCCTTTTTATTTTCCCTCCTACCTCTTCTCACTGCGCCGCGGGGCCCGTTCCAGTTCCCTGCCACGCGGGACCGCTTCCCCCTTCCTCTCTTTCTTCTCTTCCTTTCCCCCCAGGCGATGTGCTCACCTTTCTTTTCTCCTCCTCCCTCCTCCCTTCTGCGGCCGAGCTCCTTCCACGTCTCCTCCCTTCTTTTTCCCCTGCGCCGAATCTTGCCGCAGCTGACAGCCTCCCCCCTGCCACGCCGCTTGCCCGGTCACGTCGTCCCTGAGCCCCCGCCCCTGCTCTGCCGCCTCTGCGCGTTCGTCGTCGGAAATCTCGCAAGCGCACGTCGCCCACGTTTTCCCCGACGCTATAAGACGTCGCCCGGCTCCTCATTTCTCCCCGGCCCCTTTCCCCTTTTCTCCTCTATCTTCTCCCGCGCCGCGCCTGCTTCTCCTCCATTTTCAACCGGCCACTGCCCCTTCCACTACCGTTCATGCCTCGGTTGATTTCATTCCGATTACTTGCGGTGGGAGAAGCTCCACGGTGCCCCAAACCTCCTCCAATCGCCGACCAACGTTCTCCACCGCCCGTGCTCCTCCTCCACGGTGACCTCCCCGCGCCGACGTGAGCTCCCGCCGCTGGCCCACCCCGGTGCCTCCTCGGCCTAACCAACCGCGCGGTAAGCTTCCCTCCACCGCTCTCCCCCTTATGGGCGCCGCCCTCTTCCCTATCCCTCCCGGCCACCGGCGCCTCCTGTCCACCTTCTCGCCGGCCGCCTAGCTCCATCGCCCGCCCACCTTGTCGCCGCTCCGGCCGACGCGCCGCCGCCCAAAGGTCCCCTACCCCTTGGGGTACCCATTTTAGCAGTCACCGGCCCACCCCGTCCGCCACCCGTCGGCAACGCCGTCGGCGGAGCTCCGCCCGATGTCTCCTCTGTTCTTCCTCTACTTGGCCACAACAAACTGTCACTCTTCTTCTAAATTGATTCCACCAAGTAATCACTAAATGGCCGCAGCCCACTTGGTCACTGGCGCCTGTCGCCTACCACTCGCACTGTGAGGTCCCGGGTTCGATCCCACCGAAGCACCCTTTGCACTTTATTTTATTTCAATTTTTGTACCTCATTATAATTAGGAAAAATTGTGGTAAATTAAGGAATAATCTAGAAAAGCTGATAAATTTAGCTAGGTCATAAAGCCAGGTCGATTAACATATAAATGTGAATTAGTTAATATGTTTGAATAATTAATACTATTTGAATAATTAACTAAAAGACTAATTATTAATTAAAGACTATGATAAAGAAACCAAATTGTGGTAAATAACCAAATAAAGATGGCCATTAATTAAAATTAAGATTTATGCCTAATATTTAAAAATGTTGCCATTAAATGAACTTTAGTGGTAAGTTTTGCTAATTACCAAATATTGGAATATAACTTTGCTAGGTAAATAAATTTTAACTAAAGCTAACAACAATTAAAAGAATGTAGAGACTTTCTAAGTAAATACTTTTATATATATAAAGGGGTAGGGAAATGCAGATAGCATGTATACATGCCTACTTGTAAATATAACAGTATAGTTCTTGCGTTCATTGTAGGCTCTATTAAAAATGTATACATGTAGACACTATCATAAAAATACTGCTAATCATGAACCCTTAAATGATAGCTTTAGTAAAAAAATGATAACCGAATGCCATCATGTTTAGCAGGCTCGAGCTACAAAAGGATAAAATATCAGAAACAGTAGTTTTCAGAGAGCACTCAGATTAAAAGGTTATAATGATACACAGATATTAAAATGTAATAGCCTTAGGTCATCAAGCACCAAAATAATCTCACATGCCTATGGATACTCTAAAGTAAACAGGTAACCATTAACACGAGTAATTAGGGTCACATAAAATGATATATATATATATATATATATATATATATATATCAAGCATTGCTTAGGTTGCTAATTTTAAACTAAAACATAGATAAAATAATAACGGTATCCTCAATTAAATTTTAATACTAGAATTAAAATAATAATAATAATAATTAATAATAATGAGGAGGAGCATGAAATAACAAGATATGGCCCATACAACTGAATCCTAATTCAAGGCTGAAATAGGCTTAGGGAAAGCTAAGACTACATAAAATGTCACCCCATGAAATGCTATACACCTAGGCTCTAAAGTTAATTCAATAAGCCAAAATACCCTGAAAAGTAACGCTCAACAAAATAATACCTACGCATAGGTCCATCCTAACTCATGGAACTTCCTTGATAAATATAAAAATAATAAAAAGAAGTTATTAAATAAAATAGAGAAAGCCATAGTATTCAATGGCCGGCTCAACCTAGTCCTCCCCAAACCTAAAGCAAGATAATCTCATTAATATTTCTGTGTCATAAACCCTTCTTCATTGAATGTCCTTCCACCAATCATCACTTCGTTCCAACTAGTGCGGCTCCGTCAATACTCCGCAACCAATCTGCCTTACCTCAAATCACCCTCTCACTCATAATAAAACAAAATTTGGCTTATTTGGAGTTATTTGAGTCTTTTGAGTGATTTGGTTTTATTTGGATTCAGTCGCTTATCACGTAGTTAGAAACTGGAGCCCCGAAGAATCAATGGATCCGGCAAGATCAAGATCAAGGTGAAGATAAAGACCCGAAGCTCAAGACCATCAAAGGAGATAGCTTTGAGTGAGCTCAAGACCGCGGTAAACTGCGCAAGGCGAGTCAATACTTTGATCATGTTGAACCTACATTTTCTACAAATTACTTTGGTTTAAATTATCAAATTGCATGCTGTTATTTTATATGCAAATACATGTTTAATTTAAGATTCTACTTATATGCCCAATTGCTTGCCTTGAATAATATTACACATCCTTCGAATTACTTGATTATGTGAACTTTGTCGCCCTAGCAAAATTATAATAGTAACCCTTCGAAAGTAAGTCCGTAATTATATGCCATGCTTAGTATTGTTTAGATACTCATGGGCGTGAGAGCGCCCAAGCATCACTTTTATCCTGAGAAAAATTAGTTGGGCAGTCATGGTGGTAATGACTGGTATATGTTGGATATGGCTATTTTATATTCCCAAAAACCTCAAATTGCTTATTTATCTGGGCGGATGGTTCGGGGGTATGGTGCAGGTGTGCACGAGAGTGGGGTTTGTGGTAGAACCGCCCAGATGCCACTAAGGACTGAATCTTGTCATGACCTCCTATGTAAAACAGTACAACCACAAGTCTGTAAAGTACAACTCGGCCTAGTAAATTTACCGAACCCTGAAAGTCATCATCATAGGTGGAGGAGGTGAGGTAGTGCAAGCGGCTGTTAGGGTGACGGCTTGAACGGGACATCCGCGGAGGGTGAAGTTCTGCTGTGGCGTACTAGTAGTGTGGGTAGCCAGCTGCTAGGCGTTCAGAAGGAGAACATCCCGCACAACTTATGAGACTTGCCACAAGCGGGCCAAGCTCATAGGGGTGAGATGATGGAAAGGGTGAGGTACTTTGAACGGTTACTGTGATGGTTGGCTCAACCGCATGACTAAGGAATTGTGTGGGGCAACGAGTGAACTGTCTCTTGTGGGTAAAGTGTGCAAACTCTGCAGAGTCAAAACTATTCGAATAGCCGTGCCCACGGTCAAGGGCGGACATGGGAACTTAACCAGATATAGTTCTATTTCAAAATGTCTTGTGGGGGGGGGGGGATGGAAAAGTGGAGGGCAGTGGAAAGGCCTGATTTGAGTTGTCCTGGGTGTTGTCCCAGTGGTAAGTTAAGCGGCTATAACGCTGAAAGGTGTTATACGGTGTGATGCCATATGTATGGCAAAATTGTGGTGTTATTAGGCATATGGTGTGATGCCATATGTATGGAAAATCATGTTAATATTCCTTGAACATTATGTTTTGTGCCAAAACTGCTAGGTCTCAGGAAATTTTATGTATTGTATTTTAAATAGTGGCATTTCTATTCTTACAAAATAAAATGTGGGTGGGATAAACAGGGTCATGAGTAAAGGAGATGGAAGTTTGTGGTAAAAACATAAAGATATTGGTGCACTCAGGTCGATTATAAAAAGGAAATGATAGTGTGGAATCTGGGAGAAGTAATTTGGTGGAGTCTAAATGAGTATATAGGTTAGATAGATGATTTAGATGATTTTTGGAGTATTAGGGATGCAAAGGTAATTGCGGGATTACAACACTTATACCTAATATAAATTCTTTGAAGATGATGGCAGTAATGGGATTGACAGGATTGGATCAAATAGTAGATGGATGAATTAAATTTCTAGGAATATTGGAGGAATGATAACAATTATTGGATTATAATCTTGATCAATGATATTCTTGGTGGATGTATCCTAGTGAGTCGTAGACTTAATCATTGATATTCTTGGTGGATGTATACTAGTGAGTCGTAGACTTGATCATTAATATTCTTGGGGATGTATACTAGTGAATTAGTTAGAAATAGATAGTAGAAAATAAGATTAATTATTGGGAGAACAAATTATGGTTTTGGATCAATGACAAAAGGATTGAATTATTAGGAAGTCCCGATACGAAGGATTTCGGTGGATTTAAAAGCAATTATGTTGGATAGTCATTAGAATTTAGAAATAAAGAGTTGATGATTAGCAACCACAAGATTGGATTTTAGAATACAAAAGATATTGGTAGATCTAAATAAAGGATGACCCTCACTACTTGGAGTCATAGGCAGCAATGAGTGCATGATTGGTGGATTATATATAAATGATGATATTCGCTGTTTGGAGTTTTAGACAGCAACCAATACAGAAAGAATATGATCGGTGGATTGAATAGAGGATGACATATGTTGTTTGGATAGAGAGCACTCAATAAAGGAAGTGTAATTTCGGTGGATTGAGTCAATTATGGCAATCACTATTGGGAGTCTTAGACAGCAGTTAATAAAGAGCGTGAGTCTTTGGTGGATTAAGTCAATGATGTCATTTGCGGTGAGGAGTCTTTAGGTCAAAAAAAACAATGTGATATAATAATAGAAATGCTACTAGACGCGTTTTATGGCGAATAAAACAACTCTAGCCTCTCCTTTGTTAAGCCATGCATACTATTTATTTGCATTCTGTGTATTGGCTCACGAAGCACGGGGTTGGAGTGCTCACACTCGCTTTTGCGACAAAATTCAGAATCAGGAATCAAATCACCTCGTCTCAGCAACAAGATTGGACAAGTTGGTCGAGAAGATGAAGATGTCAAGGGCTAGGTCGCGAACCTCCAGTTGGCTGCCTGTGGGCATGTCCTGAAGGTCCCACCTGTGTGCTTTGTTCTTCCGCTGCAGCCATTTATTAATTTCGATCTAATCGGCCCATGAGTAAGTCTATTAATTTACTTTAGCTTCCGCATGATATGAAATTTGATATCCATTACTGTAACTATGAGCACTATCTACTGATCCAGGGAATAGTGCGGTGGAATCACAGAGGAATCCGGATTGTAATATCTGGGCTCCTACAGCATCCAAAGTACCAAAGAGAGCATTCATTGCTTGATCATCTAAATGAGCATTATGCTCCTCATGTTCTGTGGGGGTGTAGTGGATCAAGTGGCATAACGTAACCCTCATTTATAATTTTTTATATACTCAGACTCATGGTATTTAAATAAATAGACATTCTAATTTTTTAATATGCATAATTTGAGCCATCAGAGGTGCCCTATAGCAATACCCTCACTAGCCATCCTTTTCTCTCTTAGACGATTAAGTCTAAATCAATGAGAGACCAAGCTCTGATTGTAACACCCCAGGTCCCACATTACCCTGGGATGCCACTAAAACCACTCCACAACTAACCAAATTACAAGATAAAATAATCTGGCAACAATTCCTATAACAAGATAAGATAAGTGGAAGCATAATCAACTAAGGGAACCAGGATAGTGGCAACAATTCAATATTTAAAACAACCTCCAACATTTTAACCTAAAACATAGTTCACAAATCTAACATTGTCAAGTTAATGTAAACAAAGCTAGGCAAAGGTCTAGAATCCCTTGGTCTTTATTACAGCATAAATCTATGATCCAAATGCATTAAGGTGATGCCGCTCTACCCTTCCCATGCATGCTCAATGATCACCTGTGAGGGGGGAAACAAGGGTGAGATAAAATCTCAGCAAGCAAACTGTTTAACAGGCTAATTAAACTACAACAATTTAATCATCAACATTTAATTTCCACAATGACCACGTTTATATCCTCAACCTCAAATCACCACCAACAACGGTAAAACCATAGCAAATAAATCTTGTTTGACTACTTTAAAACCTCAACCGCTATCACTACCAAAGACAATAAAGCATATGTATGTTTTACTTCACTACTTTATTATTTCTCACATCCACAACTGCTATCAACAATTACTACAAGAGAAAAGAATCTCATGCCACAATCACAACTCTTACCATACACAAGGGACGAACCCCATTCCACAACCACATCCACAATCCTCATACCACAAATAGCTCACATGAGCCAATTCCACATCACAACTATGAAGTTGTATATTCCAAATTACAACTATGAAGTTGAATATTAAACAAAGTAACTTCGCCACAATATATTGCATATGTATGCAAATGATCTTTCCACAATGCAATGCATATGAACGCTTTCATGCTATGCTCCACATCACTCTTTCCCAGCGGGATAAGAGGTGCATCGATACGGCAATATACGATCTTTGTGCACTGCACGATCGCGCGCTAGGTGCGGCGACATCCACATATGCAAATGTCATGATATGATATGAATGATATGATAATCATAAACCACATGAATTCCGACCTCAAAGGAGCATCAACATGCTCACAACATATCCACAACCACATATCCACCACATATTTGTTTTCATATTCCGCAATAGCACACTAAACAAATTTCCACATGATTACGAGCAAATTATTCAAACATATCAATTGATCAATAATTGCTACCATCACAACCACAAGTATTCACTAAGAATACTACCACTTAGACCACAATATACTCGTAAAGGTTTCTACCCCACAACTATATAGATTCACCAAAAATAATCCCGCATATCCACAATTAATCCATCAAGATCATAAGCAATTGAATTCATAAAAATACTACAATCTGGACCACGTTAAGGAAACATGTAACAAAGACATAGCATCACCAATTAATAGAATTAATTAATGTGAAGGTAGAATAATTAACGAGTTAAACAGTAGCACATCCGCTACGTTTACTTGCCTCAACCGTTGAAGCGAAGCAGTCATGTGCGCTCAGGAGCAAAACGACCTGTCCACAGGGTATCTCTTAGCACCATGGTACAGCAAACAAAGCGCGACTTAAAGATTAAAGACGTCGCTAGAAACCCGAACCCGCACATACTCCTCTCCGCTCAACGATTCAACAATCTACCCACTGCAGCAGTGTTGCTTAATATTTTCGTATCTTTAACAATACTAAGACAATTATAGCAAATGATATATATCTGGATTCCTCACTTAAATGTCTTCATTTTTCATGTAGATCACATATTTTTATTTTGATCCTAGAAAGGTGTAACTTAATGCGCAAAACAGATACCACTTATAGGATCAAGGATAACTAACTAGAGGGGAGTGAATAGGAGGTTCTAAAAGTTCTTGACTTTCTAAAACTAATTTCTACAATTAAGAGCTAAGCAAGATTTCTATAACAATTCAAGACCTACACAATTCAAGTTAAGTTGAGATACCGCAAGTCAAGTCTGTACAAATATGTTTCTAGCTTAATAAGATAAGATAATTTCAATTGCTAGAAGATAATTTCAATTGCTAGAAATATAAATACAGAATAGTAGAGACAAGAAATAACCAAATGGAGACACATGATGTTTTTGATGTTGTGTCAAAGACTTGCCAATCTTCACTAGTCCATGTTGAGGAAAGCTCAAACGAATTGGACCGGGTCCACGAATTAAGCTTTGCTCCTCGATTCCACTAGTGGTTATTCTTGTTCTGCTTCAGAGATGGCGAACACTGAGCCACTTGCAATTGGCATCGAGCCTCTTCACAATCTTCTTGAAAAGATCACCGCGCGAACTCCTGCCAAGCCGTCTAGGTATCAGCAAACACCAAGAGTAATAAACCACGACTTTCGCTTGATGGATTTCAAGTGCCAAGGATCAACTAAATCAAATGAACGCACTTGAATATCTGAACTACCTCAAATGAACGCAATAAGTGTATATGAGGTGTGGAGAGTATGCTCTTAGCTCAAAGATGTTAAATGAAATCTCTTGTTGCTGTCCTTGAGCTAGTGGGGGTGTATTTATACTCTTCACCAACAATTTTGACCGTTGGAGGACAAGTTCCTGAATTTTCAGCAAATGTGGTAGTACCACCGTTCATCAGCCAGTACTATCGCACCTGCACAGTAACGACTATAATAGTCATATTAAATGCTTCAGAACTAGGTATTAAATTTACAGCACAATACTACTGCCGCTATAAGTGTGGTAGTTTTGATCTTTGGTAGTACCATTTTCACGGGGCAGTACTACCATTGTCTCGAGGACCAAAAGTGGCCCCTTCTGGAAATAATGTACCGCTAATTAGTATTCGGTCTTAACGAGGTGCGGTAGTACTGCTCAAGATTTGCAGTCATACCACGGTGTGGTAGTACCGCTAATCGTTTTCCAGGAGAGCAAACATGCTCCAAAAAAATGCCTTTCTGAAAATTACATACCGCCAACTAAAATTTGGCCATACCGAGGTGCGTTAGTACTGCACTACCTCCCGGTCATACCACTGAATAGTAGTACCGCTGTGTAAACTTCGGTACTACCGATTTTCCTCTAAATGCATAGTTGGCTTTCAATTTTAATTCAAAGTGCATGCATGATTCTTAGTTGATGCAATGGCACAAGAATATGCTGTCAAGCTACTAGTCATGATCTCTCTTAATAGTACATCATCTAGCCTATAATCTGGTCTTCCACCAAATCTTTAAGACCAGTAAAACAAAAAAAAGAGATCCCAGATTACTTGCACCTTTCTTCCATGCCATTGTGATATTCTCTTCAACTCTTGTCATGCATCTTCAAGTTGTAGACCATCTTCCAGGACTAAACTATTCAAACACTCAATATGCATGTTAGTCCCATATTCATATATTGTAATTAATTACCAAAATAATTTAGTGGCCAAGATGCTTTTAGGTGGATGTAACCTCACTAAGATGAAATCTTAGTGGATGTAATTTACACTGGGTGATGCATTGTAAAGGTCATATGGTAATCTTCTTTATTCACATGTTCAAGAAAATGTGTGAAACATAACAAGTTGATTACCTCTTGTGGGTAAAATGTATGAACTCTACAGAGTGTAAACTGTTCAAACAGCCATACCCACGGTCATGGGCAGGCTTGGGAACTTACTCGAGTTAGTATCGATTTCAAAAACTTTGTAGGAGAGATGAAAACTTGTCGAGTGAATGTAACCCTGAATTTGGTTTGCTCTAGG
The DNA here is from genome assembly GCA_036346575.1 of Dendrocalamus sinicus. NCBI lineage: Eukaryota > Viridiplantae > Streptophyta > Magnoliopsida > Poales > Poaceae > Dendrocalamus > Dendrocalamus sinicus. The sequence continues at coordinate 31,129,330 of CM070648.1, forward strand.
TGGATATAACCCTAGTATAAAAAAACTAGCATATGGTGGATGGAACCTGCACTACTATTAATATTACACACTTTTACTCTCTTTAATGAAAACATAGTTTAGTTAAAATGCTAAGTCATATGAATTCAGGGAAGAAGCCCACTCATGTTGGTCGTGGCAAGAAATGGAAGGAGATTGAGGTCGAAAGTTAAGGGACAGTTGTAAATCATCGATGGTTTCTGCAGTGAAATTCTGTTGTTGCTACAAATGCAGGGTCTGAAAGAAGGTTCCAGTTGCAGTCCACATCATATCCCCAATGTAATCAAGGCTATACCTGATGTCCAGAAGGATCATGTTAAGAAGATTAGATTTAGTGACCTCCTATCAATGGTAGTGTGTTCTCTATTGGTCAAAATTGCAGAAGTTTAAAAACAACATTGTACCTGTAATGAAGATTTGATTTAAATTCTTGTGATTTGTGGTAAGATTTAGCCCCATTTTATAACATCTGATAGCAACATTTGTAAGACACATTCTTGCACCTAAAATTTTGTGAATACGTTAAAATGTCGCTTCAAATTCTCTTAAACGTGCTTCAAACGCTTTGAAACTTGTTTGAAATACTACTACAAAAGAGGCTATACTAGACAGGTACATCACAGACAGTTCATACAGAACCGTCTATGCTTAAACTATCACAGATGGTTTACACTAGCTACCATCTGTGATATTTTCATAAACGGTTATTAACACGAACCGTCTGTGATAATTGAGACATCACAGATGGTTCATGTTAATAACCGTCTATGAACTTTCACAGATGGTTCTTAATACGAACCGTCTATGATAATCGAGACAACACAGACGGTTCGTGTTAAGAACCATCTATGAAAGTTGCGAACATCATAGACGGTTCATATAAAAAACCGTCTTTGATATTCTGGACATGACAGATGGTTCTTATAACAAACCGTCTATGATATTATGGACATCACAAATGGTTCGTATTAATAATCGTCTGTGAATTATCACAAACAGTTATTAATACGAACCGTCTGTGATATATTGGTATCACAAACCGTTTGTGGTTGGAACTGTCTGTGATGATCTACGCTATTAAATACTGGGCGTACATGCTCGATCTCGACATAGATCTGTTTTCATTGCGCTGCATTGGTGGAGCAAGGCGGCCGGCCGGTTTTAGGGAGTTCGGTGAAAACATATCGCCGTCTTCTTAGTGATCAGAGGTTGGTACTTAATTACTTTTAATAACTTATATGCATGTTTTTGTAATTGAAAGAGATGATAGATATGTTTTTGTTTAATTTAGATCTAGCTAGCTAGCTAGGTTTAGAAAGATAATGTTAGTTTGCTCAATTTCAGAATGGGTAAGTACTCGTACATAGTTCACTAGCTTCAATATATTCTTGCTTAACATTATTATGTCATGAATACATGGCTCGCTAGCTATACCTACGTAATATATATAGATGCATGTCATGTACGTGTAAGTATAGCTAGTCTAATTTGCTATGTAGTAGCGCTAATAATCATTTTTGACACTCATTTGTTACATGAGTAACATAGATGGACCGAACCTGGATGTACATTGAGAACCGTGTGAGTGAAGAGTACATTAATGGTGTGTCTGCTTTTAGAAAAGCAGTCGAGCTGGATATGTTGAAGAAGGGGATGGAATATATGTATTGTCCATGCATTGATTGTGATAATCTAAAGATGTTTAGCAACTCAGCGCAGATCGAAGCTCACTTGATTTGAAGAGGTTTTAGAAAGGGGTACAAATGTTGGAGCAGTCACGGTGAAGAGAAGTGTACACAACAAGGTAGTTATGACATCGTCGAGGGAGACAATGATGTGTTGGTTGTGGACTGTGCGCTCGATCACGAGGATAGGTCGCAGGATGACAATATGGATCAGGTGCTACGTGATGCAGAAGGGAACTATAGTGAGAGAGAGTTTGGTAAATTCGAGGACTTGATAGAGGACTCAGAGAAACTTTTGTTCCCGGGCTGTAAGCCGTAATACACGAGGTTGTCATCAGTTCTAGAACTGCTCAAATTGAAGGCAAGCAATGGTTGGTCTGACAAGAGTTTCACGACATTGTTAGGTCTCCTAGCGGACATGCTTCCAAAGGGAAATGTGTTGTCGAGAACCACCTACCAAGCCAAAAAGATTCTTTACCCATTGGGAATGGAAGTAGAAAGAATACACGTATGCCCGAATGATTGTATCCTGTATCGTAAAGAGTATGCTAGCTTACATGTTTGTCCGGTGTGCAAAGCATCCTGATACAAGCGTAAAAATGACTCCGATGATGAGAATGGTATCGAGGTGAAGCTAGGACCTCCTACTAAGGTGTTGTGGTATCTTCCTATAATTCCCTGTTTGAAGCATTTATTTGCAAACCGCAAGGATGCAAGATTGATGTGTTGGCACTGGGAACAGCGTAAGAAAAACGGAATGATAAGACACGTTGGTGATTCTGCCCAGTGGAGGAACATCGATAGGATGTTTATAGATTTCGGTGTGTAATCGAGGAATATAAGGTTTGGATTGAGTACAGATGGAATGAATCCTTTTGGTAACATGAGCAGTCGACATAGCACCTGGCCCGTGACTCTGTGCATGTACAACCTTCCTCCTTGGCTGTGTATGAAGCGGAAGTATATTTTGATGTCACTACTTATCCAAGTGCCGAAGCAATCTGGGAACGATATTGATGTGTTCCTAGCACCATTGGTGGAAGATCTTGCAATACTGTAGAATGAAAGGGTACATGTTTGGGATGCAGACAAACGAGAGAACTTCACTCTACGCGCCATGTTGTTGTGTACCATTAATGATTTTTCTGCCCTTGGTAACCTGTCAGGGTTGAGTACAAAAGGAGCCAAAGCGTGTCCGCACTGCTTAGATTACACCGAGAGTGTGTGGTTGAACAACTCGCGTAAAACTGTGTACATGCGTCACCATAGGTTTCTTCCAAAGTATCACCCATACCGCAAGATGAAGAAATAATTTGATGGAATAAAGAGGATGATTCAGTACTAAGGCCTTTTAGTGGGAAAGAGGTGTATGATATGGTCAAGGATATCGACGTTGTGCTTGGAAAGGGATGTAAATTGAGGACCTGTAGGAAGAACATGTGGAAAAAGAGGTCAATATTTTGGGACTTGCCTTATTGGGAGCACTTAGAAGTTCGCAATTGCATCGATGTCATGCACGTAGAGAAGAATGTATATGACAGCTAGATTGGTCTCTTACTGAACATTCCTGATAAAACAATGGATGGTGTTAATCGCAAGGCATGACTTGGTCGCTATGAACAAAGTATCTTCCTCCAGCTTGCTACACTCTATCTAAGTCTGAGAGAACTCAACTGTGCCAATTCTTACATGGTGTGAAAGTTCCATCCGGTCACTCCACCAGCATGAAGAAACTTGTTTCCATGGAACATTTGAAATTAATTGGCATGAAGTCTCATGACTGTCATGTGCTAATGACACAAATGCTACCTATTACAATTAGAAGTATTTTGCCGAACAAGGTTCGAGTGACAATCAAAGGCTATGATATTTCTTTAACGCAATTGCTCAGAAGGTCATTGATCCCGATGGACTAGATGCTCTGCAAACCAAGGTGGTGACAACTCTATGTCATCTAGAGATGTATTTCCCTTTATCATTTTTTGGTATCATGGTCCATCTCATTGTCCACCTTGTGAAAGAGATAAAGATATGCGGCCCCGTGTTTCTACGTCATATGTACCCTTTCGAGAGGTACATGAGAATTCTCAAGTCCTATGTATGCAATCGATCTTGACCGGAGGGTAACATCATCAAAGGTTATACAATAGAAGAGGTCATTGAATTCTGCATCGGCTACATGGCTCAAGTCGAGCCGATAGGTGTACCTCTATCTCATCACGAGGGGAGGCTACAGGGTATCAAGACTATCGGAAGGAAAGTAATAACTCTGGATCAAAATACGTATGCTCAAGCCCATTTCATGGTTTTACAACACATGACTGAAGTGACCCCATATATTGAAGAGCACAAGGATATGTTACGTCAAGAGAATGCAGGCCAGTCAGAAGTTTGGATCACGAGACAACACAACCGTCAGTTCAACGAATAGTTAAAGGTGCAATTGACTAGGAAGTCATCAAATGAAACACTACAATGGTTGGCAAAAGGGCCAAAATTTATAATTGTGACATGGCAATGATACGACATTAATGGCTACGCATTTTATACAACAGATCAGGATAGAAAGAGCACAGCACAGAACTCAGGTGTCCACAGAGATGCCTATGATGCGCACGTCAGTACCGCTGGCCCAAGGTCGTACTACGAGCTTGTTGACGAGATTTGGGAGCTGGACTACGTAATTTTCAAAATTTCTCTATTTCGGTGCTGTTGGGTCCAACTCCCACGGGGTGTAAAGGTCGACAAGTACGGCATCACTACCGTGGATCTTGAATGTGTAGGATACGAAGACGAACCATTCGCACTCGCGAGGCAAGTTGTTCGAGTATTTTATGTAACCGACCCAGCAAATAAGAAGCACCATGTAGTTCTTTAGGGAAAAAGAAGGATTGTCAGAGTTGAGAATGTTGTGGATGAGGAAGAGTACAATCAATTTGATGAGTCGCCTCTCCCTCCTGACGCCGCCTCTCCCTCCCGACGCCGGCCGCCTCTCCCTCTCGCCGCCGCCTCTCCCTCCCGTCGCCGTCCGCTACTCCCTCCCGACGTCGGCCGCCACTCCCTCCTGACACCAGCCGCCACTCCCTCATGACGCCAGCCACCACTCCCTCCTGACGTCGGCCGCCTCTCCCTCCTGACGCCAGCCGCCTCTCCCTCCCGACGCTAGCCACCACTCCCTCCCGACGCCAGCCGCCTCAACCTCATGCCGCCGTCGCTCCTTCCCGACACCGTTTGCCACTCTGTCTCAATACTTGGCTAATTTGTTTTGTTATCTTCAGTAGATGGCTAAATTGTTTTATGACCTTTAGTACTTTATGATATATGCTTCACTTGTTAGCTACAAGATCTAATAATAAATTGTTTTTACTATTACTGTCATTTGTCAATCTTGTGGTCTGTCTCAATAGTTGGCTAAATTGTTTTATGACCTTTAGAACTTCATGATATATGATGCACTTGTTAGCTAAAAGATCTATTTGGAATGGCAAGTTGCTATGAGAGACCATGTGGTTGAGACCCCATGTATGTGATGAGTAATTGACATCGGTTTAGGAGAGTCGAGTTTGGCTTGAGTAGTTCGGACCATGTCATTGCACGGTGCAATCGGGCTCGGTTGGACTTGGTCAAACCTGGTCAAAGTGCTTGGGATGCAAATTCTGATGATTCGATAGGTTTGGGCTCTTTTCATGCTTAATGTGGTTCATTAATGCATTTGTGCTTACATGTATCGAGCGGTGCTATTTGATGTGTTTCTTGTCTGTGTTGGCTGCAGGACGTCGAGGCGGAGTCGTGACGAGACACGACGTGACCGGACTAGACACATGCGGTGTCGAGGTCAGAACGGTCGAGATGTGTCGAAGACAACGGAGACTCGAGGTGGTTGCGAGGCTTAAACGACAAGGAGCGCGGAAGCTTTCCGGAAGGTGCAGGAGGGGCGAAACGGTAATTTCGCGAGGCTGCAAAAGCGGGAGCGGGCTCCGTTCGGGTTTAACGGGCGTAACGGGTGGGAGACCCGTTAGCCAAGGGCTATAAATAGGAGGGAGTGGCTGCATGCCCTCTCATGGCTTTGGGAGAGAGTTAGGGTTGGCTAGAGTCAAAAGAAGCTTTGAGAGTTTGTTTGGCTTTAGGCTTTAGTTGGTGAGGCTTTGGTAGTGGAGAGTGGTTGGAGAGGGCAGAGGTTTTGTCTCCATCGTAGCATTTCCTCCCTGTGTGTTTGTGTTCTTCCAAGAACCATGTAGAGTGTGGGTTTTCTTGATCTTGGAGAGGGAGAGGATGAGTTGAGAGTCTTGTAATCATTCCTCTTGTTCTAATGTCCATGTGTATGGGGACTCCTATGTAATCCTTGTTTAGTTGGAATGAAATTTCTGAAGTTTTCTCTCGTGCAGCCTCTCTGTCCTTCGTTCCTCTCTTTGAGTGATTTCTTGACTTTTTGAGTTTTGAGTTGTTTCTTGCTGAGGAGTGCCAAAATGGGTTGCTTAGTGACTTGATTGAATTTTCCCAAGAGCAAATTGATTTTAATCTCAGATTCTCTCCATCAGCCTCCTCTGTTCTTCATTTTCTTTTTCAAGGGTTTTGTGAGAATCTCGTTTCACTCTTTGAGATGGCTTGAAATTTGGTACCTAGAGTCTAGAGGCTATCTTTTTGCTATTCTCAAAGTTTCATGGCCAAGGGATCAAAGAGGAGATGGCAATTTAGAGTTTTCTGCTGTGGCTCTCTTTAGTGCTCAGGTTCTAGGGTTTTGGTGTAAATCTGGTTTCCCTTCTTGAGTTGGCTTGAAATTTGGCATGTAGAATCCAGAGGCTATTAAGTCTATTCTAATTTTTATCCTCTCCTGTTTTGTCAAGTGAGACCTCCTCAACTGCGTTTTAGTTGTCACTTTTCAATTTTTTTATCTCCTCTAGCAATTAATAACTATAGATTATATAATTCCTCCACACCAATTCGGCCCTTGCGTTGAGCAGTTAGGCCCACGAAAACAAAGCGTTGCAATAACAGATTATTGCCACGAACAATCATCATATATAGCAACAAATTTATTTCGTGGCAATACAAACTCATTTCATACGCATTGTATAGGAACCTTTTGCAACGCAATTGATGACTATGACAACGCAATAAAATTGTGGCAATATTGTCACCCACTCGCAACGAAATTCTATAAGGTGGCAATACCTCCTAACTATTGCAACGAAAATCAATATTATCACAACGCAAGACAACCGTGGCAATAAAGTCATACTACTCGCAACCATTTTCTAAATGGTGGCGATAAAGCCACCTTATTACAACGAATTCAATGACTATCGCGACGCAATATTTTAGAGGCAATACTGTGCACATATCGCCACGATTTTGGCAAAATGTTGCAATAGTACATACCTATTGCAACTAATTTAGTGTCATTGCGATGCGTTTCGTGGCTAAAGGGTCGGAATCCAGTAGTGTTGACATTTGAATTTTGCATCGTTTGCATTCTTTGGTGGGTTTTGCCAGGAAAACTGGTATGACAGCTAGCTGGCACCGATCTGACCTTTGGCTATTGCTGGTCAGACCATCGTTGTGTTACTGGTCAGACCACCGGGTTTCTTTCAAATATCCTAGTGCATAGTATCCATTAGACTTACGTATAGGCTAGTTGTCTCATCAATTTAATTAATAGATTGGGATGGAGCCTAAAAACTAACCATCTAAGATTCCAACCTTGTGTTCTAGAGTTAGGATTGGAGAAGAGTGGGTGCTGTTGTGTGCTCTCTTGTCCTCTAGGTGGAGTGGCTATAAGACATTCATCCTTAAGTAGCAATACATAAACATTGTTCGTCGCTCATGGTGTGTCCTTGTTTTGGTTGATTTGCTCTTATTATTGTCAGTTTTGATCTCCTCTCTCCTATTTTTGATCTTGTTGTGTACCAAGGATATATACTGATGAAAATGACTCATGGAGATCATATCCTATCCACCTAGGCACCAAGTCTTGCAGGATTTTTAAGTTGCCTGATTTTGCTTGGATTTGGCCTCATTTTGTGATTTCTTGATCCTAAGGTTTTTGCTCAGAATCATTAGGAGATTTTGCTTGCTGTAATATGTGAGAATACATCTAGAGCTATCTTGGCCATTCTCTACCCACAAGTAAGTCATATCATGAGATTTTGGTTTTTGCCCAATTTTGGTTCAATCTTGCTTATGTTTGAAAAAGGTAGAAACTTTGACAAGGATTCATGTGATCCTGAGATGAAATATGTTTCTGAGACCATAACCAAGGTATGTGCAAAGTTTTATCATATTTGACTTTGGATTTTCGTAGTTGCACCATTCTTGGTCTTGACCTGGGATAATTTTCTATTTTGGAAACTGGGAGTAGTCAGACTACCCCTAGGCATGGTCCAACCGACAACCAGTCACACCACCAGGACCTTATCGGTCAGACCACACTCTCAGTGGTGGTCAGACTGGTGAGGCACTAAAAACTTCCTCTCTTTGGTTTTGAGGTTGTTACTTTGGTCTAAGGCTTGCAATTCTAATCTTCATAGCTCTGTAACTACTAGAGTGAAGAATTTGAAAATACTTGGGAGAAAAAAATTACTAAGGCATCATTCACCTTCTCTATTGTCATTGTGGTTCTACAAGTGGCATCAGAACTTTGTTAGCTCTTCTTATATATTTTAACCGGTCTTGGAGCCATAGCATTAGACAATTATTCAACCAAACCTGTACCTTCGATTGGGTTGACTTTTCTTATTGGAACACCCAAATGTCCTCTTACATCGAAGCTCAAGGGTACTCAATCTGGATCAAAGTTAAGAATTCTTGTGTTGTGCATGCCGATGACTAGGTGAATACATGAATGTGGAGGCAAGTAGTAAGGCACAAAATTTTCTGATTCAGGGGCTTAGTCAATCTGAGTTTGAGTGAGTAGTTCATTTGAGGAAGCTTGGTGAATCTTCGGATGAGTTGTGGGAAAGATTTAACAAGATTATTCATGATTTGTGTGCTGTTGGCTTGACTTTTTCTGAATCTAAAAATGCTCACCAAATGTTGTGTGCTCTTGATGTTAAAATTTGGGAGACAAAGATTACTTCCATCAATAACAACATTGTCATAAGTAAGCTTAACCTTGATAATCTCTACTCGAGGTTGAAGGTGCAATAATTGACTTCATCTCACATCTCCCCAAGACAGAGTTTGTGGCTCTTATAATCAACCTTACTCAGAGTAGCTCTTTTCGTGTAACATCCCAAAATTCGGATGTTCAGAAATATGAAATTCTTAACACTTTTCTTGCATTTTGCTGGCATTCAAATTTCTTCTAAATATTTATTTGAAATCTTTTGAGTTTTGTTACATGCAAATAAATATAATGAGAAATAATGTGCAAAGTGAAAATAATAATGGTGTTAATAAAAGATACGGGAATAATGTACAACAATGAATTATGAATTCTAAACCAATTTTAAATTACACTCATATCCAAACTAAAATTGAAATTTTAAACTCAAACCAAGAATCAAACAACCGCATCCAAATAATTGAACTGAAAATTCAATTTTTGAATTTTAATACCTTGCAAAACTGGAAATTAGTAATCTTAAATATGAAATACAAATTCAAATTTTGAATATCATGCACAACTTCCCGACTACCTTTTCCCCAGCCAAATAGTAGCCACTTCCCCTTTCATCTTAGCTCGCATCTCCTCGAAAAACAAAGCTGCCATCTTCGTCCTTTCTTTAATAAGCACCCTCCCCACTCACTGCCATTCCCATCTCTCACACCATCTCTCTCCTCTTCAACAGAAAGCTCACTTCTAGTCACCCCCAAACAAGCTCTTTGTACATGTTCATTTCACAACATCTCTCCTTCCAATCACCACCAAAATCACAAATCCCTTGATGCATGTCATACCATTGCAATCCTCATCACACAAGCAACCCATTTATACAAGTAGTTTTCGCATGCAAGGTCGTTTGAGCAATTTCATGAGAGGAGAGAAGAGGTGCAGTGGTGCTGCAAAATGGCATGGTTAGCTAGAAGAAGAGGGGCCAAGAGGTGGCGAGCTGCGGGCGACCGAGCCAGCCGAGGGCACGCGGGATTGGCGAGGTGGAGGTAGCGCCGGCGTGGAGGAGCTGCAGCATGCAAGCAGCAGTGGGGCGCCTGCCAACCAGTCCGAGGTCGGGCGTAGCAAGAGGCGACGGCCGGCGGGCGGCTGTTGGAGGAGGTTGGCCAAGGCGCGGCCAAAAGCGGTGGCGTGGAAGAGCTGCCGGAGTTGGTGCGGTCAAAGGAGCAGGCGCAGTCGAGGAGCACGCCACGCGATGCTGACCGACGAGCCAAGGAGCAGCCATGCAGAGCACTACAGCACTGGGGCAAGGCATGGCTTGGCGGAGCTGCGGTGCCGAGCGGTAGTAGGATGAGCTAGGCGCTGGCGGCTGGCAGCCGGAGCTGGGCACGATAGCCAAGTCCGGCGAGGCAGTGCGGAGGCAGGGCAGCAGTGCAGTGCTAGAAGCTGGTGCAGCGTGGTAGAGCAACGCCGGGGCTGATGTAGATGTGGGTGAGGGCGCCGAGGCAACGGCTGGGCTCGGCATAGTTGGATGGGAGAAAGAGCAGTTGGCTGGAAGAGTAAAGAAAATGGAGTAGAGGAGAAGCTGGTTGTCGGTTGAGTTAAGAAGAAAGAAATAGATAGAGGAGCGTAGTTTGCAAAGTGAAGAAAAGAAGAAGAAATTGGTGCTGCAGTGGGAAAGAAAAGGAATGTAAGAAGAAATGAAGGAAGAAATGAAGAAGAGGAGAGATAAAGAAAGGTGCCGCAGTGGAGAAGAGAAATGGGGAAGAAGGAGAAGGAAGAGGATTGTGCTATCAGTGGATGAAAAAAAGGAGAGAGGAAAAAAACACGGGTGCAAGTTCGGCGGCAAAATCGGCAGGCATAGACGTGGATGAGGCGTCGAGCGGGACGTGGGAACTGGTGACGACTACGGCAGACGCGGATGAATGGATGAGAAGACGACGACCGGTGATCATTTGCACATCTAGTGTTACATCATTTAGCACGTAATTAGAATTGGAGTCTTGAAGATTCTATGGATCAATCAAGATCAAGATCGAAGTGAAGATGAAGACCGGAAGCTCAAACACATCGAATGAGAAAACTTTGAGTGAGCTTAAGACCGCGGTAAACTGCGCAAGGCGAGTCAATACTTTGATCATGTTGAACCTACATTTTCTGTAAATTATTTCTGTTTTAAATTCTCAAATTACATGCTGTTATTTCATATGCAAATTATGTTGCTTTATGAATTCTAGTTACATGCCCATTAATTAGCTGGTTAATATTACACTCTTTTGGAACATTTGAGTATTTGAGCCTTGTCACCCTAGCAAAAATTATAATGGTAAAACTTTCAAAAATAAGTCCTTAATTATACGCCATGCTTAGCACTGCTTAGATATTCGGGGGCACCAAAATACCCAAGCATCACTTTTAATCATGAGAAACTGATTTGGGAAGTCATGGTGGAAATGACTGGTATATTTTGACATGATTATTTTATGCTCCCAAAAACCTCAAGTTGCTTAAATTATCTGGGCGGATGGTACGGGGGCTGGTATGTGGTGCAATGGAAGCACAGTGTATGGGATGTGGTAGAACCGCCAAGATAATCTTAAGGACTGAATCTTGTCATGATATCCTATGTAAAACAGTACAACCACAAGTCTGCAAAATGCAACCTGGCTAAGTAAAACTATCGAAACCTCCAGACTCATCTCATCGGTAGTGGAAAGGAGGCGAAAATTGCAAGGGCAAGGGGAAGCCTAAAGGGACACCGAGAGGAGGGTGACGTAACCAGTCGTGCTAGCGTTGTGGAGATTGGAGTCCAAATGCGCTAGTATCCATGATTACATCCCGCGCATCATATTGCATATTTAATTTCAGCAACTTGTATTGTAAAATATTTATATGGAGGTTTGATAATTATCCTTATGTGACATGATATCTTACCTTACATCTTAGTATGTGTTGTGCTAGTTTGTTAGATTTATCATATCTTTCCATGTCACTATTACAGAAAGGCTAATAGTAGACGCCAAATCACAGACGGTTTTGTGAAACCGTCTGTAATGTACACTATTACAGACGGTTTTAATTTGAAGGCCGTCTGTGGTATTTGTGGCGGGAAAAAGGAGTATCACGACGGTTCTTCCGATGAACCGTGCGCGATATCGAATATCACAGACGGTTTTTATTAAAACCGTGCGCGATATCTGAGATTATCACGACGGTTTTTTATTAAAAACCGTCTGTGTTGTGTCGACTATCACAGCCGGTTGTTGTTAAGAACCGTCTGGGAATGTTCACAGACGGTTTTTCACAAGAACCGACTGTGATGTCCCTTTGTATGAAGCGAAAGTACATTTTGCTGTCGATACTTATCCAAGGGCCAAAACAACCTGGGAATGATATCGATGTGTTCCTAGCACCGTTGGTGGAAGATCTAAAAGTACTGTGGAACGAAGGGGTACAGGTATGGGATGCATACAAACGAGAGAACTTCACTCTGCGCTCCTTATTGTTCTGCACCATAAATGATTATCCTGCCCTTGGTAACCTATCGGGCCATAGTATAAAAGGTGCCAAAGCTTGTACTCAATGTTTAGATGGTACCGAGAGTGTGTGGCTGAGACACTCACGCAAAACCGTCTACATGCGTCACCGCCGGTTCCTTCGGAGGGCTCACCCATACCGCAAGATGAAGAAACAATTTGACGGAGACAAGGAAGACGGTTCAACTCCAAAGCATTTAAGGGGACGCGAGGTTTATGATATGGTTAAGGATTTAGATGTTGTCCTCGGAAAGGGACGTAAATTGAGGGCTCATGAGAAGAACACCTGGAAGAAGAGATCAATATTTTGGGACTTACCTTATTGGGAGTACCTAGATGTGCGGCATCGCATCGACGCCATGCACGTAGAAAAGAATATGTGCGACGCTTGATTGGTCTCTTCTGAACATCCGTGATAAAACAAAGGACGGCGCCAACGCACGGCTTGACTTGGCTGATATGCACATCGTGCCCGAGTTAGCACCGACATGCACCGATAATGCACGAACGCACCTTCCCCTCGTGTTATACTCTGTCCAAGGCTGAAAACAGAATCGTGCGCTGCTTGCATGGTGTCAAAGTTCCGTCTCGTTACTCCGGCAACGTGAAGAAACTTGTTTCGATGCAAGATTTGAAGTTAAATGGCATGAAGTCTCATGATTGTCATGTGCTGATGACACAGATGCTCCCTATTGCAATTAGAAATATTTTGCCGATCAAAGTCCGAGAGACAATCATGAGGCTATGTTATTTCTTTAACACAATTGCTCAGAAGGTCATCGATCCCGAAGGACTAGATGCTCTGCAGACGAGGTGGTGATGACTCTATGTCACCTTGAAATGTATTTCCTCCTTCGTTTTTCGATATCATGGTCCATCTCATTGTTCACGTTGTGTGGGAGATAAAAATGTGCGGGCCGTATTCCTACGTAGCATGTACCCATTTGAGAGGTTCATGGAATTCTCAAGTCCTACGTGCGGAATCGTTCTCGGCGGAGGGCAGCATCGTCGAAGGTTATGCAAGCGAAGAGGTCATTGAGTTTTGTGTCGATTATATGGCTCAGATTCAACCGATAGGTGTCCTCAATCTCGTCATGAGGGGAGGTCAAGGGTCTCGAACTATCGGAAGGAAAGCAATCACTCCGGATATGGACATGTATACTCAAGCCCATTTCACGGTGTTGCAACACATGACCGAAGTGGCGCCTTATGTGGACCAGACAAGGGTGTGCTTGGCAATGAATCCGGAGCGCCGGATGTTTGGATCATGAGGCAACACAACCGCCGGTTCAACCAATGGTTGAAGGAGCAAATCGCTAGGAGCTCGCCGAGTGAGACGCTGACATGGTTGGCAAAAGGGCCGACATTTACAGTTGTGACATGGCAAGGATATGACATAAATGGGTACACATTCTATACGCATCTCGGGATGTCAAGAGCACTAACGAACAGCGGTGTCCGCATAGATGCATTCAGACCGATGGGTCGAGAAACTCGTACTATGGCTTCATAGAAGAGATTTGGGAGCTCGACTATGTGGTTTTCAAGATCCCCTTATTTCGCCGTTGGGTGCATCTCCCACAGTGAAGGTTGACAAATGCGGTGTCACGACCGTGGACCTCCAACGTGTCGAGTACAAAGATGAACCATTCGTACTCGCCAATCAAGTTGTTCAAGTTTTCTATGTAACCGACCGGCAAATAAGAAATGCCATGTAGTTCTTCATGGAAAAAGGAGAATTGTCGGAGTGGAGAATGTACCGACGAGGAGGAATACAATCAATTTGACGAGTTACCTCCTTTTGGAAATGGCATAAGGGTCGATGATGAACAACGTGACGAAACTAGTTACGTACGCATTGATCATGATGAAGGGCTAATTTTTAAAGGAAATAAGCAAGTACAATAAGAATGTATATGTGAAAATGTGTGACAATTTTGAGATGTATATGTGAAAATGTGTGATGTAGTCAATTTTGAGATGTATATGTGGAAATGTGTGATGTAGACAATTTTGAGATGTATATGTGAAAATGTGTGATGTAGTCAATTTTGAGATGTATATGTGAAAATGTGTGATGTAGTCAATTTTGAGATGTATATGTGAAAATGTGTGATGTAGTCAATTTTGAGATGTATATGTGAAAATGTGTGATGTAGTCAATTTTGAGATGTATATGTGAAAATGTGTGATGTAGTCAATTTTGAGATGTATATGTGAAAATGTGTGATGTAGTCAATTTTGAGATGTATATGTGAAAATGTGTGATGTATTTGAGAATGACAAAATGTATCAAGAAATACACTGTGTGAATGCAGCTGGTTGGTGTTGTATATGAATGTAGCTGTTTGGTAGTTGATATGAATGCAAATGTGTAGTTATTGGTGGTCTTAATTGCAACAATGGCAAGGCTTATCACGAGCGGTTCTAAATTTAGAACCGTCAGCGATAACATATCACGACGGTTCTAAGTTTAGAACCGTCGTGATAACATATCACGAGCGGTTCTAAGTTTAGAACCGTGCGTGATAGTAAACTATCACGACGGTTTTTAACTCAAAAACGTCGTGATATAAAGTTATCGCGACGGTTCTAAGTTTAGAACCGCTCGCGATAATCGCCCTACATATACCCTCTCGCTAGGGTTTTCCGTGTGCGCTGCGCTTATTCGATTAATTCTAAATCCCGAGCCGTCGTCGCCGCCGCCTCCCGAGCCCTCGCCGGCTGCCTCCCAGCCCTCGCCGGCCGCCTCCCGACGAAGACGCCGCCGCAGCCTCCTCCTCCTCCGTCGCCGCCTCCCGAGCCCGCCGCCTCCTTCTCCGCCGCCGCCTCCCCGAGCCCGTCGCCTCCTCCCCCTCCGTCGCCGCCGCCTCCTCCTGCGTCGCCGCCTCCTCCTCCTGCGTCGCCTCCTCCTCCTCCTCCGTCGCCTCCCCGAGCCCGTCGCCTCCTCCTCCTCCGTCATCGTCGCCGTCTCCTCCTCCTCCTCCGTCGCGCCTCCTCCTCCTCCAGCGTCCTAAGGTCACCAAAACCGTAAGGTCATCAAATCCTCCCGAGCTTCATGCTTCTTGTTAGTGTTTAGGTTGATGCTTGATGCTTCATCTTGTTATGGTTAGTTGCTTAGTACATATTTAGGTTGATGCTTCATGCTTACTGTTAGTGTTTAGGGTTGATGCTTGGTACATATTACATTGGTACATTGTTTATCTGCAGAGCTTAATTAGTTTGCTATTTGGTACATACTACATTGGTACATTGTTTACTGCAGCTTGCTTAGTTTACATTGGTACATATTGCTTGTTGTGTTAGTATATAGTATATAGTATATAGTATATAGTACATAGTATATAGTTTGAAATCATTTGGGTCCCCTTCCTCTACTCCTCTCCTCCCTTCTCCCCTTCCTCTACTCCTCTCCGATCTCTTTCTAGTGTATCTGGATAAAGAAATCTTGCGATTATTGCAAAGATACATTGACCATTTGGGTGGAAAGAAATACATTGTGTCGTCAGGCTCATGATCGCCAATTTGAAGCATAGCGTAGCATCAGAGGCACATCCAAGGCTGCAGTGTGTGTCTTGAGGAATCCCAAGAGCTGGTCTTCGATGTGGCATTCCTCAAACTATAAATTATGAATCTTATTCTCATAACCCATCTGAATACCAGCTCTTGGCATTCCTCAAGACACAGCAGCAGGCCTCGAATGTGCCTCGGATGCTATGCTATGCTTCGAATTGGCAGTCATGCGCCTGACAAACAGATTGATCTTTCCACCCAAATGCTCCATGTATCTAGACAAAAAGCAAATGAAGCAAGTGACATACTATAGTGTTCCCGTTCAGTGAACCGGATACACGCTTTGTGTCATTTGCTTCATAGACCTTTGTTTAGGGACTTTGCTATTTGGTTTATAGTTTTAGCAACTAAAGTAGGTGCTAGGATAGGCACTTTGTTTAGAGACCTTGTAGTAATAGTATTACAAAATTCAAGGAAATTTTAGTACGAAGTTCAAAAACAAATTCCTGATTCTTGGTGAGCAGCCAATATAGCCGACTTCTTGGTGGCGACTATGCATCCGCTTCTTCCCACTCCTTCTCTTCATCTCTGGTCTCTGGATCACGTGCGCCGATGCGATGATTCTGTTAGGCACATCACCCCTCTCTATGTCCATATCACCCCTCCCTTCTCCCCTCCCCTCTACTCCTCTCTTGTCTTGCAATTCAATATGATTACTTTCTCATCTTATCTTAATAGACCCACAAAATGAGCAACATGTCACCCGCGCATTCTTCAACATCATCGCGAGGCGCCCGCTCCAACATCAAGACGCCAAGGAAGAGGGCTATCAAAGAAGCTCGAGGGCCGGCGGATCATCACAGCGGTGAATGCATCGGGTCCCTATCCTTCCTCAGCGAAACGCATTCGAACCATGGTCGGAGTAGTTGCACGAGAACAATTGAGATCACATACAATTCGTGGAAGAACGTGCGACACACTGGAAACGTGAGCTGTGGACCGAAATTTTGGCATCGTTCGAGTTCCCAGAAGAACACCTCGACGCTGTGTAACAACAAACCTACAAAGCGGCGTGCAAAGCATGGAAGAACTTCAAGAGCACGCTTGTCAAGAAATACGTGGAGACGGACGAAACGCCTGTTCATACATACCCATTCCTGGAACCACAATGGGAAGAGTTCAAGGCGATGAAAACGACCGAAGATTTCAAAAGTACAAGTGTGGCGCACAAGGCCCTCTAGGCAAAAAATACACACCCTCACAGACTTGGCACAGCTGGGTATGCGGGTAAAATCGCGCAGATGGATGAAGGAGGATGAGTGGCAGTACGAGGACATCGCCCGCCGTTTTCAATATCCCGCACGACCGTGCTCGAAATTGGATTAGAGCAAGGTCATCTACAACGACATCAAGGACATCACCTTTGAAACCCTTCGGACCAGCAAGTGACCGAGCGCTGGTAAGATATCGATCGAACTACGTAGCTTGTAATTACTCCACAACCGCATTTAATTGAAATGACATGTCGTGCTCTTGCAGGAAGAGCCGAGTTTTCAATCTACCAGGATCATTCCAGAGGAACAAGGGAGAATGATATGCTCTCCATGGTCCTGGGAAACAAGGAGCACCCGGCCGTCTGAGAGGCCTTGGGCTTTACATTCCTTGGAAACATGGTTTCAAGATGACTCCGACATGTATCGGCGCAGAAGAGAAACAAAGCCGGCGTGGCGCACAGCTACGAGAAGAGCTCAAGGCATCTCTTAAAGAGGAGATATGGGTTCGATGGCTGATATAATCAGAGATGAGGTGCGAAATGACAGAAAAGTCGCAGCCGCCACCGCCTCTGTGCTAGCTAGCCCGCACAACCATCCGAGTAGCTGCGCGTCAATCCGACGCAAACCCACCAAATTTCCTGTGGACGACATCCTCGGTAATAATTATTACCTCTCGAATGCTTGCTCCATTGGTAGGCCTATTCGAGTAGCTAATTTTGTATCGTTATGTAGGAGCCTCGACATGCGAGCTCCAAGTGAGATATGGCTCCATTCCCTTGTACGCTGCTTGGGGCCAGGCATATTCGTCTGGTATCGGGGCCATGGTGCACGGTCAAGCTTTAGCGCCAGGCTTCGCAAAAGTTAATGTGGATGGTGTGTATGCCAATTTTGAGGTGGTCCCGCCAAAAGCCCCCAACGACGAGATCGTGAATCTAGGACAGCCATTGGAACATTCATCCAAAGGCCCAAACCGACATCTCCTCGAGGCTTCTTCACCGGTGGCAGGACCAGAAGTGCAGTACGAACCACAGCAACTTGCACTGGTGCCATCTCCACACGGGCAGTGCGAACCACAGCTACCTGCACCGGTGCTATCTCCACCGGTGCTATCTCCACGGGTGCTATTCTCGCCAGAGCAACTTGCACCGTCTATACCATTACAGTCGACTAGCATAAAGTCGACCCACAATCGAGGCAGTGGCCAGTAGGGCAAATCAAAGACGAAGGATGATGACGAATTCCCGTCCATGCCATTGGCCCGCAAATTCGTGCTAGCTCAGCCGATGGTAGTCCAGGAAGAGCTCCAAAAACTAGGACTTGGTTGCCAAAGATTCCACCTTTGGTATATGGAAGTGTCCAATAAGCCAGAGGCAGAACGGCGCTCAGGTATAGCTGTCAAATTCAAGCCGGAACATTTCTTGCACGGCTCGGATGTGTCTTCACGGTGACCTTTGACGATATATTTCATCTTTTCACGCTCAACGCTCTCGACGCCTCACTCGCTCGATCTTTGGACGCCGTAAGTCTGCACAATCAAAGTCTCTGCTCACGTAATACCGATATATGTCACAATTTGTTGCTTTCCTATGTTATATATAGATTCATGCCGATCGAAGCTAGATCATCAAATCACAAATTGGTTTCTGGACCCACGCTTGGTCGCCATTGATACCATCATCGAGAATGCATCCTTCGTCGAGGACTATATTACAAAAGCAACTGCTTGCTCACCAAGATAAGGAATTTGTTCTTATGCCATACAATGAGAATTTTCATTGGATTTTAATTGTAATTATACCAAAATGGAACAAGGCTATATACCTTGATTCTCTAAGTAAGAACAAATTCAAGTACACAGCTATCGCCCGAATACTCGATAGGTACGTACATTGTACATTGTACTCTTTCTTTCCTTCCGAATAACTAATCTAACTTTTTCGAATAACGAAGGTCGTTCGCCACATACGTTCAACAAACACGTGACTCGACGACAGGGGCCAAGGCCTTGAAACATGATCGCAAGTTTCGGGTATTCGCTAGCTACACATTAATTAATCATATACAACACATAGTAGTAATGCCACTTGATTTAACACATTATATTTTTGCGGTGCCACCAAAGAGGAGCCGGGCAACACATGTGGATACTACATGTGCCACCATATGAGACTACTCCTCGATTCCACCAAGATCACTAATTCTAAGGTTTGTCAATCTTCCCACATTTATTTCATACATGTCGCTTTATATATGCGCGTTGATATTCCTATCGACAGTGCGTCCATCTCTACATCTGCATTGACACACCGGATTTTGCAAAAATTCGAGGAGAGCTCATTTGGTTTTGCGGTCAAAAGTCGTGCGATCGATGGAGAGTTCCACTGCCTGAATGATTTTTATTGTAATTCTAAGTGCAAATACAGTGTAGATCTTTTACAATTGTGTATTTGTTAATGGATATTTTATTTCAACTCAATGAATTGATTTGCGAAATGGATGCTTTATGTTTGTGAAATGAAGTGCGTTGTCAATTGGATGTTTTATGTCCGTGAAATGAATTGAGATGTGAAATGTATCTGAAATGAAATGAGATGTGTGAGTTGTATATGTTTATGTCTGTGATTATCGCTTGTTTGAGAGGGCATGGCTAGCATTTCTGAGGCTAGCTATAAATGTAAATAGATTCTGCTGGGAGGAGTATCACGACGGTTTTTCATTAAAACCGTCAGTGATTATGCGATATCACGACGGTTTGTCATTAAAAACCGTCAGGATTATTCGATATCACGACGGTTTTAGTACAAAACCGCTCGTGATATCGATAATCACGACGGTTGTTAATGACAAATCGTCTGTGATATCGCATAATCGCTGACGGTTCAAAACCGTCTGTGATAACTTGATTATCATCGATCCATAATTTGAGCGGTTCTGAAACCGTGCTCGTGATGACGTTTCTGAACCGTCTGTAATGTGGATTTCTGTAGTAGTGTGTGTAGCTTAGCTCTTGTCATACTATCTTCCTTAAATATGAAGAACTTGAACTAAATATGTCTTGGCTTATGACTCATACTATGTTTAATAGACTAAGTTGAGTTTATAATCTAAATTAGGCTTTAGATCGAGCTATGATAGTTCTTTATTGAAGTATAGCTTACTATGCTTTTGCGGCCCAACTAGGGTATAGCTTACGGACAAAAGAGTAGCTTATTGTTCTTGAAATACAAATGAAAACCCAAAAAATGATATCTTTCGTGCAAAAAAACTGATCTCACTAATTCTTTATTATAAGACAACTTGCCATTGCACTAGGTATAAACTCAAGGGAGTTTTGGATGACCCAGACTACTCTCTTAAACTTCTTGTTTGAGATCGTCGTAGTGAGGCTTGACATCTAGCACATAGCCAAGAAAGCAAAAATGTAAAAAATGGTCGAAACTTAAGAGGCAGCTGTGGATGCCTCCTAGCTTAGGACTTGTTTTACTAAGATAAAACCATAAATGTATTTCATCAAGTGCTAAATATGCTATTTGTGCTCAATTCCAAGTACTTGAACAAAATAATTTACTATTGAACTTGCAGCACTCTAAAATGACTCAATTGTAGCTTCTTGGTTCTATTTAGTTTATTGACATAGCTTGTTTCATTTTAGATATCTTTGGCTAAACTATGACTTTGAGCAACTAGACATGCTAAGAAATCCATTTAATTTCAGATTCTGGCTCTTTTAGCTTAGCTTTGCTATATATAGATTGCTATGATCTAGATAGCCACTTTACATAATATACCTTTATGTAATATTTCTAAAGTCACTTTGGATAATTTTATGGCTCTTTATCAAGCTAAATATGAATAAATTGTAGTCACTTCATGTCATTTATGCTATATCTTTTTCCATGCATTTTGATATCACCATTGTTAAATGGGGGAAAAAGATTGGTAAAAATGCATATCTAGAGTATGATTTGAAGTTTTTGTACGAATTCTTGCTAAGATGGAGCTTTTGTGCTTTGCTATGATTCTCTTTATCTTTTGATCTCTTCTTACCATGACCAAGGTCAAATAGAATAATTATTCTTTTATGTGGACCTAGAGTAAGATTTTCTAATTTCTTTGGTGGAGTTGAAGCTTTTTGGAAAACTAGCTCTATTTAGTGGATTCACTTTATTTCTGGCTCATATGGTCATCTTCAGTCTTTCCAATCCTTTTGCGACCATTTTGAGTCTCTCTTTGTAAAATTCCCTATTTGCTTCTAAAACCACCTTGTACTTGTATTTTTTGAAGAAATTACAAATTGGTTCATCAAGGTGAAGATTGAGGGACCATGTGAGAAGGTTCAGGATATTGTTGTGATGAACCATTGCTATGTTTGTAGAGTTGGAATTTGAATTTTGTATCATTTGCATTTTTCAGTGGGTTTTGTTAACAAAATTGGTATGATAGCTGGCTGGTGCTGGTCTGATCGCTGGCTATTGTCAGTCAAACCGTTGGGTAGTATGACCGCAATAGTCAGGCTGTCGGTTGGTATGACCAAGGTTTTAATGCGTGTTGCATTTTTCCAAAGAGGGTTGTTTGCATTGAGTTCAACTGGTCAGACTGGCCTCTGGTTGGCAGTCAGACCGGCCTTGAGGATTAGTTCTGTGATTTTGGGGAAATGGTTTTTGGATGAATTGAATTATATTTGGTTAGTGTATTTATGTTGCATGAGGCATGTTTTGGCTAATGTGGGTCAAGTTACGAAGAACTTATGCCAAAAATGATTTCATTGTCTTTGGATGTACAGGAAAACTTTGGAGTCAACTATTATCAACGGCGAGAATCGGAGCTATGCTCATAGAGGAGCTAAGGCTCAAAACGGTCAAGGATACTAGGTAAGATGGTTGAGCTCAAGCGTGGTATGAGGAAGGCAAGAAATGTTGAAGAAAAGATTCGAGCGACATGGTGCACCAAGTGGTTTGGTTGGGTTAAGTGAGGCATGGTCCAGTGAAATCAGAATAGGAGAGATTTACCGATGCATGGCAAGTCATTGGTGCACTTACACGTGGCAAGCATAGTAATTGCTTGTAATGGAAAATGATGACCATGTCAAGGAAAGATATTTTGATAGTTTGTCATATACCGAAAACTTCAATAGATCAAAATCATCGCCCTTGAGTGGCACTTGGGAAAGCAGTTAAGGTGAAGGAAATGTTGAGAAGGTCAAGTGGATCAAAGGCTAAAGATTTAGCGGATTTGGGATCATGTGCTGTGAAAAGCATGCATGAGTTAAATGTATTAGTAAAACCAGTGTTGTGTGGGGTTAACGGGTCTTCCCCAAATATGCTAGTGGATAGTATACATTAGAGTTAGATGTGGACTGGTTGTCTCATTTATTTAACGGGTTGGGATGAAGGCTTGCAAGCTAACTATCCAAGATTCTAATCTTGTGTTCTAGGATTAGCGTTAGAGAAGAGTGAGTGTCATTGTGTGCTCTCTTGTCATTCAAGTGGAGTAGCTATAAAACCTTCATACTCAAGTAGCAATAGATCAACTTTGTTCATCACTCATAGTGTCTCTTTGTTTTGGTTAATTTGCACTTGTTCTTGTTGGTTTTAGTTTTGCTCTCTCCCCTTCTTGATCTTGTTATGTGTTAAGGATGTATAACTGATGGAGATGACTCATAGAGATCATATCCCATCAATCTAGACATCAAGTCTTGTAGGATTTTGAAATTGCCTGGTTTTGCTTGGATTTTGCCTAATCTTGTGGTTTTTTTATCTCAAGATTTTTGCTTAGAATTTTTGGAAGATTTTGCTTGCTGTGACTTATGTGGATTCATCTAGAGCCATCTTCTACCCACGAGCAAATCATATGTCAAGATTTTGGTTTTTGCCTAGTTTTGATACAATGTTGGTGGTGAGTGCTAGAGATGAGGAAGAAGTCAGGGCAATGGTGGTAGGGAGGTGGCGGAGGGGCGATGAAAGGGGAGGGTGGAACCAGCGGTCGCAGCGAGAGGTGGTAGCGGGGGATTGAGGGGCTTGCGAACCAGCCTCACTAGCCCGAAGGGAGGGGGTAGGGTGGGGAACTAGTATGGTTAGGGTTAGGATTTTGGTTGGGATAAGATTACATATGAAAAGGTGGGGAGAAAGTAGAGGTGTGGGTTACAAGACTTGATCTTATGGTAGCAAAATATGACTATTACGAATTAGGCACCCCAAAAATCAATTATATGTGTGATCCCGAAAAGGTGGGGAGAATGTGGAGCTATGGGTTACAAGATCTTGATCCAGTGGTAGCAAAATGTGACTATTACAAATTAGGCACCACAAAAATCAATTATATGTGTGATTCCGAAAAGGTGGGGAGAATGTGGAGCTGTGGGTTACAAGATCTTGATCCAATGGTAGCAACATGTGACTATTACGAACTAGGCACCCCAAAAATCAATTATATGTGTGATCCCAACATCCCCTTTGTCAGGGTCCGCTGGTTGCAGCCAATGCTGTCAATATCGAGATTATGAAAAAGAAGTCTACATTATCAAGACACGTCAATTTTAATTCCATTGCATTATGTGCTCAAATGCATAGCGTAGGCGCTTGCCATGTCCTGTCTTGATTCTCCAACTCTCGATCCATTTGATGACAGTGCGACACGACAGTAACATAGAGTAACAGGCAAACTACTCCGAAGAGCACAGCTGAGGCTCGTCGATCGATTGAAGCAACAGCAAAGATGAGCTGCACATGCACACGACAGGTACCCATGTGGCGGGCAATGGAAGTCACAGGAGAAACGGCTTCCGGTAGATGTCGAACACCTCCGAAGAGCACAGCTGAGGCTCCTGCATCATGCAAACCAGGCAGAGAGATGAACCGTCCGCCGTTGCAAGTTGCAACGTCACTAGTGCTAGGTTGCTCCGCATACATCGCCAACATGTACGGATCTCACCTGCACGCTGCCGGAAGTGATCATCTTGCGGACAAGTGAGCAGATCCGCCCGGGGAGGAGGCGGCGGCGGTTCCCATGGCCGTCGCGGATCGTCGCCCTCATCGCGCTGAGCAGGCCGCCGTACGTCGTCCCCGGCTCAGACTCCAGGGCCTTGATGAAGCTGTACGTCATGGCGCCAATCGCAGTGGATTCAGGAAACCCCTGGATATACCGACTCTCAACTGAGCAACAAGATTTCCAGGAGATGAAACAGAGCTAGTTTGCAGATAGCGTACGCTGGTGTCTGAAGACTTCTGGCTGTCGCTGCAGCCGCTGATCGAGATCGCGAGGCCTCCGCTCGTGCCTTTCATCGTCTCCGGTCGGCGGTTGTGGTTCTCCCATTTCCAGTATCCGGTTCTTGAAGGGGAGTACAGCAAGATCCGTGAGATTTCTCTTTGTTCAATGGCGCAGTTGTAGCTCGTAGTGTAGTACGTGTGTACCTGGATACGCGGCAGAGGAAGGGGAGGTCAAGGATGGTGCCGCTGTGGCAGGTGTCGACGATGGCGTGAAGCTTCACTCCGGGGCCGAGCGGCCGGACGATGGTCTCGTTGATCTCGTCGTCGAGGATCTTCCCTGTCTCCTCGAAGTCCAGCGGGCAGAGCGCCTCGTTGTAGCCGTCCACCTCATCGCCGTTCATGTCCAGCTTCTGCACGCCGTGACCGGAGAAGTGGAACACCAACGAGTCGCCTGCGTCGCATCCCTCTACCAACCACCGCATCGCCTGAAGCAGGTTCTCCCTCGTTGGCACCCTGCTACCGTCACTCTGCTCCTCTGACACAAGCATCCACAGACAAGAAAACTAACGGAATCACTTCGTAAGAAAGAGAATCGGAAGCTCATGAATTACTCCTTGATTACCGGTGAGCACAAGGATGCACTCGCTGGGGAAGCCAAAGCTTTCGCAGAGGAGGCGCCTCATGCCGTCCACGTCGTTGACCGTGCCCTTGAGCGCGTATTCGTTGCCCGAGTAGCTGATGCCGACCAGGAGGGCGCGCTTCTTGCCGCGGACCATGGGGTAGCCGGCCGGCAGCTCGCGCCTCACGGAGGCCAGCCGCGGCGGCAACGGGGGCGCGGGCGTCTCGCCCACGCTGCGGCGCCGCTCCAGGAGGGTCACGCGGTGGCAGAGCGCGCACCGGACGCTGGAGCTCGCCCCCGTCGGCGAGGGGAGGCCCGCGCCGCAGTGGCTGCACCACGACGTCGTCCTCGGCGGATTCGCGCTCGCCATGGCGAGCGGCCTTGTGTTGCCCATGCCAATGAGGCTGCTTTCGTCGTTGTCGTCCTCGGTAGTCTCTCTCTCTCTCTCTGACACGCGCGCGCACACAACGTTCTAGAAGTTGAAAGTGTGTACACATAGCACGATGCATGGGCCCATTCTGCCTTGAGAACGGCAATATTGTGCCAACATGTGGTAAAGCAAAGCAAAGCTTCATTTATTCCAAGAACCAACTGGCTAATGGCGCATTAGCTGCTGCTATCGACGTGTGGTTAATTAGCACAGCATATGATTCATGTCCTCTGAGGATGGCTCAAGGTAGCACGAAGTCGAAGGCAGAACCTTGAAGGTTTTTCTGACCACTAATTGCAAGACCACGTGGTGGTAATCTCATAAAAGTGGTAAGTATTTAATATTATTTAAGCCTTACTTTTTTAATTGAGTTTGATTTTTGTTAATTTATATTTTGACATATACTTTTCTGATAGCACCAGTTAGATCAGTCTAGGGTAACAGTTTGACCGCTATGTGGGGAAGGTCAGACCGGCCGTGCCTTGGCGGTCTAACCGGTGAGGTGTGACCGGCCATGTCGGCAGTTCAATCGGTATGTTTCTAGCGGTCAGACCGGCTTGGTGGCCGTGGTCAGATCGGCCCGTGTTTATGAGAGGAGTCAGTTTTGAGTTGTTTCTTGTGATATTAGCCACGGCAGGAGACTGTGCATCATTAGTTAAGGTGTGTCATTGCAAAGATTAGTCATAAGGTAGGTCCACGCATATATTTTACTAATTGAGAGTCAAGTACATATTATTTGTGCTCGGATCGATTACTTTATCTTTGATGTGCAAGTGGATTGTGACCAATGGAAAGACTGAGACTTAGTGGCTATGGAGTGTCATGTAAGTCCGGATGAAGCATCATCTCAAGCCGAGAGTACAGGAGAAAGACAAGAATCGTGAGGAGACAATGTGTGTATGTGGTGTGTCAATTGGTCTTGTGTGTTTCATGTGGTGACAGTTCTCGGAGTTGACGTATGATTTTGGTGGTAAGCATTGGCCATCACGAACTATGGTGTGATGTTGGTGTGCCATAAGACTAGAGCGTTTCAAGTGAAGATAGCCTTGGCATAGGCATACGATCTTGGCAACAAATTATGGGCATGCATCTTTGTGAAGACCGGTGGTTGGCAATTATGAAAATTATTCAATACCTAATGGAATGGCAATTTGTAAAATCACAGCACTGGTCTAAGTGGTTTAAGTCACATCTTTGTGGATGGAGTGTCTTATTGGACTTGTGGAGCCTTTTGAAGTTACGCTTTGAAAGTGTGCAAGTGTGTGAGAGTAAAATTTGTTTGTATATGGGTTACTTGGTTTCTCCAATTATAAGTGATGTGATCTACTAAGAACTGGCTGGTTTGGTGTGAGGTGGAAACCTCTACTATATAAGCCTTCTGTTGAGTTGTGAGAGGTAAGCCTCTCCAAGATTTCTAGAGTTAGGGTTTCTAAGTGTGGAGCTTTTTGTGTGTGTGTGCTCGGCTTAGAGCTCTGCTATCTTTAGGGATTGGTAGTAAATTATTCCTTGGCAACTGTCGGGTCTGGATTTTTCAATTCAGAATCCCCTGTGATTTACTGCACTATTCCCTGTATTAGTAGATAGTGCACAAAGGTACATTGCTGCATCAATTCATACATCGCATAAACCATAATACACTACAACAAACCTTTTAATCCATGACGGATTCTCCATGACATATTTATAAACCATCACTAACAGTGCACCATCTGTGACGATCATCTATTTTTCATCATGGATCTGCACTGGTGGATACCCAGCCCACAAACTCGTGACGTTTTATCATAGACCGTCACAATCTAGTAGGAGTTTAAATTCGTCAAAGTCCTGAGCCCAAAACCCTAGGCCCACTATCATGTATTTGCTGTGGAGGGAAAAATTAAAAAAAATGTGATGCAAAGAGGAATCGAACTCAAGAGCCCATAAAAGAACTGAACGTGCCTTACCACTTAGCTACTTTTTCATTTGTGATAGGATTAAAAACTAAATATTTTTGTTTCTTTGTTACATGTATATGGCACGGAGGGAAAAATAAAAAATATTCTGAAGCACAGAGGAATCGTTGTTGCTAGTAATAATAAATAGGAAAAAAAGTGCCAAATCTAAGATTCGAACCCAGCACCAAGCGATTGAGAGCAGTATGCCTTACCATTGTGCTACTTGTTCAGTTGTGTCAGATATGGTTATTTTATTCTTTTGTTCTATACGCGTAGCTTTTCCTGAATTAGCATGGCGAGAGTTCACGGGACTGGAAAGACTTCACCTCTCACAGAGCCGCCGACAGTGAGATTGCGTAGGAGCTGCGTCGCGGTTGCCCACCATTGCCACGCCGTCCAGCAACGCCGCCTCTGCCATTGCCGCGTCATCCCGCATCCCCGCTGCACACCAGCGCCATCCTGCACCACCGCCCACCAACGCCATCCCGCAGCCCCGCCGCCCTCCATTGCCGCACCAACAAGAGATGGAGTGTGTGGCCATGTGTCCACCTGGAGATAGATCCGACTCTTGAGCGGACTCCTACAGCCTCGGAGCGACTCAAGTCCACAACTCCACATCTCTCCTACCGTCCTGCGACCTGCGACACAGCGACAGAGCGAGCGAGCGACTCAAGTCTCCAACCCTAGCTCTCAGATCCGGTGCTCGGGCGGTGGCCGGCGGCTCGGCGCTGCTTCCTTGGGCTCTCCGCCTCTCCGGCTCTCCGCCGGCGGCCCGCAGCGCAGTCCCTATCCCTCTCCGGCTCTCCGCCTCTCTGGGCTCCAGCTCTCCCTCGTCCAGTCGTCTGTCTCTCAGATCCGGCGCCCGGGCGTCGGCGGCTGGCACGCCGCGTGCTCCTTCCTCAGCTTAGGCTCGGCCGCTCAGTCTGCCCCCGCCAGGCCAGTCGCCCAGTTCGGCAATCAGCTCATCTCCCTACGCCTTGAGACGCCGCTGCTGCACGCCTTCCCCGGGCCCCAGCTGCTCCGCCTTTGTCGCTCCCCTTCAGCCCTGCTCCCCGCCGCCCCCAGTGCCGAGGTAATCCATCCCCTCCCCTTCCTTCAGATCTGCTACATTGGTTGTTGGTTAGCTTCCCTCCGCGCTAGTTAATTTTATCTGTGTGTTGGATAATGGATAACCTGAGAAAGTAGTTAATCTCTACTTTGATCTGTGTTGCCTCATTTGCTGTGCTTTATGTATAAGTAGATTTTGTATGAGATGAGTAGAAATGGCATAATACATGTTAAGATCATATAGATGTTTTACGTTTCTTAGAATCTCAGTTTCTGCAGTAGTCCAATATGGTTGTGCAATTATGAATTGACAACATATTTCTCATTTACAGCCTTCTATTCATCTATTGACTTAGACATAAGAACACACACTTCTGTTCTCCCTAAATCTGAGAATGATATCTATATGCAAGTTAAGGATGATGATATTATATCTCGCTTTCAAGGCATGAAGCGTCATCGTGTTAATATTTAGTTCTTAATTATTTTATAATTTCTTTGTATTATTTCAATTGTTGTCTGTATTACGAATAATTGTACTTTAATTTTCGCTATTATGGTCCTTTACATTTTTTATTGATCAATATTTTTGTAACTTCGAATACCCATTCCGAAATTCATGGATCCGCCCCTGTTCCCCACCGAACACCTGGAGACAGGTTTATCTCTTTGATTTTTTTCTAGACTTTGTTGGATGTAGCGTTTGAATTGTTGCAGTCTGTTGATTGTGGTTTATCTGCAATGGTTGATTAGATGGATCGAAGTTGGGTGCATGGCAGACTGTTTTCCCCTGAATACATTGATGGTGTCAAAGAATTTATGAGTTTCATTCAAGGGAAATTCAATGAGAATGTTGAAATTCTATGCCCATGTAGCAAACGCCTTAATCAGAAGTACCTAAGGCAGGCTGTTGTGAAGAAGCACATACTGATGAATGGCATGGAAACTACTTATACTCGATGGATTCATCATGGAGAGAACTTCGATGTCAATGTTATTGAGCATCCTGTTGATTTGCATGACAATGATGATGGTTCCACACATGGGGTAGGTGTGACAGAGGATGACAACTACGGTGATCGTTTGGAAGGAATTTTAGGAGACCTACAGACTGCAGCGGCACAAGTAAGACAGGATGGAGAAAATCAGGTTGGTGATGAAGAACCTCGTGATAAAGAGTCATTTTTCAAAATTGTCATGAAAGAGGCAAAGCGTCAGCTTTATCCCGGCTGCACCAAATTTTCAAGGTTCTCGTTTGTGGTAAAGCTTCTTCATATGAAATCGTTATATAGGATCAGCAATTCTGCTTTTTTCGCAGTATTGAAGCTAATGGCTGAAGCTTTCCCAGAATGCAATACACTCCCAAAATCATATAATGAAGCAAAGAGTCTTCTAAAGGAACTAGGTCTTGGATATGAATCAATACATGTGTGCTACAATAATTGTGTGCTGTTCAGAAAGCTATATGCCAAGCATGACAATTGCCCGGTTTAAACTGGCAAAACATTTAAACTTCGTGCTGCAGTTTTGTGGTGCATCCATGATTACCCAGCTTTGAGCACTCTTTCAGGGCGTACCACAAAGGGCTATTTTGCATGTACTCATTGTGACAAGCATGCTCTTTCATATGGCCTAAGGAGCAAAATTGGGTATTTTGGGCACTTCCGTTTCCTTCGAAAGGAACATCCTTTGCGGAGAAACAATGAGTTTGCCGGACTTCACGAAAGCAATGATCCACCAGGTAAATTCTCTACGGAAGAGTTGTTGGCTGAATTGGAGAGAGTTAAAGACGTTAGACCTGGGAAGCCACAAGGAACTGGGAAAGGAAGTGTTCCAACTTGGAAGGGGGCCATGTGCAAATTTGGAGCCGGATGGTTAGTTTATGGAAGTTACCATATTGGAAAAAGTTGAAGCTGAGAAATAATCTCGATGTCATGCACATTGAGAAGAACATTTGTGAGAACCTGATTGGGACAATTCTCAATATAACTGGGAAGACAAAGGACACACTTAAAGCTAGGCTTGATTTTAAAGATTGGGAATTAAAAAGGAGCTGCAATTTAGAGAGGATGGAGATTCATGTGAGATGCCTCATGCTAGATATACCTTGTCCACTGAACAAAAGAAGGCCTTTTGTGATTTTTTACGGGAGGTCAAGTTTCCAGATGGATTTGCTTCCAACATCTCAAGATGTTTAAATGCTGAGGGAACCACGGTACAAGGGCTAAAAACACATGATTGTCACATTCTTTTGCAAAGAATCTTGCCAGCTGCCATGAGAGGATTTTTGGACATGGATATTTATGAAGCAATAGCTGAGTTAGGAAGTTTTTCAGGAATTGTGCAGCAGAACCCTTAACAAGGATGTGTTGGCTAAAATGAAGAAAGAAATCCCTATAATTTTGGTGAAGCTTGAGAAAATTTTCCCACCGGCTTTCTTTGATGTGATGGTACACCTTGCTGTACATTTACCCGATGAGGCATTGCTCCGAGGGCCTGTGCAATATGGGTGGATGTACCCCATTGAAAGGCGGTTGTATACTTTGAAGCGATATGTGAGGAATAGGTCACGACCAGAAGGTTCAATTGCCGAGGCATATATTGCTGATGAGTGTCTGACATTTTTCTCTAAATACATGGATGATGTTGACACAAGATTTAACCGGGAGCCAAGAAATATATGTTTTTCCGATGAAGGAGCTTATGGTGTTGACGTTTTTGGGCATGGAGTTAATTTTACTTCCGCCCCTGAATTTGTATATGATGAAAACGGCATTGATGAAATGGTGTGGTTTGTGCTGAACAACTGTAGTCAAGTTGAGAATTATGTCAAGTATGTTGTATATACTGACTTCTATACTTCTACATGCTATCTTTGTATTTCAGATATGCTAATTTGTATTTTTCTGCAGAATGTTCAGAGATGAATTAGAGAAACAAGGGTTGTCTAACATTGAAAGAATGCTTCGGCAAGGATTTCAGACTTGGTTCAGGAACCATGTTAGTGTTTGTCTGCATAGCTTTGATTGAATGATCAGCTTGGATCAATGTTTGCTTCACCTCACTAACAATTTCAATGTACATTTACAACCAGGGGGAGAGGAGAGAAGGGACCAGGGAGTTAATATGAGACCAAGGGACCGGGGAGTTAATATGGGACATGGTCTCCAAAGGTTGAACTGAGCTCGGCGTGGCAAGCTGCAAGTTGTCATAACTGAAGGGAATATAAGGCCAGTGGTTCCTCTTGTTGCTGCAAAGTTTGCAACTGAATGCAACATTATAGTCAGGAACCATGTGCCTATACTCGTGCACTGGAAGGAATACAAGAACCAACCTGCGTTGATTACTCTATTCATGGGAAAACTTAGTGTAAGTACATTCTCCAGTCCTTCCCACATAAGAACCATTGTTTGTAAACTGTTTTATGCCAAACATTACTGAACTGGTATTCTTTTTTATACATGTTCTTCCATTCGATTAGTCAAAGTTTCACATCGACACAGATGACGAGACAATCAAAAAGGCTTGTCTTGAGATGATGAAGTCTGCAGTTCGCCAACAAAGATACAAGCTGAAGCAAGAATATTTTGATCCTTTTCCACTATATTTGGTTACAAAAACTTCTCCTATCAAATGCATGACTAATGAACAGTGGATTCAACTTGTGGAATCATGGAAGAGTCCCAAAAAGATGGTATGTATCTTCCTGAAAACTAAATTGTTGCCTGTACATGCTAATCATCACCGCCTTACATGTATTTTGTCTTTGATGTAGGAGACATGTCAAAAGAACAAAGACAACCGAGGCAATGTTAAGTACCATCAAACAACTGGCTCCCGTGCCTACATGGTTCATGTTGAAAATTTGGTAAGTGAGCCATGTCCATGTGTAGTTCATTTGTTAGCCCGTGATCTTCTATAGTTCTTACACCTATATTCTGTCATGCTGTACCATCATGCGTTAGCAAGTGATGCTTCTACTTTCATAATGTTTATGCTGTCTTCTATAGCTCTTACATCAGCTCAACATTTTTAGTGAACATGATAACATAATAATGCTTCTTTTCTTCTTTTTGTGCCTACATGGTTCATGCTGTCAAGGTCTATTTGTGTATGCATTGCTTCATAGAAAAGGAAAATGTAAATTTGACCAAACTGATCTCATTATACCAGGCTACACATAAGAGATGCACCATAAGCAATCGAATTAGCTCTCAGGTTCATACCAACAGGCTTTCTAATCAGTAAAACTAGCAAAATTTGATTGTTGTGGACCAGAAATTGTGTACAACATTACTACATTAGTTCTTGCTGCACAAATATAAATTCCAAATATGTGTTAGTGTACATGGTCTTTCTTCAAATTTTTGCAGCTATCAAGTGTTGTGGACTAGAAATTATTGCTACATAAAAAAAACTGTTTGAAATCTGTTGTGCACTTAATAGATATAGTCTGGAGTGCTGTTCAAAAAATGCATGATACTGGTGTAGTGAGATCATATATGCACAGAGTATTGTAAATCAATATTTGCTGCACAAATATATCATGTGAGCTACTGCTACTTATTTCCTTTTAGATGAACAAAAGCTGCAGGTGTGCATGATGCAGCAGCACACATACAACTACTATTCGCGCTACTGCTGCAGCAAACATAGCCTAGCAGGCCCATGGTGTTCCTTCAAATAATGTCAATTTCTTACTGCATATAAATGTTGTTTTCAGGGAGACAAGTACAATGATCAAGAACCTGATGCATTTGATTTAAGGAGTGCCACTACAGCAAGAAAAATAAAGGCTACACCTCTGCTGTACAGGAGGCTATTGTAAGACAGCTTTCAAACTTTGCTCTTTGTAATGCCTATTTTTAATTGTCTCTCATCATCATCAACCATGTTTGCTACTTGCTTGCTAGACTCAAATGGAAAACAAGCTGTCTACACCAACAGAAGGTGAAGAACCCAAGTCTGCGACTCAGGTTGTATGTGATGTGCTTGCTGAGAACACCAAGAAGAATCAGTTCTTGCAGAATGTGGGGATCCAGAATGCACGGCCTAGATCTAGTGAGTGGAACACTGAGGCCGAACTGGAAGCAGAGAAGAGGGCAAATGCTGAGCTTCGTGTACAAGTGGCTGATTTGTCAAAGAAAGTGCAAGAATCTGAGCAGGCAAGGATCAGGGACCGAGAGGAGATGAAGAAGAATCAATCTGATATGGAAGCAAAACTTGATCTTGTGCTAAGTCAAGTTCGACCAAGTTAAGCTATACATGGTGGTATGATATCTTTTGCTAACTGCAACTTCATGCATTTTGTCTTCTTTGCATGCATTTTTTGGAATCTCTATTTTGTTGTTGGCTTATGTGCCATGGTGGATTGCAAGTTTGATGTGATGCTTCATGAAACTTTGTATGTCAAATGATGTTGGATGAAAACTTATGTGATCTGATGTTGGATGAAAACTTATGTGATCTGATGTTGGATGGAAACATGAGATTTTTTATTTGATGTGCTGCTGGATAAAAGCATGAGTTATTATGTGTGAAAATGGGCTGTAGTATGTTGTATGTGTGAAAATGGGCTGTAGTATGCTGTGTGTGTGAAAATGGGCTGTGTATATGGGTTGTATCTGTTTGCTGTATGTGCTGTAATAATGGGTTGAAAAATACGCTAAAAATTGGTGATGGTGATGCAAGCAAATGGGCTGAAAATGGGTTGAAAAATGGCTGAAATTGGGCTGAAAATGGGCTGAAAACTGGCCCACCTTTGATTTTGGCCTGTTAATAAATGGGCCGGGATGGTGATGAAAGCATCCACGTCATCATCCAAGCAAGCATCCACGTAAGCATCTATGATGATGTGGCAATTCATCCATGACGTTTTTTTTCTGTCACAGGCATTGGGCATGGGTTGGGCTAACTGGGCCTCGGGCTATTCTATGATGGTCTAGAACCGTCACGGATTGCGTTAATCTGTGATGGTTTTCCAACAAACGTCACGTAGGTTAAACAGTGGCGCTCAATCCATGATGAAATCTGAAACCATCACAAACACTGCTTTATGACGGTTTTTCGGTGATCTGTGACAGAATTTTTCCATCATGGATTTAGGGGTTTGTTGTAGTGATATTACATATCAGAGTTTGAATTACACTGCGTCGGGCGACCGTTTACAAAATGGACAAACAGGCGAAATGTCTTCATTATAAAGATAACAGCATAAGCAAAAGCAAAAGTAAGACCATAATGTCACGTAGGTAATGCGTGCAACATATACTATCTAACCCTAGGTAATATATGTGTACACAATCTCCATTAAGTCTACTTGTCTAGGACGCGAAATCGTAGAAAACGTTCTAGTTCCCTTCGTTACTTCCTCCTTCTGCGGCAAGGGTGTCTTCATAAGCGTAGTGGTCTTGGGTTCTTGTTTCTGATTTTGGTAATGCAAGTGTGAGCACAAATCCACCGTGCTCCATGAGCCAATACACAGGATGTAGTAAATAGCATGCATTGCTTAACAAGAAAAGGCTCGAGTTATTTTATTTGCCAGAAATTGCTTTTAATTATATTACTTAGAAATTGCCTATAACCTAGCAGTTTGAATTAAAACACAGTGTGTAAAAGAATGCAATAATAATAGTGGTTCAGATACCATCCACCGTTACATGTCTTCTGCACCACATGTTGAATTTTTAGTGTGATAGCCACTTATCATATCACTGGGACGACACCTAGAGCAACACAAACCAGGGCTTTCCACTGCCCTCTATTTTACCAATCCCACCCACAACATTTTTGAAATAGAACTATATCTAGTTAAGTTCCCATGTCAGCCCTTGACCGTGGGCTCGGCTATTCGAATAGTTTTGACTCTGCAAAGTTTGTACACTTTCACCACAAGAGATAATCTGCTCGTTGCTCCACATGATTTCTTAGTCAGGTGGTTGAGTAGACCATCACAGTAACTTTTCAAAGTATCTAGCCCCTTTTGTCATCTCACCCTATGGGCTGCTCCCACTGGTGATGGGTCCCATATGTTGCGCGGGATGTAACCACGGCTACTAGCGCATTCAAACTCCATTCTCCACAACGCTAGCACAACTGGTTACGTCACCCTCCACTCGGTGTCCTTTTAGGCCTCCCCTTGCCCTTTCGTTACCCACTCATTTCCACTACTGGTGAGATGAGTCAGGGGGTTTCAATAAATTTACTTAGCCAAGTCAATTTGCAGATTTGTGGTTGTACTATTTTACATAGGAGGTCATGACAAGATTCAGTCCTCAGTAGTATTTGGGCGGTTCTACCACAACCCACACACCGTGCTTCCACTGCACCACATACCAGCCCCCCATACCATCCGCCTAGATATTTAAGCAAGTTTGGGGTTTTGGGGAGTATAAATATTCATACCTATCACATCTACCATAACTTCCCAAATCCATTATTCATAGTTAAAACTGATGCTTTGGGGCATTTTCGCACCCCCGACTAGTTAAGTAATACTAAGCATTGTCGTATAATTATGGACTTATTTTCGAAAGCTAAACTCTTATAGTTTTCGATAAGGTGACAAGGTTCAGATATTCAAGCGTTCCAAATGAGACTATTAACAGTAAGCTAATAATGGGGTATATAACTAGAAACTATAAATCAACATAAATTTACACATAAAATAACAGCAAGCAAATTGGATAATTTAAAACGAAAATTAAGTTGCAGAAAATGTACGTTCAACATGATCAAAGTATTGACTTGCCTTGGTCATAGGTGTGTTGGTCTTGATTGTCAAAGTTTGCTTCAGCTTCGGCTTCTAGTTCCTGGGCCTTGTAGGCTATTTTTACGATGAGCGAAAATTTGGATAAAAATTAGCAAACCAAATAACTCTCACCAAAAATTTAAATGAGCTTCAAAAATTATTGTTTTAGTTCCATTGGATAGAGGGTGAATTTAGATGAATTTAGAAATTTGTTTCACTCAATGTGGAGTTATAATGAATAAGTTATGCCCTTTTAAAGTTCTCAGTTTAAATAAATCCGAAAAATAATAAAACCCTAACAGGTGGGACCCACATCCGATTTTTAAACTTTTCTTTTCTTTTTATTTCTTTTCCTTTGTGTCTATGACAGGTGGGGCTGGTATTATTTAATTTTAAATGGAATGGCCCACATGTCAGTGAATGATTTGCATTAACTAACCACATGGCATGAATGATCTGTTTAAACCGTTATTACTGTTTAATTTTGGTCCTAACTGCCGCCACAGTACTCCTCTTCCTCCGGCCGAGGGACAGCGAGCTCGCCGCCATCGGTGGAAGCAACGGCCGGCCATGAGCATTCCAAAAATAGGATGCTCATGCCCGTATGCACGCGTGGGCTCGGTCTCACGGGCCAAGTCGGTGGTTGCGGTGGTCGGCGGCAACCGAGGGTGGCGGTGGAACAGGGGAGAAGGAAATAAGGTGGCGCACAGCACGAGAATCCAATTAACTCATAGGAGAGCATCACAGTGAGCTCAGGAAGCTACCTTGTGGGTTAGAGAAGCTCGGGGATGACTGTGGCGGTCTGGCGGCGTGCGGTGGTGGCGAATAGAGAGAGTGCACAGCGCCGGAGAAGATGAGCCTGAAAGAAGCCTAGCCGAGGGTGGGGGTGGCTTCGCGATGCCATGAGGGTGCTCCGGTGTCGGAACCCGGAGTAACGACTCCTGGATCCTCTGTGTAAATCGCACTAGTCCAGGATCAGCTAGTGCACACAGTCACAACAAAGATAATAACCAAGCACAAATGGCTCAATATATTAAACAAAAGAGTACGGCCTTATGGCCAAGTCTTACATCAATGCTCATTGGCAAAATAAACAAAGGAAATAACTGCGGAAGCAAACTAATAGATAGCGAAGCCCAAGCCTGCCCACAGGCAAACGATAGTAAGACGCGGCCTATTCGTCCAGATCTTCACTGTAGTTGACGTCTTCCTTCTCTGTGTGGAAAAAGCAACGTGAGTACAAACTTGTACTCCGCAAATCACCCGGGAAAATGCAACATAATGATAAAGGCTTCAATGGAAGGCTTATAGGGTTAGTTTGCATAAAACGGCATTTAAGAAATATAATAAGTAGATTGAAATTGCTGAATTTAATACGATAAGTAAAAACAATCATGTCGAAAATAATACCGTCGATCTGCGGCTCAGACCAAACACCAACCTATCCACGGGCATCCCACCCGACCATCTTTTCCAAAAGACCACGTATGGATTCC
Organism: Dendrocalamus sinicus; assembly: GCA_036346575.1. Taxonomy (NCBI): domain Eukaryota; kingdom Viridiplantae; phylum Streptophyta; class Magnoliopsida; order Poales; family Poaceae; genus Dendrocalamus; species Dendrocalamus sinicus. The sequence continues at coordinate 31,166,891 of CM070648.1, forward strand.
ATCCATCCACACGCTTTCATCTGCGCAACTCGATGAATTCCATCCATTCACGATTTCAATCTCTCACGGATTCCATCCATCCGCAGTTTTCATCTCTCGTGGATTCCATCCACAAGGTTTTCAAAAACATTTTGAAAAAAACAAAGTCTAATCCATGAAAAACTTTTACTCAGCATGCCCATGACCGTGGGCACGGCTATCCAGGATAGATTATACACTCTGCAGAGGTTGTACAGCTTTACCCACAAGACACGATCATCCTTTTGTGCCACGCGATTACACACTTCCTTAGGTGTGCGGCAAGGAGTCATGACAAGGCCTTTACAATGCAAAGCATTCAATCTGGTCGAGCCAACTCTAAGGTTTCACCCGATGAGAATCCACGGTGGGACCCCTCTTGAGCCTAGACGAGACTTCTCATGGCTTAACCACGCTCGCCCAAGTGAGACTTCACATGGCACCAACCACGCTCACTTTCAACCTACAACTCGGCTCAGGTTGGGAGTTCACAAATTATTTAGCCAGGGCTGTCCCATACCAGCCATGTGGTAGTACGATTAGGGCTTTGCAACAGTAGCTCACAGACCGGTCCTTAATCTGACTCAGGCCCAACCACATACCCCCGTGCACGACAATCAACCACTGCGGCTCCAACCAACAGGGCATGCCTGCACCCACCACTCTAACCAAATGCCTAAGTCTAAACCAGGTTTGATATTTGTTTTCAAAATAATTCATAAACCTCCTTGACTCACCAAAGTCAAGAGCATAACATTTTATGTAAACAGGGTTATCATTTTATGTGAAAGAATATCCCAAAACAAATATTATATCTAAGCAGTCTAAGCATTTGAATAAACTCTCTAGCCAACACTAATGTATTAACTAGAGTTTGATTCTAGGGTGACAAGGTATTGAGGATTTCAAATTCAAAGGAGGGATTAACAAGTAGGCAATAACTAAATTTAAAACTGAATTGAAATATGTTGAATAAAAATATGCATGCAATATAATTTAAATCAACATAATTTTATTTTGAAAACTGGGATCAACATGATCAAGGAGGGTGACTTGCCTTGCTCTTCAACTTGGTTTGAATCTTCGTCGAAGAAATCTCCCGAATCGTCGAAGTCTACACGCGAAAATAACCCACCAAATTCAAATAAATTCAAATTAAATTCAAATTGACTTCAAATATTTGAATTGAGGCTATAAATGGATATAGGGGAATTTTTGATGAATTTAGAAATTTGAATGGGCTCAATCGGAGTTAGGACGAAGAAGAACGGGCTCTGGGAAGTTTAAATTCAGAGAAAATGGAAAAAGGGATTTTCTGGAATTATTTTTCTAAAGGAAATTGGTTTTATGACGTCAGCCTTGCGTCAGCTCGGGATTTTAATTTTTGGCCGATTTATTTTTCAACGGGAAAAGATGGGGAGGGGCTGACATGCGGGCCCGGGTCTATGTGGACCATGTCCACGGACCGAGAATGTCTTTGAGTGGCGGGGTGTGGTGGCGCTAACGGGCTCGAGGATGAGGTGGCGGCGTGGCGTGGCGGGCGTGGCGCCCACGTCGGCCTCGGCCGCCCACGTGGCCGGCCGGCCGGCGGCGCTTCGGGCCGAGAGCTCGCCGGTGCTCGGCGGCGGCGGCGGCGCGAGTGGCTCGGGAGGAGAGGAGCTACGGAGTCCGGGAAGGCGCGGGCTCACCGTGGTGGCGAGGTGGGCGGCGACGAGGAAGCGGCGCGGCTCGGGGCCGGCGGCGAGGGGGGTTCCGGCGGCGGGAGGCGGCGAGAGGTCCCGAGGTGCGCGCGAGCACGCGGAGCTTGCGAGGCGACGGCGGGGCACGGGAGCTCCGAGGCGGCGATTCTTCGTCGAGTCGGAGGAAGCGGCGGAGGCGATGGCGCCACGTTGCCGGCGCTCGACTCACGGGAGGAGAAGCGGAGGCGGAGCGGTGTGGGGCGGAGTGAGGCGGCTCGGGTGGGTTTAAATAGGGCGAGGGGAGCGGTCCGGCGTGAATGGGTCACCGGAGTGGCGGCGGTTGCGGGCGGCGGCACGGAAAAGGGGAAGGAGGTGGGCGCGTGGGCGCGGTTCGTGCGGGAGGGAGGAAGGTGGGCGGCGCGCTCGGGAGTGGGCGTGGCGGGAGAGGAGGCGCGCGGATAGGCGCGGCGGCTGTGCGGCTTAGCGGCGCGCGAGAGAGAGAAGACGGCGGGGGGAAGCACCCGACGAGTGGGGCAGCGGTCGGCCGAGAGAGAGGGAGAGAGGCCCCGACGGCGGGGCCGCGCGGCGAGAGAGACGGAGGAGGCGCGGAAGCGGCACCGGCAGGTGGGGCCGGAAGGAAGAGAGAGGAGGAGCGGGCGTGCCGACACGTGGGGCGGGCGGCCGAGGAGGTGGCGGCGGGACGGCGGATGGGGCGAGTGGGGGCGACGTGGCGGGGATCGGGGCAGCCACGTGGCGGGCAGGGGAGAGGGGAAGGCGGGATTGAGCGGCCGTGGAGATGCGGCGATGTGGACGCAATCCGGTCGTCCACGTGGCGGCCGGAGGGGGAGGCTGGGGTTTCAATTTTATTTTTCTGATTTTTTGGGTTTTTCAGAAAAGCACAGAAATTCCATTAAGCCTCAGAAAAATACTAAAATACATCTAAAAATTCCAGAAAAAAATCATAGAATCTCCTGGAGACATTTTGGACTAAATAAAAATATTTTCAACTAATGTTGGTATTTAATTTTCGTACTTAAAATACTTTTTAATTTCAAAAATATATTTTTAAACTCCAGAAAATCCAGGAAACCAAATAAAATCCAAATAACTCCAAATTTTAATTTGACATAGAATTTTTATCAAAATATCATTTTATTTAATAATTTTAGGTTTTTCTAAAAATACTTTTCAAATCCAGCTTTTTCAAAAACAGAAATTCAGGGCAAATCCAAATTTAAAAACTTAGGCACAAAAATACTTATTTTAATTTTAATTTTATTTTATTCCATTTTTATTATTTATTTAATTATTTTTATTTTAGCAAAAATTTGGGATGTTACATCCGGCTCGGTGGAATCATCCCAAAGCAGCTCCAATCGACGGCTAGCCAGATGGCCAGAGTTGGAGAAAAATGGATTCATCGGTGAGCTACAACGCACAGGAAGCCAATTCGGGGACGGATTGGCAACGGATGGGGCGGCCGTTCGGTCAATTCGGTGTTAGGCGGCGGCAAACGGTAGCGTCTGCACCGGGATTTACAGGTGGAATCGAGGGGACAACATAGTGTAGAGGCTTAGCTTTGCGCCGCACATGCTGGGGGCAGGCGCGACAGGCGGAGAACTGTGGGCGGCGGCGGAGGTACTATGGGCGGCGGTGGTTTTTGCTAGTGCACCGACCGAGGCGAGGTGACAGCACAACGAAGCTGTGGGTGAGGCGGTGGAGTCCGTGGGTGATGGTGGCCGGCGAGGTTTTGTAGGGGCGCGGCGAGCAGAGGCGGGCGGCGACGGTGTGGCTTCGGCTTTGCTGAAGCAAGGAAGAAGAAGGAGGGGAAATGGGCTGGGCCGGCTCAGCTAGGCCGAAAGTGTTTTCTCATTTTTTTTAATTATTGATTTATTTATATGTGCACATGTGTATATATTTTCATATTTTTGCTCCTTTATTAATTTACTCATTTTTATCTTTTTATTGCTAGCCTTACCTGTTATGCATTTGTCCATTTTTAGTAGAGTGCATAATTATATATATATATATATATATATATATATATATATATATATATATATATATATATATATATATATATATATATATATATATATGCATATTTCTTTCACTTAATTTTGTTTACTCCAATTATTATTACTAATCCTCAAATAAAATTTTAAATTTTTGGGTTCAAGTTGTACTCCCCCCTTTTGGTGGATCATCTTTTCATATTCGATTTTTAAAACATAAATTTCAATTATTTTCATAATTCCATCATAATTTATTATTTGTTTAATTCTTCATAAATTTTTCTTAGATTATTGGAACCTCAACCAAAATTTAAAGAAACACCATAAAATCTAAATTCCAAGAAAAATATTCTCCAAAATAATTCAAGGGCTACACATTCCCAATTTCAAATTTTTGGGATGTTACAAATCTACCCCCCGTAAAAGGAATCTCGACCCCGAGATTCAGTCTAATCGGTGAACAAGTAAGGATAGTCTTTTCGTAGCTGATCTTCGCACTCCTAGGTGGCTTCCTTCTTGGTATGACGAATCCATTGTACTCTGCATATGCGGATGGTTTGATTCCTTGTCTTCATTTCTACTGTGTCCAAAACCTTAATGGGGCGCTCTTGGTAGGTCAGGTCACTTTCGAGCTCGATTGCCTCCAACAGAGCTTAATCTTCTGGTACTCGAAGACACTTCTTAAGTTGGGACACATGGAAGACATTGTGTACATCGGCTAGGTTCGTGGGCATCTCTAGCTGGTAAGCAACTTTCCCCTTCTTGGCCACAATCGGAAATGGCCTAACATAATGCAGGGTGAGTTTGCTTTTGACTTTAAACCGCGTAACTCCTCGCAAGGGCGACACCTTCAGGTAGATGTAGTCTCCAAACTCGAAACTTAATGGTCTTCACCTCTTGTACGCATAACTCTTTTGTCTTGATTGAGTTGCTAGCAATCGGTCTCTAATTAGGCGAACTTTTCTTCAGCCTGCTTTAGAGTATCAGGTCTGAAGATATAACCTTCTCCTACTTCTGACCAGTGTAGAGGGGTCCAGTTTTTTCTTCCGTATAAAGCTTCAAAACGGGGACATCTGTAGGTTGGCTTGGTAGCTATTGTTGTAAGCAAACTCATCATATGGCAAGCATTTATCCCAATCCTTAGAGAAATCTAGGGCACAGGCTCGAAGTATATCTTCCAATATTTGATTCACTCTCTCTGTTTGACCATCTGTCTGGGGGTGATAGGCAGTGTTGAAATCCAGATGGGTGCCGAGAGCTTCATGAAAACTACCCCAGAAGTGTGAGGTAAACTGAGAACCTTGATCTAAAACTATCCTTTTTGGCACACCGTGCAAACACACGATGCGGGACATGTACATCTCTGCCAGTTTGTCTCCCTTGTAGGTGGTTTTGACAGGAATGAAGTGTGCGACTGTGGTCAACCTATCTATTACAACCCATATAGAGTCATACCCTGATTTGGTTCATGGTAAGCTAGTGATAAAGTCCATTCCAACTTCCCATTTCCACTGAGGTACTTGCAATGGCTGCAATAACCCTGTTGGCCTTTGATGCTCGGCCTTCAGTCTCTAGCATATGTCACAACAGGAAACATGTTCGGCAATGTCCCTCTTCATGCGTGGCCACCAGTACCACTGCTTCAGGTCTTGGTACATCTTGGTACTCCCAGGGTGATGGGAATACGCAGAGCTATGGGCTTCCCTGAGTATTAGATCCTTAAGGTCCTTTTGGTGGGGAACAAGGATACGTGTCCTGTATCTTAGAACACCTTGTTGATCCACGGTTACTTTAGGAGCCTTCCCTTCTTCCATTAATCTTTTTTGCCTCAGAGCAGTTGAGTTTTTCTTCTGTGCGACTATGATTCGCTCTTCTATACTTGGTTGTATCTCCATGGCCGCTAAGGTGCCTTGTTCTACTATATCCAGATTTAGTGCCATTAACTCCTTATATAACTCGGGCTATTGCTCTAGAACCATGAGGTTATTGCAGTAGGCCTTATGACTTAGGGCATCAGCTACCACATGAGCCTTGCCTGGGTGATAGTGAACACTTAAGTCGTAATCCTTAATCAACTCCAACCATCTTCTCTGCCTCAGGTTGAGATGTGACTGTGTAAAGAAATACTTGAGGCTCTTGTGATCGGTATATATGTCAAAATGGTTACCGATCAGATAATGTCTTCAAATTTTTAGGGCATGCACCACCGAAGCTAACTCCAGATCATGGGTTGGATAATTTGCTTCATGAGGGCGGAGCTGTCTGGATGCATACGCCACAACTCTGGCTCCTTGCATTAGTACACATCCAAGTCCTTGATGCAAGGTGTCACAATATACCTCAAAGTCCTTGCGTACATCTGGCAGGACTAGCACAGGGGCAGTGGTTAGTCTCTCCTTTAGTTCATAAAAACTTTCATCGCAGGCCTTTGTCCATTCAAATTTCTACCCCTTCTTAAGGAGTTGTGTAATGGTCTGGCAACCCGGCAAAATCCTTCTATAAACCTTCTGTAGTATCCTGCCAACCCAAGAAAACTTTGCACTTCCGTGATGGTAGTGGACTGCTTCCATTCCATCACAGCTGCTATCTTGTCTGGGTCAACAGAGACTCCTCCAGCGGACACTCTATGGCCTAGCAAGCTGATATCTTTTATCCAAAATTCACACTTGCTGTATTTGGCATATAGCTGATGCTCTTTTAGCTTCTCTAGCACTAAGCGTAGGTGCTCGGCATGCTCTTCTGCATTCGTAGAGTAGATGAGAATATCATCGATGAACACTACCACAAACTTCTCCGATACTCCATGAATACCTTGTTCATGAGATTCACGAAATAGGCTGGGGCATTGGTTAGACCAAAAGACATGACCGTAAACTCATATAGTCCATATCTAGTGGTAAAAGCTGTCTTCGGCCCTAATCTTCAGCTGATGATAACCCGATCTTAAGTCTATTTTGGAGAATATGGTAGCTCCCCAAACTGGTCAAATAGATCGTCAGTTCTAGGAAGAGGGTACTTATTTTTGATGGTCACTTCATTCAAGGCTCGGTAATCCACACACATCCGGACAGTGCCATATTTCTTCTTCAAAAATAGTACCGGAGATCCCCAGGGTGAGGAACTAGGTTTTATGAATCCCTTGTCCTACAATTCCTGGAGTTGTTTCTTCAGTTCTTCTAGTTCATCAACTATCATCCTATAAGGCTTCTTGGAAACTGGAGCAGCTCCAGGCTTTAGGTTCATGACGAACTCAAGGTCCCTATCTGGCGGCATGCCTGGCAATTCCTCGGGAAACACCTCAGGATAGTCCTATACTACCAGCATTCCTTCCAGAGGTATGTCCTCGCAATGATACATTGCATGGCCCCAACAGTATGGTTGGTCTACCTTTACTTCTTTGGTCAATCTAGGACACTTGGTCAGTCTTACCCTCCTAGTGGCACAGTCTATTACCCCCTAGTGTCTTGCTAACCAGTCCATCCCTAGTATAATGCCCAAGGTCTGGGAGCTCAACACTATCAAGTCTGCTAGGAAACCAAATTCCTCCATGGTAACCTCTACCCCAGGGCACACTAAAGTAGTAGTGATAATCCCAGCAGGTGAGCTAAGTACCACTGGTTTCTTTAGCGGGTAAGTAGGTAGCCTTAGCTTATCCGCATATCCCTTAGCCATAAATGAATGTAAAGCCCCAGAGTCAAAGAGAGTTTGTGCTGGAATGGACTTGACAGAGAACGTACCCATGAGAACTCCTGCAGCCTCCTGAGCTTCTTCGATTGTGATATGATTAACTCGACCACGGTTGTGCACTGAGGTATTCTTGCTGGGCTATGAGGTCTGGTGCCCCTTGCTGGGTCCTAAGGCTTGGCCGCGGGTAGGAGTGGCATTATTACCCTTCACAAGAGCATTATGTTTGTGTGGGCATCAATTGGCAAAATGCCCCTTCTCCCCGCGACTAAAGCAATTGTAGTTAGCAGCATAGTTCATCCCGGAGGATTGGCCGCCTGATCGTGGAGCTTGAATTGAGTTGCCTCCTAGACGAGGTGATGGGGTTGGAGCCTTGGGTTGACTTGGTCTTGAGGAAGAGGGGTTGTCGAAGAATTTCTAAATAAAGCTTCCTTGGGGTCGTCAGGCCACTAGCTTGCGTTTGCGATTGGCTTCTAAATTCTTCCTCTCATTCTCTAGGATCAAAGTCTTGTTCACTAGTTGGTGGAAACTGGTGAAGTCCTGCACAATTAGCTGTACCTGTAGGTCTTCCTTCATGCCTTCGAAGAATCTGTCGTTCTTTTCCTCCTCGTCCGCCACGTCTTTTAGGGCATAGCGAGCAAGTTGGTTAAACTTGGTGAGGTACTCATTAATAGTCATATTCCCTTGCTTCAAGGTGCAGAATTCATTTTTCTTCATCCTCATTACCCCTGCAGGGACGAATTTAGCCTTGAAGGCGGTCTTAAATTCCGTCCATGATATGGTCTCAGAGTTATTTCTGGTGATGGCGTCTTCATGACCCCTTGCAGATAAAGAGTTTTCCCACTAGGCTGCCGCAGCTCCTTGAAGCTGGTGACCAGCGTAGACCACTTGGTCTCCCTTTGCATATTTGGCTAGGCGGAGCTTTCTCTCGGTGTCCCTAAGCTAGTCTTCAGCCTCGAGAGGTTCGTCTGCCGAAGTGAAGGTGAGGGGTCGAGTCCTTAGGAAGTCAGCCAGGTCGGGACTGTGACTACTGGTGTTGACTTGTTGGCCTGCATATATAGCCTGTAGAAGTTGTGTTTGTTGTGCCATCATGGGGTTGACAGCTGGGGGTGGTAAGTTAACTCCTTAGTTCTGGCTACTACCCGGACCTGCCAAATGTGTTTCTGGATTGGCATCCGCTTCAGCCCGTATGTTGAGGTTAGCACTAGCCTGGGCTCATGTGACTCTCTGACTGGCCATCTGCAGTTGTAGCTTTGCAATTTAGACACTAGTACTAGACAAGTGGGGGTATCAACCCATAACAGTCATAAAAACCAATCGGGTAAAATGAACGGCAAAACAACTTTTCAACACTAGGTCGAAACTTGGCCATACATTAAGCATAAATAGATGATCACATAGCTCAGCTTATATAGCCCTCAGGTTAAGCTGAACTACATGGTTACAACAAAATACTTAGAGTTCATAACAGTTACGCCTACAGAACTGGGATACTAGCATAACTTACTACTATTATGGGGGTTAGTGCTTGCTAATATTACACAACATCTAGCAAGCACTATGCTAAACTACCTACTCCTCCATAAAACTAGCTCCTGGGCAAGAGGGGCTATAGTCCAAAGACTGGGAGTGGGAACGGCTGCCATTGAACTCTGATGAGTCGGAGTAGGAGCGAGAGCGACTACGGCCGCGACGGGTCCCCCAGATGGATGGCGGATTGGGGTCCCAGGGGTCGCACGCTCTTGCGTGTGGTAAGCCTCGTGCGGGGCCCTCCAGTCGTAGCGGGGGTTGCGGTAATAGCTGTGACCTAATGTAGCTGGGCGAGAGCAGCGGCCTTCTCTTCCTCTACCTCTACTAGTGCTTTCTTGCACTGGCGAGCTTCTCTCGAAGGGTCTCCACCTCACTATGGTGGGTGAGTAGGTGTTGTCGAAGCTCAGAAATCTCCTCAAGTGCGGTGGTGCAAGCAGTCCCCATGGCACGGGTGAGGTGCACCTGATGCGTAAGCATCGGGTTGTCTTCTGTCGTTGGCATGAATGTCGCGTTGTACTTGGCTCCCTTTGGGCAGGAAGGGTAGTAGCGGAATGGCGACTGCCGAAGTGGGGGTCCGTGTATGTCGCATAGCCGGGCTGCGGCTAAGCGAGCGACGTCCTAGAGAGCTGTCGCTGGGGTGCTCCTCTGGTGCAAGGTCCTTAAGATAAGGGGTGGATCCTTTTCATCTTTGGCATAGATGAAAACCTCCATAGTCCATGACTCCCCCACTCTGTCAGTGGCCTTACACCCACGGTAGATGGGCTAGTCGTTGTAACCCAGATAGTGCAAGAGTTTGCGCAAAATGCTTGCAAACTCTCCTTCCTGCAGTCTGTGAGCAAGGTAGTCCCATTGTCCCTCAGCTGCTACTCCTGACATCTGTAAATTAGAACACTAGTATTAGTATCTTTTCAAAAATACCAATGAAGATGGATGAGATTAGATCTAGGAAGGATAAGAAAGAAAGTAATACGCTATATTTTTAGTAACTCCTTTTTATAAATTTTCAAAATTATAATCATAGGCCTTGTCTAATAACCATCCTAAGGGCAGTTGTATGCTTTGATACCAGTTCTGTCGGACTTGGATTTTTCAATCTAGAATCCCCTGTGATTTACTGCACTATTCCTTGGATCAGTAGATAGTGCACACAAGTACATTCTTGCATCAATTCGTACCTCGCATAAACCATAATATTACATATCAGAGTTTAAATTACACCACGTCGGGCGACCGTTTACAAAATGGCCAAACATGCCAAATGTCTTCATTATAAAGATAACAGCGGAAGCAAAAGCAAAAGCAAGACCATAATCCACAGGCAAAGTGACTGAGGGGGGTAATGCGTGCAACATAGACTATCTAACCCTAGGTAATATATGTGCACACAATTTCCATTAAGTCTACTTGTCTAGGACCTGAAATCGTAGAAAACATCCTAGTTCCCTTCGTTACTTCCTCCATATGAGGTAGGGGTGTCTTTATAAGCGTAGTGGTCTTGGGTTCCTGTTTCTGATTTTGGTAATGCGAGTGTGAGCACAAATCCACCGTGCTCCGCGAGCCAATACACAGGATGCAGTAAATAGCTTGCATGGCTTAACAAGAAAAGGCTCAGGTTATTTTATTTGCCAGAAATTGCTTTTAATTATATTGCTTAGAAATTGCCTATGACCTAGCAGTTTGAATTAAAACACAGTGTGTAAAAGAATGCAATAATAATAGTGGTTCAGATACCAACCACCGTTACATGGCTTCTGCACCATATGTTGAATTTTCAGTGTTATAGCCACTTATCATATTACTGGGACGACACCCAGGGCAAACAAACCAGGGCTTTCCACTGCCCTCTATTTTACCAATCCCACGCACAACGTTGTTGAAATAGAACTATATCTAGTTAAGTTCCCATGTTAGCCCTTGACCGTGGGCTCGGTTATTCAAATAGTTTTGACTCTGCAGTGTTTGTACACTTTCACAACAAGAGACAATCCGCTCATTGCTCCACATGATTCCTTAGTCAGGTAGTTGAGTTGAGTAGACCATCACAGTAACTTTTCAAAGTATCTAGCCCCTTTTGTCATCTCACCCTATGGGCTGCTTCCACTGGTGGTGGGTTCCATACGTTGCATGGGATGTAACCACAGCTACTAGTGCATTCAGACTCCACTCTCCATAGTTGGAGTTGGAGAAGAATGGGTTCATCGGTGAGCTACAGGGCATAGGAGCCAATTCGGGGAGGTGGAAGACAGAAGGCGGCAGTGCGGTGTGAATGGGAGTCTGTACGGGCTTTTATAGGAGGCGGGGACGAGTTGGCAACGTGCGGGGCGGCCGTTTGGTCATTTTGGTGTCAGGCGGCGGCGAACGGCAGCGTCTGCACCGGGATTCACATGTGGAATTGAGGGGACATCATAGTGTAGAGGCTTAGCTTTGCGCCACGCATGCTGGGGGCAGGCGCGACAGGTAGAGAACTGTGGACGGCGGTGAAGATACTATGGGAGACGGCGGAGGTATTGTGGGTGGAGGTGGTTTTTGCTGGTGCGCCGACCGAGGTGAGGTGGCAACACAACGAAGCTGTGGGCGAGGCGGTGGAGTCCGTGGGCGACGGTGGCCAGCGAGGTTTTGCAGGGGTGCGGCGAGCAGAAGCGGGCGGCGACGGCGTGGCTTCGGCTCTGCCGAAGCAAGGAAGAAGAGGGAGGGGAAATGGGCCGGGCTGGCTCGGCCAGGCCGAAAGTGTTTTCTCATTTTTTTTAATTATTGATTTATTTATATGTGCACATGTGTATATATATATATTTTTATTTTTGCTCCTTTATTAATTTACTCATTTTTATCTTTTTATTGCTATCCTTACCTGTTATGCATTTATCCATTTTAGTCGAGTGCGTGTGTATGTATGTATGTATGTATGTATGTATGTATGTATGTATGTATGTATGTATGTATGTATGTATGTATGTATGTATGTATGTATGTATGTATGTATGTATGTATGTATGTATGTATGTATCTTTCACTTAATTTTGTTTACTCCTATTATTATTACTAATCCTCAAATAAAATTTTAAATTTTTGGGTTCAAGTTGTACTCCCCCCTTTTGGTGGATCATCTTTTCTGATTCAATTTTTAAAATATAAATTTCTATTATTTTCATAATTCTGTCATAATTTATGATTTGTTTAATTCTTCATAAATGTTTCTTCGATTATTGGAACCTCAACCAAAATTTAAAGAAACACCATAAAATCCATATTCCAAGAAAATATTTTCCAAAATAATTCAAGGGCTACACATTTCCAATTTCAAATTTTTGGGATGTTATAGCAACTGAAATTAAGATCCAAAGTTTGCCCAAGTGAGTTGTGTCATGGATTCCCTCTTGTGCTTTTGATTTGCTTGGCTTTCTTATTTGAATTTATCTCTTCTTGATCTTTTTTGGTACCAAGGATATATAAGAGGTGGAGATATCTCTTGGAGACAAGATCCCATATATCTAGTCATGATCTAGAGTAAGTTCTTGAGTTTGCTCCGTTTTCCTTAAGAGAGAGATGAATTGGGGTTTTGCTCTTGTTAGTGTTTTGGGTTGAATTCTTAATATGATTTAGCTTGCTATGAAATATGAGAATCCATCCAAGGTCATTTAGATCATCAAGAGCTCACAGAAAAGAGCAGATTAAGGTTTTGACCTTTTGCGTGGTTTTGGTGTAACCTTGCTTTAAATAGAAAATATCATAACTTTGGCAATAATTGTCTTGATCGTTGAATGGAATAGATTGGTAACATCCTAGAGAAGGTACATACCAAGTTTCAAATCATTTGGGTTATCGGATCAAAAATTACATGAATTTTTAGTTTTGAAAACATGTTGATTTTCCATTCTGTGATGAAATAGAGGTCTGACCGCTAGCAATTAGAGGTCTAACCGCTAGAAATTAGAGGTCTGGCCGCTAGCAATTATAGGTCTGAGCAGTAGTGGGCTGCTTTTCTGGAGTTTTGCCATCTGTGGCTCTGGTCTTTAGTGAGTTTATGAATTTGTATTTCTGCTGTATATTGTTGTTGATATTTAGGGGAATGTTTTGAAAGAGTCATTCACCCCCTGACTCGCCATACTTGATCCTGTAAGTGGTATCAGAGTAAGGTTGCTCTTTGTTAGATCTTAACTGATATTGAGTATGGCGAGTAGGATGAGGTCCATGCATATGTTTTACTAATTGAGAGTCAAATCTATACCATTTGTGCTCAGATCGATTGCTTTGTCTTAGATGTGCAAATAGTTTGATGATGGATTACGGCCAGTGGCAAGGCCGAGACTTCGTGGCCATGAAGTGTCATGTAAGTCTGGGTGGAGCATCATCTCAAGCCTTGAGTATGGAAGAAAGATAAGGATTGTGAGGAGGCAATGAATGCATGTGGTGTGCCAATTGGTCTTGTGCATTTCAAATAGTGATAGTTCTCAGAGCTGACGTATGATCTTGGCGGCAAGCACTATGCATCACGAACTATGGTGTGATGTTGGTGTGCCATGGGACTTAAGCATGCCAAGTGGTGACAACCTCAATGCAGGCGTACGATCTTAGCGACAAGTCATGGGTATCGCATCTTCGTGAAGACCAATGGGTGGCAATTATGGAAATTATCCAATACCAGGTGAAGTGATAGTTTGCAAAACCGTAGCATTGGTTTAAGTGGTTTAGGACACGTTTTTGTGGGTATAGTGTCTTATCAGACTTGTGGAGCCTTGTGAAGTCGCACTTTGAATAGCATGTAAGTGTGTGTGAGAGAGTAAAACTCGTATGTGTATGGGTTACCGGGTTTCCCTTAGTGTGAGGTGGAAGTCTCTACTATATAAGCCTTTGTGTTGAGTTGTGAGAAGTAAGCCTCTCCATGATTTTTAGGGCCAGGGTTTCCAAGTGTGGAGCCTTTTGTGTGTCTAATCTAGGCTTAGAGCTATGCTATCATGAGGGATTGGTTGTACAACATTCATCTCCAAGTGAAATGAATATCCAAAGTTTGCCCAAGTGAGATGTGCATGGTGGCTTGCACGGCATGATGAAGATGGGGTCAAGGGAAGGTGCCGAGAAGCTTCGTCGGGGGCATTTTGGATAAATGTCCAAAACCAGACTTGAGGCCTACTCCAAAACCATGGTGCCAGGAGATGCAAGGAAAGTGGTTTAGGGTTAACCTAGGGTCGTGTGTGTTGTGTGGATCAATCCCAAGCATGTTAGTAGGTTAGTCTTGTAAGCACTTTCAAAAGTGTGTGAGTTAGTGCAAAACCTGGTGTTAGTAGAGTTGATGGGTTTTTTCAATCCTTAGTAGGTCTAAAAACACTAAGAGGGTTTATTAGCCTATTTAGAGGAGGAGGCTAGCTAGGGTATGCAAGAAATTTGGGTTGAGTTCTAGTCTTAGACTGGTGCCTCCTCTCCTTCTTGGTGTGAGTAAGAGTGGGACTTGCAGAGGGTCCTTTGTAAACCAGCAAGTTGTAAGAATTATTCCTCTCCATGCAATCCTTGTGTTCTTGTCTCTCTTGGCATGAGTTCTTGTAATTCTTGCATCTAGATCACTTTATAGCAAGAATGGATTTAAGAGGTAATTCTTGCATCTAGCTTCTTTTCGTACATCTCTTATTCTTGTTGTGATCCATGATATGTAAGAGGTACTAGTAGATCCTTGAGAACAATCTATGCCCATCTAGATCACTTTATAGCAAGAATCAAGATCTTGCCTGGTTCTTACCTTCTCTTGACAAAGATTTGTGATTTTTTAACCTTTACTTAGATTATCTTGCTAGGACATGTGAGAGATGACCTAGAAGTTTTCATGAGTTAGATCCTTATGAGTAAGAAGTAATTTAAGTTTTACAGTTTTGTGTGATCTTGTGACCAAGATATCTAATTCTTAAATTGGTTGGAATCAAGTGCAAGAACCATGTGTTTCTTGATGTGATCTAGCTACTATTATCCTTGCAAAGGTCTTTATCAAGTTTGATAGCATTTGAAAAAGGTTTAATCTAGTTTCTCAAATTTAGCTTTTGTCCCAAGAGATTTTTGCCTAGGATTAGGGGAAGTAGTCATATTGGCCTCAACGTGGTGTTAGTGCCGTAGCAGCAATACCAGCACACCTTGGCGGTAGTACCGGCCTGGAGTGGTAGTATCAGCCACATACTTGACGGTACTATCGGGTTTGCAATAAAACCTAGTTTTATAGTTATTTTGGTTTCAGGTCTTTGAGAATCTTGTGTAAGAGGTGTAATATGCACTTGGTGACTTTCTTAGACATTTGAGTGAAGATTTTGAATACTTGGGGAATCGAAAAAGCTTTCGCAATCATTCACCCCCTCTGATTGCTTGCATCGGTCCAAAACCATGTGTGACGGCCAGTCTTTCAAATGCAGAGCAGCATCCAAGGGGCACTATTTTGAGATTTGTACCAGATATTCTCACTGGATCATGCTTTGTATGACCTGAAGTTGCATGGCATTGCTACCTGGGCATGACAACACACGTACTGGGAGTAAGTGGAACTGAAGGGGTGAAATTCATGGAGATCATACATGAGATTAGTAAAGGAGCGTGGATAGCCGCTAGTCTTGCTGGCCCAAGCCTTTGAGAAAGTCCCACCAGCTTATGTGAAATAGAAAGATCCAATTGGTGGTGATGCTGAAGAAGTTGGGTAGTTTAGCCAAAGTGTACCATACTATTTGAGCCAAGAAGGGGAATGTAACAGCCCAAAAATGCTTGTTACTTGAAAATGTGTAAAGTTCAAAAACTTTTGGATTTGCTTCTTATTTGCAATAGGATTTTTCTTGGATTTTTTATTCATTATGTCTAAGGTTGCAAGATATAGGAATTCAAGAAAAATCAAATTGAGTAGAAAAGAAGCAAACAATAATAATTTAAGTTAAATAAAGATATGAATATGAAAAAATGATCTAGAAGCTAGGACAGGAGAAATTTCAATAGAAGCCACACTAAACCAAGCCAGTTGTAAAGGTTAAGGACATAAATGCAAGCAAATGGTGAACCAAAAATAAATCATGAGATCAGACCCCAAAGTAAAATATGAGCTTAAAAACATCCTAAAACAAATAATGGGAATGTAAGCCTAGAAATAAACTAGGAGCAAAAAGACACAAAAAAAATCAAAAGATTCAATATAGGAATCTAAATATGAGCATGCTTCATTGTGTTAAAAGAAATCATGAGTTTAAGCTCAATAAACTAGGATTTAGATCCACTCTGCAAATCCAAATCTAGGAAAAACTTGAATCAAGGACAATTCAAAGCTCATAGCATTCAAAAGGTTTTGCTAAAAACCATAAATTAGTGGTTAGGAAAATATATGAATTAAGGCAGTCTAGGCGGTTCAAGTAGAGGTAATTCCAAAACAAGGTTCAAGTTCAAAATCAATTCAGGCTTAACTTAAATTAGCAAATTAAATTGAAAATCCAAGTTTAAAATTTGCTGAATATTTAAAATCAAATGGAAAGTAAATTGGGCTCAGCCCACTGGGCTCTAGCCCATCTTTCCTGGCCAGTAGGCCCTTGGCTTAGCACAAAGCTGGCCCAGCCGTAGCTGCCCACGCCTTGGCGCCCCTACACATGCGTCGTGCATGCACATGTCACACTGAACCACAGTGTCATACCTACCACTGGTGTAACAGCCCATGCATGCCCCGATCGTGCATCGCCCATGCCTTGCCTCACACTCAACACCATTCTCCATGCCCCTGGCCCTCTTTCCTCCCCTCTCCTCTGCTGCAAAATTGCACCACGCCATGCGGCAGCACACGTCACGCTCGCCCTATGCATCGTGCATCACCGTACTGAGCAACGTCTTGTGACACATTACCATGTGCTATTCGCCATCACTCCTCACCCCTCTGCCAAGACATGTAGTGATGCATCTACCTGTGACCCCCACACCCCGTCGTGCCACCACCATACACCTCCCACGTCGCCCGGCCTCCTCATTGCCTATAAAGGCTTGCATGTGCTTCAACCATGTTCACCTTGCTACACTATCCCTCCCACTCCACGGAATTGCCCCCTCGAACCCCGTAGCTCACTGGAGTAGTCCTCTTCCCCAACTTCGGCCATCACCACCATTAGCCGCCTCGGCGCTTCACCGGTCGATTCCTCCCAACCAAGGCTTCCTCAGCGCCCCCTCAGCTCGCCCCCATCGTCGACTTGGACCACCATCCCCCGTATAGTGCTGGTGTCGTGCTCCCTTTTGCTCCGCCTCCAGTTCCCATCGATAGCCCGCACGGCCATTCACGAGCTTGGCCGACCACCCAGGTAGCTTCCTCGTCGCACGTAGGTGCTCCCCTACAAAGAATTGGCATGAAATTCCATGTATCATGTAGCACCATGTGTCCTGTTCCTTCATCACCTAGGCTCACCGCCGGCCATAGCACTAGTTGAATTGGCCGATGAGGCTTGCCCCAAGGGTGCATGTGAGTGTTAGCATCCATTTTGGTCATGCTCATGTTCTACTATCTTTTCCTTCATTGGTGGTGGGCTCCCCTCTCACCGGCAGGAAGACGACGCTATTGTATCATCACCATTAGTTTAAATTGTAATTAATTTACCTCTAATGACCCTTGTTTAATTAAGCTAATGTGTCCCTGTTTGGTGGGCCATCGTAATTAGTTAGATTCATGAACCATTGACGTGTAGGGCCCCCATGGTTTACAAACCCTTTAAAAATTGGTTAAAAGAGTTTACGCCACTGACCAGGGCGCCTGATTCATTATGCTCACAATAAAAGGGTCCCATCTGTCAGTCATAGCGAAGATTTCTAATTAAAAGAAAAACTTAAAAAGCAATTAAAATTGGAGGGCATAGCCTGTCATACACTGTGCTAATTTGTAATAGAAAAATACCTAGAAATAAAATTAAAAACACTAGTGGGCCCCACTGTCAGTGAGAATTTCTCTCACCCCTTTTATTTTCTGGAATTAATTCAAATTCAAACTTTGAAATGGCATAACTTATTCATTTTAAGTCCAAATTTGATGAAACAAATTTATAAATTAATATAAAATAAAAACCTATCTAATGGGATTAAAATAATATATTTTGGAGTTCATTTGAATTTTTTGGAATTTAATTCTCTTTGGCTAATTGTTATCTAAATTTTTATGTAAAGTTTAAATGGTGTACAAGGCCTAAGAAGAAAAAGATGCTGAGGCAAGCCAAGATCTGTAAGACCAATCAACTGGTCAACAAGGTGGGTCAACACTTTGATCATATTGAATCTATATTTTATGCAAATTAAATTTTGTTTAAATTATCAAATTACATGCCGTTATTTATTATGCAAATCTATGTTTGTCTTAAAATTCTTGTTACATGCCCAATTATTCAATTTGTTGGTATCATATCCCCTATTGGAATAGTTGAACATCTGAGTCTTGTCACCCTCGAAGAATTATAATGGTAACATTTTAGAAAATAAGTCTATACCTACACGCATGCTTAGCACGGCTTAGATACTCGGGGGTGCCAAACTGTCCCAAGCATCATTTTTCAACCATAAGAAATTATTTTGTGCAGTCTTTTTGGAAATTGGCTGGTATGTTATGGCATGGTTATTATATGTTCTCAGTCTCCCCAACATGCTTAATTATCTTGGTGGATGGTAAGAGGGGTTGGTGCAGTGGATACATGGGAATGTGTGGCTTGTGGGTAGAACCGTTCACATAACTCTGAGGACCAAATCTTGTCATGACCTCTCAACTAATATAGTACAACCACAAGTCTATAAATTACAACTTGGCTTAGTAAATTTATTGGACCTTGGAGTCATCTCGCTGGTGGGGGAGCAAAGTAGTGCAAGCGGCTAGATGTGTTCCAGCTTGAATGGGGCACCGAGGAAAGGTGAAGTTGCCAGCTATGCTAGTCGTTGTGAAAAGTTATAGTCCAACTAGTCATTGTGGCAAACATCCTGCACAACTTATGGGATACACTGTGTGGGAGAAGCCTATATGGGTAAGATGACAAAGGGGTGAGGTAATTTGAAAGGTGACTGTGATGATCTACTCATCTACATGGCCAAGGAACCATGTGGTACAATGAGCTTATTGTCTCTTGTAGGTAAAGTGTATAACCTTTGTAGAGTGTAAACTATTCGAACAGTTGTGCCCACAGTCATAGGTGGTCATGGGAAGTTAACACCGATATAGTTCTATTTCAAAAAAAATTTGTGACTGGAATGGAAAAAGGTGTCGAGTAGTAAAAGCCCTTAGTTGAGTTGCCCTAGGACGTCGATCCCAATGATGGAGTTAAGTGGATTTAACGCTGTAAAACTAGCATAAGGTACAAATACTATGTAATGGTAGATGGGATTTGTACCACTAATCCTATTGCAATCTTTCACACACTTTAGCAAAAACCTGTTTTAGTTAAAACTGCTATACTTTAGGGTTTTCTAGCTATTGTAAAATTTTAAGGCATTTAGCAAATAAAGTAACACAAACTATTCCTAGATTAGTCATACATCTATTTAATTGCATATTGTGTGTTGGCTCACAGAGCATAGTGGTTTGTGCTCACACTCGCATAATAAAATTAGAAACAGGTGAGCAAGATTCTTTTGCCTACGACAACTCACCCAACCCAGATGGAGGAGCTGATGAAGGGAATTAGGATGATATTCCACAAGTTTCTTTTCCTAGCTAAGTGGATTTTGATGGAGATTGTATGCACATATATTATCTAAGCTTAGATAATATTTGTCATTTATATTTTACCCCTAGTTGCTTGCTTGGATATTTATGGTTCTACTTTGCTTACTACTTCCTTTTCTGCTTTTGTGTTGTTAATATTTGGCTTGATTGACCCTTATGTAAATTGCTACCCAATGTGGTATATTTAAAACTCTGATGTGTATTATTAATGTATGGTATGGTTCAAGTGCTATATGAAATGATTCAGTAATGTATTTGTGAGCACTATCTACTAATCTAGAGAATAATATGGTAAAATCACAAAGGATTATGGATTGAGAAATCCGGGGCTGACAGGGGAGGTGATACAAACTCAGGCAGAGCTGAGATTGTAGTTGTCCTATGGCCGAAGCGTAGAAACCCATGGGATTGCAGATGAGGGTGTGCAAATCGAAGCATTGGTGGATGGATAGAGCTCAAAGATCATGAATATGAGGCAATGTCAGAAGATGAACGTCCTGATGATAAGCAAGGTGGAGGAGATTAGGCCATTTTGTCGGAGTGGAATGCACACCAATTCAATAAACTAGTAGTGAGTAAAGATGAGTGGGTGGACTAGTAGTACTAGCAGAATGAGGTCAGGCAAGGAGCATTTTACAAAAGTAAGGAGGAAGTGCAGAAAGCAGTCAAGTTCTGGGCAGTGTCATTGAGGAGGACATTCAAGATAATGAAGTTCAGCCCATGTGTGTATGATGTAAAGTGTGATATCGAGGGATGCCCTTGGCGAGAACATGAATACCAACATATGTGGGACACCCATTAAAAGTACTCTATAGTCATTCTGCACACTTGCATGGTGACAGAATCCATGCAATCAACAGAAACATGTCTCTAGGCTTTGTTGCAAATGTCATGTATGGAGAGATTGTGAAGAACCTGGATTTTGAGCTGCTTTACATTATTCTTGCGATAGAGTAGAGGTTTTAATATATAATAAGCTACACTAAGGCTTGGAGGGCGATGAAGAAGGCACTTGAAATAAGATTCAGTATATTCAAAAACTCTTACTACAACCTGACCTATCTACTCCAAGTCATACAATAAAGGAATCTTAGAACCATGTTTGTATTCTTGAACAACCCTCGAAGCAGTTCTCTTAGAAGATGATACTTAAGTGAGCATTCTTTACTTTTGGTGCGTGCATCGATGCATTCAAACACTATCGTCCATTGCTTTGCATGGATGGCACCTTCTTGATTGGAATATACAAGGGATAGATATTGACTGCAATCACACTAAATGGCAACAACTAGGTTCTTCTAGTCGCACTTGCATTCGTCGAGAGTGAGGACACCAACAGTTGGTTGTGGTTTCTTAAGAACATGAAGCTAGTGTCATGGACAACCGCCCACGGGATAGCATCATACATGATTGACATGCCATCTTGTTGAAGGCAATTATGTAGCTGTAAGAAGGGGAAGATAGATTGTATCGATGCCCAAATTTGCAGAGTAGGTGGTGCAAGAGGCACATAGGTGCTATTTTCTACAAGCAATTCAGGAACAAGGAGCTAATAAAATTTTTCAATAGGCTTTGTGATTAGAATTAGCAAAGAAAGTTTGATACATTGTGGAAGAAACTAGATGACCTGATGATGAAAGCACATAAGAGAGGCAGTGAAGAAGCCCATCACAAGCGTGGAAGAGCTCCCCGTTGCACTTGATAAAATACCCACAGATCATCCAGAATTGGTTAGGAGGAATTCAAGGCAGATGGAATGCTTCTCAAAGTGGATTGAGCATGAGCCTAGAGAGAATTAGGCATTGCTTTACGATATTGATGGTGCAAGGTATGGAGACATGATCATGAACTTAGCCGAGGTGTACAACTACGTCATAAGGGGGCCAAGGCCCCTTCCTTTGTTAGCTATTGTGTAGGGAGTGCTATGTGGTATTACCAAATACTTTGTTCATCAAAGCGCCTTGGCTTGCATTGCATGAGTGATGCACAACTAAGTACTCGACTATGGTAACAAAGTACATGGAAGAGAAGGGCAAGAAGGGGGAGATGCATAGAACATTCAAAATGGGCACGAGGGTGCTTATTTTGAGGTGTTGTGTGGGACCAACAGTCATTATGGGATGAACCACGAGACAATTATTCATGAGTGCATGCTTGGAAGGTGCACTTGTTCATACACTTGTAACAAGCCCCATACAGGATGGGCCCATCGCATGGGGGCCATACGTATGCAGTGGGCACTTGCATTGTAGTATGTTCACTCGGAGTCTACCTCGTATGACCACACAATGTATGATGACTACATCAAGTGGTACAACACATGCACCAGGCTTCGGGGTGTGCGTCTTGTGGAGGATCCATCGAGGCACATCACTACCACTATAGACATGTACCACCCAACCGGACTCTGCATTCCATCACTCAATTCATAACACATAATTTTTTTTATATTTCATTCCATATGGTCACATTGATTCTAACATGTCTTGCTTGACACACAGAGCGATCTCGCTAGGGAGATTCACACCGACTTGACCTATCTTATGTCTGTCATGAGGGATGGCGGGCTTAGAGCCGTGCTTGGCTGGATCAGGGACAAGGCCAAGCGCATCATCTCACTGCTGTCGTGCAGGAGGCCAAGGAATGACGTGGTGCAAGGGTCACCACGTTCTTTCATGGTACATGCTCAAGGGGTCAGTCATAGCACACCACACATGTAGCACGCTCCCACTGCACCTTCTCTGGACTTGCCAAGGAGGGGGTCTTCATGGCATCGTACTGCCCAGCACTATTCGGGTCTCAGGTAAAATCTTGTTAAACAAGTTTATGCAATCTTTGTCATGAAGTCTCATACTAATGACTACTTTTTTGAACAAGACAATAGTTCCATAGGACAACTCAGTACGCCTGGATGTACCCAGGTATACTATTCTCTCCTCATTCAATTTGCTCAAATTTGGAAACATATTTAAATTGAGGACTACTTGGAGGATATATCCACCCATGGGATGTAGGCAGACGATGACACGACAGGCCACAGGGCATACTCAGACAACGATGATGTGGCAGTGGATGCCTGGTTGATCGAGCCCCTTGAGGACTAGGCCACCCACATCCTACAGGGTTCGTAGCTCTCCAATGGGCTCGAACTGAGCCACCCCACCCGACAGGACGTTGTGACTCCTGCATCGGCTGATTACCCGCCTGGGTCATGGTACACACTAGACCTACTTGTCAGGTCATGCACAACACTGGCCCAAGGCTAGCACCACTCGTGGGGTAGTGCCTAGGAGGAACCACACGTAGGTTCCTTATAGTTAGTTAGTCCTTGTGATAAGTTTCTATGTATTTGCCATGTGCTATCATATTCACAGTGTTATGCTCCTCTTTGTTCTTATTTCTTTGTTAAGTTGTTCTATTACGTGATTCATGCTATGACCACGAGATAGGGACACCTTCTCAACAACACGATGAATGTGTCATGGTAACATGATGCATTGTGACAAGATGAGTCCATGGCCTTTCTGTTCGAAATGACAACACCATGCCACCTCCTTTTTTAGCCTGAAGTGACAACACTCTGATCATCTCTTTTTCAGACCGAGTTGATGGCACACTATCACCGCCTTTTTTAGCCCGAAGTAACAACACTTTGATTAGCCCTTTTTCTTATCGTGGTGACTGCACACTGCCACATACTTGACATGCCACAAGTTCGTCGCCCACATCAGAGAGGGCCTATGAATAGTCCCATGCAAAGAACCTATGTATCTCCAACACTCCTCCAACCACAACATGGTGGACAAGGCAGGTAGATTAAGACGTGAGAAGGGACAATGGGCATAGACTAGGTTTCAAGGTTGTGGCCTTTACCTCAAAGATGCGCACATCTACAGTCCCTTGGATCCTGACCCCCTAAGTCCCAATCTACCGCTCAAAACCAGGGAGTCCTACACCTCTAGAAATCCCCTTCACGACTACCCGCACATCCTCGAGCCTTGGCCGCAATGAAAGCACAATGTGACATGGTGGTCTAGGTTTTCGATGACATGGGGAACCCAAGACGTTGATTCTTTTACTACCTTCTATTCATGGTAAGTACTTTATTTGCTATCTATACTTCGACGTGTGCATTGCTTGTAATCGCCGCATCTTCCATACAGACTGTGGATTGCAAATTCACCGAGTGGATGGATCAGTCGTATCCAATATCTACCTAAGTTTACATCCACACACTGCACATCTGCCTAGATGAGTTGTGAGAGGAGCAAGAAACCAAGAGGATCAACAACGATGAGCTCCTCAGGCAAAGGATCAGTGAGAGGAACAACAAAGAGGTAGTCCACCTTAGCAGTGACTACCACCCATACTATTGTTGTGCTAACCTGAGCAGTAATTACACCTACCACTACCGCGATCACCAGTCATGTCCATGCCGCTCTAATGACCGCCACTCCATGTGGGTGCCCTATGAAGTTCTATTTTCACCTTAGGGACGTTCGCCCACAAGCTCTATTAGATCTACAACCACCATGTCGTTACATTTCACAAGACGCACATATATCTTTCATGTAGTTTGGGTTGACGGTTCGTGCATGTTACCATTTGTATCATAGACATAGTTATGCAAACATATGCACCTAACCAAACCCTATATGCCATGTAATTCGCACCTTCAGTATGAAGTATTATGTTGTGCTTAAAATGGTTCGCTTAAACAAAAATCATCAATGCAAGCTAAGGTACACTACTCAACTTCTCTCTTTAATTGTTAGCTATTATTTCAAGACTACTAAAGCCAAAAAATAAAAGATTTATTCACAAATAATATTTTTTAATTAGGAAAATTGTATTATTTAAAAAATCACTTTGTCGTCAAATCATTTAGCGATAGTGACCTGCAAACTGCTACACATGACTCTACGTATGTTTGTCGCCATTTAGAATGGCGACAGTAGGTTATTTCTATAATTTTTAAACGATGATATATAAATGTAATATTAAAAATATATATTATTTAAAAAATTCTCCAATTAGACTCCCTTTACTTTCATCGTGTCTTTGTCTAATTGGACATCTAGGCATATAGCATAGAAGAAAAATGGCCATTAATAGCCCTTGCAATCACAAGCTCCAGAATAACGAGAGCAGGAAGCCGTGGTTCTCAACATAACCATTGTCAAAACCTGTGGATTTGAATTCGATCACAGTGTGGTTGTGTTCAC
The DNA here is from genome assembly GCA_036346575.1 of Dendrocalamus sinicus. NCBI lineage: Eukaryota > Viridiplantae > Streptophyta > Magnoliopsida > Poales > Poaceae > Dendrocalamus > Dendrocalamus sinicus. Next base: position 31,191,723 of record CM070648.1, read on the forward strand.
ATGCTATATGTAAGAGCTCGTCTTATCGCTCTCTTATGCCATTTGGCTACAGAGCGTACGTGTCTCTAGTCACTAATAAACAAGACATCACCCAAGAACACAGCGTATATGTGTGTACTGCAGAAGGCAAATCGATCACAGATTCAGATGACTACAAGAGAAACGGCTTCCTGTAGATGTCAAACGTGTCTGACGCGCACAGTTGGGGCTCCTGCAAAACCGATCCAAAGGGATCATAATCAAACTGCCGTCCATGTCAGCGAAATTAACACTGCGTGGTTGCATGCTAATTAAATTGCTAATCTTCCAAGGTTAAAGAAGAGCTTTACCTGTGCACAGCTGAAGGTGATCACCCGGCGGAAGAAGGAGCCGATGGGCCCCGGGATGCCGAAGTCCCCTCCGTTGTCGCGGATGGTCGCCCGCATCACGCTGAGTAGGCGGCCGTAGGTGGTTCCCGGCTCGGACTCCACCGCCTTGATGAAACTGTACGTCATGGCGCCGGTCGAGGTGGAGCCGGAAAATACCTGCACGCACGCACGGACAGAGATCGATCGCGGCAGTTGAGCAAGGCAAAGCTTTCTGGACTGTATATTAATCGATGAGGTTTGTTTTGAGTTTGCACTGACGGTGGTATCTGCGGAGGTTTGGCTGTCGCCGCAACCGCTGATCGAGATCGCGAGGCCTCCGCTCGTGCCTTTCGTCGTCGTCTCCGGTTGACGGATGTGGTTCTCCCATTGCCAGTATCCGGTTCTTGAAGAGAATTACAGCAAGAAGATGCTCAAAAGGCCGGCGCGGTTGTTGTTGTACTGCACACTGTGCTACAAATGTACCTGGATATGCGGCAGAGGAAAGGGAGGTCGAGGATGGTGCCGCTGTGGCAGGTGTCGATGATGGCGTGGAGCTTCACGCCGGGGCCGAGCGGCCGGACGATGGTCTCGTTGATCTCATCGTCCAGGATCACGCCGCTGTCCTCGAAGTCGAGAGGGCAGAGCGCCTCGTCGTAGCCGTCGACCTCGTCGCCGTTGTTGTCCAGCTTCTGCACGCCGTGGCCGGAGAAGTGGAACACCAGGGAGTCGCCGTAGCTGCATCCCTCCACCAGCCACCGCATCGCCAGCCGGAGGTTCTGCTGAGTCGGCCGCCTGTACTGGTCCCTCTCCTCCTCTGTCCATGATCACAAAATCACCAGAATCAAACCTCGATCATTCTTCACAGATCGGATGATCAGATCATGGAAAGTGCAGAACTGCAGATTAAGGATGGGTCAAGAGAATTCTTTACGTGTCAGGACTAGGATGCTTTCGCTCGGGAAGCCGAACCTCTCGCGGAGCAGGTAGCTCATGCAGTTGACGTCGTTGACGGCGCCCTTGAGCTCGTACTTGGTGCTGGTGTAGCTGATGCCGACGAGGAGCGCCCGCTTCTTGCCGCGGACGCGGGGGTAGCTGGGCGGCATCCGGTACGCGTCGCCGGGCCGCAGGGAGCCCGACGAGGAGGGCGGCGGGTGCTGCTGCTGCGGCGACACGAAGGCGTTGAGCAGGCCCTTGATGAAGCCCCCGACTTGGTGCAGGCTGTGCGGCGGCCGGCGCTCGACGCGCGTCACTGCGTGGCAGAGCGCGCACCGGACGGAGCGCGCGCCTGGCGGCACGGTCAGGTACGCGCCGCAGTGGCTGCACAACGTCGTCTTGCGCGGCGGCCTCGCGCTCGCCATGGCAGGTGGCTGTCGCGCTCTGCGAGACTGCGATCTCTTGGTTCCGAAATAAAGCTGTTAAGGCGACGTGTTACATGCAGGTCAGCGTCAGCCAACGACTAAGCAGGGTTGGTAGCTAGATCATGTGCCTAGGTAAGGAACATTTTATCAAGGATGGTGAGCAATTAATGTGGCTGATGAGAAGGTATCGCGTTGCGGCGTTGGAGTCCGGGGGAAGCGTGTGGCGTTCTTCAATGGCGATGGCTCTGTTATTTTTAAGCCATAATCGTTATCTTTTATTTGTATTTTTTTATATGACAATAAATAATAGAGGTATTAACGTAGATAGTACATATGATTTTAGACTTAAAAGGCTGTTTAGAGAATCCGTTTTATAAAAACTACTTTATATATTTCGATTTTTAAAGAAATCAAAAGCCTAAAATAACATACCGACGACAGCGTTTCCTTTCGGTTCGGCCATAGCGGCTTTATTCCGAGGAGGAGCATTTGCTGCTTTATTCGACGTGTGGGTAAGACGGAATCGCATTCGCATTCTAGAGGGAGGCTTAAAACTTGTGAAAGGTAGGTCAGTAAGGACAAAGCATGATATGGTAGCGAGTTCAACTCAAAATATTTCCACCACCCCCTAACTCAAAAAGTATAATATTTCCACAAATACGTACGCGCTAGCCAACGGCACCACCGAATTTTTGGCAGTTTTAGCATGTTTACAATCCATATTTGCATATGAAAATAATAAAAGTAATGCTTCTGTCATTCAATCACCGGGTAGCAACGCCCTACGTCTGACACCTACCCCACCGGAGCCTGGCCACCAGGCGGCCGCTAGCCTGCCGCTCGACCACCAGGCGCACCCAGCCTGCCGGCCCACCACCAAGAGGAGGCAGTAGTTGGTTTAATTACTTACCTTAATTATTTTTTACATACTAATTTGTTTGAATTTTAAAATAAAGCAAATGAGCTCAAACAATTATGAAATTTTATATATAGTCTCCCGACATAAAGTACTTGATTATGTAATTTTTTATCCACTGTGAATATTGCTAAAAAATTCGTATGATTAGCACTTAATTATTTTGTTGTATACTGATTGTTTGAATTTTTAAATATAATAAATGAGCTCGAAAAATTACAAAATTTAATGTACAGCCTACTGACACAATATACTTGATTGTGCAATGTTTTTTACAATTTGATTCACTGTGAATATTGCTCAAATATTTGTATGATTAGCAGGTGATTAATACCCGTTTAGGCGCATTGTAACTAGGGCTGTAAAAAACGCTCGAAGCTCGCGAGCTACTCGAGTTCGGCTCATTCTAGGCTCGACTCGAGCTCAGTTCTAACTTTAAACGAGCCGAACTCGAGCTTGATCTCGAGCTCGCGAGCTTCACCGAGCCGAGCTCGAATAGTTCGCGAGCCCCGATTCGAGCTTAAATAGTAATACATATTAATTCTTACCGAGCTTACTCGAGTCGAACTCGAGCTCGAGCTTTTCTTATTATTGAAAATTAGTGTATATTTGAATTATTTTAACTGTTATCGAGCTTATTAGAGCCGAGCTCGAGCTTAAAATTTTCTTATTATTGAAAAATAGTGCATAATAAATTATTTTAATTGTTATCGAGCTTCAACGAGCCAAGCTCGAGCCTACTCGAGCTTAGGCCAAGCCGAGCTCGAGCCCAGGTCCAGACTCGGACCCCAACTCGAGCTTGGCTCGAGCTTCTACCGAGCTCGAGCTTGGAAGGCCAAGCTCACTCGAGCTCGGCTCGTTTACAGCCCTAATTGTAATGGCCCGCTGCCTGGCCACCGGGTGGCACGCTTTGAAGCTAATGGCAAGCATTGGCATCATGCGGTAGTGCTTTATCTTCGCTTGCATTATCGCCTTATCTTCACTTGTATTATTAGGCATGGGAGTGAATGGAGTGGGCCAAAGGCCATTTGTCTAATATGAAAAATGAGTGCTCGTGCATACACGGTGAAGGAACACACCACCAAAAGTGTCACTTGCGTCGCGTCTGTCTCTTCGTGCGCAGTTCACTCTCGCCATTATCAACCCATGGTTAGCACATGGTTAGCGCGAGCTTCGCTATTGCCATCGCTATAAATTTTAAGCTAGCACAGCCACATACTTGCAGTCTCTTCGCTGACACTTCTCACCTCGCAGTCTCTTTGCTCACACTCCTCACCTACGCTCTTTGTCCGTTTTCTTCATAGCCGATTAAATATTTTTAGTGTCGTTATTAGCACTCATATTAACAGGTAATATTTTTTCATTGTCTTTGTTAAATGTGCGCATAATTAGTGGCAGTTATTTATGTGTAATTAATCTAGTCCTGATTATCTAGGCATAACTAACTAATTTTTTATATTAGTTAATTTTTTTAGCAAGTAAATGTTGTTTAATTATATATTTTTTATATGCCTTTTTGTTGATTGCATTAGACATTAAAATCATAACTACTAAGTGTAGCAAATAATTAAGCTGTGATGCTTGAGGAAAGGTTATATTAGAAACATAAAAAAAGAATCTCTAGCAAACTTCGTGTTGCATCATACATGTTGCCTACTATTATACGTGCGTGCCCTGTTAGCCTGTCATGTGAACCTAGGCTAGCTAGCTGAGTAGTACTACTCCTAGCTCATTTTAATTCTTAATTAATCACACACAAACATGCTTTAGCCTTGTACTCAAAATTTGCAAGTGTTTTGCATTTGTGCATTATGTAATGCTTTTAGATAGCTATCTAATACCACTTATTTAGTTATGTAGAACTGCACTTATCAATTCCTGTGGAGTTTGGAGTATCCATTAGTACTAATATGCATTTGTGAGGTAGGAAAGTAGTGTAACAAGCTATATAGTATGAAAAAGCTGGGTTTATTATCACATTACCTTTGGACTATTCTTTACTGACACAAAAATCACCTATGCTTGTACTACTCTTTTATGACAGCATATAATGTTACTTACTCCATAAAGCCAGTGGAGAGTACGATGTGACAGAAGCCTATATATATCAGATCTTAAGCCGCGCTATTGCTCATTAACTTAAGCACTTAATTTGCTTGCTTTTGATCAAAAGACATCTAAGGTAGAGAAAAGTAAATGACCAGATATGTAGTAAAACAAAACTATACTGACAAACAATTATGACAAGTAGCATCAATTGCAAAAGCTAATTGGCCTAGATGTTTCTCTTGACCAGATTATGTGTATGTTATTTTATACTATTTATTTCATCGTAAATTTTAATTTGTAGTATTGTACTGTCATTATCAATCTTCACACTAATATTTAATCTATCCCATTTGTTGGAAGATATGTCTTTATCGGAGCTTCTCAAACAGTTTTATGATGAGAACCACTGGTGCCACTCATGGATGAAGGGTGACGCAGGTGGCCCTCCGCCCTTCAGGCTACGGGAAGGGAGAGATCATTGGGAGATGGATGATCGCTACATCCTAATCCTGCTAGCCACGGGCTTGTTGCCCTTTGCGAGGCTGGTCTCCATCGGACGCCAGTTCACCCTTGATGGCAGCCTGCTCATGGCACTAGTGGACAAGTGGAGGCCTAAGACGCAAACATTTCACTTTCGGTGGGGTGAGATGACGGTCACTCTACAGGACATCTCGTTCTTGACTGGTCTCTCTCTCTCTCTCTCCGAGGTGGCGCACTTGTTCCAGCCCCAGCATCGGTGGACTGGAAGGAGAGGCTGTTGGACTGGTTTGGCCTGGCTATCCCGGAGGGTGCTCATGGCGTCCCCGCATTTGGCTAAAGTATTTCAGTGTGTGCCTGCAAGATGCACCACTCGAGGTCGTCAGGATGCACCTCGTCACGTACCTTATTCAGCTCTTTGGTTGGAGCATGTTTCTAACCACATACAACGATATTTGCAGCCCCGAGTTCATCTGCCTCCCCAAAGTCTTTGGCTAATGCGGAGGTTGCAGCGATGCCTCAGTACAGCTAGGGATTAGCTGTCCTATGGACCATATATCGGGGGGTTGTGTGATGCTTGCTAGTGCGGCACTGCTGATACCCCCAACCTGACCATACACTACATGCTCCTGCAGTTGTGGAGTTGGGAGCACTTCCCTGTCATGCGTTCGGCCATCGAGACACCAGTGTACTCGTTCGACGAGTTCGTCGACCTTATAGATGGGTCCACTATGGGCTTCCAGTGGACTGGTGCCCGTCTACGCTGGGCCAAGCGTAGACCATCGAGGTGCTACTCATTGTGGCATAACGAGTTCGAGTCGTTGCACGATAGCGATATCATCTGGGGTCTATGGACTATAGACTTCGTGGAGCATGTATCACCGTATAGCCTATCCCTGTAATGCCTACAGGACGTGGAGCTATGTGCGGCAACATGCCATCTGGTGTTCTCGTACATGGTGAAGGCTTATGTGCTGCAGCGTGTAATGCGACAGTTCGGTTTGCACAAGGTCATGCCCTCTCCGGACGACAGGTCCCTACTGTGAGCCGTACACCGGTGAGCCAAACACCATTCGAGTAATATTTGCACTTTGTATGTCTTGCTCTATAATTTCGATGATTCCATAAATGCAGGCAATCAAGGGTGGGTTGGCATGGTACAAACTGGCAGCCACTGCAGCAAGTGTGGACGACAGCATGGATGGACAGGCCACACCTGGATGTCGTCATAGAGTAGCGTCCGTACGACGTCCGAACGTAAGATGAGTACCTGCAGTGGTACATACCCCCATCGCATAGCAGACTCACCATTCCTCCACCAGATCGCCCTGAGCCGATCACGTAGGACGACCGTCTACAACATGATGATCGATCACCATAGCACTTCACGGCGCCATGACAGCGTAAGACAGTTGTAATTTTTTATCGTTTCATTTACAAAATTCATACTGGTCGTTATTGAACCTATTTCATATGTCACTTCAGTTGGAGTAGGCACAGCGCATCGCAAGCACGTCCAAGACCGCCATCAGTAGCCCAGACATACCACCGGCTCTGCAGAATACTTTGAAGTACATTCTAATAGGGGTGGGCACTTTAAACCCGAAAACCGAAAACCGAACCGAACCGGACCCGAATAGACTGAATTGTCGGTCTATTCGGGTTTCGGGGTTCGGTTCGGTCAATATTTTCATTTAATTCGGTTTTCGGGTTCGGGTTCGGTTTTTGACCTACAAAACCCGAATAGACCAAATAACCCGAATTATTTGATATGTCTCTTGAATTCATGAACTTAATATTCCCGAATAGACCAAATAACCCGAACCCGAATAGACCAAATAACCTGATTTTGAGGGGTGACAAGGGTCCCCATCTTATTTCGGTCAATTCGGTGGACCGAATAGACCGAACAAAAAATTCGGTCTATTTGGGTTCGGTCCTTGTTTTTTTTCTGAGAAATTCGGTCCTCATTTTTTAGAACCCGAATTTTCCAAAGACCGAATAGACCGAACCGAATAGACCGAAAAAACCGAATGCCCAGCCCTACATTCTAAAGCAGGCCAAAAAATAATGCACAACCTGAACTACGGCCATTTGATGGAGCACGTTGTGCACCTCGGGCACCCAGTGGGGGCATCGTGCTCACCCGCTAGGTCTTGCGACCTGGCAAGTCCGTCCGACCATCGCAACCTACCGAGTCTGCCCGGCGTCGTAGTACTAGCCATCGATCATCCGCGCGCCATACCGACGAGGACGTAACTTACGTACAAACCTATGTTTTTTCTTGTTATGTCGTACGTTCCGCTAACATCATGGCATTCTCCCGCCATAGGTCCATTGTCGAGATTCATCACTTTTGACCTCCGCACCACCTACACAGAGTACCGCTCCCCGTCGTTCATCTTCGATGCACATTTGAGAGGTACAAGATTCGTATTCTACATCCAGAATATTTATTGTGACTAACATTGTTTCATCTTGCAGCCTTTAATTCAACGTGGGGGTGATGTCGAGTCCATCGATGACGATACGGGCCTCCTGGATGCTTCCAGGGAGCGGTACATAGCACTAGGGTTTGCCACATTGTACTGTGAAGGCCAGGGCTCCTCTGCACATCGGGGATTCCTAGAGTCATTTGTTCATGACTTCATCTCTAGCGGCACCCAATTCGGCATGTTGATATAGGAGCACATCGATGTTTACTACCAGACATAGTCTAGTGTACCTCAGCCTACTGCACCACCGCAGGCCACTCAAGAAATGGAACAGTCTCCATACCTCCTCCTCACCGACACACAAGCTTCGGACCAGCTGACGTACCCCACGGGACATGCTCGTGCTCAATGAAAGACAAGGTCGCACATGGGGAGGCAGACGCGGTGGGAAGATAGCAGTGGCTCAGATGAGTGAGCCATATCGCATCCCGTGCGATGCGTATTTGTACTATTATATGTACTCTTACAAATATTCGTAATGCGTAAATTCTTAAAAAAAAGACAATTACTATGACTGTGTTAAGAGGCTGCACATAAAATTTCGTAATTTGTGAAGCTCGTTTGCTATATGTAATAACTCTTACAAATATCATAATCAAATAAATTTTTGAGCAACATTCACAGTGGATAAAATTATCAAAAAATTTCACAATCAAGTATGTTGTGTCAGAAGACTACACATACAATTTTGTAATTTTTTGAGCTCATTCATTATATTTAAAATTTTGAACAAATCAGCATATAAAAAATAATTAAGGTAGATAATTAAACTGGCTATGCTGCGGGCAGAAGGCTGGTGGCTGCCTGGTGCCTGGGCTTCGGTGGGGTAGGTGTCAGGTGCAGGACACTGCCACCCAGTGACCAAGCGGCAAAAGCGTTATTTTTCTTATTTCTACATATAAACGACTATTTTTACAAATATGGGTTATAAACATGCCAAAACTGCTAAAAACTCCTGTGCCACCACACCGCTTGTTATACGTACCATACGTATCCATATATAGTATTATTTACAAATATGGGCCTGTCTGATGGGCTAAAGAAGTCGGCCCATGTGACTTCCACCACCTGTTTTTGGGCAAGTTCTGCGCCACGGAGCGAACGCTCTTTACTGTTTTACATGGTGCCGCCATTTTACGCTTCACCCCAGAGGGAGTCCCTGCTTGAAGTCACTAGTTAACTAGTGAGCATTCCTTACTAACTAGCGAAACTTTCAGTCCAAATTTTTTTAAAAAAAATCACTCGAAAACTTGTACTTTTAATTCGAAGGTTCAAACATTCGAGTTGGAAATTTGAGCTTTCAACTCAAAATTTACAGATGTCAACTCTCGGTGATCCAAATGTTAACTAGTAAACACTTGCCAACTACTGAGACTTTCAATTCAAATTTTAAAATATTCAACTCGGAAGATTCCATCTTTCAAACTCACGAATTCCCGGCCTCCAACTCAGTAGCACCAGTAATAGAAATGCTCGACATGGGGACACATGTAGCGCGCACTATGAGTTTACGAGAGCCAGAGTGAGCACAAGCATGTGCTCTGGACAGGCCGTTCTCACTTCTCTGTCTCGCCTTTCACGAGTTTAAAAAAACTAGTTAAATGACCCTATTTTGTTAGGAATAAAAAATCATATCATTTCAACACGTCGAGTTGATATTATCGGTATTAGTCTTCCCGGCTCACGCTGTCAGCTTCGTCATGTCTCTATGCCCTCTGCTCTACCACTCTATAAGGGTTTGTTTTTTATTAGAGAATTTATATGTTGATAGAATTTGTTTTTGTAGATTTTTTGAGTTTTTGTTAGAGATTGTTTTAGAGTTGTGTAAGAGAGAGAGACTTGGAAAGGACATATGATCAACTCTCTCTTTTATATAAAACTAGTTAGCTGCTTGTGCGTTGCAATGAAATTTATTGAATATATAGAGAATCATGCTATGGAAGAGGACTACTCTAAGCAGTTGAAAAATGGAGAATGATAAGAAGTTGAAAATGAGGCGGTTGGGGGAGAATAGACGTACGACCACCAACTCGTTCTTTTATAATAGTAATAATGATATTGTAGCTCTATCATATGATTTGTACGGACGGAATGTCCATTTTGGATTTCACTTTCAACGTTGAGTATTTTTTATCGCTTTCTCTATAGTTTCTCCATCTCCACTGAATTGCGCGTATACCAGTCTCGAGTCGACGAGACGATTAAGGCGGAGATGATTCACAAAACAGTCACTAATCATATTTACTTATAGTGTACGGGACTTTCTGTATGCCTGCTTACCGGATATATTACCGGCTGGTTAGTAATACTGAATCTTAAGCTCCTCGTTCCTAAGAAGAAAAAACCTCCAAATATGTCATCTAGGGCCTGTTTGGGGAGCTGTAGATTCTGAGTAGCTAGCTGGTCTGAGTAGCTAGCTGGAGATTCTGAGTAGCTGGCTAGTCTGAGTAGCAGCTGGTCTGAGTAGCTAGCCTGTTTGGCATCCTGGATTCTAGCTGTGCAGCTGGTATCCTGATAGATGTATTGATTGAAATGCCCTTAGGTGAGTTGATGTCCTGATTATGTATTGATAGAAGAGAAATTCATGCTGTAAATTTGTAGTACTTAGTTCAAACATTGAAAAACTAATATTAAAATTTCATGACAAAAATTTTGACTCCAAATCATAATTTTAAATATTAATATGGATAACTACCATGTTGTCCATCAAGTGTGAGGAACAATCCATGTGAATTGAGTTGTTGGCATTCATGAAAAAACGGAGTGGACGATCCACTGACAACTTGAGCCAATCGGTTAGTCATTGACAAAATTGCACGAGAAATTTCCAAGCAGCGTGTAGTTCATGAACAAACTCATTTTCAGAAAGAAGTACATGAAGAAACTTTAATTAGCAACCCAAAATACAGATAGTGCGATTCAGCAGAATAGAATGGCCCATGATCACCATTTCATCACAGCTTTATTGCCAACAGGAATAGTATCATATCATTGATCTATTTTCTGTACAACGGTACACACACACATGTATTAGTAATCCCGAACAGCTCAAACCCAAAACTACGCAGATGCAGCAAACATAACCTCGTACTCCAGTCTCAGAATCGCTACATGTGAAACTTTAGTTGCTGATAAAATTGGGCGAACCGCCTCCGTGAAATCTTCATGAAACCTCTGCTCTGAAAACCTTTGAGCACGCTTTCGTGCTGCTGCTGCCATTTCTTGCCTATCTGGCTCTGGCATCCTCAAGACCTTGAGAATTGCCTCGATGTATTCCTCCTTCTCACAGGCTAGAAATCCTGTTTGATGGCCATCCTCATCTAGCACAATGTCCATCATGTTGCAATGTTGAATGCACTTAAATCTGGATATGTTGTTCAGAGCAAACAAAAAAAATGGAATGTTCTTAAAGAATTGCAATTTGCAAACTCTTCCATCGCGACGACAGCGGATTCGGAAAGGTCCCCGGCGGAGAACCTGGTGGCGAGGTCGTGGAGGTAGGTGGCCTTTCGGGCGGAGACGCCGATGGCGCGGAGGTCGGCGGCGGTGAGGGCGAGTACCGCGGCAGGGTGACTGCGTCGTCGGCAGTTGTGGCAGAGGGGAGGAGGGCGAGGAAGCGGGCGTAGATGGCGGCGGCAGCGGAGGGGGGAGGAGAGAGGCGTGGGGATCTGGGGATGGGGCGCCGGGGAGGGGCGGGGGGGGCGACGACGGGGAGGGGGGAGGAGAGAGGCGTGGGGGAGGAGGGGTAGGAGGGGGGCGGTGGCGGGGGATCTGGGGCGGCGGTGGGCGGCGACGGGGAGGGGGGAGGAGAGAGGCATGGGGGAGGAGGGGGCGCCGGGGGTGAGGGGGGAGGAGAGAGGCGTGGGGGATCTGGGGAGGGGGATCTGGTGAGGGGGGAAGGGGATCTGGTGTATTTAACTAGTGGTATTTGTGGGTAAATAATTTGAATTTTATTGGCACTAGTCCGTAGAATCTGTGAGAAGCTGGGTTTTTTCAGCTTCTTGGTCCCAGTACAATTATGCCTTCTCTAGATTTTCAGATTCTCAGTAGCTGGCCCAAAAGCTGGACTGTTTGGGAGAGCTTTTGGCTACTAGAAGTAACTAGCTTGCCTAGAATCTGAAACAAACATGGTCCTAATCTCCAGCCTGATCGCTGATTATCAACTCCCATGCACCGAAGCAAATCTCAAATTAGTACTAACTGCCTCCCGAACGATCAAAGAAGAATTCGTAATTTACATGAATTGCGTCATGGAGCTGCCTTTTTATAAGATACTCCAGATACACAGGATTTTAATTTCGGCCGAATTTTAGGAATTTGGGTTTTTTCTACTGGATCCGAAAATCAGCCAAAGATGTGTATTTTCATTCAAAATTTTAAATTTAAATAGATTTTATAACTAACACTAAGAAAGAAAGATTTAGCTAGCCTAGTGGTGGATGAGCACGAAGTTGTGAGTTTAAACCCCAAAACTAACACTATTTTTCTGTTTTTCTATTTTCCCTCGAAAATTCAGCTTTAAAATTAAAATTTTCGAATGAGATTTTTTAAAAATTTTCCAAAATTTTTAAATTTCAAATTTATTGATGAGGGACAATTTTTTCCGAGAATGTTTTCCTGGTCCAGTATATTCGATCGGAGGGAGCGGTTCGTTCGGTTGCTCTTTTAATTTTGCACTATCGCAGCCAGGGAGGGACCACGCACGTTCGTAGTCGAATCTATGCAAGCGGCCAGTAAGGCAGTAACCAGGCTAGCTGTAGACAAGAAAGTACAATGATTTTCCTTTACCAGGCTAGCTGTAGACAAGAAAGTACAATGATTCTCCTTTGTTAAAACGAATGATTCTCCATTCTTAAAACGTACTGCTCCACGTCGATGCAAGGACAATAATTGAGGAGGACTGAACTTTGCTTGGTTACCGTAATTCACCAACGTGCGAACTGGCCGTCTAGGGTTCTATTCTTAGATCGGCTTTAGATGCCTCATCAGTTCTAGCATATGTTTCATCTTCTAGCATATGTTTCAGTAGAATATATATGTATACGTATGATGAACGGTGTAAATGTGATGTATATAAGTGTGCCTCCTCCGTTGTAATCTTAAAAAATATACTTTCTTTAAAAGGACAAATGTATCTTTCCTAAAATAAGGACAATAATTGTGGGCACTAGCTCCTGTTGTGTGATATAATTCCCTGAAGGTTAAGAACAACCTAGGTGATATATAGGCATGTGGTTTATGGCTTCTATTTTATCAAGTCAATTATCACTTCGTCACCTCTATCTTTGCATGGAGTGTTTTCTTTTCCTCTTTTGAAACAGGGGCAGGATTGCAGGAGTTATGCCTCAGTAACCACAAAAAGAGCAAAGACAATTTAAGGACCAAAACAAAACCACACACAGATAACAGGTCAACACCACATGAGACATATATGTGTTGCAGTTAAGGAGTTAATTTATGGAAGCGACTATGCTACGCTACACTAATGCGAGGGTGACAAACAGTATAGGTGGTAGCCGTTATCATCTTCGATCATGTGGCTCTTGTGGCCTCCATTTTTCCATGTATTTCATCCACTCCTTCCTCCTAACCAGCCATCGTTGTCTGCCTCCTCCTCTCACGCCTCCATGCGTTCACCATCGGCTCCATCCTCCATCCGTGTGGAGCATGGGTGAAACCTCATAGCCAGCCTCCTCGTCATGCGCCTTTGTGTCCTCGTTGTTGGCTCTATCCTCTTCCAGCTGTGTGGAGCGCGGGAGAATCTCATAGCTAATCTCCTCCTCACACTTGTTGTCAGCTCCATCCTCCTCCAGCTGTGGGAGCACAAGTGAAACTTCTCAGCTGGCCTCCTGTAGGACCCAGATTTTACAATCCGAAATTCTCTGTGATTCCACCACACTATTCCCTGGATCAGTAGATAGTGCTCACAAATACAGTACTGGACATCAAAATACATATCATGCGGAAGTTTAAATATAATAGTAGACTTACTCATGGGTTGATCAGGCTGAAATTAGTAAATTGCAGCAGCGGAAGAACGAAGCACACAGGTAGGACCCTCAGGACATGCCCACAGGCAGCCGACTGGGGGTACGCGACCTAGTTCTTGACATCTTCATCTTCTTCACCATCTTGTCCGGATGTATTGCTGAGGCGTAGTGATCTGTCTCTTGATTCTGGATTTATTTGAGTGAGCGAGGACGAGCACAAACCACCGTGCTCCGCGAGCCAATACACAGGATGCAAATAGATATCATGCATGGCTTATCAAAGGAAGGCTCGGGATATTTATTTGCCATAAATTGCATTTGAAATATGCTACATAAAAATTTCCTGAGACCTAGCAGCTTTAACTAAAATAGATTTTTATCATTGTCTGAAAGAATGCAATAATAATAGTGATCCAGCTTCCATCCACCGTTACATGGCATCCGCACCATATACTAGCTTTCAGCGTTATAGCCGCTTACCTTATCACTGAGACGACACCTAGGGCAATTCAAACTAGGGCTTTCCACTGCCCTCCATTTTTCCATTCCACCCATAAAACATTTTGAAACAGAACTATATCCAGTAAGGTTCCCATGTCCGTCCTTGACCGTGGGCACGGCTATTCAAATAGTTTTCTACTCTGCAGAGTTTGTACACCTTACCCACAAGAGATAACTCACTCGTTGTTCCACATGATACCTTAGACATGCGGTTGAGTAAATTATCATAGGACCTTTATGATGCATAATCCTATTGTGGTTACGCCCGCTAGGTTCTGCCTTCTGTAGGATGCGTGCATCCCTTGAGAAGGGTCCCTCGTGAGCCATCACGGGCAAAGGCGGGGATGTGACCATCCATCCCTTTGCTCGTGTTCACACCTTCACGTAACCACCTTAGACCTACGCAAATTAGTTAGCCCTGCCTACATTTTACCAGCTTGTGGTTGTATTGTTGTACACCAGAAGGTCATCACAAGATTCGGTCCTTAGTGTTATCTGGGCGGTTCTACCACTTATCCACTTTGTGTTTCCACTGCACCACTCACACTCTCGAACCATCCACCCAGATATTTAAGCAAGTTGGGGTTTTTGAGAACATAAAATAATCATACCAACATATACTAGTACCACCATGACTTCCCAAACCAGTTCTCCATAATTGAAAGTGATGTTGTGGGGCATTTTTTATGCCCTCGAATATCTGAGCAATACTAAGCAAAGCGAATAGTTGTAGACTTATTTTCGAAAATTATAACATTATAATTTTGCTAGGGTGACAAGGCTCATAAATCCAAGGGTTTCAAGGAGAGTAATATTAACCAGTGCAATAATGGGTGCATAACTAGCAACTTGAAATCGAACATAAATGTCACATAAAATAACAGCATGCAAGTTGATAGTTTAAAATGGAATTAAATTTGCATAAGGATAGGTTCAAATATGATCAAAGTATTGACTCGCCTTGCGCGGTTTACCGTGGTCTTGAGCTCACACAATGCTTTCTCTTGAGCTTCTGGTCTTTGTCTTCACTTCACTCTTGATCACGCTTGATCTCTTGATTCTTCAGGACTCCAATTTCTAATTACGTGCTAAATGACTGAATACAAATAAAGGCAATAACATAGAAGACCCATATATATCCAAATAAACTCAATTTAGCTTCATTATGATTTAATGGGTGATTCGGGTGAATCGAGGCAAGGTCGGTGGTAGAATATGATGACTCGATCTTTTTATTAATAACTCCTTTTATAATTTTTTGGTATTTATCAAGGAAGTTTCATGAGTTAAGTTAGACCTATGAATCGAGGTACAAGTCTAGCTGGGTATTACTTTGTCGAGCGCTAATATTCAAGGCATATGCTATATGCGATGTATACAATTTTTAGTTTGCTGATTTAATTTTAGAATCCGGGTTTGTAGCATTTTGTACGACATTCTATGTACCCTTGTTTATTACTTGTCATAGCTTAATTGGAATTAGGATCTATTTGTATGGGTCCTAGCTTGTTATTCCATGCTCAACATTATTATTTATTAAATCTAGTGTTAAGATTTATTTAATAGCACCATTATTATTTTGTCTACACTTTAGTTATTATTAGTCGTAGCTTTATTTTTAGTTTAAATTTATTTATCTAGCGAGGCTTGTCATATGGGTTCATATATTAATTTAGCTACTTATTTAAATCTACCTAGGAGATTTGTTTAATGACGGTACGTTAAATGTTAGGGCATATATTATAATTAAGGGTAATATTTTTCAATATTAACCAAAGTCATATTTATTTATTATTTCTTCGAATTAATAATTAGCCTTTATATGATTGCTCCAACCATATTAATTATGCATACATGAACTAGTCCAAATATAAATCTTAAATAATCTCGCCTACAGCCTAATTAAATTTTATTAGCCTCCCTGGATTATTTCCTAATTTTTCCTAATATTAATTATGCATACATGAACTAGTCCAAATATAAATCTTAAATAATCTCATCTACACCCTAATTAAATTTTATTAGCTTCCTGGATTATTTCCTAATTTTCCCTAAATTTTTCCTAATTAAAATGGATTAAATAAAACAAAAATAAAAAGAGGTGAAAAGGGTGCGACCGATGGGAATCGAACTCAGGACCTCAGGATTGTGAATGCTATGCGTGCTGAGCTAGCCAAGTGGGCCGAAGGCCTGGGCTGACAAATTACCCGCACTCAAATAGAAAAGCCGAGGGGCGGCTAGAGCAAAACAGAGGAGGAGGCTCGGGCAGCCATGGCTGACGGCGTCGCCGGCGAGGAGCGGCCGGGGAGGCGGGCGTAGCCGGCAAAATGGATTACCCAGAGCTGGAGAAAACTAGGGGTGGCGGCGCGGTGGTCGGAGCGGCGGCGAGACAGGCGGGCCGCAGCCCAGAGCGGCCGGCGGTGAGGTGGGCTCAGGACAGTGGCGTCGTGGTGGAGGAGGAAGGAGAATGGGGGAGGCACGAGCTAGAGGAGGGGGCTAGGAATCTTACCATGCAGTTGGCCGAGTCGGAGGGGTGCCAAGGTGGGTCGGCGGTGAGGGCCGGTGGTGGCGCGGGAAGGCTCACGTAGCCGGCGAGCTAGGGTGGAGGAGGAGCTATGGCGACAGTTTAGGGGGTTCATGGCGGTGATAAGATGCTCCACCGGCGAGGGATTGAAGGAAGGTTGACCAAGGAAGCGGCGGCGGCGGCCTGCACACGGGTGAAAGAAGAAGGAGGGAAGGGAAAAAGGGAATGGCGCGCGCGTGGGAGCAATAGTATGGTGTTGGATGCGAGGGAAGAAGCCAATGCCTCTTATAGCGGTG
The DNA here is from genome assembly GCA_036346575.1 of Dendrocalamus sinicus. Taxonomy (NCBI): domain Eukaryota; kingdom Viridiplantae; phylum Streptophyta; class Magnoliopsida; order Poales; family Poaceae; genus Dendrocalamus; species Dendrocalamus sinicus. The sequence continues at coordinate 31,208,676 of CM070648.1, forward strand.
GAGGGGGAAGAAAACGGTGGGCGACAGTGGGGGAATCGGCGTGCGGTGGCAACAAGAAACGGTGGGCGGCTCACAAGCGTGGCCCAAGCGAGGTGACGGGACGCTGGCGTAGTGCACAAGGCGCATGCGGTGATGATGGAGGGCTCAGCGGGGAAGCTCTGGCTATGCGGTTGCATGAGCGCCACGGGGAGGTGAGGCAGGGAGCAACAGAGCGAAGACGGGGAAAAGGAATGGGAGGAGGGAGAAGAGAAAAGGAGGAAGGCGGGCAGGAGTTGGGCCCGCAGGGCAGTGAGAGAACGGGAAAAGAGAGGGGAGAGAGAAACGGGAAGGGGGCCCGCGCGCAGAGTGTTGTCAGGAGGGCCAGCGGCAGAGAAAAGAAAAGGAGGAAGAGGGGGAAAAGGTGGGGTCCACCTGGAAGTGAGAGAGAAAATGAAAAAGAAATGCTAAAGCACTATTTTGAAATTCTGATTTTTAATTTGAACTTTAATTTGCGTTAAAATTTATTGATTTTTGCATGTTATTCAAAATTTAAGTTTTTATTTAAACTTTGTATTAAATTTTGGATCTTCAATTCAAGTCTTGGTTCAATTACAAAATCTAATAGTCTTCTATTTTCAATTAAATTTTGTAGTGAATTGTTTATACAAATTTTTGAATGCCCAACCTTGGGTTTTTGTATGCTATTTAAATTAAAAGAAGGAATTTTTGGTTTCATTTTATTGACTTGAATTTAAATTCAAGATTTTGGTATTTTGAATTCAGGATCTACATTGTCATTTTTACAAGATTATGATTTGCACTTCAGACTATTTTTGGTTATTAATTTGCATGCCACAAAACTCAAAAAGATTTGAAATAAATATTCAGAAGAATTCGAATGCCAGCAAAATGCAAGAAAATTTTTAAAAACCCCATATTTTTGAATAACCAAATTTTGGGATGTTATACCTCCTCCTCATGTGCCTCTATGCGCTGGTCATTGGCTCTGAATCCTTCTTCCTTTGGGCTATCATAAAACCTTGCCACCAGTATGTCTTCTTGCTTCACTCGCATAGGACCTCCTCTGCGCATAGACCTCACCATGGAATCCTCCATTGCTTGGGAGCGCTAACGATACCTTGCCATTTTAATCCACTATGCACATGAGACCTCGCCACTGGCCTTGTCAAACATCATCACCAGCCTACAACTCATGCACAGAGCAAGCGGGAAAGATTTATGGGGTTTTGTTTGTTTTTGAAGTCTCTTTTGTATGATGGTTTTGGAACAACCTGTTGCAATGTAGACATTTTTTAATTCCTTCACATGGTTTCTATGCAATTGAGGATTGGCCATGGGCAATTGTTGTGACATGCCTCCTGGACATTATGAACAACCAAAGAACATGTTTCAAATTGTTTAGTTCATGTTTCAGTCTTCTGAGTCAATTAAAAATAGGGATAATTAATTATTTGCCCCAAACTTGAGATGCAATGTATGATTTGCCCTATGATGTCTCACTGACTTGTGGGTCCTAGGCCTATATATCAGTGACACAAAATGGGTAAATCATCAATTGCACCTCAACTTATGGGGTAAATGCTCAAATTCCCCTTAAAAATATGAGGTCAATGTACATTTTTTGGGCTTTATATTTGAGTCAATTGCATAATAGCGAGCTCAGATTTGGCATTAATGGATAGATTTGGATTTTTTAGTTACGAGACCTCAAATCTATAGTGTTTAAAGTCTCATTCAAAGTTTCAGGTTTTTATGTTTCAACAAGTTTCAGGTTTAAGGGTTTTGGCAAGTTCTAGTAATGTTTTGGTAAGTTTTATATTTTAGGATGCATGTTTTGACAAAGTTCCATGCATGTTACAAGTTCTAGGTTCAATACTTTGGCAAGTTTTAGATTCCAGATTTCAAGTTTTAAGTATGTCTCAGAAAGTTGCAGGTTTGTTTCAAGTTTTTAGTATTTCAACTTGTTTCAAGTTTCTAACATACTTAAGAAGGTTTCAGGCTTGTGTCATGTTTTAAATCTAAAAAAAATACATTGTTTCAAATTTCAAGATTTCATTAGTGTTTCATGTTTCAATGAAGAATCGAACATGTGTCGACTTGGCTTCAAGATTGAAAGTAAGATAAATCATCACATGGAAATTTGTTAAACATAACTTACATACAAGACGCACATCAAGTGATTAGAAATCAGTGAGTTTTAGGGAAATGACTCCAAAATATAGCAAGCTTAATCCGTGTTTTATGACTCAACCAAGTTTTGCGTTTATGTTTCACTTAAGTTTCAGCAGGTTTCAAGAAGTATCATGTTTCAAAGTATATTTTTAAGAGGTCCACTCAGGTTCAACAGGTTTCTAGTAGGATCCAGAGAGTTTTATGATCTTTCGAAGAGTTTTAAGTAAGTATCAGTAAGTTTGGTCTCATTTAATAGAGTTACAAACAAGTTCTAGAGAGTTTCATGCTTCAACAAAATTTCGTGTTCATGTTACACTCAGGTTTTAGGGCCTGTTCTTTTTGGCTGCGGCTTATGGCTTTTGGCTGTTTACGGTACAGATTACGGAGAGATCGATACTCACTTGCAATTTTGGTTGGTACAGATGTTGGGCTTTTAACGTGTACTACGTTTAACTTGTAGACCCCATCTTGAGAAAATACTCCGTTTAAAAGTTAGGTACTGTAGCGGCTGCGAAAAGCCGGCCGGCTGGAGGCCAGCCGAACAGGCCCTTAGCTAGTTTCAAGAAGGTTACGTCATGTTTCAAAATAGGTTTCAGAGAGTCCCACTCAAGTTTTAGCAAATTTCATGAAGAGTTCATTACATTCCAAAGCAAGTTTTAGAGAGTTTCATCATGTTTTAGAAATATTTTAAGCAAGTTTTAGAGAGTTTTGTCGCACTTCATAGAGTTATAAGCAAATTTCATAGAGTTTCATGCTTCGACCAAGTTTTGAGTTTATGCTTCACTAATTTTTAATAGGTTTCATCACATTTGAAAGTAGATTTCAAAGAGTTCCACTCAAGTTTCAGCAGGTTTCGCGAATATTTCATCATGTTTCAAAGTAGGTTTTAGAGAGTTTCATCACATTTTAGAGTGTTTCAAGCAAGTTTTTGTGAGTTTATTAATGTTTCATATAGTTTCAAACAAGTCTTAGTAAGTTTCATGCTTCGAACAAGTTTCAATTTCTTGTTTCACTCAAGTTTTATTAGGTTTCAAGAATATTTCATTACATGTTAAAGTAGGTTTTAGAGAGTTTCATCATGTTTTAAAGAGTTTCAAGCAAGTTTTAGTGAGTTTACTAATGTTTCATAAAGTTTCACTACTACAGACAGCATTATCACAGACGGTTCAGAACCGTCATAACAGACGATTCCTGAACCGTCTCAGTTTATGTGTCAGTGATAATAGGTGTTATCACAGACGGCTCCCACGTCGTCTGTGATAACTTACAATACAGATGGTTTTTCATAAAAACCGTCTGTGATACGCGACTGTCACAGACGGTTTTCATAAAAAACTGTCTGTGATACTCGACTAACATAGACAGTTTTTTAATAAAAACCATTTGTGATACTCGACTATCATAGACGGTTTTTGTTACTAATCGTCTACGATATGGTTCATATCACAAACGGTTCAGTGTTCCGAATCACAATATATCATAGACAGTTAATAACAAAGACCGTATGTGATATCGTTCATATCACAGACGGTTCAGTATTTGAAACCGTCTGTGATATAACACTAAACTGTCTGTGATAGCTATTTCAACAGCCATTTTATTTGCCTTTTTTCAACTAGCCTTAGGATATGCTAGCCATGCCCTCTGAAAACAAGCAAGATCACGTATATAGCACAGATGAATGAAACAAACCAGCAGATCACATATATATAGCATTACAATCGTTGCACAGATCTCAAAAATGAATTAAATTGATAAATTGTTTAATTAAGCACAATTGAGTGATTTGTATAATTGAATCCAATATTTCAACATCTAATTATCAGCATTGCCGGGGTGGAACTCTCAAGTCTTATTTATGACCTCTGCTAGCAAGAATTCGGAGAGGTTTCCATGAATTTCGACTAGTTTGTCAAGATCATATCCACTTTCGTCGAAGTCCACCCGTTGTCACTAGGAGCAATGTTAAGTCATTAATTAGCATGTGTGTGTATACACACATATATAATCAGAAAATAATAATTATTGGAAGGTTCACAAATCTCTGGATCATTCATCTTAGTGTCCATGATTTCCTTCATATGGCGGCAAATGTAGAATCCACATACGTTGCCTTGTAGCTGTTGATGGCACTGCAAAAATAGAATTACGTACATAGATATTTTCAATTCTAGAGGAATTATAACAAAGTGTGATATAGGATTGTTGTGTTGTAGCGGGTACTAGAAATCGCGTGTTGTGTCGCACCGTGTCACTGGATTTGTTGTGTCTCCCTCCTAGGGCAACATAAGCGGTAAATGACCTACGTGATTCAAAAAAGTTAGCCTCGGCCATTGCAAATGAAGGAAAGATTATAATAGTGTTATGTATGGAGGAAATGAGTTTACCTGGTAATTGTTTCTTGCACACGAGTGAAGTCATGGTTGCTCCTAAGTAGGGAATCAAGGTATATTAACTTGCTCCACTTTGGTACAATCACAATCAAAATCTAGTGAGACCTAGTCATGTGTGTCGTCATAGTGAATAATCTTAAGTTCATGTTGCATATAAAGCAGAAATGAAACTTGTGTGGCAACTAGTGAAGCACTTACCCTTCGTTGAAGGGTACCATGATGTACTCCTTGTCGCTGTGTGTAACACCCCAGCCAATTAATGACCTGGAATGCTACCAAACTAATAGCATAATAAGGAAACTAATACTCATCTTACAAAATTTCGGCGGAACTTCCTTTGTTTATTGAGTAAATCAAAGGTCTCAACAAGCATAATCAACTGATATGAATACCAATAAGCAATAAGTTCATTTATAAGCAAAACTGGGTTATGATCACCATCGCACTCATAACCATTCTACTTAGATAAAGAACGGAATCAAAGCAAATAAGTTCTATTCTTTATTACACATTGAACCTGATAGACAATAATCAAATACCACTTAAATTATTCAGCAGATAATGTTTAATGTTCTTTCTGCCTTCCATGGTGAATAGACCGTGCATGTGCATCAAAACTAATCCCTCTTTATTCCCATGCATGCCGATCTCATGTGGGTACCTAAAACAAACAACAACCATAACAACAAACAACAACAAGAGTGAGTTCAAAGACTCAAAGAAATATAAATAGGGGCAGCAAGGATAAAAGTGAACATCACTTCACAAACTCATCCATCAATCATATGAATAAACATGCTATGCAATATGATCAAAAATCTCTTTATCTCTTCTCTTGCGCATTTTACCGGTGTGCGGAGTGTGCATCCGTCAATGCACACCCATGCCTGCACCCTCCAGTACAGGACCAATTGCCCATACTCCACAAGTATGGGGACCTTTAGCCCGTCATGACAACAACATGTCGGGGACCTCGGCGCTTGGTCATCTCGTGACCAAGACTTCAATAAATCAGCATGATGCACAAATGTGAATGTCTCAACAAATAAAACTTGCATTCACAACAACTATGCATCATAAATTCTCAGGAACTCTTTCAATTGCAATCTACCATAAACAATATCAACATATCATTATCATGATCAAGATCACATATTCTCAAAGCATGGAACAACCATCTTCATAGCAACAACCATCAACAATGCACACTATAAAATTTAAACCAACATTATACTTGCCTTAACCCGAGAAAATGGGAAATGATCAGAAGCGCGGCCCTAGAATCCTTCCTCCTCCTGAATAATAATTATAATGATTGCTAAGACAACTGTAACGAATCTTTAGATTAAACAAAACAACCCCAAACTAACCCAACATGATTAACTTGACTCAACACCCCAATTCCTTTCGGCCACCCTGTCCCCTTCTACGGACAGTCAACTTCAAAAATCCTTATCTAATGGCACAGAAGTCCGAACAGGGCGTTCTCAGATTCTCTGGAAAGATAATTAAATTATCTAACTAAACCTAGTTGGTGAGTCTTCCTGATTCGGCCAACTTCTACCCGCACCATCTAACTTTCTTAGATCATCAATTCTGTAACGAGTTCTCTGGACAGCGCACTAAAACTGTCATAACTTTCACCCCGAGAGTCGGAATCCGGATTTATTGACCTTTCTGGAAAGCTAAGGAACATATCTAAAACTTTCGTAATATGGAGATCCTCTGATTCTCCTGATTTCTAATCGCCCAAACCCATCTACCGAAACCTGACAGGAATTTCCCCGATCTACAGAACAGTCCGATTAGAAAAATCATAACTTTCTTTACAGAGGTCGGAATGACGCGTTCTAGCACTTTATGGAAAGCTAAGGATGTCCTATACAAATCTCTAGGAGAAGACCAAACCTGAATCCCCACGGATCTACATCGAAAAGACCGTCTAACAGAGGCTGTCCTGAACAGATCCGAAAACCGACATTGCTAAACAACTAATTATACAGCTAGCGGAGAGAATTAGGAGTAATTACCCGCAACCAATTGCTGAAGAACACGAAGAACCCCACACGATCTCTGCCTCCCTTCCTTTTCCCGTCCTAATCTCCACCTTCCGGATCCACGAATCTTTCCGGCGGACGGTTTGCTGTCCTCCTCTCGAACCGCAGCGATCGGGATCCTTCACCAATTGCAGGGGCATCCATGGAGGCGAGGATGCTGCTGGCCAGAGGGGCGCAAGGAGGAGAGGAGGTGCGGCCAGGAGGTGGAGAGGCAGCTTGGGAGAGGGGCGGCTAGGGTTTGGGGGGTGGGGCGCCTCCCTCCCTTTTCCCTTGGCCGGCCCCCCTTTTGGGCCTCGGCCCAGGCCCAGGTTGCCGTGAATTTACGTAATTCCCCCCTTTTTCCCTGATTTTAATACTATTTGATAAAATATCGCCCGGGATATTACACTGTGAGCAATCAATCCCCTCGTTATGTAATCTTGCACGAAGGATGCATTTTCGTTGATAGATTGCTCAGAGACCAAGTGTGGGTCGAGGAAAGCCACCGGTTGTCACCATCACTAGACTTGTTAGATCATGTATCTATACATAAGGAAAGAGTAATGACATTTATCAGTATGACATGAATGTAGAACTTCATTGTACAGTACACTTACAGTGTCCAGCATCGTAGAAGTGAGGCGTCGAGTTCGTCGAGATTGAATAGTAAGAATAAGTCTTCGAATATCACAACGAAGTAGCCCGAGTCGTGAAGGAAATGTGCTTGTGTGTATCTCACAGTGAATCCACTTTGCCGATTTGGCTTCATGTTGGACCTCTGGATGTACCAGGCATGCAATGTATTGTAAACCAGACCAAACCGGGGTAATTGTGACTCGGGCACCAACGCCACTCCTAGAATGAACTTCCATGGCTCGGGACACGCCTTAATTTTCTTCGCTTGAGTCATAGAGCCTCGCTTATGATATATTTTTGGCGGCGCCTCCACGGGAGCTGATGCAACAGGCTTCAGAACTAGAGCTAGAGGTGGAGCCACCGGAGCTGATGTGACAGGTCGAGGGCAATGTCCCTCTTGGGCCACTAGATGTGGAGATCGTGGCATAGACAAGTCGAGGGCGATGTCCCTCTTGGGCCACTAGATGAATGTGTGGATGGCATCCCCTAATGTCGTAATCTCTTCGTTGGGGTTTCTCAAGAGGGACGGTCTTGAAAACATCATTAATCATGTCCACCTGAACCTTTATGAAACCGGTCTCTACTTGTACACCATGCACCAGCGTCCCTGACAGCCATGGATACACCATCTCCCGCCCAGCCTCAACGGGAATGGAGCCAACAAGCCTGACTCTGAGGATGCAAGGCGTGGGCTCCTACATAATGATACAAGGTGAGCTAAGGCATCCACCAGAGAGATCTATGTAGCATTCTAAAGAGGTACATTACCTGGATGTCGTCGATAGGTAAGTGGGCGTCGCTATGTTCAGTAATTGGTGTGGACGCACAGCTGCTGCGACGTTGAAGGGGACTGGGTACCGCAATAACAGGGGTGAGTTGTGATTGGTTGCAGACTTGTCTCAGTTCTTCCCCCAATGAATCTATCTCTCCTCAAAGTGAGGCAGTCTGCTCTTGAAGTGAGGCAGATAGTTGTTCCTCAAGTTGAGCGCGAAGCTCCTATTTTATTTGTTCGTTGCGGTAGGCCTTGGATCTCTTCCTAGTCCTATATGTTTCGGAGTCATTTGAAAATCTGTGTCTCCAAGATACGTAAACCCCCAAGCCTCGTGTGCGACCTGGGTGCTCCTTGTTTCCCAAGGCCTGTGATAGTACATCTCGCTCCCTGTATTCTTGAAAGCAGCCATGAGAAGATTCGGTAGTCAATGATTACTTCAAGAGGCAATCATGTTATTTTTGAACCCATGAACATATCTTACCAAGCGTTGGGACACTTCCTCGTTTGCGGGGTTTTTGAAAGAGACACCCAAAGACGCGGTTGATGACCTCGCTCTTAACCAGTTTCGAGCGCATTCATTTGCGATCCCGGCAAATGGCGTGGAGGCCTCCGATCGGATTGCAACCTCATCCTGCATCCTCCACCATAGGATTTTACCAGCGTACCCAGCGGTGCTGAGTCTGTGAGGGTGAGTGTTTTGTGACTGGAGAGCCTTGTGCACTGCACTTTGTTGTTGAAATTCGGTCGTTGTTTTCATCTGCACAAAGTCCTCCCATGTTTGCGGTGACACAAAAGGATACCTCGTGAAGGGCATGAGATTGTTGAACACATACTGCGTGACAAGAGTGCTCTTAAAATTCTTTCATGCTTTTCCCATTGCGAGGAGCGCCTGCCATTACACGAGTCCTTGTAGTTCTGCTGTGATATCAAATGAATTTGTAATTTCCTCCCATAGCTTTTGTTTTTGATCCTTTGCCAAATCTTTCCAGCTTGCTATGGTGATGGGGACCCGTTGCCTTCCAATTATCCCACAGGTAGTACGAAATGATGCCACTGCTTTCTTCGGTTGCAGAGGGACCCCGTCCGGAGAGATCACCATGATGGTCATTTGGCCCTCTGGCCTTTTCGATACTCCTCAGTCATGCTTAGTTATTCCAATCTTGGGAGCGTGAGACCCAGATGACGATGACGACTATGTGGACGCCATCTCTCTTCTAAGAAAAAACTAACTACAGTGAGCTATGGGCCTAAACAAAGTTCAATGAAGCAAGTGACACAAACCAGTATATCAAGTTCATTGAACCGGATACACTGGAGTGTGCCACTTGCTTCATGCCCTTTGAAGGTCTATGTGGCATATATTATAACAACAAGGTCCCTTTGAAATAGCATGTTGGACCGAAATGGCGACAGAGGGGGGGGGGGTGAATGTCGATTTTTAAAAATTGCTCCCCCTAAAATACTCACAAAAAGATTTCTCTCCAATAGCTACAAAGCTATGAAGAAAAAGGAAATCAAACTCTTTGGACCCTTACGCTTGCAGGAAAAAAAGGCACTGGACAGTAAACACTGAAGCTAAACCAACAGAGAAGAAAATCAGCAACCAAAACATAGCAGGCCGGTCTGACCGCTCGGGCTGGGCCGGTCTGACCGCCCAGCCTAGGCTGGTCTGACCGCCCAGCCTAGGCCGGTCTGACCGCCTACTACAAACCGGTCTGACCGGTTGGCCTGACGGCTGAACCCGAGGCTGAAAAGTGAAGTCCCTGAGACTAAAAAAATGAGGGATTCAACAACATGTATACATTCCTGCTATTATCCTCTGGCCAAAAGAACATACATCTATTCTAAATAGCATGGAGGCCTCAAATAGCAAGAAGAAACAAAAAGGAAGCAAGTATTTCAGATTTTACCCAAAATCTGAAAACTTACAGAGACTCCATTAAAAATCAAATTACTCCTCAATCGTTGATCCTTTGGACATGAAACTTTGAGGATAGCTACTTAATAGCCTCTGGATTCTACATGCCAAATTTCAAGCCAACTCAAGAAGGGAAACCAGATTTACACCAAAACCCTAGAACCTGAGCACTAAAGAGAGCCACAACAGAAAACTCTAAATTGCTATCTCCTCTTTGATCCCTTGGCCATGAAACATTGAGAATAGGTAAAAGATAGCCTCTGGACTCTAGATACCAAATTTCAAGCCATCTCAAAGAGTGAAACGAGATTCTCACAAAACCCTTGAAAAAGAAAATGAAGAACAGAGGAGGCTGATGGAGAGAATTTGAGATTAAAATCAATTTGCTCTTGAGAAAATTCAATCAAGTCACTGAGCAACCCATTTTGGCACTCCTCAGCAAGAAACAACTCAAAACTCAAAAAGTCAAGAAATCACTCAAAGAGAGGAACGAAGGACAGAGAGGCTGCACGAGAGAAAACTTCAGAAATTTCATTCCAACCAAACAAGGATTACATAGGAGTCCCCATACGCATGGACATTAGAAAAAGAGGAATGATTACAAGACTCTCAACTCATCCTCTCCCTCTCCAAGATCAAGAAAACCCACACTCTACATGGTTCTTGGAAGAACACAAACACACACGGAGGAAATGCTACGATGGAGACAGAACCTCTGCCCTCTCCAACCACTCTCCACTACCAAAGCCTCACCAACTAAAGCCTAAAACCAAAACAAACTCTCAAAGCTTCTTTTGACTCTAGCCAACCCTAACTCTCTCCCAAAGCCATGAGAGGGCATGCAGCCACTCCCTCCTATTTATAGCCCTTGGCTAACGGGTCTCCCACCCGTTACGCCCGCTAAACCCGAACGGAGCCCGCTCCTGCTTTTGCAGCCTCACAAAATTACCATTTCACCCCTCCTGCACCTTCCGGGAAGCTTCCGCGCTCCTTGTCGTCCAAGCCTCGCAACCACCTCGAGTCTCCGTCGTCTTCGACACATCTCGACCGTTCTGACCTCGACACCGCCCGTGTCTAGTCCGGTCACCTCGTGTCTCGCCACGACTCCGCCTCAACGTCCTGCAGCCAACGCAGACAAGAAACACATCAAATAGCACCGCTCGATACATGTAAGCACAAATGCATTAATGAACCACATTAAGCATGAAAAGAGCCCAAACCTGTCGAATCATCAGAATATGCATCCCAAGCACTTTGTCCAAGTTTGACCAAGTCCGACCGAGCCCGATTGCACCGTGCAATGACATGGTCCGAACTACTCAAGCCAAACTCGACTCTCCTAAACTGATGTCAATTACTCATCACACACATGGGGTCTCAACCACATGGTCTCTCAATCTCCCCCTTGATGAGTATATTGACAAACCCCAAAAAAGCACAAAGTTGAGTTTGAAATGCAAGAAAGAAGTCAAACATGGTCCAAGGAAGGAAATGAAGCTAATGACCATGTCGACACAAGGAGCACAAGAAAAAGCAAGTTTTCCTCAGCTCCCAAAATGGCTTTTTCTACCGCTATTCTCCCCCTTTTGGTAATAAACACATCAAGGATGCAAAAGAGAGAATATGTCATGGTAATGGATGAAATGGCTGAAGTTGATTTATTCTAAGCATTTGGAGCCATGAGAATTATCAAGAATGACCATAATGTATTACACCAAGCCATAACTCAATAAAAGGCTATCTAGATCATGACAAGATATGTATAACCCAGCTAGAACACATAGATGACGATCTGAAATGTAGTGCATTTTGTGAGCATGTCAGATCATCAATAAGCAAAGTCTAGCTAGAGATATCCAAGGATGATGCAGGCCATGTCAAGAAGCTAAGCGGAACCAAGAAGCTAGTATTGAGTCCAAATAGAGTGCTATATGCTCAAGAATGAAACATTTGTTCAAGTACTTGGTTCTTTTTGTAGCTTAAGCAACATGAGCACAAATGACATATTTTCTTTTGAAACTTATGGTCGTTTCCAACCAATATTTTTATCATGTGCTAGATCTCAAGCCTTATGCGACCACTCCAAGCAAGAAGCTTAAGAAGATAGTCTAGGAAATCCAAAACTCCCCCCTAAGTTCATGCCTAGTGCAATGGCAAGCCGTCTCATGAGAAAGAATTGGTGAGATCAGTTTTTTCGCACAAAAGAGATCTTTTTGCTTTCTAACATGTTGTACTAACTCATGCTGCATCAAGAGACTAAAATAGCTCAATCTAAGCCTCAATAGAGATTCAACGCTCAACTCAACCTATTTGACATGGCATGAATCATAAAAGGATAACTCAAGAAAGATTCGTCTCAAGTGCTAACATGACAAGTTTTAGTTCAATTTGAGCAAGTTTAATTAACTCATCATGGCAAAATCTAGTCTACACATATGAAGTTATGATCAATCTAGCAAATAAGCACAAGTCATGGCAAGGTGTATAGCATTGTAAACATGTCATGAAAGGATAATAATCAAGGCTCAATGTAGTTATATTACAATGCGAAATGCTAAAATGCAAGAAAATCTAGCTCCCCCTCAACATGAGATGCAACTTTTAGTTCAAGTTGAGTTATGTCAATATTAAGCTCCAGAAGCTCCCGATTGAACTCCCCCTGAACCCAAGCAGTAAAATTGAGAAGCTGGCAAAGAAAACCACCAGGCAGTCCTTAAAGCATAGATAAGATATAGAGGATACTATGGCTCAAACTGACTCTCATCTACCCCATATGACTCTAGGACTATCAACTGGTCATCTAACAGACTAAGGAGCAAACACGTACCATGTCTACCCGAGAGTGGCCCAAACCTCGCGAGAACCTACAAGCAGTGAGTAAGCTCAACCTAGTAAGAAGAGAACCAACTAATAAGCAGCATCCTAGAATCACAAGATGAGAGGAAGAAGTCTAAGCAACTAGACAAGAGAGAGAGACTCTCTAATCTATGCTAGAAGAACTAAACCCAATGCACCCGTATGCAATGCAATCAGAAGGAAGTAAGAGCATAATCAATATAATAAAGCAGTAAAGCACAAAGCTTCCCCTCACAACAGTCCATACGGACAAACCACCCCAAGCTCTCCCCGCAGAGCTGAAAACCTAGAGCTATCCAATGGCTTGGTGAAGATATCAGCCAACTGGTGGTCACTCTCCATAAACTGAAGCACGATTCACCCTTCTCTACATGGTCTCTAAGAAAGTGATAGCGAATATCAATGTGCTTGGTCCGAGAATGCTGCACTGGGTTCTTAGCAATGTTAATCGCAGAAGTGTTATCACAAAAGAGTGGAACACTGTCGATAACTAACCCAAAGTCCTGCAGGGTCGAGACCATCCAGAGGACCTGGCTACAACAGCTGGCTGCAACAACGTACTCGGCCTCTGCGGTGGACTGTGCAACACCGGACTGCTTCCTCGAAGACCAGGAAACGAGAGAAGTGCCAATGAATTGGCAAGTGCCAGAAGTGCTCTTCCTATCTATCCTACAACCAGCAAAGTCTGCGTCCGAGTAGGCTCTCAAGGAAAGACAGGACGAGGAAGAGTACCAAATACTATAGTCAATGGTAGCTCGAAGGTACCGAAGGATGCACTTCACCGCCTGGCGGTGAGAAACGCGAGGAGAAGCCTGAAACCGAGCACAAAGACACACGAAGAAGTGTATGTCCGGTCTCGAGGCAGTGAGGTACAAGAGGGAGCCGATCATACTACGATACCCCTTCTGATCAACTGGCTCGCCGTCCTCATCTAGGTCGAGTGAAGCTGATGTAGCCATAGGAGTGGACACCGGCTTACCATCACTCATATCCTCAGGAGGTCTCGAGTGTACTTGCCCTGATGCAAGAAGGTACCCTCCCGAGTCTGCTTAATTTGGAAACCAAGGAAGAAGCTCAACTCGCTCATCATGCTCATCTCAAACTCCGAGCTCATGACATCAAAAAACTGGGAAACGAGAGCATGAGAGGAGCCGCAAAAGATGATATCATCCATATAAATCTGGACGAGCAGAAGATCAGTGCCATGCCGGCGGATGAACAAGGTCTTGTCTACTTTACCCATCTCAAACTCATGGCTCAACAAGTAGGACTTAAGCCTCTCATACCAAGCTCTAGGGGCCTGCTTAAGTCCATACAGAGCTTTAGAAAGCTTGAAGACATGGTTGGGTATTTGGGGTTCTCGAAACCTGGAGGCTGTCTGACATAGACTTCTTCCTCAATAAAGCCATTGAGGAAGGCACTCTTGACATCCATCTGGTAAAGTTTGAAACTCTTAGAAGTTGCGAAGGCAAGCAGGATTCTAATGGACTCAAGTCTAGCTACAGGGGCAAAGGTCTCCTCAAAATCTAGACCCTCATCCTGGGAGAACCCCTGAGCTACCAGTCTAGCATTGTTTCGAATAACCACACCATCCTCACTCTGCTTGTTCTTGAACACCCACTTAGTCCCAATGACATTGTGACCTCGTGGGGGCTCAACAAGCGACCAGACCTTGTTTCTCTCAAAATTCTCTAACTCCTCATGCATGGCATTGACCCAAGACTCATCAGAAAGTGCATGGCACACATCCTTGGGCTCGGAGGAGGCAACAAAGGCAGAATGGAGACAGAAAAGTGACGTGGTAGACTTTGAGCATGTGACACGCTCAAAGAGGTCTCCAATAATCTGCTCAGAAGGATGAGCTTCCTAGATATGTCGAGGAGGTCCAGGATGAGATGAAGAAGTGGCCTCTACCTTATTAGTTGATGAGGTAGGAACAGAGCCACTAGCTCCAGAAGAAGCAAAAGGCATGGGCTGATCGCCTCGAGGTGCGGTGGAAGAAGGCAGCTCGAGGGGTGGCTGAGGAACTGGATCGGGTAGACAACCCTCATCTGCATCATCCTCATCATCCACAAAGATGGGCTTGAACTGCTCTAAAGAACCTGAGACATTGGGCCTAGTCCCCGGACTGGCCTCGTCGAAGGTCACCTCACAGGTTTCTACCATTTTGCTAGACTCGCAGTTCCAAACCCGATAAGCCCGCGAAGAAGTCGAGTAACCTAGAAAGATACCATCACAAGAACGTGACTCGAACTTGTCTAGGTTCCCGGATTTCAGAATGAAACACTTGCAACCAAACACGCGAAAATGCGAGACACTGGGCTTTCGCCCATATCTCAACTCATAAGAAGTGCGATGCAAGTGTGCCCGAAGAAAAACTCTGTTCGACACATGGCACGCGGTCGCAATAGCCTCAGCCCAAAACTTCCTAGGTGTAGAATACTCATCAAGCATCGTCCTGGCCATCTCGACCAAGGTACGGTTCTTCCTCTCCATGACGCCATTCTGATGTGGAACGTGCGGAGAAGAGAACTGGTGCTCTACACCTGTCTCATCACAGAACCTCTTAAAGTAGAAATTCTTGAACTCCGTGCCATTGTCACTGCGTATCGCTCGTAAGGCACCCGGAAGCTCAACAGAAAGCCTACTGAAAAGAACTCAGAAATGTGTAAACGTCTCATCCTTCGAGGCTAAGAAAAACACCCAAGAGTACCTCGAGAAGTCATCGACCATGACAAGAACATACCACTTCCCTCCTGCTGATTGCACTCGAGCTGGTCCAACTGTGTCCATGTGGAGCAGCTGTCCCGGTGCATCGGTCATAGTAACTATAACCGGAGGGTGAGAAGCGGCAACCATCTTGCTGTGCCGGCATGGAGCACAAACAAGATCTTTAACCATCTTGAGTTTCAGCAAACCACGAATGAGGTCGTGGACGCTAACTCGAGTCAAATGGTCAAATCCAATATGACCAAGTCTCCCATGCCAGAAAGAAAGGTCGCGAGACTCAGAAGCAATTAAACACCTGAGAGGATCACCAGAAGACTCAGAAAAATCAGCACGAAAGATCCTCCCAAAATGAGAAATCCCGCAAACTAGACTACCCGAAGAATCAAGAATTTTGCAAGCATTTTTCTTAAAGCTCACCTCGAAACCGTCATCGATAAGCTGAAAAACGGAAAGCAAATTATACTGCAGCTTACTAACCAAAGCAACGTCTTTCAAAATGAAAGAATCATTAACGCGCACTGTACCTTTAGCGATGACGCGCCCAGATGAAGCATCTCTGAAGGTGATCATCTCATCACCTGGAGCACGGGCAAGGGAAGAAAACCAACAGGAGTCTCCGGTCATGTGTCGTGAACACACGGTGTCTACGAGCCAAACCTTTCGCTTCCCTGCCCGGCGAACCTGAGTCAACAAGAGAGTAAAGTCTCAGTACTGGGGTAAATCAAGAGTGATTTTGGCACCCAATACTGAGTAACACATCAAGTAGATGAAGTAGTCAAACATGACTGACCTCTATCTACCCTACGCTCTCTGTCACTCAAAGAAGCAGAAGGACTACGTGTAGACCGAAAGCTGTTGCTGGGTCTGACTGCTACGGGAGAGCGAGTCAGAGCACCGGCAACATGCTGATCAAGCCGCGGGTAGCCATCTCGACAGGGAAAATGAGATCTACCCTCAGAACGGTGGAAGTCACGACCAAAGGGAGCATGAGGACGAAAACCAGAAGACTCAAAAAAACCAAGTCCTCGATGCTGCCCAAACCCATCAACAGAAGCCAGCCTAGACCTCGTGTTGGTCTTAAGTGCACTCAAGGTCTGGGGCTGACCCTGAATACGCCTAAGATCACGAACACAATCTCTACGCACGATCATTGTGCGCCTGAAGCATCGATCGATCAAATGCCCATCCTTCTGACAGAAGGTGCAGTGGTACTTCACCTTCTGAGATGTAGAAGTAACACGGTGAGGCTTCGCCTTCTGAGAGGTCGAAGCTGCTGGGGGAATCACCTTGCTGTCAGAAATCCCTTGGACAAAGCCTGCTGACTTAAATTGGACTTTCTCGGTCCTTGGCTCAGTCTCAATCACACCTGGTGCTATGGGTCTAAGCACAACAGGTGGATGTTTCCTCATGTCCTCACAGAAATCGTATCCTAGACCCTGATTAAATCTGCAAATCTTGGATTGGTCTAGAATAAGATTAAGCTTCTTCTTGCCTCCTACAAATCTCTCGAGAGTGTTCATAAGATACTGACACTCCCAAAAGAGAGAGGTGCAAGAAGAGCAGGGGGAAGAAGGAGTAGCAGAAGGTAAGGGAGCAGATGAAGAACCAATAGTAGAAGAGTGAATGGCTTGTGCACGCATAGCCGACTCAGAAGGGACAGTCCTACTGCTAGCAGTTTGGTTCACGTCGCTAAGCGTCTCAACCTTACCCTTAGGTTTCTCCCCCTCAACAGCACACACATTACAAGCAGAAGGTGGCTTCTCTAGTAGGTCCTTAGTTAGCTTCACACATTTTTTATCTAATGCAATCAAGTCAGATTTTAGTTTGTTACAATTAATGCATGGTGACCTAACAGGGTCCTTAGAAGCATTTTGAGCCAATCTATTGTTGACATCAACTAATTCTTGAAACTGTTTGGAGACAGCTTCAAGCTCAGCAGTAAGCTTGGGGCAATTCACACAAGAAGCAATAGGCTCAAGAAGAAAAGCTTGTAATTCAGCAATTTTATGATCTGCCCATTTTAGGTTCATCTTCAAATTGTTGCAGTTTTCACAAGTCTCGTGCAGATCGAGCAACATGGTGTAAAGACCTCTAAATGCATTGTCCTTATCCTCACATGAGGTGCATGCACTAGTCTCAACAGTAGTAGATGAAACAGGAACTACCCTACTCATCTCAAGCTCAGCAAGAAGACTAATGTTCTCCACCTTAATCATGTCAAGCTCGGAGGACATACTATCATGCAAGGTCATTAGCTTCTCCATGTCATCCAGCAAAGCAGAACATACATCACAATCGTCACGGGAGGGAGCAGATCTAAGTGAAGTAAGCTCCCGTGACAAACTCTCTCCTTCCTTCTCCAACTCGCTACACCTAACTCTAGATCTAGCATGGAATCTACCTAGCTTAAGAAAAGCATCATTAAGCTGGTCGTAGGTGGGAGATACCTCGTCAAAGTCGAAGTACAGCTCACTGTCGCTCAGTTCGCCCTCAAGGGCCATGAAGCACATGCCAGAGAAGTCGTCGCCGCCCTTGGGATCTTGCTCGTCCGTTCCATCATCGTCGCTCCACCCCTCCACCTCGCTGAGGTCGAGGTCATCGAAGGCGGTGAGGACGCAGTGGAAGAGCTTCTTGGCTTTGCCAAGGTCGCGGAACTTCTTCTTACTTGGGTGTGAGCAGTAGGCTTCTTGTTGCGGTTCTTGTCGATGTAGTCATTCTTTCTCACACCGCCGTAGTCGCCTTTGCCCTTCCCCAGCTTGGGGCAGTTTGCTCGAATGTGGTTGGGGCCACCACACTCGAAGCAAATCACGGGTCCTCCTCTCTTTCCATCCCTCCTCCTCTTATAAGCATGGGAAAATCTCCGAGCTAGGAGGGCTAACTGCTCATCCGCAAGCTGCTCTAACTGATCATCGGTGACTAAGGCCATCGACTGCGACTTCGACCTACGAGAGACTATGTCAATCTCGTGAGTCTTGAGGCATGAATACAACGCGTCAAGAGTCAAGGTCGAGAGGTCGGTGGTGTCCTTGATGGTAGTCACCTTCATCTCCCAAACGCGTAAGTCAAGAGCCGCGAGCATCTGACGAGCGTTGTCCGAGTCGGGGTATGTGAGACCGACCGCTCGGAGGTTGCTCAAGATTTTGTGGTAATCATCAAGGGACTCGCCAGCGAACATTTCAAACTTGTTGTAATCTCGCTTGAACTGGTCCTGTCAGACTGTCTTGATCTGGGTGGTGCCCTCATGGTATGCATCAAGGGTCACCCAGATATCGAAAGCCGACGAAAGATGAAAGATGCGGTCAAACTCGCTTCGGCTCAACCCCTGGATTATGATGTTCCTTGCCTTCGCATTCGCCTCAATATCATGCATGTTTCCAGCATTGATGTTTTCATCGGCAAGAACAACATACCGTACTTTGACCTTATGCCAGATGGCGTAGCCCTGGGCCTGGATGTAGGTCTCCGTCCGGCTCTTCCAGAAGGGATAGTCGATCCCATCAAGGACCGGGGGCTTGGTCGAGTACTTGTCCGTCGCCATGGCTCTAGAGATCGGTTAAGATCTATTGAGAAGAGCTAACCGGCTCCGATATCAATTGTTGGACCGAAATGGCGACAGAGGGGGGGGGTGAATGTCGCTCACTAAAAATTCGTCCCCCACAAGAATCTCCTTCCAATAGCTATGAGAGCTATGAAATGGAGTTCAAAAGATCACTGCAACTTTAATCTAACAGAGATAGAAGCAAGACAACACAAAAGCAAATAGCAGAGACCTAAACCCAAAGCAAATCAGCAAAAACCCTAGGGCCAGTCTGACCGCAATGGGCTAGGCGGTCAGACCGCTGAGTGGCCGCCGGTCAGACCGCTCCATGAAGGCCGGTCATATCGCCGTTCATCAACCGGTCTGACCGCAGTGGGATGCCGGAGAAATCATCGCCGCCCTTGGGTTCTTGCTCGTCCGTTCCATCGTCGTTGCTCCACCCATCCACCTCGCTGAGATTGAGGTCGTCGAAGGCGGTGAGGATGCGGTGGAAGAGCTTCTTGGCTTTGCCAAGGTCGCGGAACTTCTTCTTGCCTTGTGCGGGAGCTGAGGGCTTTTTGTTGCGGTTCTTGTCGATGTAGTCGTTCTTGCCCGAACCGCCGTAGTCACCTTTGCCCTTCCCCAGCTTGGGGCAGTTTGCCCGAAGGTGATTGGGGCCACCACACTCGAAGCAAATCACAGGTCCTCCTCTCTTTCCATCCCTCCTCCTCTTGTAAGCATGGGAGAATCTCTGCGCTAGGAGGGCTAACTGCTCATCTGCAAGCTGCTCTAACTGATCATCAGTTATGTCACAGAGAGCAGCAAGGGAGAAACCGCAGAGAGAAATAGAAGAAGAACCGGAAGCCAAATTGGGATCGATGACTAAGGCCATCGACTGCGACTTCAACTTGCGAGAGACAATGTCAATCTCGTGAGTCTTGAGGCGCGAGTACAGCGCATCAAGAGTCAAAGTCGAGAGGTCCGTGATGTCCTTGATGGTAGTCACCTTCATCTCCTAAACACGAAGGTCGAGTGCAGCGAGCATCTGTCGAGCGTTATCCGAGTTGGGGTATGTGAGACCGACCGCTTGGAGGTTGCTCAGAATCTTGTGAAAACGCGCAAAACACTCATCGAGGGACTAGCCAACGAGCATTTCAAACTTGTTGTAATCTCGCTTGAACTGGTCCTGTCGCACCGTCTTTATTTGGGTGGTGCCCTCATGGTAAGCATCGGGGGTCTCCCAAATATTGAAGGCGGACGAAAGATGAGATATGCGGTCAAACTCGCTACGACTCAAGCCCTGGATTATAATGTTCCTTGCCTTAGCTTTTGCCTCAATATCATGCATATTTCCAGCATTGATGTTCTCATCGGCAGGAACAACAAACCGGACCTTGACCTTACGCCAGATGGCATACCCCTGAGCCTGGATGTATGTCTCCATTCAGCTTTTCCAAAAGGGGTAATCGATGCCATCAAAGACGGGAGGCTTGGTCGAGTATTTGTCTGTCGCCATGGCTCTAGAGACCGGTTAAGATCTATGAAGAAGAGCTAACCAGCTCTGATACCAATTGTTGGACCGAAATGGTGACAGAGGGGGGGGGGGGTGAATGTCGATTTTTAAAACTTGCTCCCCCTAAAATACTCACGAAAAGATTTCTCTCCAATAGCTACAAAGCTATGAAGGAAAAGGAAATCAAACTCTCTGGACCCTTACGCTTACAGGAAAAAAGGCACTGGACAGTAAGCACTGAAGCTAAACCAACAGAGAAGAAAATCAGCAACCAATACATAGCAGGCCGGTCTGACCGCTCGGGCTGGGCCGGTCTGACCGCCTACTACAAACCGGTCTGACCAGTTGGCCTGAGGGCTGAACCCGAGGCTGAAAAGTGAAGTCCCTGACACTAGAAAAATGAGGGATTCAACAACATGTATACATTCCTGCTATTATCCTCTGGCCGAAAGAACATACATCTATTCCAAATTTCAAGCCAACTCAAGAAGGGAAACCAGATTTACACCAAAACCCTAGAACCTGAGCACTAAAGAGAGCCACAGCAGAAAACTCTAAATTGCCATCTCCTCTTTGATCCCTTGGTTATGAAATTTTGAGAATAGCTAAAAGATAGGCTCTGGACTCTAGGTACCAAATTTCAAGCCATCTCAAAGAGTGAAACGAGATTCTCACAAAACCCTTGAAAAAGAAAATGAAGAACAAAGGAGGCTGATGGAGAGAATATGAGATTAAAATCAATTTGCTCTTGGGAAAATTCAATCAAGTGATCTTGAAACCTATTCCCATCACTGAGCAACCTATTTTGGCACTCCTCAGCAAGAAACAACTCAAAACTCAAAAGGTCAAGAAATCACTCAAAGAGAGGAACGAAGAACAGAGAGACTGCACGAAAGAAAACTTCAGAAATTTCATTCCAACCAAACAAGGATTACATAGGAGTCCCCATACACATGGACATTAGAACAAGAGGAATGATTACAAGACTCTCAACTCATCCTCTCCCTCTCCAAGATCAAGAAAACCCACACTCTACATGGTTCTTGGAAGAACACAAACACGCAGGGAGGAAATGCTACGATGGAGACAGAACCTCTGCCCTTTCCAACCACTCTCCACTACCAAAGCCTCACCAACTAAAGCCTAAAGTCAAACAAACTCTCAAAGCTTCTTTTGACTCTAGCCAACCCTAACTCTCTCCCAAAGCCATGAGAGGGCATGCAGCCACTCCCTCCTATTTATAGCCCTTGGCTAACGGGTCTCCCACCCGTTAAACCCGAACGGAGCCCGCTCCCGCTTTTGCAGCCTCACGAAATTACCGTTTCACCCCTCAATGTATTATTAACTACCAACTATGCCTCTACATATGAACTAAACACATAGCTGCATGTAAGAACTCAACTTAACTAGTACGCGTCCATCCAAATGCAAAGATTCTAACTCATTGAGGCAGTCGGTCTCAAGTAAGACTTACCCAACTCATACTGGACACAGAACGACAGCATATCTCCTTAACATTCTGGACTCAACTCTACGTACTAGAGTTTGGATGACGAACACATCTTCTCAATATCCCCAACTCATCTCACCACCACCATCGTCCTCAGGCATGTTCCCCTTCGTCAGCTTGTCCATTTCCCTCTGTCTGGCTTAACCATTGTACCTCTCCTTCATGTACCACATCGGCTTCATCGCGAGCAACTTGATCATCTTCGCCAACATGCAGCCCGCCCGAGCTGCTAGCATCTCCCAAAGCAAGGGCGGACGCATGAGCTTGCGCAGCTGCTTGCGGCCCGCCCGAGTTACTATCACCTCCCGAAGCAAGGGCGGACGCATGAGCTTGCGCAGCTACTTCTAGTGAGCACGGTTGCATAAGCAGGACACATTCGTATCCACGGCGCCGGCACTCTTGCACAAAGCCCTTCCACGAAGCAGTGCACACTAATGTCTTCAACTCCCATCAGATGTCCGTGGGAGACCGGCTCCAAAGCCCTTGCACGATGACGCTACACACCTCGGGGTCCAACGAAAAACTCCGGGTCAGCCAATGTAGCACATCTGCGATCCGAGCATTCTCGCCATCTGGATGTACGAGAGTGACTTGCGGAAAACCACTCAAATCCACACCATTCGGACCTTCACGAATGGTTCCAGCACCGTAATGCACTCTCAATGTAGTGGCTACTGCCATCGATGATGTTGGCCTGCATATATGTTTCAATTTTGCGACATGTCAAATAACATCGCACAATACTAAACTTTCTATACTAAAAATTGTGCTAAAATTTCTATACTAAAAATATTCCATACTAAAAAATGTATACTAAAACTTTTCTATACTAACATTTCTATTTTAAAAATGTACTAAATTTTCTACATCTACAATTTTACTAACACTAACATTTCATAAAAATAATACTGCAAATACAATATACTCAAAAAATATCTAGATCTGAGGATCTAAATAGATGGAATAGCTTCCATTCCTCCTTCCTCCCTCACCTCCTCCTCTCCTACTCCTCCTATCCTGTCCTCCTCTCCCTCTTCCTCTCCTCCCTCTCCTCTCCTCTTCTCCCTTTCCTCTTCTCCCTCTCCTCCCTCTCCTTTTCTCCCTTTCCTCTTCTCCCTCTCTTCTTCTCCCCCTCCTTTCTCTCCTCTCCTCTTCTTTTCTCTTCTTCTCTTCTTTCTTCTCTGCACGCAGAATGAGTGAAAATTGCTAGGCAGTGGGCGGCGCTCAAGTGTGCTGCCTTAAAACACCCCCTGTCGCCCTGGCGTTGGGCGACTGCAACTTCAATTGCCCAACCGTACAGCGACTGAAATCTAGTCGCCCAACGCTCAGGAGACAGCAATAATTCGCCCAACCGTTGCCATATTCCCCACGTGTCGTCTCTCGGTTGGGCGATTAGCTCCAGTCGCCATCCATTGGACGACTGGAGCCTATTTTTGTAAAAGAAATTTCCACGGGTATATTTCTGTAATTTCAAATAAAAAATAGATTATTCGTACAAAAAGTTCAATCTTTCGGTCCGTCAGTCCAGCCAAGACACAGCAAGAGAAAGACGGTCCGAGACAAGCAAAAAAGGCATGGGTTACGAAGGCAGCCGAGCGCAGCGCAGTTTCTTTTTCTCCCTCGGTCCGCGTGAGGCAACGCCAAAGCACAACATGCTACAAGGCTCATCGAGTTTTATATTGTGCCACTAGAAAGTAAATGACACTGATGACAAGGACAGGCAAAGCACGGTGTCGCTTCTTGCGCGAGGACTGCAGTCAGTGAGCACAAGGGCAGAGAGAAGATTCACAAAACCCAGAGAAGAGAAAAGGCAGCGTGTTTTCTCTGCATTCCTCGGTCTGATAGAAATCAAACAATCTGCACCCGCGCGAGTGAAATCAACTTCAGTTTTTTTGTCCAACCATGTGGAGAAAAAGTCAAGGCACAATTGCAAAGCACCAGTTTTTCTTCAGTCTGAGACTTTCAGTTAAAGCCAAAAACTGATTCGTCCAGTGAGCAATAGCAAAAAGTAGTATTTTACTTTAGTCCCTCAATTCAAACGAAAAAACAAAGTCCAATGCTCAGCAGCTGTCTACTCCAAAACTAAAAATAAAGTTTCGTCCTTCAGTCCATGATAAACAGCAAGCCTGAGTTCTTGATCTGTGTCCAAGATCATGTCGTGTTCTCTGAAAAGTTGTACTGTCTCGCTGCATTATTATATGCTCATAATGAGCAATTATATAGTCTAGGCATTCAAGATGAAGGTGTATATAAAAGCTCAAGGACTGTGGAACGCGGTTGTGAACAGCAACATCGATGAGCACAAGGACTAGATGGTATTGGTGACCATCTATTAGGGTATCTAAGAGGAGACGCTCTTCCTATTGGCCAAAAGGAGGCGGCCAAAGATACGTGGAGACGTCGAAGATGCTATCCAGTGCTACATTGTGGCAACGTGCATGAAGCCTGAGAGACCATGTGGTTGTGACCCCATGTGTGTGATGAGTAATTGACATCGATTTAGGAAAGTCGTGTTTGGTTTGTGTGGTTGGACCATGTCGTTGCATGGTGCAACGGACTTAGTCGGACTTGGTCAAACCTGGTCAAAGTGGTTAGGATGCATACTCTGATGATTCGACAGGTTTGGGCTTCTTTATGCGTAAGTATGATTTGTTGATGCTATTATGCTTTCATGTATCGAGCGGTGCTATGTGATGTGTTTCTTGTCTGTGATGCCTGTAGGATGTCGAGGCGGAGTCGTGGCGAGACACGAGGTGACCGGACTAGGCGTAGGTGGTGCTGAAGTCAGAATGGTCGGGATGTGTCGAAGACGGCGGAGACTCGAGGTGGTTGCGAGGCTTGGACGACAAGAGACGCGGAAGCTTCCCGGAAGGTGCAGGAGGGGCGAATTGGTAATTTCGCAAGGCTGCACAAACAGGAGCGGGTTCCGTTGGATTTAGCGGGCATAACGGGTTGGAGACCCGTTAGCCAAAGGCTATATAAGGAGGAGGTGCCTCCTTGTGGCTGCATGGATTCCATGGTTTGAGAGGTTGGTAGGGTGTTGCTTTAGTCAAAATGAGCTTTGGAGAGTTTGTTTTGGCTTTAGGCTTTAGTGGTTGAGAGCAGGAGAGGCAGTGGTGTGTGTCTCCTTCGTAACTTCTCTCTGTGTGTGTGTCCCTGTCCAAGCACGTAGTGTTCTTGTGTTCTTGAGTCTTGGGAGAGGGAGAGGAGGAGTTGATGCCCATGTAATCTTTCCTTTGAATGTACATGCGTATGGGGATGTCTCTATGATTCTCAATATCAATATGAGATGGTTTTGGTTGAATTTGATTAAGTCTCTGGCTCTCTGTTGCTTATTTTCCTTCGATGTCTTCTATGTGAGATTTTTGACTTTTTGAGTTTTGGTTCGATTCTTGCTGGAGAGTGGCAAAATGGGTTGCTCTATGATGGAATTGCATTTCTAGACCCTTTGGTCATCTAGTTCCAAGAGCAATTTGGTTGATTTGCAAGAATCTCTGTTTTAGCCTCCCTGTGTTCTTCCTCTCATTTCTAGGGTTTTGGTGTATTTCTTGTTTCACTCCTTGAGATGACATGAAGCTTGGCATGTAGAGTTCAGAGGCTATAAATTAGCTTTCCTCAAAGTTTCATGGTCAAAGGATCAAGGTCTCAAAGGGAATTTGAGTTTTTGTGCTGCTCACTGAATATTTTTAGTGTTTAGACAATCCCCCCAATTCTTGATTTTGAGATAGATTCTCTCGGTCCCTAATCTCCTCTTGTTATTTAGGATGTTTGTATGTTGCTCTCCCCTGTTTTCTCAGGTTTTGAAGATCTGAAGTATCTGTCGAATTTCAGATTTTCAGCTTCTTTGTCTCGGCCGCCTTCGGGATCGGGGCGGTCGATCGGATATCCCATGCGTCGACCGGTTGATGAACGGCGATCTGACCGGCCTTCATGGAGCGGTCTGACCGGCGGCCACTCAGCGGTCTGACCGCCTAGCCCATTGCGGTCAGACCGGCCCTAGGGTTTTTGCTGATTTGCTTTGGGTTTAGGTCTCTGCTATTTGCTTTTGTGTTGTCTTGCTTCTATCTCTGTTAGATTAAAGTTGCAGTGATCTTTTGAACTCCATTTCATAGTTGTCATAGCTATTGGAAGGAGATTCTTGTGGGGGACGAATTTTTAGTGAGCGACATTCACCCCCCCCTCTGTCGCCATTTCGGTCCAACAATTGATATCGGAGCCGGTTAGCTCTTCTCAGTAGATTTTAACCGATCTCTAGAGCCATGGCGACGGACAAGTACTCGACCAAGCCCCCGGTCCTTGATGGGATCGACTATCCCATACGAAGAGCCGACGGAGACCTACATCCGTGCCTGTGCTCGCCATCCGGCATAAGGTCAAAGTACGGTATGTTGTTCTTGCCGATGAAAACATCAATGCTGGAAACATGCATGATATTGAGGCGAATGCGAAGGCAAGGAACATCATAATCCAGGGGTTGAGCCGAAGCGAGTTTGACCGCATCTTTCATCTTTCGTCGGCTTTCGATATCCGGTGACCCTTGATGCATACCATGAGGGCACCACCGGATCAAGACGATCGACAGACCATTCAAGCGAGATTACAACAAGTTTGAAATGTTCGCTGGCGAGTCCCTTGATGATTACCACAAAATCTTGAGCAACCTCCGAGCGGTCGGTCTCACATACCCCGACTCGGACAACGCTCGTCAGATGCTCGCGGCTCTTGACTTACGCGTTTGGGAGATGAAGGTGACTACCATCAAGGACACCACCGACCTCTCGACCTTGACTCTTGACGCGTTGTATTCACGCCTCAAGACTCACGAGATTGACATAGTCTCTCGTAGGTCGAAGTCGCAGTCGATGGCCTTAGTCACCGATGATCAGTTAGAGCAGCTTGCGGATGAGCAGTTAGCCCTCCTAGCTCGGAGATTTTCCCATGCTTATAAGAGGAGGAGGGATGGAAAGAGAGGAGGACCCGTGATTTGCTTCGAGTGTGGTGGCCCCAACCACATTCGAGCAAACTGCCCCAAGCTGGGGAAGGGCAAAGGCGACTACGGCGGTGTGAGAAAGAATGACTACATCGACAAGAACCGCAACAAGAAGCCTACTGCTCACACCCAAGTAAGAAGAAGTTCCGCGACCTTGGCAAAGCCAAGAAGCTCTTCCACTGCGTCCTCACCGCCTTCGATGACCTCGACCTCAGCGAGGTGGAGGGGTGGAGCGACGATGATGGAACGGACGAGCAAGATCCCAAGGGCGGCGACGACTTCTCTGGCATGTGCTTCATGGCCATTGAGGGCGAACTGAGCGATAGCGAGCTGTACTCCAACTCCGACGAGGTATCCCCCACCTACGACCAGCTTAATGATGCTTTTCTTAAGCTAGGTAGATTCCATGCTAGATCTAGAGCTAGGTGTAGTGAGTTGGAGAAGGAAGTAGATAGACTATCACGGGAGCTTACTTCACTTACATCTGCTTCCTCCCGTGATGAATGTGATACATGCTGTGCTTTGATGGGTGACATGGAGAAATTAAGGACCTCGCATGATAGTCTGTCCTCTGAACTTGACATTGTTAAGGTGGAGAATATTAGTCTCTTGGCTAAACTAGAAATGAGTAGGATTGCTTCTATTCCATCTACTACTGTTGAGACTAGTGCATGCACCTCATGTGAGGATAAGGACAACGCATTTAGAGGTCTTTATACCATGCTTCTGGATCTGCCCGAGTCTTGTGAAAATTGCAATAAGTTGAAGATGAATCTAAAATGGGCAGACCATAAAATTGCTGAACTGCAAGCTTCACTACTTGAGCCCATTGCTTCATGTTTGAACTGTCCTAAGTTAACTGCTGAACTTGAATCTGTCTCAAAACAGTTTCAAGAAATGATTGACACTAATAAGAAAATGGCTCAGTTCGCGACTAAGGACCCTGTTAGCTCACCATGCATTAGTTGTGATAAACTAAAACTTGAACTCATTGCTTGAATGAAAAATGTGTGAAGCTAACTAAGGATCAACTAGTGAAGCCATCAACTGATTGTGATGTGATTGCTGGTGTGGGGGAGAAGCTCAAGGGTAAGGTTGAGACGCTTAGCAACGTGAACCAAACTGCTAGCAGTAGGACTGTCCCTTCTGAGTCGGCTGTGCGTGCACAAGCCATTCACTCTTCTGCTATTGGTTCTTCATCTGCTCCCTTACCTCCTGCTGTCTCTTCTTCTCCCTGCTCTTCTTGCACCTCTCTCTTTCGGGAGTGTCAGTACCTTATGAACACTCTCGAGAGGTTTGTAGGAGGCAAGAAGAAGTTGAATCTTATTCTAGACCAATCCAAGATTTGGAAATTTAATCAAGGTCTAGGATACGATTTCTATGAGGATATGAGGAAGCATCCACCTGCCGTGCTCAGACCCATAGCACCTGGTGTGATCGAGGTTGAGCCCAGTCCTGAGAGTCCATTTCAAGTCAGCGGGCTTTGTCCAAGGGATTTCTGACAGCAAGGTGAGTCCACCTGCTGCTTTGGCCTCTCAGAAGGCGAAGCCTCACTGTGTTACTTCTACCTCTCAGAAGGTGAAGTACCACTACACCTTCTGTCAGAAGGATGGACACTCGATTGAGCGAAACTGCAGGCGCGCCAAGATCGCGCGTAGAGACCGTGTTGCAGCTCTTAGGTGTATTCAGGGTCAGCCCCAGACCGTGAGTGCATCTAGGACCAACACGAGGTCTAGGGTTGCTTCAGTTGTTTCTGAAGTGTTTGGGCAGCATCGAGGACTTGGTTTTTTTTCGAGTTTTCTGGTTTTCGTCCTCATGCTCCCTTTGGTCGTGACTTCCACCGTTCTAAGGATAGATCTCATTTTCCTCGTCAAGATGGCTACCCGCGGCGAGATCAGCATGTTGCCGGTGCTCCGACTCGCTCTCCCGTAGAAGTCGGACCCAGCAACAGCTTCAGCTCTACACGTAGACCTTCTGCTTCTTTGAGCAACGGAGAGCGTAGGGTAGTTAGAGGTCAGTCGTGCTTGACTACTTCTGCTGCTCGATGTGTTACTCAGTATTGGGTGCCAAAATCACTCTTGATTTACCCAAGATCGAGACTTTACTCTGCTTGACTCGAGTTCGCGGGCGAGGAAGGAAAGGTTTGGCTCATAGACTCCAGGTGTTCACGACACATGACCAGAGACTCCCGTTGGTTTTCTTCCCTTGCCCGTGCTCCTGGTGATGAGACGATCACCTTCGGAGATGCTTCATCTGGGCGCATCATCGCCAAAGGTACAGTGCGTGTTAATGATTCTTTCATTTTGAAAGATGTTGCCTTGGTTAGCAAGCTGTAGTATAATTTGCTTTCAGTCTCTCAGCTTACCGATGATGGTTTCGAGGTGAGCTTTAAGAAAAACAATTGCAAAATTTTTTATTCTTCAGGTAGTCTGGTTTGCAGGATTTCTCGTTTTGGGAGGATCTTTCGTGCTGATTTTTCTGAGTCTTCTAGTGATCCTCTCTAGTGTTTAGTTGCTTTGGAGTCCCGTGATCTTTCTTTCTGGTATAGGAGACTTGGTCATATTGGATTTGACCATTTGACCCGAGTTAGCGGCCACGATCTCATTCGTGGTCTACTGAAACTCAAGATGGTCAAAGATCTAGTTTGTTCTCCTTGCCGGCACGGCAAGATGGTTGCCGCTTCTCATCCTCCGGTCACAGTTATTATGACCGATGCACCAGGTTAGCTGCTCCATATGGATACAGTTGGACCAGCTCGAGTGCAGTCAGCAGGAGGGAAGTGGTATGTTCTTGTCGTGGTCGATGACTTTTCGAGGTTCTCTTGGGTGTTTTTCTTAGCCTCGAAGGATGAGACGTTTACACATTTTCGAGGTCTTTTTAGTAGGCTTTCTTTTGAGCCCCTGGGTGCCTTACGAGCAATCCGCAGTGACAATGGCACGGAGTTCAAGAATTCCTACTTTGAGAAGTTTTGCGATGCGACAGGTGTAGAGCACCAGTTCTCTTCTCCGCACGTCCCACAGCAGAATGGCGTCGTGGAGAGGAAGAACCGTACCTTAGTCGAGATGGCCAGGACGATGCTTGATGAGTATTCTACACCTAGGAAGTTTTGGGCTGAGGCTATTGCGACCGCGTGCCATGTTTCCAATCGAGTTTTTCTTCGAGCACACTTGCACCGCACTTCTTATGAGTTGAGATATGGGTGAAAGCCCAGTGTATCTCATTTTTGTGTGTTTGGTTGCAAGTGCTTTATTCTGAAGTCTGGGAACCTGGATAAGTTCGAGTCACGTTCTTGTGATGGTATCTTTCTAGGTTAGTCGGCTTCTTCGCGGGCGTATAGGGTTTGGAACTGCGAGTCTAGCAAGTTGGTAGAGACCTGTGAGGTGACCTTCGACGAGGCCAGTTCGGGGAGTAGGCCCGATATCTCAGGTTCTTTAGAGCAGTCAGAGCCCATCTTTGTGAATGATGAGGATGATGGAGATGAGAGTTATTTACCCGATCCAGTTCCTTATCCTCCACCCGAGGTGCCGTCTTCCTCCACACGTCAAGGCGATCAACCCATGCCTTCTGGTTCCTCTGGAGCTAGTGGCTCTGTTCATACCTCTTTAGCTCATGAGGTAGATGCCACTTCTTCTTCTCATCCAGGACCTTCTAGACATATCCAAAAAGACCATCCTTCTGAGCAGATTATTGGAGACCTTTTTGAGCGAGTCACCCGCTCAAGATCCGGCATGTCTCATTTCTGTCTCCATTCTGCCTTTCTTGCCTCCTTTGAGCCCAAGAATGTTTGTCATGCTCTCTCTGACGAGTCTTGGGTCAATGCCATGCATGAGGAGCTAGAGAATTTCGAGAGAAACAAGGTCTGGTCGCTTGTTGAGCCCCCTCGAGGTCATAATGTTATTGGGACTAAGTGGGTGTTCAAGAACAAGCAGAGTGAGGATGGGGTTGTCATTCGGAACAAGGCTAGACTGGTAGCTCAGGGCTTCTCCCAGGTTGAGAGTCTAAATTTCGAGGAGATCTTTGCCCCTGTAGCTAGACTTGAGGTCATTAGAATCCTGCTTGCCTTTGCAGCTTCTAAGGGTTTCAAGCTTTATCAGATGGATGTCAAGAGTGCCTTCCTCAATGGCTTTATTGAGGAATAAGTCTATGTAAGACAGCCTCCAGGTTTCGAGAACCCCAAATACCCAAACCATATCTTCAAGCTTTCCAAAGCGCTGTATGGACTTAAACAGGCCCCTAGAGCTTAGTATGAGAGGCTTAAGTCCTACTTGTTGAGTCATGGGTTTGAGATGGGTAAAGCAGACAAGACCTTGTTCATTCGCCAGCATGGCACTAATGTTCTGCTCGTCCTGATTTATGTGGACGACATCATCTTTGGTGGCTCTTCTCATGCTCTCGTTTCACAGTTCTCGGATATCATTAGCACTGAGTTTGAGATGAGCATGATGGGTGAGTTGACCTTCTTCCTTGTCTTACAGATCAAGCAGACTCGGGAAGGTACTTTCTTGCATCAGGGCAAGTACAGTCGCGACCTCCTGAAACGCTTTGACATGAGTGACAGTAAGCCCGTGTCAACTCCCATGGCATCTTCCGCCACACTTGACTCAGATGAGGACGGCGAGCCAGTTGATCAGAAGGAGTATCGTAGCACGATTGGCTCCCTCTTATACCTCACTGCCTCAAGACTGAACATACACTTTGCTGTGTGTCTATGTGCTCGTTTTCAAGCTTCTCCTCGCGTATCTCACCGCCAGACGGTGAAACGCATCATTCAATACCTTCGAGCTACCATTGACTATGATATCTGGTACTCTTACTCGTCTTTTCTTTCCTTGAGAGCCTACTCGGACACAGATTTTGCTGGCTGTAGGATACATAGGAAGAGCACATCTGGCACCTGCCAATTCATTGGCACTTCTCTTATTTTCTGGTCCTCGAGGAAGCGATCGGTGTTGCACACCCATCCGCAGAGGCCGAGCACGTTGTCGCAGCCGATTCTTTGTCAGAGCCAAGTGCTTTGGATGGTCTCGACTCTGCGGGACTTTGGGTTAGTTATCGACAGTGTTCCACTCTTTTGTGATAACACTTCTGCGATTAACATTGCTAAGAACCCAGTGCAGCATTCTCGGACCAAACACATTGATATCCGATATCACTTCCTTCGAGACCATGTGGAGAAGGGTGACATAGTGCTCCAGTTTGTGGAGAGTGACCACCAGTTGGCTGATATCTTTACCAAGCCTTTGGATAACTCTAGGTTTTCAGCTCTATGTGGAGAGCTTGGGATGGTTTGTCCTTATGGACTGTTGTGAGGGGGAGTTTTGTGATTTACTGCTCTTACTCCTTTCTGTAGCATTGCATACGGGTGCATTGGGTTAGTCCTTCTAGCATAGATTAGAGTGCTTCTCTTGTCTATTTGTTTAGACTTCTTACTCTTATCTTGTGATTTTAGGATGCTGCTTATTAGTTGTACTCTTCTCACTAGGTTGAGTTTACTCACTTCTTATAGGTTCTAGCGAGGGTTGGGCCACCCTCGGGTAGACAGGGTACGTGTTTGCTCCTTAGTGTGTTAGATGTTCAGCTGATAGTCCTAGAGTCATATGGGGTAGATGAGAGTCAGTCTAAGCCATGGTTTCTTCTATATCTTGTCTATGCTTTAAGGACTGCCTTTTCGGACTTTCTTGCCAGCTTCTCGATCTTATTGCTTTGGTTCAGGGGGAGTTCATTTGGGAGCTTCTAGATCTTAATATTGACATAACTCAACTTGAACTAAAAGCTGCATCACATGTTGAGGGGGAGCTGGATTTTCTTGCACTTTAGCATTCTGCATTGTAATATAATCGCATGGAGCCTTGCTTATTATCCATTCATGACATGATTACAATGCATTACACCTTACCATGACTTGTGCTTATTTGCTAGATTGATCATGACTTCATATGTGTAGATTAGCTTTTGCCATGATGAGTTAATTAAAATTGCTCAACTTGAATTAAAACTTGTCATGTTAGTTTTCGAGACTAGTCTTTCTTTAGTTATCCTTTTATGATTCATGCCATGCCAAATAGGCTGAGTTGAGTCTTGAGTCTATATTGAGCTTTAGATTGAGCTATTCTAGTTTCTCGATGACACATGAGTTAGTACAAGTTTTATGTTCATGAGAATGCAAAAGATCTCTTTTGTGCGAAAAAACTGATCTCACCAATTCTTTCTCATGAGACGGCTTGCCATTGCACTCGGCATGAACTCAGGGGAGTTTTGGATGACCTAGACCATCTTCTTAAGCTTCTTGCTTGGAGTGGTCGCATAAGGTTTGAGATCTAGCACATGACTAAAACAAAAATCTGGTTGGAAACAATCATGTGATTTCTAAAGTAAAATTATGTCACTTGTGCTCAATTTGCTGGAGAGTTCAGAGTTTTGGTTCGATTCTTGCGGAGAGTGGCAAAATGGGTTACTCTATGATGGAATTGCATTTCTAGACCCTTTGGTCATCTAGTTCCAAGAGTAATTTGGTTGATTTGCAAGAATCTCTATTTTAGCCTCCCTGTGTTCTTCCTCTCATTTCTAGGGTTTTGGTGTATTTCTTGTTTCACTCCTTGAGATGACATGAAGCTTGGCATGTAGAGTCCAGAGGCTATAAATTAGATTTCCTCAAAGTTTCATGGTCAAAGGATCAAGGTCTCAAAGGGAATTTGAGTTTTTGTGCTGCTCACTGAATATTTTCAGTTTTTAGAGAATCCCCTCAATTCTTGGTTTTGAGATGGATTCTCTTGGTCCCTAATCTCCTCTTGTTATTTAGGATGTTTGTATGTTGCTTTGGGCCAAAAAGTTTGGAAGCAAACCCCTGTTTTCTCAGGTTTTGAAGATCTGAAGTATCTGTCGAATTTCAGATTTTCAGTTGCTGTCTCGGGCTGCCTTCTGGGATCAGGGGGCCGGTCAGACCGGATATCCCACTGTGGTCAGACCGGTTGATGAACGGCGATCTGACCGGCCTTCATGGAGCGGTCTGACCGGCGGCCACTCGGCGGTCTGACCGCCCAGCCCATTGCGGTCAGACCGGCCCTAGGGTTTTTGCTGATTTGCTTTGGGTTTAGGTCTCTGCTATTTGCTTTTGTGTTGTCTTGCTTCTATCTCTGTTAGATTAAAGTTGCAGTGATCTTTTGAACTCCATTTCATAGCTCTCATAGCTATTGGAAGGAGATTCTTGTGGGGGACGAATTTTTAGTGAGCGACATTCACCCCCCCCTCTGTCGCCATTTCGGTCCAACAAAGCCGATGGTGATGGTGAGATGAGTCTGGGATATTGAGAAGATGTGTTCACCGTCCAAACTCGAGTACATAGAGTTGAGTCCGAAATATTTAGAAGATGTGTCATCATTCTATGTCCAGTATGAGTTAGGTAAGTCGTAGTTGAGACCGATTGTCTCAATAAATTAGAATCTTGCATCTAGATAGACTCGTACTAATTGAGTTGAGTTCCTACATGAACAGTGATGTGGTGGCTGGTGCAAGGCTGTAGCTACGACGACCCCTGGTGCCCCACTTCTCTGGCCACAGCACATAGGTCACCAACTACAATGAGGCGATCTGCCCCGTGGACGAGTGCAAGCATGGCCCCAATCCTGGACGACGAGATCCATGAAGCCATCATCCAATCGCTCACGCACAGCATCAGGCTCCATGCCATCGTCGACACGTGCTACAGCAGAACTATCCTTAACCTCCCACACTCTTCCGGATCTCCAGGTATGGGCGCTAACCAGCTCTTCACGTGCACTATTGCATGCATGCACATATCCAACATACGTACATACACTATACATGCACTCAAACCATGTAACACATACTAGTTAAGTGTCTGTGCATTACTACAAAAGTCAAACTTCACCATAAATAGTATACATGCATGTTATGTGCATTCATTTTATGAAGCATACAAAGAATGTTGCATTATTGAGTTTCTTATGTATAGTTCAAAGCACATATGTTGTTGCAGCACTCACCAACTACACTTATGTTAGTTAAAAGTCTATGTATTGTTGCAGCACTCACCTGACTACTATGAAGTGCTAACAACGTCATGAGTCATGACACCTTTTATAGCACAAATAGGCACCATTAGTTGATAGTACAAGTTTTTTTAATTATTTTTGATAGTACAAGTTTTTTAATTATTTTCATATCCCTTTCGTTGGTTTACTAAGGCTTAGTTCCATATTAACAACTAATGAATATTATTTCATTTGTTTTTAATTCTCTATTCATTCTTTTGACAATCTTCAAGTACAAGGATGGGTTAAGCCCATTTTTCAGCTATTTCACCAAGTAATTAAGTCCGAAATTTAAAGAAAACCAACGAATGGGAAACACATATAAAGAAGAAATGTCAAAAAGGAAATAAAATTACAAGCTGAAGCATAAGTGCTGAAGTGCATACATAACAAATGACAGCTAGTTCTAAAAAAT
The DNA here is from genome assembly GCA_036346575.1 of Dendrocalamus sinicus. Lineage (NCBI taxonomy): Eukaryota > Viridiplantae > Streptophyta > Magnoliopsida > Poales > Poaceae > Dendrocalamus > Dendrocalamus sinicus. The sequence goes on from CM070648.1 coordinate 31,244,185, forward strand.
GACAACTGAACAAGTAGTTATTATGGAATATGGAGCCAATATGATTCCTACATCGTCTGAATATCGGTGTGCTATTTGTACATAATCCTGGATCGATAACTCAGCTAATTAAGTGAATAGAAAGAACATCCATCTCCTAACTGAGTCTCACCTATGAAGCTAATTGAACTGGCCAGAAGTATGTTGTTCCTACTCCTCCAGTCACCACCTTTTGCTTGAGCTACATCATATAGACAGTGAAAAAGAAACTGTCGATATAGCACATCTAATGAAGAAACTAACTCATGCATGAAGAAACAAATTGTAGGTTAAAAAAACAAGCATTAGTTGATTAATCGACTAATATCATTTAAATATGTGTGCAAGCTAAGGGAAACTATCAAAAATTAACAGAAGCTAAGAATAGAAATCAAGTAGAATATTTGAGGAGTTAGAACCTAGAGGATGCCAGTTTAGAGCTAGCACTACATTGTAGCCGGCGAACACTACATGCACACTGCTGCGCTTCCAAGCCCAAGCTCCAGCTATGTGCAAGAGCCCTTGCGTCAGCATCAAAGTTGTGCCTCGCCAGTCCACCCTTCTTCTCTCATCGGGTCAATCGACACAAAGATCACACCGTCACCACCGATGAACGCCCGTGGGCCATGGACCTCCCTGCTGTCGGCCTACTGCTGCAATAGCCAGTTTGCATCTCGACAACACGAGCCATTCAACTCCAATATATGATGTCATTACCGATTGCATGTCACCACCTCAAATTCAAAACATCGCTGCTCACTTTCAGTTTCCACTGAGGACCATGGATGCGGCATCAAGGAATGCTTCCTCGCACATGGTGGCCTTCACCGTCTAATGCACTGGCCATGTGCCCTTGCCTCCTCCGTATCATGCACTACCACCCCGCGAGCTCTAATCTACCATAGCCGGACCACGATCCAGTGTTGTTGAATTGTCCGCACCAGATTGGACCACAACAAATCAGGAAACATAATGAGGGAGGAAAATATCAACATGTGAGGGAAGGGGAGATGCGTCATGCGTGATGGCCATTGGGATTGAGGGGAAATGGCAATGGGATGTATGATTGCATGAGAAAGAGATAAAGAAGCTCAACGGGGGCCATACAACACAGTTTTTCATCGCTGGAGACGTGGGACGGCAATTGTCGAGAATGAGATGTGGCGAGGCGTCTGCGCTCGCAGGGATAGAGGAACTCATGGACTTGGTTGCTGAGAATGCGGACTCACGCAGGTAAAAGTTTGGTCATGCGAATTCGTTAGGTGCGGTGGGAGAAGAGTGGAGAACGCACCGCCACCACCACTCACTAAGAGCAACTCCAGCAGGGCCCCTACTTAAGCACTCAAATCTCATATTTGAGAGCCAGAGTAAAAAACTGAACTCCAGCAGGGCCCCTACTTGGCTCTCAAAAATAGGAGGCCTCTCAAATGAGGCCTCCAAGCCCTCATTCCCAGGGGCCCCCCTGGCTCTCAATTTTCGGTTTTTTTTCCTGCTGGTGAAATTTCCCCCGCCTCTGCCGCCCAAAATCCCCCGCCTCCGCCCGTCCCCTCCCTCCCACTCCGCGATCCGCCTCCTCCTTGCTCCTTCCCCGCCGCCCCCTCCCCGCCGTCCCGCCCCGCCGCCCCACCGCGCTGGCTCCCGCCGCCCCTTCCCGGCGCCTCCACCCCTCCACCGCCGCCTCGCCCCCTTCCCGCCGTCCCGACTCCCGCCTTCCCACCGCCTCTTCCTTCCCGGCGCCTCCGCCTCCACCGCTGCCTCCACCTCCGCCCCTCCCCGCGCCCCTTCCTCGGCACCTCCGCCCCCTCCACCGCCTCGCCCCTCGCCTCGCCTCGACTCCCGCCTTCCCCACGCCCCTTCCCGGCGCCTCCGCCCCCACCGCCGCCTCGCCTCCCTCGCCTCGCCCCGACTCCCGCCTTCCCCACCGCCCTCCACGCCGCCCCTTCCCGGCGCCTCGCCCCTCCACCGCCGCCTCGCCCGACTCCTCGCCTTCCCACCGCCCCTTCCCGCGCCCCTCCCGGCCTCCCCATCGCGCCGGCCTCCGCGCCCACCTCTTTCCTTCCGCCCGCCTCTTTCCTCCCCGGCGATTCCTCCCGCGGGGGTGAGGGAGAGAATGAGGAGTGGGTCCCATGTGTCAGTTGTAGTGGAATGGATTTGAGGGCTTAAATTTGAGAGATGCTGTTGGAGCAGATGTAAAATAACAGGGCCCTCAAAAGTAGGGGAGCCCTCAAATGAAAAGTAGGGGCCCTGTTTTGAGGGCTACTGCTGGAGTTGCTCTAACTTTCTCTAGATGACATTGTGGGTAATTGTCCCTAACTTTAAGGGGTACTATTTTTATAATAGTAAAGATATGCTGCTTTTCTATTTCCTGTCAAGAACCGGATACTGGCAATGGAGGATCACAGCCATCCATCAGGCCCAACCGAAGCCACAAGCGGGGTCCGTGCAGTCTTGATCAGTGGCTGTAGTGACGGCAAATCAATCTCTGGTCAGTGAACTCTCCTCCAAAATGTTGTGCATATGCTGAACTGATCGAGTTGAACATGTGTATCTTTTGGTTTGTTTCAAGACGCATGTGCATGGTGCTTCATCTGTTTCCCTTTGAATCCATGGATCCTGCAGGGGCCTGGAAGTTCTACTTCAACCGAAGTCATGACGTATAGCTTCATTAGGGCGCTGGAGTCAGAACCGGGGATCACCTACGGCCACCTGCTCATGGCGATGAGGGAGATAATCCGCGGCGGCGGCGGGATCTGCAGCCTACCTGGACCAATCTGCTCGCTTGTTCGCAAGGAGATTTCAGCAGCGTGAGGAGCCTCACACTACTACAGAAAACCACATTACAGACGGTTCAGAAACGTCATCACAGACGGTTTTCTGAACCGTCTGAATTTATGGATCAGTGATAATCCAAGGTTATCACAGACAGTTTTAAAACCGTCTGTGATTATCAGATATCACAGACGGTTTTTCATTAAAAACCGTATGTGATTATCACATATCACAGACGGTTTTTAAGTAAAAACCGTCTGTGATATATGATTATCACGCACGGTTTTAATGAAAACCGTCGTGATATTCCTTCATCCAAATTCTAAATCTATTTCGTTTATTGGCTAGCCTCAGAAATGCTAGCCATGCCCTCTGAAACAAGCAGATAATCACAGACATAAAACATACAATTCACACATCTCATTTCATTTCAGATACATTTCACATCTCAATTCATTTCACAGACATAAAACATCCAATTGACAACGCACTTCATTTGATCACAAACATAAAGCATCCATTTCGCAAATCAATTAATTGAATTGAAATAAAATATCCATTAACAAATACACAATTACAAAAGATCTACACTGCATTTGCACTTAAAAAAGGTTCGTTAATTATGTATCTATGGTGCGGAGTGGAACCGGACTTCTGGCTTTATGACTTAAGTCAGCAAAAAGTACGCCAACTCTGCTCGAATCCGTCCAAGATCAGGCTGTTTCAATGGAGTTGACGAGATGTACGCAGTCTGTCGATAGGAATATCAATGTGCGTATATATGTAACGTGATAAGTATGAAGTAATTATGGGAAGATTGACAAACCTTGGAATTGGTGATCCTCGAGAAATCGAGGAGTAGTTCCATATGTTGGCAAACGTAGTATCCACATGTGTTGCCCAGCTGCTGCTGGTGGCACTGTAAAAAATGGAATGTGTTAGTTCAAGAGGCTGTTGCATAGGATTAATTAATGTGAAATAGCGAATACCTTTAAATCTCGAGCATGTGTCAGCAGGCCTTTGGCCCCGCGCTTCGAGTCACCTTCCATTTCAATGTACATCGCGAACACCCTACGTGATTCGAAAAAGTTAACCTTAGTCATTCGGAAGGAAAGAAAGAGTACAATATAGCTATGTATGGAGAATATGTACTTACCTATCGATTACTTGGCTGACAACTGTGAAGTCTATTTTATTCCTACTTAGGGAATCAAGGTAATATACCTTGTTCCATTTTGGTACAATTATTATTAAAATCCAATGAAAGTCCTGATGAAAAGGCATAAGTACATATTCCTTTTTGAGGCAACCCATCAGTCCTGCTGCAATGTACCTCTCGACGAGGGCTGTATCCCGATCGATGGTATCCTTGGCGACCAAGTGTGGGTCCAAGAAACCAGTCGATGAGTTGGATAATCTAGCTTTAGTCAGCATGTATCTATATATATACACACGAAAGCAACAAATTAGATATGACATTTATCGGTATGACATGAACGGAGACTGTGATTGTACACACTTACAACGTCCAGCATCGAATGATTGAGACGTCAAGAGCGTTGAGCGTGAACAGATCGAATAAATCCTCAAAGGCGACCACGAACATACACTCTTGAAGACTGTGGTGGAAATCATCCGACGTGAATTTGACAAAGGATACTTGAGGTCCGTTCTCCTCTCGGCTTATTGGACTGCTGCATATACCACGTGTGCAATTGTATGCAACTATATGCTAGGCGTTCGAGGGCTTTTTGCTCGAGCAACGGCTCGCCAAGCACGAATTTGTGGGCCAAAGGTAGGTACGGTATATCATCATTGGTCTTCTTTGCTTTGCCCTTACTGGCCTTGCTGCCTCGGCTATATTTCGACTTCACGGTAGTCAACTTTGAAGGTAGCAGCGGTGCAAGTTGCTCTGCGAGAATATCACCCGTGGAGATAGCACCGGTGCGATTTGGGTGGTGGAACCGATTGGTCTTGTAATGGAGATGGCACCGTGCGCTTTCCGGTGGTGGAACCGATTGGTCTTGTAATGGAGATGGCACCGGTGCGATTCGGTGGTGGAACCGATCGGTCTTGTAATGGAGATGGCACCGGTGCATGTTGCTCGTTACGCCACGGTGAAGAAGCCTCGAGGAGATGTCGCTTTTGGGCCATTTGGATGAATATTCCAATGGCCTGTCCTAGAGTCACGATCTCGCTGTTGGGGGCTTGTGGCGGGACCACCTCAAAATTGACGTGCACACCATCCACATTAACTTTTGCGGCTCGGCGCTAAAGCTTGACCGTGCACCATGGCCCGGATACTGCGAATATGCCCGCCCCAAGCAACACAAGGGAATGGAGCCATATCTCACTTGGAGCCCGCACTTGAGGCTCCTACATAACGATACAAAATTAGCTACTCGAATAGGCCTATCAATGGAGCAAGAATTCGAGAGGTAATAATTATTACCGGATGTCGTCCACGGAAATTTGGCCTGGTTTGCGTCGGATTGGACGCGCTACTACTCGACGGTTGTGCGGGCTAGCTAGCACAGAGCGGCGTAGCGGCTTGTCGACTTTCTGTTTGTTTCCGCACCTCATCTCTGATTACATAAGCCAGCTCACCCATTAGCTCCTCTCTAAGAGATTCCTTGATCTCTTCTCGTATCTGTGCGTCTCGCTCGGCTTTGTTTCTCTTCCTACGCCGATACATTCCGGAGTCATCTTGGAAACCATGTTTTCAAGGAACGTAAAGGCCAAGGCCTCTCGTATGACCCGGGTGCTCCTTGTTTCCCAGGGTCACGGAGAGCATATCATTCTCCCTTGTTCCCTGGAATGATCCTAGGGTAGATTCAAAACTCAGGTCTTCCTGCAAGAGCACGACATATCATTTCAATTCGTACGAAGTTGTGGAGTAATTACAAGCTACGTAGTTCGATTGATATCTTACCAGACGCTGGGACACTTGCTGGTCTGCAGGGTTTCGAAAGGAGATGTCCCCTGATGTCGTTGTAGATGAACTTGCTCTAATCCAATTTCGAGCGTGGTCATCCGAGATATTGGAAAATGGCGGGGCGATGTCCTGTGCAGCTGCCAGGTCATCCTCCTTCCTCCACTGCAGTATTTTACCCGCATACCCAGCTGTGCCAAGTCTGTGGGGGTGTGTGTTTTTTGCCTGGAGGGCCTTGTGCGCCGTACTTGTACTTTTGAAATCCTCGGACATCTTCATCGCCTTGAACTCTTCCCATTGTAGTTTCAGGAATGGGTATTTATGAAAAGGCATTTCGTCCGTCTCCACGTATTTCCTGACAAGCGTGCTCTTGAAGTTCTTCCATGCTTTGCACGCCGCTAGGTAGGTTTGTCATTGCACAGCGTATAGGTGTTCTTCTGGGAACTCGAACGATGCCAAAATTTCAGTCCACAGCTCACGTTTCCGAGTGTCAGGCACGTTCTTCCACGAATTGTATGTGATCTCAATTCGTTCTCGTGCAACTATTCCGACCATGCTTCGGAATGCGTTTACTGCTTTCTAAGGAAGGATAGGGACCCCAGATGCATCCACCGCTGTGATGGTCTGTCGGCCCTCAGGCTTCTTCGATAGCCCTCTTCCTTGGCGTCTTGATGTTGGAGCGGACGCCTCCGGCGATGGTGTTGAAGAATGCGCGGGTGACATGTTACTCATTTTGTGGGTCTATTAGTATAAGATGAGAAAGTGCCATACCATAAGATAAGAAAGTGCAATATCTATCTATTTCGCTCAATATTGGCGATATATACATATATAATGGTAGCAATATGAAGCAACAAGCAACAAGCATCAATAATAGAATCAATAACAGCAATATGAAGCAACAAGCAATATGAAGCAACAAGCTCTCAAAGTTTGAATTGATTAATTTGTGCTCTCAAATTGTAGGGTTGCACAAGATTAATCTTGGCCGTCCCGCTACTGAATCATATACTCTTCCTTGATTGGTTATGCCAAATAATGAATTCAGTCATTTGAGCTCAGATACAAACTCTACAATCTCAAGATCAATATATCCAGCATGTATGTATTCAGACAGCAGTATGTAATAAAGCAAATCCATGCAAATACAAGTTAACTTTCACACAATGAAATAGTCTTTAACTTGTCAAAATTAATTCCTAACATATCAGTATATGGCACGTTGGAGGTCCACGGTCGTGACACCGTACTTGTCAACCTTCACCTGTGGGAGATGC